>OX940989.1:22494478-23094478 GCA_954871275.1 Leptopterna dolabrata
TTTAGAAGAAGGAAATACTTGTTGCCGAACGTCCAAACGTCAATGAGGCTACTTAGACTCGAGCGACATCTGCAGGTGAGTTTGTATGTCTGTACGGCGCTACAAGCCACTATTTTGGGTATTTTGACTTGAAATTTTGAGGGTATACTCCTTACACCCCCAGAATTCTCTGTTTAGTTTTTGGTGTCTCGAAGACGCCAGGGAGACCCGCCACGAGTTCAAAATTCAACTCAAAAAATGATGATTTTAGAAGAAGGAAATACTTGTTGCCGAACGTCCAAACGTCAATGAGGCTACTTAGACTCGAGCGATATCTGCAGGTGAGTTGGTATGTCTGTACGGCGCTACAAGCCACTATTTTGGGTATTTTGACTTGAAATTTTGAGGGTATACTCCTTACACCCCCAGAATTCTCTGTTTAGTTTTTGGTGTCTCGAAGACGCCAGGGAGACCCGCCACGAGTTCAAAATTCAACTCAAAAAATGATGATTTTAGAAGAATGAAATACTTGTTGCCGAACGACCAAACGTCAATGAGGACTCAGACTCGAGCGACATCTGCAGGTGAGTTTTTATGTCTGTACGGCGCTACAAGCCACTATTTTGGGTATTTTGACTTGAAATTTTGAGGGTATACTCCTTACACCCCCAGAATTCTCTGTTTAGTTTTTGGTGTCTCGAAGACGCCAGGGAGACCCGCCACGAGTTTAAAATTCAACTAAAAAAAAATGATGATTTTAGAAGAAGGAAATACTTGTTGCCGAACGTCCAAACGTCAATGAGGCTACTTAGACTCGAGCGACATCTGCAGGTGAGTTTTTATGTCTGTACGGCGCTACAAGCCACTATTTTGGGTATTTTGACTTGAAATTTTGAGGGTATACTCCTTACACCCCCAGAATTCTCTGTTTAGTTTTTGGTGTCTCGAAGACGCCAGGGAGACCCTCCACGAGTTTAAAATTCAACTCAAAAAATGATGATTTTAGAAGAAGGAAATACTTGTTGCCGAACGTCCAAACGTCAATGAGGACTCAGACTCGAGCGACATCTGCAGGTGAGTTTTTATGTCTGTACGGCGCTACAAGCCACTATTTTGGGTATTTTGACTTGAAATTTTGAGGGTATACTCCTTACACCCCCAGAATTCTCTGTTTAGTTTTTGGTGTCTCGAAGACGCCAGGGAGACCCGCCACGAGTTTAAAATTCAACTAAAAAAAAATGATGATTTTAGAAGAAGGAAATACTTGTTGCCGAACGTCCAAACGTCAATGAGGACTCAGACTCGAGCGATATCTGCAGGTGAGTTGGTATGTCTGTACGGCGCTACAAGCCACTATTTTGGGTATTTTGACTTGAAATTTTGAGGGTATACTCCTTACACCCCCAGAATTCTCTGTTTAGTTTTTGGTGTCTCGAAGACGCCAGGGAGACCCGCCACGAGTTCAAAATTCAACTCAAAAAATGATGATTTTAGAAGAAGGAAATACTTGTTGCCGAACGTCCAAACGTCAATGAGGCTACTTAGACTCGAGCGACATCTTCAGGTGAGTTGGTATGTCTGTACGGCGCTACAAGCCACTATTTTGGGTATTCTGACTTGAAATTTTGAAGGTATACTCCTTAAACCCCCAGAATTCTCTGTATAGTTTTTGGTGTCTCGACGACGCCAGGGAGACGTGCCACGCTGGCACCAGCCAGAATTTTCTGCATGTTTGTTGGCACCACCACGGTGCCAGGACAACGGAGTCACGCTGCACCAGTGGTGCCATATGTCAGAAGAATATGTGTTTGGTATAATAGCTTCATGTTTTCCACCACGGTGAATCGAACAGAATAACACTCAAAGCTCTATCAATCATCCTTACAGCAATTAATACATATTTAACCATAAAACGTTACAAAAATAGCAATTATTGAGCCTAGTACAAGGCGGAATTTGAGCCTATTTTCAAAACTGCGTGATGCACCTGGTCATCGGACCCAATGGTTTTTAATACACTTTGAAATGCGGCAGTATTTACAAGCGTATGTACATACATACGATTCAGCATAAAAGTAATATGGTCTCGTTCGTGCTTCTAAAATTCAGTAAACAGAGAGAAAGCTCATTTTGAACTCATCTGAATTAAGAACATCATTGGAATCTTAATGAGATAAAAATTTATTGGCTGAGCTTTCCCCCCTGTTTATGGGAGGTTTACCAAAGTCCCCACTGATCGGGGAGCCGTCTGGAAGAGACCGAATAAAAAGGAAATTATCGCCAAAGACTTGGAGTCAACCTGGCAATAAAACCTCCAAAGGATAGCTGCTACGTGATCATTTCCTCTTACACGTCACCGTTTAACCTCGACACGCCATGAAAAAAAACCCTGAAGAAGCGTAACGAATCCGAGGGAGGGCAAAAGGTTTTTACTGCCATCCTGATAGTGAAGAATCCTTCGTAGGTACAAAAGTATCGTTTCCTATGTGTTAGAGGGAGCGTATGTGATCGTAAAACGCGGTTTATGGGGGGATTTTGAAACGGTATGAGGCAACAGTAGCGTCGTCGAACAATATGGCGAAATGGCCTCTTTTGGACCACTCTCCATCATTGAACATTTCTTGAGGGTTTTTTTGTCCTCCAATATTCCTCCCACTCACCAGAACTCGTGAGTTTCAAATAGGGAATCAGTATCTCTGCTTCATGAATGTGTGTTTCTGACTGGATCTCTACTGGTTGGTTAGGCAGGTACCCCCGTTTTGCGTTGATAAACGGGCAGTGCTGCCAATCGGTGGAAAAATGTTCCGAAAGGCGGGCACAATTCAGAGCCACCCAGAAAAAACCGGAAGATGACAAACTGGAATATTTTCGGGAAATTTTAGGTAGGTACCTACTAAGTAGGTTTTAGGTATCTATGCATAATTAAGCAACTTGTTTGATCATCAAGCTGACTTTTACAAAACCGTACGAAACCATCCATGAACCAATACCGTCTCGATAAGCGTTTGAGTTTGATAACGGTTGGGAATCGAGAAGGCAGTGTACGGTCATTTTCTCGTCCGCCCTATCTCCTGTGTAATGGAATGAGCATCAGAAAACTGGCTTTGGACAGTCAGGAAAACACTGCAAACACCCGGCCATGGATACTATACAGTCTGAAAAGGGTCGGAGAATCACTGCGAACGGCCCAACGCCTTTCTGACGGTTCGATAACCGTTAAATGGTCACTGCGTACAATCCTTATGCCTAGTTTTCTATTCATTCAGTCATTCATAAACTGTTTTTATGCAATTACGAATTATTTGAAGTTCCTTAATGATGATGATGCTATCGGTCATTTTAAGAAGAATGATATGAAAAAAAATACCTAATACTTTATTATAAAATTCATTATAATTTAAAAATAAACACCTGAGGCATCACGATTGCCACGGTATGTGATATAATTATGAGTATCGTTTCCTATGTGTTAGAGGGAGCGTATGTGATCGTAAAACGTGGTTTACGGGGGGCTTTTGAAACGGCAACAGTAGCGCCGTCGAACAATATGGCAAAATGGCCTCTTTTGGACTATTCACCATTATTGAACATTTCTTGGGGTTTTTTTTGTCCTCCAATATTCCTCCCACTCACCAGAACTCGTGAGTTTCAAATAGGGAATCAGTATCTCTGCTTCATGAATGTGTGTTTCTGACTGGATCTCTACTGGTTGGTTAGGCAGGTACCCCCGTTTTGCGTTGATAAACGGGCAGTGCTGCCAATCGGTGGAAAAATGTTCCGAAAGGCGGGCACAATTCAGAGCCACCCAGAAAAAACCGGAAGATGACAAACTGGAATATTTTCGGGAAATTTTAGGTAGGTACCTACTAAGTAGGTTTTAGGTATCTATGCATAATTAAGCAACTTGTTTGATCATCAAGCTGACTTTTACAAAACCGTACGAAACCATCCATGAACCAATACCGTCTCGATAAGCGTTTGAGTTTGATAACGGTTGGGAATCGAGAAGGCAGTGTACGGTCATTTTCTCGTCCGCCCTATCTCCTGTGTACTGGAATGAGGATCAGAAAACTGGCTTTGGACAGTCAGGAAAACACTGCAAACACCCGGCCATGGATACTATACAGTCTGAAAAGGGTCGGAGAATCACTGCGAACGGCCCAACGCCTTTCTGACGGTTCGATAACCGTTAAATGGTCACTGCGTACAATCCTTATGCCTAGTTTTCTATTCATTCAGTCATTCATAAACTGTTTTTATGCAATTACGAATTATTTGAAGTTCCTTAATGATGATGATGCTATCGGTCATTTTAAGAAGAATGATATGAAAAAAAATACCTAATACTTTATTATAAAATTCATTATAATTTAAAAATAAACACCAGAGGCATCACGATTGCCACGGTATGTGATATAATTATGAGTATCGTTTCCTATGTGTTAGAGGGAGCGTATGTGATCGTAAAACGTGGTTTATGGGGGGATTTTGAAACGGCAACAGTAGCGCCGTCGAACAATATGGCGAAATGGCTTCTTTTGGACTATTCACCATTATTGAACATTTCTTGAGGGTTTTTTTTGTCCTCCAATATTCCTCCCACTCACCAGAACTCGTGAGTTTCAAATAGGGAATCAGTATCTCTGCTTCATGAATGTGTGTTTCTGACTGGATCTCTACTGGTTGGTTAGGCAGGTACCCCCGTTTTGCGTTGATAAACGGGCAGTGCTGCCAATCGGTGGAAAAATGTTCCGAAAGGCGGGCACAATTCAGAGCCATCCAGAAAAATCTGGAAGATGACAAACTGGAATATTTTCGGGAGGTTTTTTTTTTTCGGGAGGAATTTTAGGTAGGTACCTACTAAGTAGGTTTTAGGTATCTATGCATAATTGAAGACCGCGGCCGAAAAACCGTCAATGTTACATTTTTTTGAAATTTTACAGAAGAGCCAAAAAATCTTTCTTATCCCGCTTACATTCCACACATTTATCTTTGTTGGATGATGAATCGTGGAACTTTGGCAAAAATCAAGTTTTTCCCAAACAAAAACAAAACAAAAAATTTATTTATTTATTTAGAACCAAAAATTGCAACCATGTATCATGTTATTAACTCGAAAAGTGAAGGCTAGGTAGAAATCTACTACTTGAAACGTATGTGCTCGTTTCTTCTGACGATGTCTTGTCTACATTTCTTGAGAACCATAGATGATACATGTTAAAACGTGACAACCAAACAAGCGTCATTGTTTACTATCCATTTAAAACATTCATTTATATAGTTATGGTATGAAACTAGGAAATGAATACCAAGAACAAATACGAAATAAATTCGTGATAAATCAAGAGCTTTCCAACGAATGGAAAACGATTTTTGTCCGATGAAAATGAAAGAAGTTTCATTTCCCTAGCAACTACTCGGTTGTACGTGAAAACCACTATGCATTGTGCGCGAAAAAATTTGACGCTTAAAATTGACGCTCAAATTTGACGCTCAAAATTGACGCGCAAAATCGACTCGCAAAAAAAGCTAGTACCCCAGGGCTAAAACATGATACATTAAAACGATTGAGAAATATTTCGATCCGAGAATCAGTGGCTCTTATCGCCAATTAAATTCCAATCCAACCAAAACGGTAAAATATTCTGCAAATATCATTACAGAGCTGTTCTTGATAGTAACCACATTGGATATTATTACACAATGGCTTATGGAAATCTGTGCTGCAAATTATTACGCAATGGCTTATTATCGATACTTAGCCGTGCTGTATAAGAATATTTTCTTATAGGTACCTATGTAACTGTATTATTTTCTTCCCAGCAATGCTGAGCTAGAAAAATATCATAGAAAAATAAAAAGATGAATATTACGCGAAAATGGGTATTGATTTTATTTCCAGGTACCTAGTACAAAAATGCAAATAAAATTAATAGACTTTAAAGGAGGCTCCTAGGGACAAATACTTCTGGTCATAACAAATTCAAGATCAGAGTGAGTAATAAAGCTTGAAAAAGTCTGAAGTTTTATAAGCGCACAGAAATCCGGAATTTCACACACAAAAAAATCCGACTACACACAGGAAAAACGACGACAAGGGTGAATGACGCTGCGCTAGCTACCTAGCAACAGTGAAGGCGCTGTAACATAGATTGTTTTTCTTGTTAATCGCGGACCTCGTTTCTTGCTATTTTCGTCGTCATGACGTCCACCACATGTGACAAAATTAGGGTTTTTGTTTTCCTAATTGATAGAGGAGATCCTAACGAATCGTTTGATGCCAGTAACTCATTTTCGAAAAAAATGTAACAGACGGTTTTTCGGCCGCGGTCTTCAATTAAGCGACTTGTTTGATCATCAAGCTGACTTTTACAAAACCGTACGAAAACATCCATGAACCAATACCGTCTCGATAAGCGTTTGAGTTTGATAACGGTTGGGAATCGAGAAGGCAGTGTACGGTCATTTTCTCGTCCGCCCTATCTCCTGTGTACTGGAATGAGGATCAGAAAACTGGCTTTGGACAGTCAGGAAAACACTGGAAACACCCGGCCATGGATACTATACAGTCCGAAAAGAGTCGGAGAATCACTGTGAACGGCCTAACGCCTTTCTGACGGTTCGATAACCGTTAAATGGTCACTGCGTACAATCCTTATGCCTAATTTTCTATTCATTCAGTCATTCATAAACTTTTTATGCAATTACGAATTATTTGAAGTTCCTTAATGATGATGATGCTATCGGTCATTTTAAGAAGAATGATATGAAAATAAATACCTAACACTTTATTATAAAATTCATTATATTTTAAAAATAAACACCAGAGGCATTACGATTACCACGGTATGTAATGTAATTATGACTACCGTTTCCTATGTGTTAGAGGGAGCGTATGTGATCGTAAAACGTGGTTTATGGGGGATTTTGAAACGGCAACAGTAGCGCCGTCGAACAATATGGCGAAATGGCCTCTTTTGGACTATTCGCCATTATTGAACATTTCTTGGGTTTTTTTTTGTCCTCCAATATTCCTCCCACTCACCAGAACTTGTGCGTTTCAAATAGGGAATCAGTATCTCTGCTTCATGAAGTGTTTTTGACTGGATCTCTACTGGTTGGTTAGGCAGGAACCCCCGTTTTGCGTTGATAAACGGGCAGTGCTGCCAATAGGTGGAAAATGTTCCGAAAGGCAGGCAAAATTCAGAGACATCCAGAAAAAACCGGAAGATGACAAACTGGAATATTTTCGGGAAATTTTAGGTAGGTACCTACTAAGTAGGTTTTAGGTATCTATGCATAATTAAGCAACTTGTTTGATCATCAAGCTGACTTTTACAAAACCGTACGAAACCATCCATGAACCAATACCGTCTCGATAAGCGTTTGAGTTTGATAACGGTTGGGAATCGAGAAGGCAGTGTACGGTCATTTTCTCGTCCGCCCTATCTCCTGTGTAATGGAATGAGCATCAGAAAACTGGCTTTGGACAGTCAGGAAAACACTGCAAACACCCGGCCATGGATACTATACAGTCTGAAAAGGGTCGGAGAATCACTGCGAACGGCCCAACGCCTTTCTGACGGTTCGATAACCGTTAAATGGTCACTGCGTACAATCCTTATGCCTAGTTTTCTATTCATTCAGTCATTCATAAACTGTTTTTATGCAATTACGAATTATTTGAAGTTCCTTAATGATGATGATGCTATCGGTCATTTTAAGAAGAATGATATGAAAAAAAATACCTAATACTTTATTATAAAATTCATTATAATTTAAAAATAAACACCAGAGGCATCACGATTGCCACGGTATGTGATATAATTATGAGTATCGTTTCCTATGTGTTAGAGGGAGCGTATGTGATCGTAAAACGTGGTTTATGGGGGGATTTTGAAACGGTATGAGGCAACAGTAGCGCCGTCGAACAATATGGCAAAATGGCCTCTTTTGGACTGTTCACCATTATTGAACATTTCTTGGGGTTTTTTTTGTCCTCCAATATTCCTCCCACTCAACAGAACTCGTGCGTTTCAAATAGGGAATCAGTATCTCTGCTTCATGAATGTGTGTTTTTGACTGGATCTCTACTGGTTGGTTAGGCAGGTACCCCCGTTTTGCGTTGATAAACGGGCAGTGCTGCCAATCGGTGGAAAACGATATTATTTCGTTTGGAAAATGATGGCTCTTTTGGATACTGTTGATAGGTACTTTTGTACTTGAATAAACGTTATGTTTCATGAATAACAACAATTATGAAATGTAATTCCCGGGCCGGCTCCAGTACTCGATTTAGGGTTTTCCTGGGGGAGCTCGAGGGTACTGACCACAGAAAACAGTGACCTAGGCAGAAGGAGCATCTATACAGGTCAATAATAAACCTTTGTGTAGGTAATAATTTGCAGCGTTTTTAAACTTATAACCTATGTGGGTATTTGAATCGGGAAGTAACTACTTGATGAAGCGACACTATTAGTCGATACGTGTATTATATAATAATTATAATAATAATTATTATAATTATAATCATAATAATTAATAATAATTATAATTTGGCCATAATAATATAATTAATTATAATTATAATTATAATTAATTAATAATAATAATAATTATAATAAATTATAATTAAGTGTAGGTATTATATAATTATACTATATTATATAATCAATATAATATAGTAACCTCAAAATAAAATGTAACCTAGACAACTCTAGCGGAAGCGGCAGAAAGGCCAATTTTCCGCGCTTCCTACACCTACGCGTCCTTCAGGTTCCATCAAACGTCAATCCGACCCCAGAGACGAGGTGCAGCACTGTTGCCAGGAGCTTTGACACAGGCAGCGAGGAGAATTACGACGAGATTGAACTTCCGCTTTTATCGATTCAAATATCCGGAAATAGGCAGAACGAGAGAGCTCCCTGGGTAATCATCGATTCTTCTTCCGCTTCTGCATCATTCAAAAGGGCAAATGCTGAAAATCCTCAAACCTTTCTGCCTCGTCGGCTTTAAATAAGGTTTTCTCGTTTTTCATAAATAGGTTTCACAAATAGCTGCTTTTCGTATATATCGAGCGGTGATTAAAGGAGTAGCAGGTACGCACACACAATCATGAAAGATAACTCGCGTTTTATCTAGTAACAGGAAATGTTGCCTTACCAATGCAGATAACCCAACAAATAAGCAGCTGGTACAAACAACCAACGGACTATGCATTCTAAAACCGTTCTAAAAATACTTATAGGCCAGTTAAATAGGACCTGGTGTTGGGAAAAATTGTAGGAAACCTTGCATGTCAAATTCAAGTATACAAATAGAAAATTTAAATTTTCTGTTATACCTACGCGAATTTGAGATGTAAGGTGCGTGCTGAACGCAGAACTGGATGATCTACAATTTTCATTTTATGTGTTTTTTCTACGCTCCAAAATGAAAATTTCCACTACCACTTTGCGTTGCAGATATCGAGGACCATTTTTGGTTCCGTGTCAGTCTGTGGTAATTCCTTGCAACGCCCATAACTGCCCGAAATAATGGTCGAAATGGGCTGAAATTTAGAGGGTAGGTGAGGGTTGGGTCACAGATGGTCCCACACCGAAATCACTGAAAAAGTACCGTAACTTCCGTCTGCGCATGCGCAGATGCGAAATACTTGAAGCGTCCATAACTACCCTAAATATCGTTGAAATAAGTTTAAACTTGGAGGGTCGATCAGGAATAATACTTTGATAGTTTCAAATGAATTTAATTGGAATCGTAATGCAACTTTCGTCTGCGCATGCGCGAACATGAAATGTTGACCATTTCCTTGAAACGCTTCTAACTACGCGAAAAATAGTCGTAGAGCTGAAATTTTGAGGGTACACGCGGGTTGTATCGCAGACGGTCCCATATCAAAATGAGCATACCCAACTATTGCATACGTTCATGTGATTGGAGTGAGGAAGCTATACTGCCTACTCGAATTGGCAGACGTTTTTCACTTAGATCAGCTGTTTCGACGGTGCGGACGTTTCCAAGTCACCATCAACTTTTTCAGCGATGTTGGTAAAAATGGTCATTTTGCTTCCCCACTACCGGAGGTAGGGAAGCCTTGGATTCGTGATTGAGTGAAAACAAAATTTATGTCCTCCAAAATGAAAATTTCCGCTACCATTTTGCGTTTCAGACATCAGGGAACATTTTTGGTTCCGTGTCTGTCTGTCTGTGGTAATTCCTTGCAACACCCATAACTACCCGAAATGATGGTCGAAGTGGGCGGAAATTAGGAGGGTAAATGTGGGTTGGGTCACAGATGGTCTCACACCAAAATCATTGAAAAAGTACCCCAACTTTCGTCTGTGCATGCGCAAACGTGAATGTAGTGAATGTAAATTTGACGCATATCCACTATAAGCGGCGTCGAGGGAGGATGTGCCCGGTTTGGTTATGAGCGGACCACCACCATGCCCAAGATCTTTTTGGAAGGGTTGCTTGGTTTGGTTATGAGCGAATCACCACCATGCCCAGGATCTTTTAGGTAAAGGAGAGAGACGAGGTAAGGAGGAGAGAGAGTAGTCAGCGACTAGAGGAGAGCGTAGAATGGTTAAAAAGGCGAAGGAGGCGAGTATTTATAGGCTTGGGAGCCGTCTCCCTCCATCCTCCAGCTAGTGGAGGATGGAGGGGATCCCCAGGCTGGCCCTCGGCTCTCCTGCATCTACCCCCCCACCCCCCTTCTAAGTTTATTTGGTGAGATCTTATTTCTACATAGTGAAGTTGTGGTTCTAGGAGGATACCATGACAGTGAAATAATTGGAACGCTCATAACTACCGTTGAAATGAGTTCAAACTTGGAGGGTCGATCAGGAATAATACTTTGATAGTTCCACATGAATTTAATTGGAATCGTAATGCAACTTTCGTCTGCGCATGCGCGCACATGAAATGTTGACCGTTTCCTTGTAACGCTTCTAACTACGCGAAAAATAGTTGTAGAGTTGAAATTTCGAGGGTACACGCGGGTTGGATCGCAGTTGGTCCCGTACCAAAATGAAGCTACCCAACTGTTCTACACTGTCACGTGATTCGAGTGAGGAAGCTGTACTGCCTACTCGAATTGGCATACTTTTTTTTTGCCGTTGATTTCGGCCATACCGCTGGGTCGAATTACAAGTAATTACCAGTCAATCGACGCAGAATCTTGTACTCTTTAATTTGTTGTAAAATTTTTTTTAGGAGTTATGAGCAAAAACCTGAAATAGTGCAACAATTTTTTTTTTTTTTTTTGGACCTCCCCTCTGAAGCTCGCAGCGGAAGATGGGCTTGCACGTGCATCAACTAAAGCGATTAAAACGAATTCCAGCTGTCCTACAATTCTTTCCACCGGTGGCCCCAAAAGAGGTCTTATTTAACTGGGCTATTAGGTGGTTACTGCAAGTTTATATTCTACCAAGGATCAGCAACCTGCAACAGCTAAATAACTTATGATTCGCGTAGCAGGCGTATGCAAACAACAAATACACGGGCTGATAATAATAACATAACCCCCCCCCCCCCCCCCCACCAACTCCCCCATTGGCTCGAAAACTTTACAACAATCACAAAAGTAACAAACAAATACAACATTAACAGGTTAAACGATAAATCAAACATGAATAAACAGTTAAATAACTGAAAAATTAAATTTTAAAATTAAAAACGCTGCAAATCCCTGCACAACGGTTTATTATTTTGTACAGAATACCCTTCTGTTACAGATCACAGGTCTCTGTATAGATAACCCGTCTATATAATATAATATGTACTATTCTATACATATTATGTAGATCGCAGACCCTCCGTAGGTTAGTACCTAACCCCCGTACTCGTTACTAGGTACCTACCTAAACCGTTGTGTAATAATTTACCTGTATAGGTTCCCATTCTACGGAGATAGAATAATGAACCGTTGTGTAATAATTTACCCATCAATAATACTTCAACGGTTGTTCAAGTTGCAAAAGTACCTACCAACAAAATCCAGCCCCTTCTGGGTAGATGAGCCGTTGTGTAATAATTTACCGTTGTGTAATAATTTGCCATTGTGTAATAATTTACCCATCAATAATACTTCAACGGTTGTTCAAGTTGCAAAAGTACCTATCAACAAAATCCAGCCCCTTCTGGGTAGATGAGCCGTTGTGTAATAATTTACCGTTGTGTAATAATTTGCCATTGTGTAACAATTTACCCATCAATAATACTTCAACGGTTGTTCAAGTTGCAAAAGTACCTATCAACAAAATCCAGCCCCTTCTGGGTAGATGAGCCGTTGTGTAATAATTTACCGTTGTGTAATAATTTGCCATTGTGTAATAATTTACCCATCAATAATACTTCAACAGTTGTTCAAGTTGCAAAAGTACCTATCAACAAAATCCAGCCCCTTCTGGGTGGATGAGCCGTTGTGTAATAATTTACCGTTGTGTAATAATTTGCCATTGTGTAACAATTTACCCATCAATAATACTTCAACGGTTGTTCAAGTTGCAAAAGTACCTACCAACAAAATCCAATAGTCCATCACTTGTCAAATGAAACAATATCGCAGAACAAACAACCATACAGCCATCCTTGATTATAATCAGGTGCTCCCTAGTGATGATATCCGGGCCTTGAGGTTCGAGGACCAACTAAACCCCGAACGGAACCTACAACCCGAATTTCATCAATTTTGTTTCATGGTAACTAAGAAAAGTGGGAAGTACGGCGTACGGCGGACAGACAGAAATATTTTTATTGCAGTTTTGGATTCTACATACCTTGAAACGTAAACCATCAAATTTTGAGGGGGGATAAGAATTTTTTTTTTCTTGCTCGATTCCAATGGTTCATTATTGAAAATAATAAACCAATATGGAAAACGATACCTCGCAAGCCCAAGTTCATTAAAACCTCAAAAATACCTCATTTTGCGCCAAATTTTCACCCATAAAACCCCTGGGTGTGCCGAGAGAGGGACACAACTAGGGCCCAAATGGAGCCTGTGTGCGAAAGAACGATTTTTGTTAGACCGAAAATTATGGTAGATTTCGATGACACGGCGGACGGACATTGCATTTTGGTTTATTATTCTGTGAATAATACACCTATGTATTCGCTCAGCAAAAACTTTTATAACACCCCCTCAAAATTTTTTCTTTTCCGTTTCAAGGTGCGTAGATTCCAAAAACGCTGCAAAGTCCTTGTCACATGGGTTTATTATTCTATTGGAGTTCTAGAGATTCTTGTTCGCTGTTAAATGTATTGTTTGTTTCATGTGTAATGATTGAAATAGCTATTTCTGATGATTTCCACCAATTTTGGCCTCCAAAACATGAAATAGGTACGCTTTTTTTTTTTAAAGATCATCTTTGATCATTGGTAGTGGCATTTAATGGTCTTGATTCACCTGTTTACACTTTTTCCAGTGTTATTATACACATTGATGGTGATTTCAGACAGTTTTCCAGGTTTTTGACTCATAAAAAACCAATTTTGGGAGCTGAACCTTTGGTAAAACCTCAATTTCCTCGTCTTTGGTCAAAACCGACTTCCTATTCGGTCTTCTCGTCCCCAAAAACATGGAAAAAGATACCTCAAAAGCTCATGTTACCAACATGTTGCTAAAACGCAAAAAGTACCTATTTTTACACACATTTTCATTCATAACACCCCTGGGTATATTCCGATCGAGCTGAAAAGTTTCGGGACACAACTAGGGCCCAAATGGAGCATGTGTGCGAAAGACCGAATTTTTTAGACCGAAAATGAAGCCTGTACACGTGATAAGGCGTACGGCGGACGAGCATTGTATTAGCGAATTTTCGAAGAAAAGGAAGCTATTGTTCTCGGTCCAAAATTTTTAAAACTCGAATTTCCGAAAGATTTTCATACCAAAATCCGTTTCAGACCATCCTGAATTCCCTGCCGAAAGACACCGAAAATTATATGTATATATATATATATATATATATATTTATATATTTATATATTTATATATATATTTATATATTTATATATGTATGTGTCATTCCAGACGATAACTCTCGAAAGAATTGAGATAAAAAGTTCAAATTTGCACGAAAAATCTGTCTTGGCAATCGACAGGCTAAGTTCGAAGATGGGCAGAATCGGGTCACTCTAAGGGGGAGTTTTGGGGAGTTTTAGGGGGGGAAATTACCCATAAATTCCCAAAATGAAAAAGTCTGACAAGTGACACCTCATTTTAAAGGTTTTTGTACGCTGAACACGATGGTGAAATCAGAATTGCGATATCTCATTCCATTCTCAAACTGGAGCACTTTGAAGATGAAGGAACGTGGTTATTTCTTGAGATGTTCTTCCTGGTTCGTCTGCTCTAATCTGATAACGGAATGGGATATCGCAATTCTGACTTCACCATCGTGTTCAGCGTTGGAAAATCTACAAACCGAGGTGTTACTCGGCAAAAAATGGAACTAAAAATTTGTTACGTACCCAATACCTACTCTTCTGGTATTCAAAACATTTTTGATTTCCCCCTCCCCATCCTTCCACCCCAAATTTTACTTTGCGAAAAACTACTCCTGTTTTAATTTTGTATGGTATCAAGTTGGGAAAACATTGGCCGAAAATTAATTTTCAGAAAATTTTAGGCGGAGGAGGAAGATGCCGAAAACTTCGAAAATTCGCTCTTATAGCCATGCTGCATGACTGTGGTTTTTTTTTTTGGAATCTACGCACCTTGAAACGGAAAAGAAAAGATTTTGAGGGGGTGTTATAAAAATTTTTTGCTGAGCGAATACATAGGTGTATTATTCACAGAATAATAAACCAAAATGCAATGTCCGTCCGCCGTCCGCAGTATCACGTGTACAGGCTTCATTTTCGGTCTAAAAAATTCGGTCTTTCGCACACATGCTCCATTTGGGCCCTAGTTGTGTCCCGAAACTGTTCAGCCCGATCGGAATATACCCAGGGGTGTTATGAGTGAAAATGTGTGTAAAAATAGGTACTTTTTGCGTTTTAGCAACATGTTGGTAACATGAGCTTTTGAGGTATCGTTTTCCATGTTTTTGGGGACGAGAAGACCGAATATGAAGTCGGTTTTGACCAAAGACGAGGAAATTGAGGTTTTACCAAAGGTTCAGCTCCCAAAATTGATTTTTTATAAGTCAAAAACCTGGAAAATCGTCTGAAATCACCATCAGTTTGAGTAATAACACTAGGAAAAGTATCAAGAGGTGGATCAAGACGATTAAATGGTACTACCAATGATCAAAGATAATTTGAAAAAATAAAATAAAAGGAGCGTACCTAATTCGTGTTTTGGGGGCCAAAATTGGTGGAAACCACCAGAAATAGCTATTTAAATTATTTTATATGAAAGAAACAATAAATAAACAGCCAACGTTTCTGTACGTATGTCCAGTAGAATAATAAGCCCATGTGACAAGGACTTTGCAGCGTTTTTGGAATCTACGCACCTTGAAACGTAGAAGAAAAAAATTGGGGTGTTATTAAAAAAAACCCCGAACCATAGGTTATAATTATTTAGAGACTAATAAACCCAAAGCCGATCTATGAAACAAAATTGTATAATACTGGTCTACTGTTATGGACATTGTTAACCTCGGGTACAATCAGAAATGACTGAACAATACGAAACCCCGTTTCTTTGTCGCAGGCAAACGAGTCCCTTATAATAGCGTTGTTCAACACTTCGTTTTCAAGATCTTTTGTTCTATTCAGAGTCATTCGGAGGCTCGATTGTCTGAGCGAGGTCGAGGCTGACATCTTGGAATATCAGGTTTCCCGTTTCCATAACGAGGGGGAAGATAGGGAAGGCGGCGAATGGGGTTTCCCGAACGGATAAGGGATTATGAACCATAATTTTCTCTGTTACGGGGCACCCACACCTTGTTTGGATTCTGCAAAATGCCCAATCAAGTGAGGCTGGTGATGTAAAACGCTAAAAATATTCAGAATGTCTTCTTTTAAGAGAAGCTGTTGACTGGATGGGTAGTTATCTGTGTGTTGACGCTGATCACTCCACACGCCACAAACAGGAAAAAACGCACGTAGGTGCCACAAATACAAATCTGTCGTCGGAACCGGACTGAACGCAATATGCGCCAAATTTGACGCAAAAAAAAAAAAAAATTGAAAACTGACAGAGAAAGCGAATGTGATCCACAGAAAAACAAATCAGAAGAAGAAGCATCTCGTATCGAGACGACAAATTGAATCGATTGTGGAATGAACGATTTTTGGTTTGAAATCTCAGATTCTGGGGTCCTTCTTCATTCAATGGTCAAAATCAACTTCATATTCGGTCTCCTCGCCCTGAAAAACGTGGAAAACGATACCTCACAAGCCCAAGTTCACTAAAACCTCAAAAATACCTCATTTACTACCCATTTTTGACTCATTGAGTGTTTTCCGATCGGGGTGCAAAAAGTTTCAGGACACAACTAGGGCCTAAATGGAGCATGTGTGCGCAAGAACGATTTTTTTTAGACAGAAAATTAAGGCAGATCTCTAAGATACGGCGGACGGACAGTGCATTTTGGTTGATTATTCTGTGAATAATACACCTATGTAATCGCTCAGCAAAAAATTTTTATAACACCCCCTCAAAATTTTTTCTTTTCCGTTTCAAGGTGCGTAGATTCCAAAAATGCAATGTCCGTCCGCCGTACGCCGTATCACGTGTACCGGCTTCATTTTCGGTCTAAAAAAGTCGTTCTTTCGCACACATGCTCCATTTGGGCCCTAGTTGTGTCCCGAAACTTTTCAGCCCGATCGGAATATACCCAGGGGTGTTATGAATGAAAATGTGTGTAAAAATAGGTACTTTTTGCGTTTTAGCAACATATTGGTAACATGAGCTTCTGAGATATCGTTTTCTATGTTTTTGGGGACGAGAAGACCGAACATGAAGTCTATTTTGACCAAAGAGTGGAAAATTGAGTTCTACCAAATGTTCAGCTCCCAGAATTGATTTTTTATGAGCGAAAAACCTGGGAAATCGTCTGAAATCACCATCAGTTTGTATAATAACACTGGAAAAAGTGTCAAGACGTGGTTCAGGACGATTAAATGCCACTACCAATGATCAAAGATAGTTTAAAAAAAAAAGAAAAAAAGAGCGTACCTAATTTGTGTTTTGGGGGCCAAAATTAATGGAAACCATCAGAAGTAGCTATTTCGATTATTACGCATGAAAGAAACAATTAATGAACAGCCAACATCTCTGTACGTATGTCCAGTAGAATAATAAACCCATGTGACAAGGACTTCAGCGTTTTTGGAATCTAAAAACGCTGCGAAGTCCTTGTCACATGGGCTTATTATTCTATTGGACAAACCTACAGAAATTTTGGCTGTTCATTTATTGTTTCTTTCACGTGAAATAATTCTAATAGCTATTTCTGGTGGTTTCCACCAATTTTGGCCCCAAAACACGAATTAGGTACGTTCCTTTTGGTTTATTATTCTGTGAATAATACACCTATGTATTCGCTCAGCAAAAAATTTTTATAACACCCCCTCAAACTTTTTTCTTTTACGTTTCAAGGAGCGTAGATTCCAAAAATACAATGTCCGTCCGCCGTACGCCGTATCACGTGTACCGGCTTCATTTTCGGTCTAAAAAATTCGGTCTTTCGCACACATGCTCCATTTGGGCCCTAGTTGTGTCCCGAAACTTTTCAGCCCGATCGGAATATTCCCAGGGGTGTTATGAGTGAAAATGTGTGTAAAAATAGGTAGTTTTTGCGTTTTAGCAACATGTTGGTAACATGAGGTTTTGAGGTGTCCTTTTCCATGTTTTTGGGGACGAGAAGACCGAATATGAAGTCGATTTTGACCAAAGACGCGGAAATTGAGGTTTTACTAAAGGTTCAGCTCCCAAAATGGTTTTTTTATGAGTCAAAAACCTGGAAAACTGTCTGAAATCACCATCAATGTGTATAATAACATTAGAAAATGTGTAAACATGTGAATCAAGACCATTAAATGGCACTACCAATGATCAAAGATGATTTAGAAAAAAAAAGCGTACCTATTTCATGTTTTGGGGGCCAAAATTTTTGGAAATCATCATAAATAGCTATTTCAATCATTCCACATGAAAGAAACAATAAATTTAACAGCCAACAAGAATCTCTAGAACTCCAATAGAATAATAAACCCATGTGACAAGGACTTTGCAGCGTTTTTTAAAATTTATTTATTTTGTTTATATTATCTTTGACCATTTGCAGTGCCATTTAATCTTCTTGATCCACATGTTGCAACTTTTTCTAGTGTTATTATACAAACAGATTGTGATTTCAGACAATTTCCCAGGTTTTTTACTACCGAAAAATCAATTTTGGGAGCTGAAAATTTGGTAGAACCTCTACTTTTCAATCTTTGGTCAAAATCGACTTCATGTTCGGTCTTCTCGTCCCCAAAAACATGGAAAACGATATCTCAGAAGCTCATGTTACCAATATGTTGCTAAAACGCAAAAAGTACCTACTTTTACACACGTCATTTTCACTCGTAACACCCCTGGGTATATTCCGATCGAGCTGAAAAGTTTCGGGACACAACTAGGGCCCAAATGGAGCATGTGTGCGAAAGAACGAAATTTTTAGACCGAAAATGAAGCCGGTACACGTGATACGGCGTATGGCGTACGGCGGACGGACATTGCATTTTTGGAATCTACGCACCTTGAAACGGAAAAGAAAAAATTTTGAGGGGGTGTTATGAAAATTTTTTGCTGAGCGAACACAGGTGTATTATTCACAGAATAAACCAAAACCTTAAAAAAAAATTTTGAGGAGGTGTTCCAAAACAATTTTGCAGACCGAATATTGTGTAATTATTCAGAGAATACTGAACCAAAACTGAAAGCATCCTTTGCAAGAAAAACAGAAAAATTACAGGTAAAATAAATAAATAACGAAACCTGGTTTATATTTAAAAAATAATACTATTTAAAACATAATAATATTATTTATGTATAAAATATAAATATAATATTATTAAAATCAAACTACAGAAAAGAAAAGAAAATATGCAGTTTTTCACCCACCGAGAGTATTTTAATTCAGACTTGAGTCTGAAAGCTAAAATTGATAATTTTACTAAGGAAAAATAAGAAGATCAGGTGCCTAATAGGAGAACAGAAGAGATGAATTAAAAATAATAAAAATTATATAAAAAATTGAAAATGCCAATAATAAATCATGTTAAACCTATATTATATAATAAACAATCTATATATAAATCCTATATATACCTATATATAAATCATCTACATGAAACCTATATTCATAAATGTCCATAATAATTACTTATCAGCATCGACCAGTAACTACCTGTATCGGCAACAACGCACTCCCTCGTGCCTTTAATTACCAGTTGTAGGTATGTTATGGTGCTACTGTTACATCTCGGCTCAATACATTACATTTCGAGTCACCGTCCTGTGGTAGGAATATTTTTTAATTTCTTACTGCGGCCATAGGTAGTGAGTGACTCCATGATGTAACGCTTGGTAGAAGAACCACGGGGAAGGTTTACATTCAAGTACCCACCAACCTGTATCATCGCTAACAATCATCTGCCGGAGTCGAAAAGACGGAAATGACTAACGACGGGCGGAGCAACAACAACTATGGCCCGATATTTCAACGTCCAAAACCACTATTATTATCGGCCATCCCCGCTCGTGCTCCGACTCAATATCTACCCGATGTAGGAAGGTTAAGGATAGGTTGGTTATCTTGATGTACGACCACAATATTTCACTTACCGGTCCTTCGCCCTCGAGCTCCCTGTAGCCAGGAGAGGTTTCCCTCCAAGAGCGCAGGAACTTGGCAACGACCTGAACCTGGAATCACATTGAAAACAACCGTCAAACATTGTACTGAACTGAAAAGGGTATGTATTACTATAATATACCTACAATGAAGGCAATTGTGATTTCTAAGCAGAATGGGACACTAATTTTTCAAAATTAATTAAAGGTTTTGAATAATTATTTACTACTAATATTTATTATTTTGTTTCTTTCAAGTGCAATAATTTAAACAGCTATTTTTTTTATTGTTTCCACCAATTTGGGCCCCTAAAAACACGACCTCGGCTCCTTTTTTTTCCCTCTTTTTTTCACAAATATCTTTGATCACTGATAGTACCATTTAATTGTCTTGATTCACCTGCTAATACTACTTCTAGCGTTATTGTACAAATGTATGGTGATTTCAGACGATTTCCCAGGTTTTTGACTCATGAAAAAATGAATTTTGGGAGCTGAACCTTTGGTAAAACCTCAATTTTCCACTCTTCGGTCAAAATCGACTTCATATTCGGTCTTCTCGCCCTAAAAAACATGGAAAACGATACGTAACCTCAAAAAAAAATCTCGAAAAACCCCCATTTTCCTCCCATAACACCCCTGGGCGTATGCGGATCGGACTGCCGAGCTGTGGAACACAACTAGGACCCAATAATTTGTTCCTAATGGGGGCCCAAACTGTGTGCGGAAGAATGAAGAAGATTTTATACCAAAATTTAACATAAATTTAAGACTGAAACTTCCTTCGTCAGAACCTAAATTTTCCACTCTTCGGTCAAAATCAACCAAATATTCGGTCTCCTCGCCTTAAAAAACATGGAAAACAATACCTCACAAGCTCATGTAACTAGCACACCAAAAAACACCATTTTTACCCCCATTTTTCACCCTAACACCCCTGGGTATATTCCGATCGGGCTGAAAAGTTTCGGGACACAACTAGGGCCCAAATGGAGCATGTGTGCGAAAGAACGACTTTTTTAGACCGAAAATGAAGCCGGTACACGTGATACGGCGGATGGACATTGCATTTTGGTTTATTATTCTGTGAATAATACACCTATGTATTCGCTCAGCAAAAATTTGTATAACACCCCCTCAAAATGTTTTCTTTTCCGTTTCAAGTTGCGTAGATTCCAAAAATGCAATGTCCGTCCGCCGTCCGCCGTATCACGTGTACCGGCTTCATTTTTGGTCTAAAAAATTCGTTCTTTCGCACACATGCTCCATTTGGGCCCTAGTTGTGTCCCAAAACTTTTCAGCCCGATCGGAATATACCCAGGGGTGTTATGAGTGAAAATGTGTGTAAAAATAGGTACTGTTAGTGTTTTAGTAACATGAGCTTTTGAGGTATCGTTTTCCATGTTTTTGGGACGAGAAGACCGAATATGAAGTCGATTTTGACCACAGAGTGGAAAACTGAGGTTCTAAGGAACTTTCAGCATTAAATTTGCGTTAAATTTTGGTCTAAAACCGTCGTTCTTCCGCACACAGTTTGGGTCACCATTTGGGAACACATTTGGGTCCTAGTTGTGCTCTGAAATACGGCAGCTCGATCGACATACACCCAGGGTTGTTATGGGAGAAAAATGAGTGTACAAATAGGGGTGTTCGAGGGATTTTTGAGGTTTTAGTGAACATGAGCTTGTGAGGTATCGTTTTCCATGTTTTTTTACGGCGAGAAGACCGAATATTTGGTTGATTTTGACCGAAGAGTGATTAATTGAGGTTTTAACGAGGATTAAGCCCCCGAAATTCATTCTTTAAGAGTCAAAAACGTGAGAAATTGTCTGAAATCACCATACATTTGTGTAATAACACTAGAAGTTGTATGAACAGGTGAATCAAGACAATTGAATCGTACTATCAATGATCAAAAATAATCTGTTGAAAGGAAAAGCCGAGCCTAATTCTTGTTTTTGGGGGGGCGAAATTGGTGGAAACCATCAAAAATAGCCATTTCAATAATTGCACATGAAAGAAACAATAAAATAAACAGCCAGCATTTCTGTAGGTATGTCCAATAGAATAATAAACCCATGTGACAAGGACTTTGCAGCGTTTTTTTAATGAAATTCGAGAGGATTTCGCCTTTCATCCTCGGGATATTCCACGGGAGGAAACGAGGATTTTGGCACAGCCTAGCGGCAGTGGATCGAAGCAGTGCGAGGCCGTTGCTCGAGACCTCCGATAGAATGCGGTGGCAGAACAACTCACCAAGATGTAGAGTGCAACCCATTCGAGCACAATGACAACTCGCACTACTATGAATGAATTGAAAGGGAAAATTCCTGAACTTAGTTTGGAAGGCCGTCGGATTGTACTAAATGCGCCGAATAGGAATAGAAAACGAAAAACATGAAATAACCAACATATTTCAACTTGGCTGAAGTTTCAATCTCCAGTTTCAGGTAAAGATGTATACAATGAAGGGGAGGTAAAATTCATAGCTGTTATTGCTGTCTAATTAAGGTCATATTCCATTGAAACCTTTATATCCAGGACTCAAAAAGGCGTTCAAATTTTCAATTCTTCACCTGCATGAAACCATCAGTGTTGGCCACACTGATGGTTTTATGCAGATACCTACCTACAGAAGAGTTCTCGTTTAAATTCCTAACTGGAGCTGGAATCAACTAAAAAATGTACAAAAACCAAGGGATACAACAGTATGAATGCTGTGTGGGGGTTTTAGTTAAAATTTGACGAAGACTTCAAAATTGTTGTTGTATCGGCTTTGAATTAAAAATCATGTATGTTTGGTAAGCACAAAAATTCTTCTTCACTTTTTAGTTATATAGCTACAGTATTTTTAAATTTTTTCTCGTTTTGGTTTATTACACTGTGAATAATCCACCTACGTACTCGCTCAGCAAAAAATTTTTAGAACACCCCATCAAATTTTTTTATTTTACGTTCCAAGGTGCGTAGATTCCAAAAATGCAATTTCCGTCCACCGTGTCACGTGTACCGGCTTCATTTTCGGTCTAAAAAATTCGTTCTTTCGCACACAGGCTCCATTTGGGCCCTAGTTGTGTCCCGAAACGTTTCAGCCCGATCGGAATATACCCAGGGGTGTTATGAGTGAAAATGTGTGTAAAAATAGGTACTTTTTACGTTTTAGCAACATGTTAGGAACATGAGCTTTCGAGGTATCGTTTTCCATGTTTTTGGGACGAGAAGACCGAACATGAAGTCGATTTTGACCAAAGAGTGGAAAATTCAGGTTCTACCAAATGTTCAGCTCCCAAAATTGATTTTTCGTGAGTCAAAAACCTGGGAAATCGTCTGAAATCACAATCAGTTTGTATAATAACACTAGAAAAAGTTTCAACTTGTGGATCAAGACAATTAAATGGCACTACCAATGATCAAAGATAATTTGAAAAAAAAAGGAGCGTACCTAATTTGTGTTTTGGGGGCCAAAATTGGTGGAAACCATCAGAAATAGCTATTTCAATTATTTCACGTGAAAGAAACAATAAATGAAGAGCCAACATTTCTGTAGGTGTGGCCTAGTAGAATAATAAACCCATGTGAAAAGGACTTTGGAGCGTTTTTAGTTATATAGCTACAATATTTTTAAATTGTTTCTCGTTCATTGCTTTTTAATGCGAACAGTAGGTTATTTACAAAAAATTAGTTTCGAAAAAGTGTTTATGAATTATTTCATAGTTAGTGCGTATGAATTATTTCATACTTCTTTCTTTTCATACTTCATAAAAATGTTTATGAATTATTTCAGTCATAAAATTCATGAAATAAAATTCACAGAGTGTTTATGAATTATTTCATAGTATGAATGCTTATGAATTATTTCACACTTCTTTATTTCATACTTAGTGCGTGTGTTTATGAATTATTTCATACTTCATAAAAGTGTTTCAGAAACGTGTGTATGAATTCACAAAAGTGTTTATGAATAATTTCATCCATTCATTCATAAAATAAAATGCATAAAGTGTTTATAAATTATGAAGCGAATTACGAAGCGAATTAGCCTTAATAGCGAATTTTCACAGAAAATAAAGCTATTGCAATGGGTAGCATTTTCAGAACATGAATTTTTGAAATATTTGTATAGGCAAATCCGTTTCAGAGCATCACCAGTTCATCCCTAGATTTTAACAAAAATGTATATGTTATGTAAATTTATGTGCCACTCCGGATGATATCTGTCCTTGGGTAGGTACGTGGTAAAAATTCCAGATTTCTCCAAAACGTCTGTATTGCCAAACGAAAGGATGAGTCCAAATTGCAAAAAACTGCTATAAAATCACTGGAAGTGTATGGAAGGTTGAGTAAAGACAGAAAAATACCATTTCAGTTGTTTTCACACAGAATAGGGGTCAGAATTTGGGGTAAATAAATTGGTATTAGTGGTAAAATCAATATTAATTCACCTGACGCTGTGTGGGATGATTAGGTAATCACGACGGAGGGACCATCTAGATGATAAAACTATTTTTCTCAAAAGCAAGTGGGTAAAACTTGACTTTATTAGGATCAAACATCGGTAAAAATGGCTAAAATCACGAAAGATTAATAATTTTAAGAAAAGTGGTATGGTTCCTCGCTATATCATGTTTTTACACAATAGCAGGAACATTTCTTTGAAAATTCGCTCTTATAGCCATGCTGCATGACAGGAATTTTTTTTTCCGATTCAACAATTCTGGCTAAAAGCCACTGCTACTGGGGCATCCACAGTCTTTCGCAGGCTGTTTTCTGTCGTCATATCGTACGGTGTCTGTCAATGCACTAGAAATCGAAGAGTGTAACTGAGTACAGGCCCAGTACTACTTATTTTTACTTACGAAACTAGTATACCGGGAGATGATGCTCTTTCATTTGAAAAGAATATTCATCGAAATCGGCCCAAATAGAAACAGGTTGAACTGAGAACCTCCTACTTTTTTTTTTTAAGGTCGGTTAAAAATTACAGCGTCCCTTCTAACCCCCTTCAAGTTGTACACAACATTTCAATTACCCACAATATATTTCATATCGACTAGATGAAAGTACTTTCAATCGCAAATTTTCATGAAATTTTAAAAAATCGTTAAAAGTAAAAAATATCTCCCAAGGCTTTTATTTTTAGTCATCAAAAATGCCAATATTTCCCGTTAGCAGAGCGAAATTATGTTATTGTCACTGTGAAATAATAATAAAGTGTTATTTATTATTATTATGTATATTTAATATTATTATGTATTATTTATTAATTTTATTGTCTCATTTATTATTTGACTCTCTTTTGTTTAGGAAATGTTGTAATCAGTATTTATGATTATAGAAATCTGACTGGTTTTGTCATTGAAGATTGATGACTACAGGTTCGTTCGAAATGGCTATTTCTGACGGTTAGCTGACTCCTAGAAAACCATAAGATCCAATACCAACTCGACAAGCATCTGAGTTTGATAACGGTGGGAATCGAGAAGGCAGTGCACGGTCAGTTTCTCGTCCGCCCTATTTTCGGAGTACTGGAATGAGTTTACAAGGTCAAATCTTGTAATTGATGTTTTACCCACTTCCTAGCGTTCAACTGAGCTGAAATTTTGCATAAGGTTTTTGTTCGCATTGAACATCTGGCGGATATCCGACTGTCGCAAAGGCGTTTGGCTGTTCGCACTGATTCTCTGACTGTTTTCAGTATCCATGACGGCTGTTCGCAGTGTTTTCCAGACCATCCAAAGCCAGTTTTCTGACCGTCATTCCAGTACACAGAAGACAGGGCGGAAGAGAACCTGACCATGCACTGCCTTCCCGATTCCTAACCGAACAGGCTTTGGACGGTCAGGAAAATACTGCAAACAGCCGGCTGACTGCAAACAGTCAGAAAACAGTCAGAGAATCAGTGCAATCGACCAAACGCCTTTGCGACAGTCAGATATCCGTCAGATGTTCACTGCAAACAAACCTTATGCAAAATTCCAGCTCAATTGAACGCCGGGATGTGAGCAAAACATTGATTACAAGATGACAGCCCCAAACACGGTAAGTTAAATAAAAGCCTGCAAAAATACTACCTACGTGTTAGCCACAAAGGCCATTGTAGCCTAGTAAAGGTAAGAATAATGTGGAAACGGACTAGAGAAAACAAAATTTTCGTGACACCCACTGTCGTAGGCTGTTCTACTCTAACCCAGTTTCCCGCTCTACCAGACACGGTTCTTCACTCGAAACGTGAGACGTGCTTGCTTGTTACGATGGCAGTATCAGCGTAAGTTGTACTTGAGTTACTCACCTTGGAAGACATGAGTATTTTGCTGCCCGTGAGAAGGAGAAACGTTTTCACCCAAATATTCCTGTTCGACTCCTGGCGGAGATTGGCTTGGCTGAATATCGCTGGAAACTCTTGGGCAGTCGTGAGGACGATCTGGAAATCAGAAAAGAAACGACGAAATGAATCATTTGGAGTTGTCTTCACCTGTAAGTAGTAGAAACATCACCGTAGGTACCTACTGTAGGGTCAAACATAACGCGTTTATTTACCGACAGAATGTGCTTAGGTCGAGTCGACTTCGGCTCTTATTATTTAGGGGTCATTTGAGACAAAATTTTTACAACGCGTTTACTGGTATTTTTCTAAATAAGACGTAATCATTCATTCATCAAACTGTAAGCCACACTATTACTTCCATGTTCCGATCACAATATAGGAATGGAAGTATGGTGACCGCCAAAAATAGGTGTTTCAGAAAAACACGGAATCTTATTCAAAGTGCTCAAAACGAGTTTCTATTCAGGTTTCTGCTTGAAATCGCTCCGTACGTGCATATGTTGGAATTTCAAATGGTAGTAACTTCCTTAAAATACGGTTGTCGTGGTATCCTCCCAGAACCACTCCTTGTAAAATTAAGATCTCCCTAATAAACACAGAAGTGGGGACGGAAGACGCAGGAGAACCGAGGAACCTAGTGGGGATCCCCACCATCCTCCACCAGTATGGAGGATGGAGGGAGATAGCCCTAAGGGCTTTATAAACTCGCCTCCTTCGCCTTTCCAACCATTCAATGCTCTCCGCTAGTCGCTGACTACTCTCTCACCTCCTCCTCTCGCTCTCCTCCTCCTAAACGATCCTGGGCATGGTGGTAGTCTCGCGCTATAACCAAACCGGGCTAACCTATCCTAAAGCCTCCAGTAGTGAATGTACGTCACCTATGCATTCACTACAACGGTCTTCAGATTTTCTTTTTTGGTTTGGTTCAGCTCTGACGGGTTTCTCACCTTCTCGATTTTCAACGATAACTGCCGTAAAAATGGACAAAAACTGGTGTGGTCTAGATCACGCCTAATGATTTTGAGCTCGATCGCATTCGATTTGGCTAATTGACAGCAAAAATATGTCAATGGATCCACAATTGTCTAGGTTTATTGGCTAAATGACGTTGGTGAGGTGTCCGAAGTGGTAGAAAGTGAGGTTTCTATGAAAGTATGTTATATTTCCGTGCTCAGTATAGTATATTCGCATGATCAGCCGGTCAGGCCAACATGAGCAGCGCGTCTCCCACCAAAGTTGTATCCATACTATTTTGAAGAAATGGAAGTATTGTGTGGCAATCTCCACACGGGAACTTAATTATTTACTCAAACAGTAAGCATATTAACTTGAAAATCCCTCTTCATCTTCTACGACTTCTAATTTCTGAGTACAGCAGAACATGGTTATAGTGAACCTCTGTATAAGAAAAACCTCCTTAGAAGAGATAATTTTGTAGTCCCTCACATTAGAAGGGCGAAAACCTCTATGCGAAAAACCTCCTCCACTCCTGTACCAGAAACCGTCGCTTTCCTACGTCCTTGTCCACCATTTACCTTTGTCTGCTAAACAGAAGTCATAACATGACCTCTACATAAGACAGGTCTGACAGAAAAGAACCAGTCATGCAGCATGGCAATATGGTCAAATTTTCGAAGCAACACCCTCCAAAAATAATTATTACAGTACCTGGTAATTTGAAAGCACATACTGGATTTTTTTACCAGTTTTACCAGGGAAAAGCGATGACTGACAGACAAAAACTCAAATTTGACCCACTTCTGGGACCAGTAACAAAGAAAACCCATAAATTTTTCGAACATTCACGTTTCAATAGTGTCGTAAGCCTAGAGGTAGGGAAGGATTGGGTAGGTTGTAGGAGAGGAGGATGTGCTCCTTTGGAGTCTTTTCGGGTAGCTAACGCTACCGCTTAGCCAACGATTATCACCACAGCAGGCGTTAGAGGAAGAGGCGTCCCGCGGTTATCACCAAAGCGAGTGTTAGAGGAGGAATCATCCCACGGTTATCACCACAGCAGATGCGAAAGGAGGCGAAAGGATAGGAGACAAAGGAGGCGTGAGGTGAGCGAGAGAGAAGTTGTAGATAAGAGCGAGGTCGGCCGAATAAAGAGCTGGGCGAGCCGGGCGGTTTATAAAGGTGCCTCCACCTCGTCCCCGAGTCGTTGGGAGTTCGATGTAGGGACCCTTCTGGTCCTTTTACCGAAGCGTCACAAAGCTCGTCCTCCTACTTGTTTATTAATTGATTCTATAAGTTTATATGAGAGCGGTATCGCAGCTGAGGGGTACCACGACAAATATAATTTTCGTGGTCAAAAAATAATTCTAACGTTAGGTCAACTTACATATAATTAACAACTTTATCTACAGGCGGATCCAGAAGTAGATAACTTGTTTCTTTGTTGGAAACATACTATTATTACAATAGGAATGAATTTCCCTAATCATTACATAAAGTAGCTACGAAACATTATATTTCTGAGTAAGCAGATACTACTTATCACAAGACTGACACTAGATTGGAAAGGCTAAACACTTCTTCCTTTTTTTACAACAGAAATACTGAAATAGCTATCAATGTACTAAAACACACAGAAGGATCATTACTCAACTCTCGACTGAACAAAAGAAAACTCTTAGGAACTCGACACGTGGCTCCGTGTTATCAGATAATGGAGAGAGAGGTGAAGAACCTAATGAATTCACTTGAATTTGGAAAGGCGTTTTCCCCTTCGGCAATAATGGATGTGGTGATAGAAGAATGAGGGCCGGCTTGGATAGGTGAGGTTGAGGTGTGAATATTTAACCCTAGGGAACGCGCAATCAGAAAATCACGCGGGGAAGTGCAATCGACCTGAGAGGTCTTTCATGTCATTAATAACAAAAACCTAATATATTTCATTTGTTTTTGGTCAAAGTACTCCAGGACACTTGAAATGAAGAAGTATGAAACATTTCTTCATTATTCAAACACGAAAGTTGCTAATTTTTAATTATTCTAATAATAAAATATAATTCAGTCAAGCTGAGTTCAAAAGTCGGCAAATTCACTTTGACAAAGTATTGGCAAGTTATCCTCAGCAGTAGGTACATAAAATATGAGTTTTGACTCAAATACGTCGTCCTATGAACTAGTTAGGTACCTATGGTTACAACTACCAGTAAAAACTGGTAACCGAACAAAACAGGCGCAAGTGACTCAGCCAGGTATTTTTTGACGCCAGTTTCGCGGTGCACCCTCAATGGACACTGGACGTAAACTGAAGTTTAAAGTAAAACTCGGCGCTCCGCGCCTCGCCAGGGGGCAAGCCCCCTGGACCCCCGGTTACCTCTATTTACATACTTAGGACGAAATTATAGAAACACAGAATGTGTTTTAGCTCACGCGTTTCACATAAACTGCAACTCAGCTGATCCGAGGCCTGGGCAGCCTTCAAGTTAAAGTCCTAAGGTGCCCACATACCAAATTACAGCTTAGTAGAGTGAATATCATAGAAATTAGCTTTAGGAGCAACTCAGCTGATCCGGGGCCTGGGCAGCCTTCAAGTTAAAGTCCTAAGGTGCCCACATACCAAATTACAGCTTCGAGAAGTGAATATCATAGAAATTAGCTTTAGGAGCCAATCAGCTGATCCGGGGCCTGGGCAGCGTCAACTTGAAGTCCTAAGGTGCCCACATACCAAATTACAGCTTCGTGGAGTGAATATCATAGAAATTAGCTTTAGGAGCAACTCAGCTGATCCGGGGCCTGGGCAGCCTTAAAGTTAAAGTCCTAAGGTGCCCACATACCAAATTACAGCTTCGTAGAGTGAATATCATAGAAATTAGCTTTAGGAGCAACTCAGCTGATCCGGGGCCTGGGCAGCCTTCAAGTTAAAGTCCTAAGGTGCCCACATACCAAATTACAGCTTTGTAGAGTGAATATCATAGAAATCAGCTTTAGGAGCAACTCAGCTGATCCGGGGCCTGGGCAGCATCAAGTTAAAGTCCTAAAATGCCCACATACCAAATTACAGCTTCGTAGAGTGAATAGCATAGAAATTAGCTTTAGGAGCAACTCAGCTGATCCGGGGCCTGGGCAGCCTTCAAGTTAAAGTCCTAAGGTGCCCACATACCAAATTACAGCTTCGTAGAGTGAATATCATAGAAATTAGCTTTAGGAGCAACTCAGCTGATCCGGGGCCTGGGCAGCGTCAAGTTGAAGTCCTAAGGTGCCCACATACCAAATTACAGCTTCGTAGAGTGAATAGCATAGAAATTAGCTTTAGGAGCCACTCAGCTGATCCGGGGCCTGGCCAGCGTCAAGTTAAAGTCCTAAGGAGCCCCCATACCAAATTACAGCTTTGTAGAGTGAATATCATAGAAATTAGCTTTAGGAGCCAATCAGGTGATCCGGGGCCTGGGCAGCGTCAAGTTAAAATCCTAAGGAGCCCACATACCAAATTACTGCTTCGTAGAGTTGATATCATAGAAATTAGCTTTAGGAGCAACTCAGCTGATCCGGGGCCTAGGCAGCGTCAAGTTAAAGTCCTAAGGTGCCCACATACCAAATTACAGCTTCGTAGAGTGAATAACATAGAAATTAGCTTTAGGAGCCAATCAGCTGATCCGGGGCCTGGGCAGCGTCAAGTTAAAGTCCTAAGGAGCCCACATACCAAATTACTGCTTCGTAGAGTTGATATCATAGAAATTAGCTTTAGGAGCAACTCAGCTGATCCGTGGCCTGGGCAGCGTCAAGTTAAAGTCCTAAGATGCCCACATACCAAATTACAGCTTCGTAGAGTGAATATCATAGAAATTAGCTTTAGGAGCCAATCAGGTGATCCGGGGCCTGGGCAGCGTCAAGTTAAAATCCTAAGGAGCCCACATACCAAATTACTGCTTCGTAGAGTTGATATCATAGAAATTAGCTTTAGGAGCAACTCAGCTGATCCGGGGCCTGGGAAGCGTCAAGTTAAAGTCCTAAGGTGCCCACATACCAAATTACAGCTTCGTAGAGTGAATAACATAGAAATTAGCTTTAAGAGCCACTCAGCTGATCCGGGGCCTGGGCCGCGTCAAGTTAAAGTCCTAAGGAGCCCACATACCAAATTACAGCTTCGTAGAGTGAATATAATAGAAATTAGCTTTAGGAGCAACTCAGCTGATCCGGGGCCTGGGCAGCGTCAAGTTAAAGTCCTAAAATGCCCACATACCAAATTACAGCTTCGTAGAGTGAATAACATAGAAATTAGCTTTAGGAGCAACTCAGCTGATCCGGGGCCTGGGCAGCATCAAGTTAAAGTCCTAAAATGCCCACATACCAAATTACAGCTTCGTAGAGTGAATAGCATCCTTAGTTCCGTATCATCGGTATCCATGTTGTCGTCCCAGATATCGTTACGAAATTTCGTTAGGTTTTTTGGCTAGTTAGTCCATGGCTAAAACACATTCTGTGTTAAAATGCTAAGGGAAGCATAGGCCGGCCTCCCCATTCGGCCGTCCCCCCCACATTAATGTTGGGCGAGGAAAATCAGAAACAAGGGGGACCTCACAGGGCGCGCCTTTCGCAGTTAAGGTTGGACAGCTAGCGTTTGAAAGATTACACACCTACGGCGAAGCCGGGGAAGTTACCAACACTAGAAACGCTTGAGGATACGCCCAGATGGTTCCACCACGTCGGTTATCACCAGACCGGTTCCACCACTCCGAGTTCTTTTAGGCGAGGCAGGTAAGGTGGTGTGAGGAGAGACAGAGAATTCATCGACTTTGAGTGTTGAATGGCGAGCCGGGTGAGGAGAGCGAGTTTTATAGGAGCTCTTCCGCCCTCTCCCGGTCCACTGACGGTTGTTAGGAGCCACTGGTGGATCGATGGAGGGAGAGGACTGCCTATCTCACTTGAGTCACATAGGCCCTCCATTCGTTCGGTTTATTCAGGACAATCTTAGTAGGTACATTTTGAGTGGTATTCCGGGAGGGAACCACGACAATGGAGAAAAACTGAGGGATCATACAAACGTTTACCCAACTTATCATTTAATCCTACATTTTTAAACAACCTGCACTGGGATACAAGTTTGAATGATGCAATTCCTCAGTGCTTTTATAAATTATTGCGTTCATTTTTGTAACGGCTCGGTTCCTCCCGTCATTTCTCCCCAGGTCCCTTTCAACTCCACGGATCCCTTCCCACTGAGTCCTTTCACCCCAACAGCCAATCACAATCGGCCTCCTTTCACTTCTGGACTCACCTCCCACCAGTGTATATCCAAGTTCAGTATATTTATTTTGAGGATATTCGAATTTTTCAATCAACACCTACGAAAACTCACTTCCAAATCGTCAGGGTCTTTCTCTGGGTTCAGGTATCCTTCACGAGGGGGTCTCAAATCGATCATATCAGGAGGAAAGTATGCCTGAAAAAAATATTTAAAAACTTGAGTTAATTTTCGGATGCCATAAGAACAGGGGCGGATCCAGAATTTCTGGTGGGGGGGGGGGGGGGGGTTGACCATGACCTACACGGTTATTAACAAATATGAAACATACGAGTAATAATAAAAAATTAGTAGAAGGAGGCAGTGTACGTTTTTTCATAATTAGAAAACATCGATTAGATTTTGGAAGATTCGACAGATTCATTATTGAAAATGATGAACAAAATTATTGAAAAAATAATAAAGAGCACGAATCGTTGTGAAAATTATGGAATCATCCTACTTCCATTTCCACGGTGAAAATTCACAAAAAAATTATTCCTAATTCCATGGAAGGATTGACGTCTGCAAGTGTAAGAACAGCAACGGGGTGTGATCTCTGGGGCTAATTTATTATATTCTATTATATTTAATCTAAGATGCTTAAATTTGAGTTGGAGTCTCTAAGTGATTGCTAGATAAGAATAGCGAAGTAGGCAGCCCCTGTAACCAACTGACACATTTTTAATTAATTTGGTTTATTATTTTCAATAATGAACTTTCGGAATCTAGCACGAAAAAATTTTTTTTGTCAGCCATCTGCGCCATACAATAACCTTTTTATACTACAAGATTATTAATACTATTTTTAAGTATGTATAATAATAAATAAATGATCTACAAGGTACCTACTGAATAATAATTTTGAAAAATGAATTTGAATAAATGCAAATAATCGTTGGTATACTGGCGTGAGAAAGAATAACTCAGACGGATCATGAAATGTTTTTGAGAATATGGTTCCGACGTATCTCCCTTATTTTGATGCGCTGTTTCCAATGGTAAAAGTCAAAATTTGAAAATTCAATTTGGAAAACGGTGAAAACTACGAAATTCCCACAAAATGGGTAATGTCCGGATTTAGGAATTTTTTTATTTTTGATCTCAGATTCGGATTTAGCACCTGTGAACCCCCCCTGCCAATTTTCATCTCAACAAAACCCCGTGTAGCTTGGGCAACAATAGGAAGAAACCGAAATGACGTCACGAGTGAATGGCGCGCGTCATTTCGCTTTCTTTGCACTGGTTTTTTTCGCCCACTTTCGATCATCGGATACCCCTCATACAGCACCTTTTCGGAAAGCCCTCGCCAACATCTTTTAATCAAGAAAATAAAAGTGAACATGTGAAACCGTCAACTGGCAATTTGATGCAAAAACAATTTATCCCGGCGAAGTTTGAATAAAAACAACTCAAGTTTGACTAGAAACGACTCAAGTATGCTTTGTAGAGTACTGCTCTGAGGAAGAAAAACTCAACTAGTCTCGTTTTTGATATGAGTAATTTTTCACTGAAAAGTCACAGATGACATTTTTCTAGTTTTTCAAACTTAGCTGTTTTTGCTACGATCCAACAGATGGCTCTCAGCATTATTACCTGTTTCGCGTGTCTACATTCAGGTTCGCCTGTTTGAATTTGCGCGAAATCACCGTCAAAACTCTATTTCTATCATTGAAAAAAATAAATAAATAAATAAATAAATAAATAATAATAATCGGTTACATTTCTAAACGCCTATACATGTCAAATAATATTGGTTATTTAAATTTAAAAATTAAATTGGTTATACTGAAGAACCGATTGTTCGGGAAGTGAAGATGAATCACGTTGTGCACAAGAAGAATTTCTGGGGATCTCTAACGGCTTCAGCAGGAGCTAAACCCGGTTGAGTGAGTTGAGTGTCAATTCTTCACTTGTTCTTCGTCAATTTCATTTTTTATTTTCCAATAATTATTTATGCTCAAACGCTTTCTTAAATCAATCTATCCTAAATATTTTATTCTTAAAATTACTTCTACTCATACGTCGAACTTTTTCATTACAATATGAAATTTATTAAGAGTTCAGGTAGGCCCTATTACTTCCGACCATACTAAATTAAATAATAGTATACGTATAGTAGGATCACGGATTGAAAAATTACAAGTTATACCGTAACTAAAGGTTGAAAATAGAAAAAGTTGTGAGCCCCTGTAATCACCTGAGTGATCCCAGTGGTTATTTTCATTTATTTTTTCATCAGCCATCTGCGCCATATAATAATCTGCCTATACAACAAAAATATTAGAACTACTCGATAATAATTATGAAATATTAATCAAGTAAATAATAACCGTTGGTTTGGTGAAGAACTCATATTTGTTCTCGTAACGCCGGAAGATGTATCTTTTCTCTCCGCCGCTAGTCTGTCTGTGAACGGACAGAACGTCCTCGTGGTCCTCCAAAGCTCGCTCTGAAAAATAATTGTTTAAAATTAGCGAAACAATTTCCAAATTTTCATTAAACATTTACGTCTTGCACGTAAATTACCTGCTGGTGGACGCGACAACGCAATGAATGTCGCAATAAATCCGAAAAACTGGTTTTATTTTTTCGAGTTCAGAAAATAATAATAATAAATTAATGAATTTGCTCAAGGAAGCAGTTTAATGGCGATGTGATGAGTTGTTCCTGAGGGTTCAACCACAGTTTCGGCTTTTCTACCGGTACTGTGCATTCCAGGCTGTCATCATTGCAGTTGGTGAACTATTATACAGCTTTAAACTATTACAGCTAGCTCGTATAATATCGTTACCGGCTGTGATCGCTTAACAGTCATGTCAGACATCCATCAGGGTTCTCAATGAAACAGTTCATACTGACATTTTCATGTCTTTACTTTGGCACACTTATCGAAAAGCGTTACCAAAAAGCGACAGGAAAACGCGTTATGCACCATTTCTGTTGATTTTCGCTTACAACCGATTCGTTTCTATGGAACTTCATTTTTGCCATTTTTCATCGTACAAAAATCGTTCACCACTCGTTGGAATCGTGTGATTTTATTGAATATTTTCTTGTTAACCGTACCCCCGCACCTTGCGCGGTAGCTGAGCTGAGCATTAAGGAAAAAAGGTGAGTAAACAAGGTAGTCAGCAACATAGGTAATGAAGAAAGTCATTGTTTAGTAGTATCGAATGTGGTAACCTTGCACCACTGTGTAACCCGGATCGTGGTAACCTTACAACTCGTAAATGATTCCGTCAATTATCCCTAAATTGATTTCCTTTCAAGTCCTGAATCAAGATTAAGGCCAACTTTCACCAAAAATTTGAAAAGAGTTTAACCCGGAAGAGGTTGCAAATTAACGAAGTTTAGCGCTCACTGTCTTTCACCTGAGCTCTGTGCGAGTTTAAACTCCCACCGAGGCGGCTCGAGTTTAAACGCCCGAAATCCGGCAAGTTAACGTCGCTAATCTCCTTTAACCGTGAGATCCCAATATGGCCGCCTAGCTTACAGCTGATTTTCGGTTTTGTCGTTATACGGTTGTGAAATGAATTAACACGAGTTGGCATTGTATTGGTATTTATACTATGTATTCCACAATGATATTAAAGGTACCTTACCTCGTGACTGGAGTTATCGTAAAAAAGAAATCACTTTGGCAATTTACAGTTTATTATTACAGCGGAACAATGGAAGCGGGAATCGACATCAGCTGAGTGGTGGTTGTTGTTGTTTTGACGAGTTTATAGTCCCAGCGTGTCATATTGTCCAACTTTTGCTTGGACATTTTAAACTAAACTCCGTCAGGCAAACTCCGTTATTTCAAACTGGGTTTAACCGACATTTGGGTTGGTCAAAGACGCCAGCTGCCTTTCCAGGTTTAAACCTCGACGCTAACTGGCTAAACTCCGTTAAATAATTTTCTGGTGAAATTAGGACTAAGAAGAGGTACCTTCGTTACCTAACTACTGTCAGGACAAAGCTTGTGATGCAACATGCAAATGTCTCACTGTTTTGCGGACTTGTACGCAAGCGTTTCTCTCAAAAGTGAATTAAACTATATTACTCTAAAATATGCTACGGCCCACTTTCACCAGAAAATTATTTAACGGAGTTTAGCCAAACTCCATTAAAGTTAACGTCGAGGTTTAAACCTGGAAAGGCAGCTGGAGTATTTCACCAACCCAAATGTAGGTTAAACCCAGTTTGAAATAACGGAGTTTGCCTGACGGAGTTTAGTTTAAGATGTCCAAGCAAAAGTTGGACAATATGATGTGCCAGGACTATAAACTCGTCAAAACAACAACCACCACTCAGCTGATGTTGATTCCCGCTTCCATTGTTCCGCTGTAATAATAAACTGTAAATGGTCAAAGTGATTTCTGATTTACGACGACTCCAGTCACGAGGTAAGGTACCTATATCATTGTTGAATACACAGTATAGAGTAAATACCAATACAGTGCCAACTCGCGTTAATACATTTCCCAACTGTATAACAACAAAACCGAAAATCAGCTGTAAGCTAGGCGGCCATATTGGGATCTCACGGCTAACGGAGATTAGCGACGTTAACTTGCCGGATTTCGGGAGTTTAAACTCGAGCCGCCTCGGTGGGAGTTTAAACTCGCACAGAGCTCAGGTGAAAGACAGTGAGCGGTGAACTCCGTTAATTTGCAACCTCTTCTGGGTTAAACTCGTTTCAAATTTTTGATGAAAGTGGGCCTTAATTGTAACACTTTGGCCCACTTTCACCAGAAAATTATTTAACGGAGTTTAACCAAACTCCGTTAAAGTTAACGTCGAGGTTTAAACCTGGAAGAGCAGCTGGCGTCTTTCACCAGCCCAAATGTCGGTTAAACCCAGTTTGAAATAATGGAGTTTGCCTGACGGAGTTTAGTTTAAAATGTCCAAGCAAAAGTTGGACAATATGACACGCCGGGACTATAAACTCGACAAAGCAACAACAACCACCACTCAGCTGATGTCGATTCCCGCTTCCATTGTTCCGCTGTAATAATAAACTGTAAATTGCCAAAGTGATTTCTGATTTACGACAACTCCAATCACGAGGTAAGGTACCTATAATATCATTGTTGAATACACAGTATAGAGTAAATACCAATACAGTGCCAACTCGCGTTAATACATTTCCCAACTGTATAACAACAAAACCGAAAATCAGCTGTAAGCTAGGCGGCCATATTGGGATCTCATGGCTAACGGAGATTAGTGATGTTAACTTGCCGGATTTCGGGCGTTTAAACTCGAGCCGCCTCGGTGGGAGTTTAAACTCACACAGAGCTCAGGTGAAAGACAGTGAGCGCTAAACTCCGTTAATTTGCAACCTCTTCCGGGTTAAACTCGTTTCAAATTTTTGATGAAAGTGAGCCTTAACTGTTACACTTTATCTATTATTATCTGTGTCAGATATACTACGCGTTACGTGATGTACTAAACACTACCCATTGTAACTTTCTCAGTCAAACTATGTAATTAATTTGTGTATTATTACGGTTCTTACCGACACCGATATCCTTCCAGTGCTCGACTATTGACCAGCAGTAGTCCTTGCGGACGCGGTTCTTGACGGCGAGAAGCTGAGTCAAGTCTATGGCTCGAAGATTCTTCTCAACGACGACGCTCACGTATCTGTCCGTGTCGTCATAAAACTGAAGCTCTTCCTGAAAATAAAAATAAAATAAAATAAAACAGTGTAAATAAATGTCTGCCAAGTGGGGCGGGCAGTATAGCTTCCTCACTTATTGTAACATGGACCTGTAGAATCAGTTGGTAGGTAAGAAAAAAATGATGAGTAAAACATAGTGAATCGCAGTAAATAGAGTTGTAATAAATTACCTAAAATGCTTAATAAGACCAAGCATTTCAACATTTTTTCAACATTTCATGTTCGCGCATGCGCAGATGAAATTTACAGTACGATTCCAATGAAAATGATATAGAAATATCAAAGTACTATTCTTGATCGATCCTCCAAGGTTGAACTCATTTCAACGACATTTAAGGCAGTTATGGGCGTTTCAAGCATTTCACGTTTGCGCATGCGCGGACAAGTTACCGTACGATTTTAATGATTTTAATAAGGGAGCATCTGCGATCCAACATCCCTTTCACCTCAAAATTGCAGCTCTCTACGACTATTTTCCGCGTAGTTAGAAGCGTTACAAGAAAAAGGGCAACATTTCATATTCGCGCATGCGCAGACGAAAGGTACAGTACGATTCCAATTAAATTCAGGTGAAACTATGAAAGTATTATTCGAGATCGACCCTCCAAGGTTGAACTCATTTCAACGACATTTAAGGCAGTTATGGGCGTTTCAAGTATTTCACGTATGCGCATGCGCAGACGAAAGTTCCAACACTTTTTCAATGGTTTTGGTACGGGACCATTTGTGACCCAACCCGCACCTACCCTCCGAATTTTAGCCCATTTCGACCATTATTTCGGGCAGTTATGGGCGTTGCATGGAATTGACCACAGACAGACACGGAACGAAAAATGTTCCCTGATGTCTGGTAACGCAAAATGGTACCTAGTGGAAATTTTCATTTTGGAGGACTTTTCTTTTTTTTTACTCAATCACGAATATTCAAGGGTTCCCTACCTTCCAGTAGTGAGGAAGCAAAAAAACTTCGTGGGATTTCCAAGCCTTGGACCAGCGAACTAAAGCAATGTAATGTAATACGCGTCGTCAGCTGCTTTTGGCGTTTTTCAGGTAGGTAGAACCCCCTTGGCAGTTTTCGACGGAGTGGGGTCTGGCCATGCTCTCTTTGGTGAAGGTGTGGTAGGAGAGGGGGTGAGTTGGGTGGCAGGAGTGGGGTAGAGGGAGAACTGTGTGGGCGACGGGGAGGGGGCCGAGTGTTTACGCGGACGTGGACGGGACGCTCTCCAGCCCGGTTTACTCCCGTAAAAACATGTTCCATGTTAAAAAACTATACGTATAAAACTGTGTGAAAATTCACATATCTCTGTGTGGGCGACCTGGTAAAACACGGGTGCACCAATGCACTCGTCGCGTTGGGCCTTTTCTACCTACATTTACCTAATCATTTACGGCAAGTACCTACCAACAACAAGACACAGGACCGTGGAACAAAATGATTCAGCCATGCAGCACGACACAGTCACCCTCATTTAAGATAACAATGGTTATTTTTGAAAACGAGCTGAAAACTACAATTTTTCCAAGAATTTTTTTCAAAAAACAATTTTTTTTTAAAAAGAAAATTCCTAAATTATGCAATTCCGAAAGACGCGGCACATGGCGATGCCAAAAGGGCCAAGGGAGGATCCTCCTTCCTATAAATTATTTAATCCTATAAATATTATCCTATAAATTATTTACAATAAATTATATGTGGTATTTGACTTCACTGAGTATACCTACTTAATGTGTGATATATTCCTAGTTATAGTTTTTATGTTTAAATATTTTGACCATTGTCATATACCATGTGTGGACGACAAATAAAGCCGATTCTGATTCTGTCAAACATGTACGATCAGTTCACTCAGCGCATGGGCCCTTCGCCATTTCTAACGCCCGTTTCGCGCAAATTTAACTGTTAGCCGATTTACGAAAGCTCAAGTAACAGAAATCGATTTGTCGATGGAAAGACGCAGACCCGCTACGAACATTAAATGACGAGGCGAGTCCTGGGATCTGATTCAAGCAGTAATTACCGACGGTCTTCAAAACCAATTAAGGACTCGACGGTTTGATTGGACGAGAGAAGCAGATGGTCGGCGCAAGTAATTTCCAAACCTCTTTACCGCGAATTAGCTGACCCACTATAATCACGATACAGGTACTTGGGTACACAGTAGAAATTATTACGAGCCAGTGGATCTTTTGATTTATTATTTTCGATAATCAACCTTTGGAATCGAGCATGAAGAAGAAGAAGAAGAAGAAGAAGAAGAAGGAAGAAAGAAAGAAAAAAACGCTGCAAAGTCCTTGTCACATGGGGTTTATTATTCTACAGAAATGTTGGCTGTACATTTATTGTTTGTTTCATGTGAAATAATTGAAATAGCTATTTCTGATGGTTTCCACCAATTTTGGCCCCCAAAACACAAATTAGGTAGGTACGATCTTTTTTTTTTTTTTCAAATTAACTTTGATCATTGGTAGTGCCATTTAATCGTCTTGATCCACGTGTTGACACTTTTTCTAGTGTTATTCTACAAACTGATGGTGATTTCAGACGATTTCGCAGGTTTTTGACTCATACAAAATCAATTTTGGGAGCTGAACATCTGGTACAACCTCAATTTTCCACTCCTTGGCCAAAATCGACTTCATATTCGGTCTTCTCGTCCCCAAAAACATGGAAAACGATACCTCAAAAGCTCATGTTACCAAAATGTTGCTAATACGCAAAAAGTACCTATTTTTACACACATTTTCACTCATAACACCCCTGGGAATATTCCGATCGGGCTGAAGTTTCGGGACACAACTAGGGCCCAAATGGAGCATGTGTGCGAAAGAACGAATTTTTTAGACCGAAAATGAAGCCGGTACACGTGATACGGCGGACGGCGTACGGCGGACGGACATAGCATTTTTTTGAATCTACGCACCTTGAAACGGAAAAGAATAAATTTTGAGGGGGTGTTATAAAAATTTTTTGCTGAGCGATTACATAGGTGTATTATTCAGAGAATAATAAACCAAAAGGAGAAAAAAACTCAAAATTTGATGGTTTCCGTTACATGGTACGTAAAATCTAAAAACTGAGTTGAAAAAAATTGCTGTCCAAAATTGGTGAAATTTGGTTTTTAGGTCCCATTTGGGGTCTAGTTGGTCCTCGAAGCTCGGCGTTACTGTCAGTCATCTGTAAGGGGTTCAAAATAGGGGTTGAAATTTTCAGAACGCCGTAGCTCGAAAACTATCAATAGAAGGGTATGGTTTTTTGGTTTATTATTCTGTGAATAATACACCTATGTATTCGCTCAGCAAAAAATTTTTATAACACCCACCCCCTCAAAATTTTTTCTTTTCCGTTTCAAGGTGCGTAGATTCCAAAAATGCAATGTCCGTCCGCCGTCCGCCGTACGCCGTATCACGTGTACCGGCTTCATTTTTGGTCTAAAAAATTCGTTCTTTCGCACACATGCTCCATTTGGGCCCTAGTTGTGCCCCGAAACTTTTCAGCCCGATCGGAATATACCCAGGGGTGTTATGAGTGAAAATGTGTGTAAAAATAGGTACTTTTTGCGTTTTAGCAACATGTCGGTAACATGAGCTTTTGACGTATCGTTTTCCATGTTTTTGGGGACGAGAAGATCGAATATGAGGTCGATTTTGGCCAAGGAGTGGAAAATTGAGGTTGTACCAGATGTTCAGCTCCCAAAATTGATTTTGTATGAGTCAAAAACTTGCGAAATCGTCTGAAATCACAATGAGTTTGTAGAATAACACTAGAATGATTAAATGGCACTACCAATGATCAAAGTTAATTTGAAAAAAAAAAAAAAACGCTGCAAAGTCCTTGTCACATGGGTTTATTATTCTATTGGACATACCTACAGAAAGGTTGGCTGTTCATTAATTGTTTCTTTCATGCGTAATAATTGAAATAGCTACTTCTGATGGTTTCCATTAATTTTGGCCCCCAAAACACAAATTAGGTACGCTCTTTTTTTTTCTTTTTTTTTAAACTATCTTTGATCATTGGTAGTGCCATTTAATCGTCCTGAACCACGTCTTGACACTTTTTCCAGTGTTATTATACAAACTGATGGTGATTTCAGACGATTTCCCAGGTTTTTCACTCATAAAAAATCAATTCTGGGAGCTGAACATTTGGTAGAACTCAATTTTCCACTCTTTGGTCAAAATCGACTTCATATTCGGTCTTCTCGTCCCCAAAAACATAGAAAACGATATCTCAGAAGCTCATGTTACCAATATGTTGCTAAAACGTAAAAAGTACCTATTTTTACACACATTTTCACTCATAACACCCCTGGGTATATTCCGATCGGGCTGAAAAGTTTCGGGACACAACTAGGGCCCAAATGGAGCATGTGTGCGAAAGAACGATTTTTTTAGACCGAAAATGAAGCCTGTACACGTGATACGGCGGACGGCGTACGGCGGACGGCGGACGGCGGACGGCGTACGGCGGACGGCGTACGGCGGACGGACATTGCATTTTTGGAATCTATGCACCTTGAAACGGAAAAGAAAAAAGTTTGAGGGGGTGTTATAAAAATTTTTTGCTGAGCGAATACATAGGTGTATTATTCACAGAATAATAAACCAAAAACGTACCTACCTAATTTGTGTTTTGGGGGCCAAAATTGGTGGAAACCACCAGAAACAGCTATTTCAATTATTTCACATGAAACAAACAATAAATGAACAGCCAACATTTCTGTAGAATAATAAACCCCATGTGACAAGGAATTTGCAGCGTTTCATTTCCCTATAACTGACCCTACAAGGATTTTATCACTGCGCCAATACAGTTGAATTAGCGAGATTCGTATCATCGAGTCGACTGTACTTACCCCAGCGGTACCGGCAATTTATTAATCGATGTCCCTGAAATTCGATGTACCGAACAAAACCGACAGAATCAGAAGGTTTCGTACGGGGGGGGGGGGGGGTGGGGGGGCACCAAAACCGGTTAGCGATGAGTCCGAAGCAACGCGCGGGAAACCTGCGGCCAAACTGACTCAGTCCCTCGTCATTTTGGGCGAGCCAAGTTGGTTTTTTTTCTTCTTCTTCTTCTTCTTCTTTTTCCTTCTTCCTTAACTCGACACCGCCTTCTTCACGACTCTCTTTGTATCTCATTGAAGAAAGAAAAAAAGAACAAAAAAAAAAGAAACGTGTTCAATTAGAGGGGAAGTGTAGGGGGGTGTCCGAGCAGAGGAAGTGTTGGTAGGGAAGGGGAAGTGCAGGGGGGATGGGAGGGGTGGGGGGGAGGGGAAGCCCACTTTTTAACGTTCAAAATTTTCTACTTCTGTCTCGAGTTACTTTTGTGACGAATAATTTATTATAAGTGATTATTACCTCCATTACGATTTTTGAAACACAAAAACTCTAAATTGGTTCACTTATTACCAGAATAACTCTTTGAATATTGAAATAGTACCAAGGTGTGCCTTATTTATCAGTCAGACACCATTCGACATCAGTTTTGGTAATTCAAAAATAATTATTATCCTTGGGCGTTTTCGGCCAATTTTACCGATTTGCAGCGATTTTTGTCCCATTAACACTCACGGGTTCACAATTTTTTTTAGAATTTTTGACTTGATTGTTTAAAAAGCAAAGGTAAGGTTGAACCCGAAGATTAGCAATTTTCAAAAACAACGAGCGAGTAAAAATCACTAAAAATTGCCATTAGAACACCAACAAATTTTGGACCGAGAACAATAGCTTCCTTTTCTTCGAAAATTCGCTAAAAAAGGGTGGTACTTCGAAAATTCGCTCACACGGCCACGCTTGATACCTGGAACTTCACACTGAGTTTCATATTTTAATTAATTTCCACTAATCACCCACAAACTTTTCTTTTCAACGTAATTAGAGACAAATATCACATGGTATGATCAATGGAGATGGAAGATCATTTTTATCTCAACGGATAAAGTAGAGTTTAATTCGATAATCAAATAATATCGAGTAGGTGTACAATATCGATAGTAAATATTGGGAAATATCGAAAGGTAGTATCGATAATATGAGTACTAAAATCTGTATATTAGGTTTTTGAGTATCGGAACGTTAGGCACTGGATACCTGTGCTGCAAAGATATGCAGAGCGTCCCAACTTTATACCGCTCAAGGATCGATTCTACAACTCTAGACGCAAGGCAAAATTTGTAAACTGCTTAGAAATATGTGTACAAACAAACTGTCAATTTTTGTGAATAAATATTTTCAAAAATAATTTTTTTTTTTGAACCAGACTACTAGTTGTGGCCTTGAAATCGTCATTTTACCTTATTTTTCATGTAGATACATACTAATACATCTTTCGAGAGGGAAGAACGTTCTTCCTCATGGAATGGAATTGGTTTTCGTTCGGTAATCCGATAATATCGAGTCTACAATTGTCAGGGATTATCGAAGGAGGTGGTATCGATATGAGCAATCAAATCTGTGTTAGGTGCCAACACCCATCTCAAGTATCGGAATGACAATATTTGCGTTGGAAATGCAATGCAACATCGGATGGAAGTCAAGTGCAAACGCGGAAATCAGTCGACCAATGACACAACGGAAGGCTGCGTAACCCAAGGTTATTAGACAATAATTGGCTACTCGACGTCTACCGCGACGCGAAAAACTGCGCATTGCACCGATAAACCACTCGAAAACTCGACAAAGGGACACATCGAGAAACGAAAGAGGCCGCCATGAATGACTAAATCGGAGTTGAGAACCTGGAAGACAACGAAAAATGAGGGCGCATGCGCGGTTTGACCACACGAGACGTGATCAAGGATGCCTAGGAAGAAATCTAGGGCAATCACGTACTTAAGGATACAAGACACGCGGATGTTATCACCAATTAAGGACTATCAATCCGTGGACGGTTTGTGATCTCATAGGTGCAGCAAAACTCTGCAAATCGTCTCAAGCTTGAAGATTAGGTTTGCAGAATTATCGAGAGCTCCACAAGCCTGGTACTGAAAGAGGATTTCTGATGTTTTCAAACTGGAAAAATTTTCCGACTCGCCCCATCAGAAAATGCTGTATAATGCCATAATTTGGTACTTGTTTTGTATCGAGTAGTTTCAAATTCTTCTGAACTGGAAATTCTTTTAAGACAAAAATGGAAAAATATTCAGAAAATTTCAGATAATGCTGTGGAATGCCATAATTTGGGACTTTCTCGTATCGCATAGGTTCTAAACTGGAAATGCTTTTATTAAAAAACTGGAAAAATTTTTGGACTCACCCCACCAGAAAATGCTGGATATTTCCATATTGAATGAAATCCCTTTGAATCCCGGTTATTGTTCAAAAATTAGTCAATTTCTGGGTTCGAGTCATTAATTAGCTCAGCTTAACAAGTCAACTTAGAAATCTCCTCAAGCTGAAATAGCCCTTCCGACGTGCGTCAAGGCATCCTAAAGGCGGCGGACGAGCAGAAGAAATCCATCTTCCCAATAATAGAAGCGTCCAGTTACGGCACATCTCGACATCATTTTTGACGCACCATTTCCTGACAAGCTGGCTTTTTTTTACCTCGAAACGACGTTTTAAAGTGTTTCAAACATCAATGAATGCCAACATCTCGTAGGTAGGGAAAGTCTCAATGCCGAAGCAATGGGAGCGAATGAACTGATTGTGGGCTCTGATCAACTGCAACAATATTGGAGGCTCGGATGAACTGAAACGATGTATACCTACTGTATGTAACTGTAGGAAGTGGATACATGGAGGAGGATCCATGCATCACTTATGGATGTTGGAGAACCTTCCTATAAGGGTTATCAGGTGTAAACGCTAGCGTGTGGGAATGCATTTCAGTGAATAAATGAGGCTATATCAGAGTGATCAATTCTTATAATTATTTATTTCCCCAACTCGTTACAGTAAAAAACTCCTACCTGCTTGAGATCAACCTGCCGTCAATATTATGGTGGCTTTGTACTGGGTTTGTGCCAAAAAAGCGATAGGCCATCGCCAGGCATCAGAGTCATATGCAGGATCAAATCTGAAGGGTTATTTCCGCTACTGTAAGAAGAAATATTAGAATTTTCGCAAAAATTTGGCCACTAGGTCGTTGACGGACTAATGATCACCGGGCTAATGATCTAAGGTGAAAAAAACCGGAAACGATCTAAGGTCATGAAAGTTAGGTCGTTGAACGATCTAAGCTGATTCGACGGGTGACGCTAACGTTAACGTTGAACTGGTCTCATCATATTCTCATCACTTGAAGATTTCAGTTTAAAAAGCCGTTTTTAGTTTTCATCTTCGCTAGTACAATTATACGGTTGTTCATAGACTAGCCGGGTACAATTAATTAAGATTTTCCAGTCTTAAAGGATCACAGAAACATTTCCTATTGCTATTTTCAAATGGAAAATAATGTAGGGTTGCCCATAGACACTCGACAAATTAGACAAAAAAAACTAAAGGTTTGGCTAATTAAAGTTATTTGGCAAAAATTAGTGGCTAATAGGTAGACATTATTAGCCAAAAACTGTAAGGTTGTCCATAGAAATAGAGAAATTAGCCAGATACAATTTACTGACATTTTCCAGTCTTCAAGGTTCACAGAAATATTTCCTAATAGGTACTGTTTTCAAAAAAATGTAGATATGTAGGGTTTTTATACAGCAGAAAAACCGAAAATCGAGAGAAAACAGACGCACGCTATCAGGTACACGTACACAACACAAACAAATAATCACAAATGCCATGGAAGAAGGCAATCCATGTGATGAGGTTTCCTTGCTGGAAGGTTAGTGCGGGAAACGGCCCATACGACCTAGTGCTAGGTCGTTTACGTAGACCGGTGGCATCCAACGTTGACGAGCTAAGTTAGGTTGTTCCCACCCAAACGTGCGCATGCGCAGTTCGCACTTTCCTTCGTACGTAGGCCTTAGCCCGTCAACGGGCTAGTAGCAAACCTTTGCGAAAACTCTCTAATACCACATCTTCCGGAGGAGTCCATCGTCACTAGCTGGTTGAGTACTGGAGGCGAGCGCTTTCGATGTAAGGACATCATCATCAGGCCGTTGAGACAATACTATTATTCTCTCGAGAAATACGAGTATTTCTACTACCACTCTCTCGAATACCCTCCTAGTCCCTCTTGCCATATAGCTCGCCTTCTTCTTGGCTGTATTGGAAACAACCTTAAAAATGTACACTGAGTGGTATACTATAAAGGGGTACCGTGACACCATCGACACAAAAAGTGTAAGACAATAGGCGGAACAGCGAATTTGATGGCTGTAGTGAATTAGGTATAGCGATAATTCACTACGGGCGGTATGAGGTTGTGCCTTGCCTGGTTCCAACACTAAACGCTGTCACCATATTTCTGGGATCTTTTTAGGATGTGAGGTTGTGCCCGGCTAGTTCCAACTCTAAACGCTGTCAACAATTCAACGGGATCTTTTTGGATGAGTGTGCCCGGCAGGTTCCAACACTCAAGGCTGTCACCTATTCCAGGATCTTTCAGGTTGAGGAAAGAGAGAGGAGGAGCGAGGTGAGAGAGTAGTCAGCGACTAGAGGATAGCGTAGAATGTAGTGATGGGCATTGAATAACGGAACTGCTTAGAATAACCGGTTATCGACCAAGAACCGGTTATTGCGATAACCGGTTACGGGAAAACGTACGTTATTGGAATAACTACTTCGCTTCTCCTAGCAATGGAGGTGGTTGCCTTCATTATCCGCACACAGGTAACTGTCTCCCTCTCGCACCCTTTGATGTTGGGATGGTATTGAGTAACTACCTGCTGCCGATAACGGTTTACCTCGCAACCGGCTACCAACTTCCTGACAGTTGGCCATCAGCTTCCCTTTGACGTGAGATGGTATTGTACGCTATAGGGCACAGCGTACAACCTAGTGATCACTCTTTACCCTTCACTCCGTTCCTAACACTTACCTACCTATTTTAGGACGGTATCCTTCAGCTTAGTGCCCTTCAAAAGTAAAAACGTTAAAAATGTTGAAGGGTTAAAAACTAGTCCCATAATGTTTCGCATTTCAGTTTTTGTAATGTAGGAAGTTCAAAAACATATTGCCGATAATTAATTCAAGATTTTATCTACCTATCACATTAAACTGTAGATAGGTGCCTACCCATAGTTACCGACCTACTAAACTCAATTTTATGGGATCCCAGGGAGGACAGAGGGATTTTTTTTTTTGAGATTAGGAAATTCTAATATTGTTATTCCTCTATCAACAATTTATTTCTATTACATTTATGGTCAGCATTTGCATGTGAGCCCCATTAGTGTAAGTGACAGATTCACTAAATGAAGCAATAGGTAGGTATCATACAACGAAATTTTCGTCATCGCTCTCACGTGAACATTCATGTTTGTCACTCTACCCCATCCCTAAACTGGTAACCAGTTATCAGAATAACCGGTTATTGGAACCGGTTACTGACCGATAACCGTTAGCGAATAACGCGTTATCAGAAAATAACGCTTTAGCCCATCACTAGTAGAATGGCTAGAAAGGCGAAGGAGGCGAGGTTTTATAGCCCTTGAGGGCTGTCTCCCTCCATCCTCCAGCTAGTGGAGGATGGTGGGGATCCTCACTGGGTTCCTCGGTGCTCCTGTGTCTTTCGTCCCCACTTCTATGAGTTTATTTGTGAGATCTAATACTTACAGGTTTATAAGGAGGGGTGTGTTTCTGGGAGGATACCACGAAAACTGCAATTGTAGGTACATTAATAATAATGTAGGCACAACAGTAGGTACTAATAGTGATTAACTTTTGGTTTTCAATTTTCAATAAACTATTTAAATTTTGAACTTGAAGAAAAGCCCTTTCTATACCGTTTCCTCATTAAAATGTGCAGGTATGTTGACGCTTCGAATTACGACAACATTATATTGATGAATATTACAGTGACTCACTTGTTTTTCAGTAGATGAGTCTTTGTCACCGCTGATGTTCTCTAGTAGGAAGTAGGAATTGCCACCGTCATTCCCCTCTAAGCACCGCAACTTCATGCCCATACTGCAACAACAACCTGCAAACAAACAAACAACATTTGTGTAGATTCATTGTGAAACACAGAAACAACACGAAATACGTCATGCTTTTGTTCACATTGTTCTGTGGCATATTCAGGTGCACTTCATTCACATTCCGCATGTATCGCTGTCATAGGGAACCTCAATAACATCTCAGTGCCTTTATTTTATTTTTATTATATTTATTTTATGAACGGGCAGTGCCATTTACATATTTGTCGTGATTCCCTCTCAGAATCCACTCCTGTAATATTGTGTAATTTTACCAAATAAATGGGGAGAACGTCGAGCTGGTAAACAACCCGGTGTTTCTCCAACCGCCATCTTGTGGACCGGGGACGGGTGGAAAAGTTTCTATAAAAACTCGCCCTTCTGGCCCAGCTCAGCATTCAACGACTCGACCCCCGACTTGCTACTTCTCTCTCCAACCACTCTCTCCCTCTCTCGTCCCCTTTCCCTCTCAACCTTCCTCACGCCTGATGTTGGTGAAAACCGCGGGGCGCATCCCTTCCTGGTATCTGCTGTAGGTGAAAACCGCGGGATACCGTCATCTCCTCCAACACCTGCTGTTGGTGAAAACCGCGGGGTGTTAGACTCCACCTTCCCTGTGTCTGCAGTAGGTGAAAACCGCGGGGCGCATCCCTTCCTGGTATCTGCTGTAGGTGAAAACCGCGGGATACCGTCATCTCCTCCAACACCTGCTGTTGGTGAAGACTGCGGGGTGTTAGACTACACCTTCCCTGTGTCTGCAGTAGGTGAAAACCGCGGGGCGCATCCCTTCCTGGTATCTGCTGTTGGTGAAAACCGCGGGATACCGTCATCTCCTCCAACACCTGCTGTTGGTGAAAACCGCGGGGTGTTAGACTACACCTTCCCTGTGTCTGCAGTAGGTGAAAACCAAGGGGCGCATCCCTTCCTGGTATCTGCTGTAGGTGAAAACCGCGGGATACCGTCATCTCCTCCAACACCTGCTGTTGGTGAAAACCGCGGGGTGTTAGACTCCACCTTCCCTGTGTCTGCAGTAGGTGAAAACCGCGGGGCGCATCCCTCTCACCTAGTGCCCTGCTGTTGGTGAAAACCGCGGGATACCGTCATCTCCTCCAACACCTGCTGTTGATGAAAACCACGGGGTGTTAGACCCCACCTTCCCTGTGTCTGCAGTAGGTGAAAAACGCGGGACGCATCCCTCTCACCTAGTGCCCTGCTGTTGGTGAAAACCGCGGGATACCGTCATCTCCTCCAACACCTGCTGTTGGTGAAGACCGCGGGGTGGTAAGACTCCGCCTTCCCTGTGTCTGCAGTAGGTGAAAACCGCGGGACGCATCCCTCTCACCTAGTGCCCTGCTGTTGGTGAAAACCGCGGGATACCGTCATCTCCTCCAACACCTGCTGTTGGTGAAAACCGCGGGGTTTTAGCCTCCACCTTCCTTGTGTCTGCAGTAGGTGAAACCCGCGTGACGCATCCCTCTCACCTAGTGCCCTGCTGTTGGTGAAAACCGCGGGATACCGTCATCTCCTCCAACACCTGCTGTTGGTGAAAACCGCGGGGTGTTAGACTCCACCTTCCCTGTGTCTGCAGTAGGTGAAAACCGCGGGACGCATCCCTCTCACCTAGTGCCCTGCTGTTGGTGAAAACCGCGGGGCAGTCAAAAGACTCCACAGGAGCACGTCCTTCCGCAACCCATCCTCTCTTTCCGCTATCACTCTCACCCTCAACCCAACTCCATCTCTCTTCTGCTCCTATTTCGTGACTAACTCACGACTCTCTGGTGACCCCTTCTCACCAACCTACTGTCGTGAAAACCCGCCGTTCACGACAAAGTGGTGATCACTTACCAGTCACCACAAGTGGTGACCCCGACATCTGCACACACAACCTCACGTACCCGTTCACTAAAATACTATTGTCAATAATGCAATAAATGGCAGCAAAAATTTCAAAAACAAAAAATACAGCGCAAAACAAAGAAAATTTCAAAAACCAAAAACCAAAATAATGTTATATTATAACACAGACCGTTCTTTTAGGTAGATCAACACAGTAGGTACCTAACTCATAGCACACTGTAAAAACTTGAGAAAAACCAAATTGCATTCATTTGTATATTATATGTAGTACTTGAGGCAGGTAAAACAAAACAAAAATAATAGTTTAGGTTACCAATTTGTCTCTGTCTGGGGTGAGCTGCCTCAAGGTCACAGGTTTACATTAATTATTGTTTCCTTAAGAAATCGATGTCAGGATTACTGGATGAGGCAAGGTTGGCATTCCTTTGGATACGGTCAAGTGGAGCACGGTAAAGGCAATTCCTTTTGGTTTATTAATTTCAATAATTAACCTTTGGAATCGAGCAAAAAACAAGCTTTTACCCCCCCCCCCCCCACACACGCCAACCACCCCCAAAATTTGACGGTTTCCGTTTCAAGGTATGTAGAATCCGAAAATGCAATAAGAAAAAAATTTCTGTCCGTGCGCCCTACGCCGGACTTTGCATTTTTCTTACTTACTATGGACAAAAATTAATAAAATTTGGTTTTTAGGTCCCGTTTGGAGTCTAGTTGGTCCTCGAAGCTCAGCGTTACTGTCAGTCATCTCTAAGGGGTGAAAAATAGGGGCTGAAATTTTCAGAACGCCGTAGCTAGAGAACTATCTTTTTTTAACGTTTTTAAATTGTTCTTGAACTAAAGAATTTTTTGAGACCACCCGGAGCATTGTACGACCAGCCGTTCGTTTGCACCGAAAAGTTTCGTCAACACGATCGCGAATCCAACGGTATAAATCCGGCCCGGATATCATCACTAGGGAGCGCCTGATTACAATCACGGATGGCTGTATGAAGCCGAGTTGGTTGTTCCGTGATAATATTTCATTTGAAAAAAAAACCACAGTCATGCAGCATGGCTATAAGAGCTAATTTTCGAAGTTTTCGGCATCTTCCTCCTCCGCCTAAAATTTTCTGAAAATTAATTTTCGGCCAATGTTTTCCCAACTTGATACCATACAAAATTAAAACAGGAGTAGTTTTACGCAAAGTAAAATTTGGGGTGGAAGGAGGGGGAGGGGGAAATCAAAATGGTTTGAATACCAGAAGAGTAGGTATTGGGTACGTAACAAATTTTTTGTTCCATTTTTTGCCGAGTAACACCTCGGTTTGTAGATTTTCCAACGCTGAACACGATGGTGAAGTCAGAATTGTGATATCCCATTCCGTTATCAGATTAGAGCAGACGAACCAGGAAGAACATCTCAAGAAATAACCACGTTCCTTCATCTTCAAAGTGCTCCAGTTTGAGAATGGAATGAGATATCGCAATTCTGATTTCACCATCGTGTTCAGCGTACAAAAACCTTTAAAATGAGGTGTCACTTGTCAGACTTTTTCATTTTGGGAATTTATGGGTAATTTCCCCCCCCTAAAACTCCCCAAAACTCCCCTTAGGGTGACCCGATTCTGCCCATCTTCGAACTTAGCCTGTCGATTGCCAAGACAGATTTTTCGTGCAAATTTGAACTTTTTATCTCAATTCTTTCGAGAGTTATCGTCTGGAATCACACACACACACACGCACACACACACACACACACACACACACACACACACACACACACACACACACACACACACACACACACACACACACACACACACACACATATATATATATATATATATAATTTTTGGTGTCTTTCGGCAGTGAATTCAGGATGGTCTGAAACGGATTTTGGTATAAAAATCTTTCGGAAATTCGAGTTTTAAAAATTTTGGACCGAGAACAATAGCTTCCTTTTCTTCGAAAATTCGCTAAATGATGGATCTTTTGGATTTTGTTGATCGGTACTTTTGCAACTTGAACAAACGATGACGAATTATTGGGAAAATTATTAAACAACGGTGAATTATTACACAACGGTTCATTATACTATCTACGTAGAAGATCTATACAGGTAAACAATAAACCTTTGTGTAATAATTCGCAGCGTTTTTGAAAACGGTACTGCAAATGTATCTCAGTGACGAGTGGAACATGGCGGAACACTGAAATTGATTTTTGAAAGTAAATAAGGTGAATCTGTTTCACTATTCAGAAGTTTGCTTAGGAATATCAAATCATTTTGATACCTACGCGTGGTAAGAGACTGTAATATCTTTCATACAACTCATCACAGTTAACGTCATTGTTTGATCCCACTTTTGTAGGCCAGTCACTGAAGAAATTTACGGTCGACTCGATCTAAACTGTGTTTTTGTGTTTCGCAGTATGGTGAAAAACTTGACGGAATTTACATCATTCAAAGATTTACCCAACCTATCACTCTTAATAATTTCGAATTTTTCGAATAATTAATATCGAATAATAATAATAATAAAAATAAATAATAATAATAAATAAATAATAATAAATGATAATTTCGAATTTCATTTTTGCCCTTTTGGGCAGAAATGAACATATTCAACAGTCAACTTGAGATATGATGCTGAAAATATTATTATTATTATTGCCGAACGTAGGTGAGGCTCTTACATAGACTCGAGCGACATTTGCAGGTGGGTATATTATATTATGTATGTAGTTATTATGTATGTATGTGTTTATTTATGTATGTATTATATTATGTATGTTTGTCTGTACCGCGAAAAGTTACCCTCGGAACCTTCGTCAAAATATGAAATTTGTCAGTACACATACTAGGTACTGCTTTGGCCCCAAGAAGAGGAATTTATTTTATTTTATTTTAATATTCAGTACCCCTGGAAAAACGGTAGTTCGAAGCCAGTTTTCAAAAATAGGCGTTATCTTTTAAATGAGGGCGTTTAAAAGTAAATATGCGGCAAAAATGACGTATCAGGTCCATTGACATCTGATTGGCTGTAGGCCCAAGGAGGCGGAGCGAAGCCTCAGAGGCGAAGGTTCTCAATGCTGCCAACATCCCAACATTAGAAATGGCAAACCTTTGTGGCGATCTGGAGATGTGACCTTCTCCTCGGCTTGATTTTGAGGACGTGTTTTTTGAATTTATTGTTCAATTCGTGGTTCGTGCCCACGAATGAAATGATTCCTGGTTCATGTACATCGTTTAAAGTGATGCACTAGCGCTCTAAGCGGGATTTGAGTTGAATAACTCGAGAATTACCTGATACGTCATTTATAGGGGGAACTCGGAAATTCAAATTTCACACTCGTGCATAGACTTTCCAAAATGAACAGGATTTTGCCAAAAAACGATAACGGGCAGCCCATAAAAATTGCATTTGCTGCATAGTTTTTGCTGTCTCAAGAACGCCTAGGAGAGGCGCCACGGCGCCAGAAGTGGCGTCGCACGTTTCAGGATGTACCGTCAGGTATCGCTGTATAGGCTCTGGTACCAAGATTGAGCCAGTCAGTGGCGCCACAAAATCTGAAAACAGCGTTGCACCTATTTGTTTCACTTGAGATCCGAGGCTAATGGTCAGCTGACCCAGTAGTTGTAGGACTGTTGTGGTGCCTGTCTGATAATTCCAGTTAGAGCAACAGAGCGATCACCAAAAATCACCTTATTCTGGGTATCGCACTGTGGCGGTGGCACTTCTCGAGTCGTTTGTTTTTTCCGGTGAGGACGGGATCGTTTGGCGGGAGCCTAATCGATATCCCCGGTGATAACATCGTTGGTAGAGAGGTCCACCGTCACTCTCCTCACACTCTGTCACAATATGCGACACAAACGCGTTGAATTTGTCGCTTGATGCAGACTGCAAAAACGCCCTTCTCGGGTATTCTGGTATCGAACCTGGTGATATCAAATGCAAACTAAAAACTTATGCACAAATCCAAGTGTTTAACGACACATTTTCAATATTCGCATGGAATTGGGCCGTTGTAACGACGATATTGTGACAATATTGTCCCAGAGTGTTCAGTATTGACACTAACCCCTTAAGAAACGATGGAGGGGAAACCGAAGGAAACATCCAGCTTTGACGCGTTAAAAGGTTATCGACCCGATTTTCATCAGATGCGATTCCCAACTTGCGAATGCAGGTCCGACCCGGGAAATTGGCGCACGCGCCCATCGGCCCCGTGACCGGCGTTTTCCACTCGCTTGCATCCTCCGGGTCCATTGATCCGATCACATCGCTTCCGCCTCGCATTCATTTTTCCCTTTTACTGTAAAATACCGCATTTTCCTCGCAGATCTCCTGGACAGGAAGGATTTCTCATCACTCGATGATGTTCTAGAAAGGGGAATTTGCAATGAGAAAGCGAATTCAGCTTATTCTCGTCCACATTCACAGAGCCTCGAATATTGGACATAAAAACTTTCCACCAAATAATACCTGTCAAGAATAGTTGGCTACCGCAAATGATTTCCAACTGCCTGGTTGGTTATTTTGACCGGGTTTACTACTAGGACCACACTATTTTATAAAGGGCTAAGGAAACTACAGGCCCACACTTCAAAGTACAATTAATTCCCAATAAAAAGTGCAGGTATTTAGGGATTTTCTCAAAAACCAGTGGCGTAGCCAGGATTGTTGAATGGGGGGGGGGGGGGGGGAGAGTTATCGGGGGAAAATTCCTGTCATGTAGCATGGCTATAAGAGCGAATTTTCAAAGAAATATTCCTGATATTGTGTAAAAAGATGATATAGTGAGAAACCATACCACTTTTCTTAAAAATTATATAATCTTTCGTGATTTTAGCCATTTTTAGCCATTTTTGACCTTAATAAAGCCAAATTTACCCACTTGCTTTTGAGAAAAATAGTTTTATCATCGAGGTAGTCCCTCCGTCGTGATTAATCATCCCACACAACGTCAGGTGAATTAATATTGATTTTACCACTAATACCAATTTTTCACCCACAAAAGTCAAATTCTGACCCCTATTCTGTGTGAAAAACAACTGAAATGGTATTTTTCTGTCTTTACTCACCCTTCCATACCACTTCCAGTGATTTTATAGCAATTGTTTGCAATTTCAGCAATTTTTGCCGTCTTTTGACCCCTAAAAACTCCAATTTGATCCCCTTGGAATTTGAAAATTGCCCATCTTCGGACTCGTCCTTTCGTTTGGCAATACAAACGTTTTGGAGAAATCTGGAATTTTTACCACGTACCTACCCAAGGACAGATATCATCTGGAGTGGCACATAAATCCGTTTCAGATCATCCTGATTTCATCCTTAGGTTTTAACAAAAATGTATACGTATATTATATATATATATATATTTATTTATGTGTCACTCCAGACGATATCTGACCTTGGTTACGTGATAAAAATTCCAAATTTCGCCAAAATGTTCTTACTGCAAAACGAAAGATGAGCAATTTTCAAAAATTTGAAGGTGGCTAAATTTGAGTTTTTAGGGGTCAGAAATTGGTAAAAACTGCTAATATTGATATATAAAATCACTGAAAGTGGCATGGAAGGGTGAGTGAAGACAGAAAAATACCATTCTACAGTCTAACAGTCTAATTAGGATTTTTGGGGGTCAGCAATATTGGTATTAAGGGCTAAAATCAGTATTATTCACCTGAAGTGTGGGATGGTGACGGTGAGGGACTATTTCGATAAGCATTTTTGTAAGAGCGGGTCATATTTCTGGGACAGATCGTTCGTAATCAAGTAAACGTAATATTATTTAACTGTTTAATCATGTTTGATTTACCGTTTAAACTGTTATTGTTGTATAATATAATATTTGTTACTTTCGTGATTGTTTTCATTCTTAAGATTTAATTTTAATTTGTGATGAACTTTTCGAGCCAATTGGGGGGGGGGGGGGGGGGTATGACCTCACTACGACCCCCCCCCCCCCCCCCCGGGCAACGCCACTGTTAAAAACCCTGCATTTTCCGGACCTTTCGACGGATTAAGATTTTTTTTTTTGGTGTTTCAAATAAATCTTTAAAATCTTCCGTATTATATCCAAAAGCGTGCGGTGTTTTTCATTCCCCTCAACCTACAAAACAGGTACACACTGCAAAAGCGGTTCCTGAAGTTTTAAGCACAGCAAGCGTGACAAGGGCGAATGGAAGTTGAAGTTTGTTGTGATCGGCTGCTCCTCCACAACCAATGTAATGTACATACATGTTGTACCTCAGAGTGGGGACCCCCCGACCCCCCTCTGATCGTGTCAGGGGCCTATAAAGAGCCGAGGGGCCAACAAATACATAACCATTCTCAAGCTAACTTTCGGCCTCGTCTGTTCCATCCTTAATCACTACACTGGTGACCCCGAGTGGTGACACGCAGCCTCCGCCCGCCGTCTGCGACCGCGGTGCGACGACAGCGCCGAGCAACGACGAACAACGCCGCTCAGCGCCCGCCGACCGTTTGCGACGAGCCCCACCTCCGCAGCACTACGCCCGCCACACAGCGGCGCCCCACTCCGACGCCCGCCTCGACGCCCAACGCAGCGGCCCCCCACTACTTCGCCCCACCATCCGATTCCTATATAAGGAAACGGACGCCGGCGCCTCGCACACTTCCTGCTGACACTTCCAGACGACACCTCTCCGGGACTGGCGCCTACAACGAGAACACGGAGACACGGACCAGAAACCACCGAAACCCGCAGAAACGACTCCACCGACATCAACGCTCCAGCTCCGGCCGTACGACCCCGCATTCCCGCACGTCTGATTCGCCCAACTCGAGATCACATTGACTCACGAAGGCCTCACGACGCTGCATGCTAAATTCGCCCGCGCCTTCCTCGCCTTCGAGCCCCGACAAGCGGACCTCTACAACGACCCCAACCGACTTCCGAGCACGAGAATCCGTCAGTCCACGCCCGCCGACTCCGTAGAGCCCTCCCGGCCGACACACCGCAACGCGTAGAACAACAAACCGTCACGAAGGGACCTCCATGCCACGCGAAACTTCGCCGAATATTACCGGACCTCAACGCGAAAGTGTCGGCCCATTTCGGCGAATTACTAGCGGCTGGCACCATCGAACGCCAACAGCTACCAGACGTTGACAACTCGCCTTTTCGCCACGCACGCACCGTCCGACGGCTCCCGGCTCACCGCCTTACTCAACCGACTTCCGACGACGAACTACCGTCAGTCCTCGCCCGCCGACTCACTCGAGCACTCCCGGCCGACACACCGACCCCGCTCGTTTGGCAGCTTTTCACACGCGCCCTTCCAGACAGCATTCGCCTTCACATAGCGGCGCGCGACGAACCCGACGTCACGAAACTCGCTGCTCTCGCCGATCGCCTCAAACCCTTTGCTCCCCCTCCTCGAGTGGCTACCGTCACCGAAGAGGTTCGTGTGATTCGAACAGACGACAACAGCGACCGCCGACGCGGCCACGACCGACCACACGCAGCGCGACGAACGGCTCGTGTTTCTACCGCCGCACATGGGACCCCCGAGCACAAAAACGCCGCACCCCATGCACCTGGCGCCCGCAACAACAGCCGCCGCGGCCGTACCCACGCACTCAACCAACACCCCGGCTCTTCATACGTCGCAAACGTACCGCCCCCAACGACACCGACCCGGAAAGCCACAGCGGACCACCGCAACCACCGCAACCAGCACACGCACCTCCCACGCCCGACAACCGCCACCGCAACAGAACAAAATTTAACTAAATGCGTTACTTAAATTCTGGGGGGAGCAGTGTTGTGATCGGCTGCTCCTCCACAACCAATGTAATGTACATACATGTTGTACCTCAGAGTGGGGACCCCCCGACCCCCCTCTGATCATGTCAGGGGCCTATAAAGAGCCGAGGGGCCAACAAATACATAACCATTCTCAAGCTAACTTTCGGCCTCGTCTGTTCATCCTTATTCGCTACAAAGTTGAATATTTTTTACTGAGAAACGCGTACATAAATAGGGGCCGTACAGCCCTCTCTACCATCAAGCACACGAAAAAATAATTAAGCACGTCACTGTAAAAATAAAGTCAGGTTTTCTTAAAATGAACACACGTTATCACTCTCGGAAACAAAGAAAAACGGAGTTATTGAAAACCTATCTCTAGTCTAATACACGAAAAAACGCGAAAAACACTGTTATACCGGTTTCGGTGATCAAACCATCGTCAGTCACAAACAATAACTGTTCAGTTATTGGTTACTGGTTCAGTTATTGTTTGTTACCGACGATGGTTCGATCACCGAAACCGGTATAACGCGTTTTTTCGTGTATTAGTGGAAATAGACTATTTTTTTTCAACAACTCCGTTTTTCTTTGAAATGGGTTTCCACGATTTCTTCGCGAGTGATTTAGTTCGTAGTCTCGGAAACTTCCCACACGATACGCAAGAAAAATATTTAACATGACTAGCGCGATAACAATAATTCTGAGTGTACTTGGATGCTTTTTAAATGTAGAAATTGACATGGACTGATAAAAAATTTCAATGTCCGCAAAATAAAATTCACCTACCTGGGCAAAAAACGATCTCTCGCAAAATGAGGTTTTATAAGAGGGGACATTTAAATGTCGAGAAGCTGTTCAACTCACGTACTGTGCCCCTCCTACGCAACCGCGACGCCAAATTGGGCGTACCAAATTTTAATAATTTGACTACCACGCAACCAATGGACAACTGAAACCGTTCTTCAATTTTCAGCCAAATCAGCCTAATTTAATATTTTGTGACGCGTTCATCGGGGTCTGGCGTTAAAAATAAAACGGAAAGCCGCATTCTGGACCCTCTGCAACTTCTGTTTCCCATCCCCGGTTATATCACAATAACTTAAGTTGGCGTAATCAATAATCGGGAAAAGGAGGGACTGAACCAACTTTGCTTTGATGAGTGATGGAAAATTGGCGCAAACAGCTCTTAACTGATAAATTTCACCAAACACTTTTTGACACACGTACTTCAACTGGGAGTCCCAACTCTATGGGGGAGATAAATAAGTTTTTACGTACTGTGGAGGGAGGCTCCGGGAGTGTGGCCGTTCGATTTAGTGTGCAAAATTACCTGGAATTCGACACAAAATTCTACATTTCTTTGTCAGGTCAAGCAATCGACCTCGTCAAAAATACTCGATTTCCACAAAAACTAACGTTTTTCGCATTAAAAATTATTTGCAGCCTAAATAACGATGCTAAAAATTGACCACACCGTTCGAAAGCTGAGATTCCGAGGAGGTTTTAACAGTCAAAAAATCAGCCGGTTAAAGTGAATTTTTGGGCTTACAGCCGTTGAAAAATGGAGATTTTAACAATTTGAACAAATTCGATTTTTTGACGTCCGAATGTCGCCTACTCAAAAATTTGTATTTGGGTCATATTGTGAAGTAAATTTAATCTTCCGACCTGTAGGTCCTGAATCCTGGTAGGTGTCCTGAATTTTCATTTTAGTTGGTAAAAAACTGATTATGACATTTTAATGGCATTAAAAACACGAAATAAATTTAATTCGTCTTTTTAATGGCATTAAAAACACGAAATAAATTTAATTCGTCGAAAACTCGGGAATCAAGAAATTGCGAAGCGATACTTCATGTTGGAAGTTGTAGAATCAATCCTCGAAGCGTGGGTCTCTTTATTTCCCTTACACCCAGTACAAAATTTTGGAATCTGCACAACGCCAGAACCTCTGGGTAAATAACTATCGATTGACAGACCAAAAGAATTTGACCAACTCCTAATGAACATTTCGAACAGCCAGGTACCGACAAAGTCAGTAATTGCAGTCGGTAATTTGAGGGTTGAAAATGGGAATACGCGAGGAAAGCGTAGGCGACCATTATGCAGGTATATTGGGCACCCGCCTTAAATCCGAGCATTTCGATTAAACGTTGGACGAAAATCTCGAATTTGACGAATTTTCGCTCACTTCAGTAATAGGACAATAATTATTTATAGTGTCAATTCACATATTAGGGCAATTCTCGTCCTTCTTAAAAGGCAGGTACGAGAGTTGCATACTGGTGTATGAATGCACATCTTGCGAGGAATCTCCTACTTTTCGGAATTTCCTACTTTTATTCGGACCAAGAGCCGAAAATGGCTTTTTCAGATATTTCCTGGGCACCATGAGTAGGGAATATTATGATCCCTAACGGGGAATATTATGATCCCTAACGGGGAATATTATGATCCCTAACAGGGAATATTATGATCCCTAACGGGGAATATTATGATCCCTAACGGGGAATATTATGATCCCTAATGGGGAATATTATGATCCCTAATGGGGAATATTATGATCCCTAATGGGGAATATTATGATCCCTAACGGGGAATATTATGATCCCTAACGGGGAATATTATGATCCCTAACGGGGAATATTATGATCCCTACCGGGGAATATTATGATCCCTAATGGGGAATATTATGATCCCTAATGGGGAATATTATGATCCCTAATGGGGAATATTATGATCCCTAACGGGGAATATTATGATCCCTAACGGGGAATATTATGATCCCTAACGGGGAATATTATGATCCCTACCGGGGAATATTATGATCCCTAACGGGGAATATTATGATCCCTAACGGGGAATATTATGATCCCTAACGGGGAATATTATGATCCCTAACGGGGAATATTATGATCCCTAACTACATTTAAAGAGCAAATTTTACGAATATTATCAAGATCCTTGACGTTATTTGGAATGTCTTTCCGACAATAATTTATTTTATTGGCAACAAAATACTTTCTTTTTCGCCACAGCTCCTCTAATAACAGATCGCATAATTGTTTTTTGAAATCCCGATCATGCACAAGAATTAAGCACACACATAAACCTCCATTCATCTATGCGAAACCGACCTGAATCAGCTAATAATTAGTAGGTGTACATAAATGCACGGGATTGACGTGTAGCTAGGATCAGTTTGAGTGCGAAAGCTGAGCTCCAATTCGAGTTGGAGTTGTTCTATGGACAGCTGTAACGCTTTCCTTCCACGCTTCTGGTTGGGTGAGGGTCCTAAGCAACCAAATTACTTCGTAGATGTGCAGAACTACTCGTACAACTAACTAAATTGTGCAATTTACGACGATTACGATCCAATTCAATTTTGAACGATTAAATTCATTTCGTCAGGATCTGTGCAAATATAAATTAGCTATCAACAAATTGAACGTTAATATTATTGGGACGATTCTGTAGGTGCACAGACTTGTGATGATGAGGCAGAACAGTAGAAATCACTAAGGTGATGATTTTAAGGGTTGAAAGTGCTGGATCGGTGAACCCGACATGGCTAAAACTTGAGTTTTATGCGCCATTGCGACGATAAAAACTGGTAAAAATTGCAAAGTGATTCGGATGACTAAATAAATCTGAAACATACGTACATCTGACTGTCACCCTCATTTCAATTAAATTGTCAACGTCTCTTAAAAGTAACGACGGATTCCTGGGAGGGTTTAAAAAAAACCCAAAAAATAACAAAACTTTTTGAAGTGCAAAGCTGAATTGGTCGAATTTGTGCAGAACAACAGACAAGAGCGTTGGATGCACTGGAAGTGTGACGTGTCGATATGAAGTTGTCTGTAGGGGAGGGGGGATCGGTAGGGGAGGGGGATCGGTAGGGGAGGGAGGATCGGTAGGGGAGGGGGTAGCAGGTCAGTCGTGAGGGGAAGGGCGCACTTATTCAAGGGTCGGCCTGGCACGGTGACCCCCCCAACCGGGTTCAAATCCGAGCTGTTAACATTAATTTGGGTCATACATCGCGTAATCCACGGATTACTTTGTCTCTGGAATCAAGCTGAACATGGGGTGTTCCAGTCATTTGACAAAAAAAACAAAAAATAACTGAATTTGAACTGCGAATTTGAAAAAATTACTGCGCATGAAAGAAACAATAAATAGCTGCTCATTTGTTGTTTCTTTCATGTGCAATAATTGAAATAGCTATTTTTGATGGTTTCCACCAATTTTGGCCCCCAAAAACACATATTAGACTCCTATTTTTGACAAATTATCTGCAATTCAATTTTGACAAATCATCTGCCATTTTGACAAATTGTAGTGCAATTTAATTGTCTTGATTCACCTGTCAATACTAATTCTAGTGTTTGATGGTTTCCACAAATTTTGGTCCCCAAAACACGAATTGGGCTCCTATTTTTGACAAATTGGCTTTGATATATTTATGGTGCTATTTAAATTGTCTTGCGTCACCTGTTGATACTACTTCGAGCGTTTTTATACAAATTTATGGTAATTTCAGACAATTTTCCAGGTTTCTGACTCATAAAAAATGAATTTTGGGGGCTGAACCTTCGTTACAACCTCAATTCTTCATTCTTTGGTCAAAATCAACTTCACATTCGGTCTTATCACCCTAAAAAACATGGAATCTCACGAGCTCATGTTCAGTGAAACATCAAAAATCGAAAACCCCTATTTTTACAGCCATATTTCACTCATAACACCCCTGGGTGTGTTCCGATCGGGCTGCCGAGCATCGGAGCACAACTAGGACCCAAATGGAGCATGTGTGTGTGGAAGAACGACGATTTTAGACCGAAAATAAAATAGATATATGCATGATACGGCGGACGGACATTGCATTTTTGGAATCTACGCAACTTGAAACGCAAAAGAAAATAAATTTTGAGGGGGTGTTGTAAACAATTTTGCTGAGCGAATACATAGGTGTATTATTCACAGAATAATAAACCAAAAGTAATTATATTGCTTGGGGTTAACGTAAATCGGGTCTGTTCTTCGAGAAAATGTTTAAAAAACCCACAGTCATGCAGCATGGCTATAAGAGCGAATTTTCGAAGAAATAACTGATTTTATGTAAAATGTGATGTTTGGGATATCCCATTCAAATATGGGCAATCTTAAACTTATTGGGTAATTATAGGTATTCAAGTATGACGCTATTCGGTTAATTCGGTATGCATCAAATATGGGCATACGTAACAAATTTTTTGTTCCATTTTTTGCCGAGTAACACCTCGGTTTGTAGATTTTCCAACGCTGAACACGATGGTGAAGTCAGAATTGCGATATCCCATTCCGTTATCAGATTAGAGCAGACGAACCAGGAAGAACATCTCAAGAAATAACCGCGTTCCTTCATCTTCAAAGTGCTCCAGTTTGAGAACGGAATGAGATATCGCAATTCTGATTTCACCATCGTGTTCAGCGTACAAAAACCTTTAAAATGAGGTGTCACTTGTCAGACTGTTTCATTTTGGGAATTTATGGGTAATTTCCCCCCCCCCTAAAACTCCCCAAAACTCCCCCTTAGAGTGACCCGATTCTGCCCATCTACGAACTTAGCCTGTCGATTGCCAAGACAGATTTTTCGTGCAAATTTGAACTTTTTATCTCAATTCTTTCGAGAGTTATCGTCTGGAATGACACCTACCTACATATATATATAATTTTTGGTGATTTTCGGCAGTGAATTCAGGGTGGTCTGAAACGGATTTTGGTATAAAAATCTTTCGGAAATTCGAGTTTTAAAAATTTTGGACCGAGAACAATAGCTTCCTCTTCTTCGAAAATTCGTCAAAAGGCGCCGTGACGCAGAGGTAATTCACTGCTCCTCAAGCTTCACAGAAACGCAAAGCGTATCGTGGACAGATTAAAACGGAATAAACAAGATCGAGATAGACATAATTATAATAGCTGGATTTTCCTCTAACGTCACTTGAGTAACGCGGGACAGAAGGAGAGAAGACCTCGATCGCCCAGACCCCTATGGATACTATAATACCTCACCGCTTTTACGCACGCGCACAGCCCGGCTGTGACGTAGACGTAGGACCCGCGCTTTTTCAACATCCGATATCTTCATTTCGCATTTCCTTCCTCGTACTACGCAATCATCTCCTTCTCCCACAACTCTTACGTCCTTCTTGCAGATACTCGAACTAAAATATTACAAAAACCATCTTATTTTCAGGGGTTTTTCAGTGAGCCTAAAAATTGGTTTATTTTTTGGCTCAATGAAAAACCCGACTAGAAAGCCCTAAAGAAAAACTACAAAGGAAAATTGGTAACAGAAGGAATTCAATAAAAATAATTATTTGACTATCTGACCAACACACAAACTGAAGCTATTTTCGACGGTTTGACAAGTACCAAGACGTACAAGGAGAAGACGGTTGCAAATGCTTGGGACCGTAGTGGACCATAAAATTACGGTCGATTTTGGCTATATTTGACGCAGTTATGGGCGTTTCAAGGGTTTTCATATAGGCGCATAGGCACACCTATCTAAAAGAGCGAGAATTCAGAACTTTTACTGTCGGATTTGTACACAGGATGGGAAGTAAGCTGTAAAGCTACGAAATTGAAGAGGACCGTCGTTGAGGAAGCTGGGAAAGATTAGAGACGATTGGTGAGCAATAAAATAGCCCCATCCACATTTTTATGTGTCTTTTTTCATGTTTTCGTTTCCACAACTCGTTTCGGTTTGGTCAGTTAGTTGCCGTATGGATACTCAAAAACCCAACAGAACCTTGAGGGTTCGCAAGTTCGCCGAGTGGTGCGCTCCGACCAACCACAACCTTCAGCAATTCATACGACCAAATGTGCCTTTTTTCAAACATATCGATTTTATTTATTTTTCAAACATCTCAATTTTTCAATTCTTTTAAAAAAATCGAGGAGTTTCAATTTTTTCGTTTAACAAAAATTACTTACCACTGAAAGAAACAAAACAAAAATACCACTGAAAATCGTGGGCATTGCCCATTATCGTGTGAACAAGGCAAAATTTGGTGATATCACCACAAATAAATAAATAATTAATAAATCAAGCGAGAGTTCTAGTTTTCATTTCAACTGATGCACTATTCCCTGAAGCTCAACAGGACGTTGAAAGGACCCCGCACACTTCTTATGGGAAAGTGGCTTCGGTCAAATTGGCTGAAATTGACATATTATGTTATGTATTTTGACCTCCTGAACAAAAGTCTCAATGGGCACAAAGAAATCTACCGTCAGGATTTTGAGCTATGGCCAGATTAAGCGCTTCAAGTTCGACTTTTTAAACACCTTCAATTGCTTATATCTCTCTAGGGATGCATTTTAGAGAGAAAAGTGCACGAGTAAAATCGTCTTAAAATCGTCCAAACAATTCGATGCCATACTTGTTTTAAGTCAAAAAATGTTTCTTCATTTTCGGCCAATAAGTCCCCGTGTGCTTATGTACAGGGTGTCCCATCTAAACGGGCCCATCGGGAAATTACAGCCTTACGGTGCGAGCTATCGAAAAATTGAACTGGACCTTTTTTATAGTATTTTAACTCAGCTTCACGATGCGGAAGTCCGATTTCCATTTTTCCATGTTTTAGGGTCTCAAATCATTGATTGAAACTTACGGTTTCCTCTTGACCCCCCTTTTTTATTGCTTTTATCGATTCTAGGTTGAATTTGGAACAGAAAATGCCTCTTTGAAAATTTTTTTGGGGGCTTCGTTTCTGAGTTATTCCACTTTTTGCGAAATACAGAAAATCGCCGATTCCTTTTAGACATTACCAACACTTTCTTACAATTTTTATCTTCAATTTTTGAGATGTTCACCACACTTTTGAAATCAGCATTAAACCATCTCTCATCAGACCCCAGCGTCCATAATCAACAATCACCATCAGCGGGATGACATTACAGTTCTCGCATCAAGTGGAGGGTAGGCCCCACCCCACCACCACCCACCAGTGGTGGGTGGGGGGTAGGGGTGGGGGGTGGGGGGGGGGCGTTTAGATGGGACACCCTGTATAAGAAAATATAAGAAACGTTAAGAAACATTTTTTGACTTAAAACAAGTATGGCATCGAGTTGTTTGGACGATTTTAAGACGATTTTACTCGTGCACTTTTTTCTCTAAAATGCATCCCTAGAGAGATATAAGCAATTGAAGGTGTTTAAAAAGTCGAACTTGAAGCGCTTAATCTGGCCATAGCTCAAAATCCTGACGGTAGATTTTTTTGTGCCCATTGAGACTTTTGTTCAGGAGGTCAAAATACGTAACATATGTCAATTTCAGCCAATTTGACCGACGCCACTTTCCCATAAGAAGTGTGCGGGGTCCTTTCAACAAGGATTTCATTGTTGCGCAGTGGAAGCGTGCTGGGCCCATAACCTAATAAACTTAATAAACCTAAAATAACCTAATAAAATAAAATAAAGGATAAAATACGAACACGGTCACATAACTCCTCACTCCACATCGGCAGCCATCGACAACGAGTAAGAGGACTAAACGCAGTGCTGCCAGTAAGAGGGAAAAGTCGCTGCATACAACAACTAAAAATCCCATTTGACAGTATGAACTGAAAATTGGCGAAGGGTGTTTTTGAAGAGCGGAATCCGATTTTGAGTTCGAAAAAAATACAAATTTCAACCAAACCGACGTCGACACATTCAATGGAGAATTCAATGGCTGGCGAACGCAGTAGTGCGTGAGGCGTTTAGGTAAGAAGACGACGTCCTGTCGCAATTCTATTGAATGGGTGGAAAAGCTTTCAAGCCTTGCGTATCAGAGAGCATGACTAACGCAGGGGGGGAAAAGGTTGTTCACCTCGCTCCAAACCAAAACAACACTTGTTTATGCGGGCAGAGAAGTCGTTTGGTGGCACACTGACTCACTTGATGATTGAATTCGGTGATACGCGGAAAAACCAGTCAAATTTTGGTTCAGAGGGTTCGACAAACGGTGTTTATGGTCCGACTGTGGACGTGGAAGAACCAGCGACAGCGTTGCCAACCCTACGGATTTATCCTTAGATCTACGGACAGGGGCGGATCCAGAATTTTTTTCCGGAGGGGGTCACAGGGTAGAACAATATAAAAAATAACAAAAAATAACAAAATAACCACACGAACAATACAAACCGAATTTTCAACCTTATGCCTAAACTCGTCCAATTTGTCTACTTACAAAATTAATTGTATTTATTTATAAAATTCATTGTTTATGTAAAAAATATTTTTCAATATCTATTAATTATTTAGCTGATAAATGTATTTATTTTCAATTTTCTTCTAAAAAAGTGTCCTAATGTGTTTTCAAACAAATTGGCGCATTTTATGGCAACGTAGCTAACTTCAGAGTTTGCAAATCAAAACATTGAAACCACAACAATCTATTGTTGATCTCAGTGAGTTCAGTATCGTTTTTACTGAATTTGGCAGGAAAGAAAACGAGAACGAAACAAAAACAAGATAATAATTAACAAAAATAAGAAGAAATAAACAAGGTGTAATTTGACGGATACACCAAGGTAAATTTATTGACATAATTGTATATAAAGTAACATTGGTAGGACCAAGTGTACGATTATTTTTGACATTTTTGATCGAATCTTTTTAGAGTTGTTATACATAGTTCTTTTTTGTTTTCAGTTTTTTTAACACTGTCTACCGTTTGTGTAATTAGAAATTACAGTAATTAGTGGCGAGGACATTGGAATTTCAATTTGACGGATGTTTTATGGTAAATATTTACACAGTTGTATATGAAGCGAAATTGAGAAGACCATGTGGCCAAGTACCCAGTTGGAACTTATACAAATGTAAACAAATCACAAGTGTTGCTACAAACGAAATACAGAAAAAAATCAGTATTCTATAAAAAGCTTAATCGTAATTATTGTTATATTTTGTTTCCAATGTTTTAAGTTAACAATATGGTAAGTTGACTTTGGTCGTTTGGTTTGTTTCTGGTTTTTGATTTCACAAAAACTGGGTTCGTTTTCGTTTGGTTTTTTTTTGGTTTTCGGGTTTGTGAACAATTCGTTCAGCTCTGCTTTTAGCGAATTTTCGAAGAAAAGGAAGCTATTGTTCTCGGTCCAAAATTTTTAAAACTCGAATTTCCGAAAGATTTTTATACCAAAATCCGTTTCAGACCATCCTGAATTCCCTGCCGAAAGACACCAAAAATTATATGTATATATGTATATATTTATATATATTTATATATATATATATATATATATTTATATATTTATATATGTATGTGTCATTCCAGACGATAACTCTCGAAAGAATTGAGATAAAAAGTTCAAATTTGCACGAAAAATCTGTCTTGGCAATCGACAGGCTAAGTTCGAAGTTGGGCAGAATCGGGTCACCCTAAGGGGGAGTTTTGGGGAGTTTTAGGGGGGGAAAATTACCCATAAATTCCCAAAATGAAAAAGTCTGACAAGTGACACCTCATTTTAAAGGTTTTTGTACGCTGAACACGATGGTGAAATCAGAATTGCGATATCTCATTCCGTTCTCAAACTGGAGCACTTTGAAGATGAAGGAACGTGGTTATTTCTTGAGATGTTCTTCCTGGTTCGTCTGCTCTAATCTGATAACGGAATGGGATATCGCAATTCTGACTTCACCATCGTGTTCAGCGTTGGAAAATCTACAAACCGAGGTGTTACTCGGCAAAAAATGGAACAAAAAATTTGTTACGTACCCAATACCTACTCTTCTGGTATTCAAAACATTTTTGATTTCCCCCTCCCCCTCCTTCCACCCAAATATTACTTTGCGTAAAACTACTTCTATTTTAATTTTGTATGGTATCAAGTTGGGAAAACATTGGCCGAAAATTAATTTTCAGAAAATTTTAGGCGGAGGAGGAAGATGCCGAAAACTTCGAAAATTCGCTCTTATAGCCATGCTGCATGACTGTGGTTTTTTGAAATGCAGGCTGATTCTGGGGGATCCGCGCCTGTCTACGGATTTTTCAGACCCCATCTCCGACTGTCGGATTTTGGCCGGAAATCGACGGACTCTTACGGAAACCTACGGATTTTTACGAAAATGTGCGGAATAAGTGAAATAACAGATAATTCATGTTCAGTAAGCAATCGACGAGAGAACGAGAGCTCACTAGCAAGTTGAATCATTGTCACACGATGTGTTTAGGATCAATCATGGACCAGGTTCAGTGGACTGGGATCTTGATGTTCGGTCGAGAAATAAGATCAGATGGTTTTAGGCCGACGTTTCGATGTATTTGTACATCATCTTCAGGACATAGGTATCATGTGCAGTTGTTCCCAATGGTGACTACATGAACGGCTGCTGAATTGTGACCACTTAATTAAAACGCTGCAAATCCCCGCACAACGGTTTATTATTTTGTACAGAGTACCCTTCTGTTACAGATCACAGCTCTCTGTATAGATAACCCGTCTATATAATATAATATGTGCTATTCTATACATATTATGTAGATCGCAGATCCTCCGTTGGAACCCCGTACTCGTTACTAGGTACGTACATAAATCACGAGTTAAATGTTGCTAAAATAATTCTGTCGATGACAAACAGTAACTAAAACGGCAAAAAGAAACGCAAATAATGAAGTTCTGAATGAAAATTGTTGATGTGGAGTGAAATAGATGCCCCTTCTGCGTAGATCACTGTTTTCTGTGGTCAGTACCTACCCTCGTGGTCAAGTATAATGAACCGTTGTGTAATAACTTGCCCATCAATAATACTTCAACGGTTGGTCAAGTTGCAAAAGTACATATCAACAAAATCCAGCCCCTTCTTGGTAGATGAATCGCTGTGTAATAATTTACCGTTGTGTAATAATTTGCCGTTGTGTAATAATTTACCGTTGTGTAATAATTTACCATTGTGTAATAATTTACCCATCAATAATATTTCAACGTTTGTTCAAGTTTCACAAGTACCTACCTAAAAAATCCAATAGTCCATCACTTATCAAATGAAATAATATCGCAGAACAACCAAATCGACTTCATACAGCCATCCTTGATTATAATCAGGTGCTCCCTAGTGATGATATCCGGGCCGGATTTATACCGTTTGATTCACGATCGTGTTGACGAAGCTTTTTGGTGCACACGAACGGCTGGTCGTACAATGCTCCGGGTGGTCTCAAAAAATTGTTTAGCTCATGTCAAATTTAATGACGTAAAAACAACGTAAAAGAAGTTGGTAAGTTTATTTTCTGTTGGTACTTTCCATTAGAATTTAGTTTTTAGCTTTCAGCTTCAGTATTTCAAAAGTCATTAGTTTATTCTTATAACAGTATAAAAGTCTCCAGTTAGTCTGACGGTTACTCGTTGTTGTTGGTTTAGAGTTGACAATGACAGCCTGAGGGCTTCTGGAAGCTCCTCATTAAAGGATTTTGATAAAAGAAGGACTTTTATCATCGAAACCGAACCCCTTACTGAAGAAACCAAATAAGTCCGTCCAAAGGAAAGAATAATTTATACTGATCCACTAGGGAATGAATTCTGTGACGAATACGCGGGAAAACCAGCCAAATTTGGGTTGAGAGGGTTCGGCAAACGGTGTTGATGGTCCGACTGTGGATGTGGAAGACACAGCGTTGTTGAATGAGGCGATTTTGCAGCATATTTACTCACTTGAGGATGATTGTGGTGGTGTTCAGGCTGGCGAAGACGCTGCATTTGACGAATTTTCTAATAATTTTCCCATTTGTTTGTATACAAGCAAGTTATTAGTCATGCGGATAAGACCTACAGTTCTGTTTGTTAGATGATCTGGTAACATGATGACATACCAGGTACCCACTCGTAAATGGTGCTGGGGGGTGGCTCTGGTGTGGATGTAATTCTGTGGTTATTAAGGAAGTTTTAGGAGATTTTGGCGTAGTTTTCGACCTGCGCCATGTGGTAAACCCCCCAGTGTCTTTAGATGGGGATATTTGGTAGCATACTGACTCACCTGAGACTGATTGTGGCGCTGGTCGGGCTGGAGGAGACGCCGCTGAGGGAAGGGCGGGATGTTTTTCGGATATTCCAAAGCACTTCGGACGAGTATTTCCCGATGTTTACAAGCTCCAATCGCGCCCGAACGACCCGAGTCTGCATCTAGTCGGGACGGTAGGGGAAAATCGAGCGGGAGTGGGGGTAAATGTCGACTCCCGCGGTGGGGAAAAGGATTCCCGTGGATCCCTTGACCAGAAGGGAGGGGTGGTGGGGTTGCGGGAGTTTTATCAATAAAAGCCGGGTAGGCGGGGCCCAGACGCTGGCGGGGAGGTTACAGGAGGGTTTTCGTAGTACGATAGAGGAAGTTGTAGTTGTGTGAAGATCCCCAGTGGAGGGGGAAGGGGCCGTGACGTCACCTGATCGATATCCACCCAAACAATGTATGTAGGTCATATTATTGGGCCGGTTGCAGGGCGGCACCCAGCAGACAGCGAGGCGCGTGTTGAGCAAACAAACCACAAAATACCCATTCATATAATATATACAGATTAATTAATTTGTGTGGCAATGTTTGCGCTTAATTAATTTATGTGTTTTTTTAATGTCCGCAAACAGAGCGGCGAATTAAATTAAAATCATCAGTGCCTAGAATGAGTATGTACTACCACCATTCAGATGTTGTATTGTTTTCGAGTACCCAGTCATTTTATTAAACTGCCAACTAAGCTGACATGTTCAGCAGTTGAGATGGAAAAGTTTTAAAAAACATATTCTATTTTTATTTTAAAAAATACAAAGGAGAACATTGTGGTATAAATAATAAGAAATACAGAGACAGTAATTACAGTAATGACCTACAATACAACTTACGAATGCTACTCCCCCCATATGAGGAAACCCTCGTGCTTGGGGGAGGATTTGAATTTTATTATTGTTATTACTATTATTATTATTATTATTACTAATTTATTTTTGTTATTAGCGAATTTCCCAAGAAAATGAAGCTACTACGATGGGTCCAAAATTTTCGGAAGATGAAATTTTGAAGTTTTTCTTAAATAGGCAAATCCGTTTCAGATCACCCTGAGTTCATCCTTAGATTTCGACAATAATGTATGTACATGCATATTTATAGGTATATATATTTGTTTAATTTAGACTTGATTAGACTTAATGTATACTAGACTTGTATGATTTAGACTTAATTTAGACTAGACTTGGTCATTCTGCATCTACACCTTTATGTTTGTTTATGTGTCACTCCAGACGATATCTGTCCTTGGGTAACTGATGAAAATTCAAAATCTCGCCAAATCATTCGTACTGCCTAACGAAAGGATGAGAGTTGGAAGATAAGAAATTTTTCAAAATTTCTGAGGGGGTCAAATTTGAGTTTTTATGGGTCAAAAACCGGTCAAATCGGCTAAAATTGTGAAAAATTGATGTAAAATCAACTGGTGGCATGGAAGGGTGCGAAAAGACAGAAAAAGACAATTTCAGTTGTTTTTCATACGGAATAGTGGTCAAATTTGGGTTTTTTTGGATCAAAAATCAGCACTACGGGCTTAAAGCAACGAGTAGTTCACGACAGACTATTCCGATGGTGAAACTCTTTTACTCAAAGAAGAGTGAGACAACTTTGACTTTATAAGGATCGAAACTCGGTAAAAATGGCTAAAATCACGAGAAAAAAATAACATAATTTTCCTTTATTCCATGTTTTTCTTTTTATAGGAGGTATATATTATATTATTCATTCATCCGTTCATATTGCAGGTTCATAACGCTTTATGGGTATAATAGATAGGATGGCTTTATGGATAGGTTCATAATGGCTTTATCGATATCATGGATGGGATGGCTTTATGGATAGGTTCATAATTGGCTTATCGATATCATGGATAGGATGGCTTTATGGATAGGTTCATAATTGGCTTATCGATATCATGGATGGGATGGCTTTATGGATAGGTTCATAACGGCTTTATGGGTATCATGGATGGGATGGCTTTATGGATAGGTTCATAATTGGCTTATCGATATCATGGATAGGATGGCTTTATGGATAGGTTCATAATTGGCTTATCGATATCATGGATGGGATGGCTTTATGGATAGGTTCATAACGGCTTTATGGATATCATGGATAGGATGGCTTTATGGATAGGTTCATAATTGGCTTATCGATATCATGGATAGGATGGCTTTATGGATAGGTTCATAATTGGCTTATCGATATCATGGATGGGATGGCTTTATGGATAGGTTCATAACGGCTTTATGGATATCATGGATGGGATGGCTTTATGGATAGGTTCATAATTGGCTTATCGATATCATGGATAGGATGGCTTTATGGATAGGTTCATAATTGGCTTATCGATATCATGGATGGGATGGCTTTATGGATAGGTTCATAACGGCTTTATGGATATCATGGATAGGATGGCTTTATGGATAGGTTCATAATTGGCTTATCGATATCATGGATGGGATGGCTTTATGGATAGGTTCATAATTGGCTTATCGATATCATGGATGGGATGGCTTTATGGATAGGTTCATAACGGCTTTATGGATATCATGGATGGGATGGCTTTATGGATAGGTTCATAATTGGCTTATCGATATCATGGATGGGATGGCTTTATGGATAGGTTCATAACGGCTTTATGGATATCATGGATAGGATGGCTTTATGGATAGGTTCATAATTGGCTTATCGATATCATGGATAGGATGGCTTTATGGATAGGTTCATAATTGGCTTATCGATATCATGGATGGGATGGCTTTATGGATAGGTTCATAACGGCTTTATGGATATCATGGATGGGATGGCTTTATGGATAGGTTCATAATTGGCTTATCGATATCATGGATAGGATGGCTTTATGGATAGGTTCATAATTGGCTTATCGATATCATGGATAGGATGGCTTTATGGATAGGTTCATAATTGGCTTATCGATATCATGGATAGGATGGCTTTATGGATAGGTTCATAATTGGCTTATCGATATCATGGATGGGATGGCTTTATGGATAGGTTCATAACGGCTTTATGGATATCATGGATGGGATGGCTTTATGGATAGGTTCATAATTGGCTTATCGATATCATGGATGGGATGGCTTTATGGATAGGTTCATAACGGCTTTATGGATATCATGGATAGGATGGCTTTATGGATAGGTTCATAATTGGCTTATCGATATCATGGATAGGATGGCTTTATGGATAGGTTCATAATTGGCTTATCGATATCATGGATGGGATGGCTTTATGGATAGGTTCATAACGGCTTTATGGATATCATGGATGGGATGGCTTTATGGATAGGTTCATAATTGGCTTATCGATATCATGGATGGGATGGCTTTATGGATAGGTTCATAACGGCTTTATGGATATCATGGATAGGATGGCTTTATGGATAGGTTCATAACGGCTTTATGGATATCATGGATAGGATGGCTTTATGGATAGGTTCATAACGGCTTTATGGATATCATGGATAGTATGGCTTTATGGATAGGTTCATAACAGCTTTATGGATATCATGGATAGGTTCATAACGCATTAGGACATGCGATTTTTATGGATAAGTTCATAACCTTATGGATAGGTTCATAACGCATTAGGATAGGTGATTTTTAGGGTACCATGAACAGGTTGATAACGCTTTATGGATATCATGGATAGGATGGCTTTATGGATAGGTTCATAACGGCTTTATGGATATCATGGATAGTATGGCTTTATGGATAGGTTCATAACAGCTTTATGGATATCATGGATAGGTTCATAACGCATTAGGACATGCGATTTGTATGGATAAGTTCATAACCTTATGGATAGGTTCATAACGCATTAGGATAGGTGATTTTTAGGGTACCATGAACAGGTTGATAACGCTTTATGGATATAATGGATAGGATGGCTTTATGGATAGGATCATAATGGCTTTATCGATATCATGAATGGGATGGCTTTATGGATAGGTTCATAATGGCTTTATCGATATCATGGATAGGATGGCTTTATGGATAGGTTCATAACGGCTTTATGGATAGGTTCATAATGGCTTTATGGATAGGTTCATAACGACTTTATGGATAGGTTTTTAGGTACTTTTAGTATAACTTATTTTTTAGCATGAACACAATTATAGTTTTCGGAAAAATTCTGAACTTGTTTTTATTAACGATAACTTAACGACTCTGTCACCTGTTGAAAAGTTGAAATAGTAACAAAATTAAATAAATAAATAATGGGAAGTCCCCTACATGTTCATAACGACTTTATGGATAGGTTCATAACGACTCTATGGATATCATGGAGTGGATGGCTTTATGGATAGGTAGGTTCATATCGGCTTTATGGGTATCATGGATAGGATGGATTTATGGATAGGTTCATAACGGCTTTATGGGTATCATGGATAGGATGGATTTATGGATAGGTTCATAACGACTTTATGGATAGGTTCATAACGACTCTATGGATATCATGGAGTGGATGGCTTTATGGATAGGTAGGTTCATATCGGCTTTATGGGTATCATGGATAGGATGGTTTTATGGATAGGTTCATAACGGCTTTATGGATCACATGGATAGGATGGATTTATGGATAGGTTCATAACGGCTTTATGGATATCATGGATAGGATGGCTTTATGGATAGATTCATATTGGCTTTATGGGTATCATGGATAGGATGGCTTTATGGATAGGTTCATAACGGATTTATGGATCACATGAATAGGATGGCTTTATGGATAGGTTCATAGCGGCTTTATGGATATCATGGATAGGATGGCTTTATGGATAGGTTCATGGATAGGATGGCTTTATGGATCACATGGATAGGATGGCTTTATGGATAGGTTCATGGATAGGATGGCTTTGTGGATCACATGGATAGGATGGCTTTAACGATATATCATGGGTAGGATGGCTTTATGGATAACGGCTTTATGGATAGGTTCATAACGGCTTTATGGATATCATGGATAGGATGGCTTTATGGATAGGTTCATAACGGCTTTATGGATATCATGGATAGGATGGCTTTATGGATAGATTCATATTGGCTTTATGGGTATCATGGATAGGATGGCTTTATGGATAGGTTCATAACGGATTTATGGATCACATGAATAGGATGGCTTTATGGATAGGTTCATAGCGGCTTTATGGATATCATGGATAGGATGGCTTTATGGATAGGTTCAAGGATAGGATGGCTTTATGGATCACATGGATAGGATGGCTTTAACGATATATCATGGGTAGGATGGCTTTATGGATAACGGCTTTATGGATAGGTTCATAACGGCTTTATGGATATCATGGACAGGATGGCTTTATGGATAGGTTCATAACGGCTTTATGGATATCATGGACAGGATGGCTTTATGGATAGGTTCATAACGGCTTTATGGATATCATTGACAGAATGGCTTTATGGATAGGTTCATAACGGCTTTATGGATATATGTGATAGGCGTAGATCAGTTTATTTTTTGGACACATTCCTACTTCCCCATCCAGTGCGCAGCCCACTGGAAGGTGGTATTCCAGCCATTTACAGGTACGACGGAATTTTGTTAAGAGGAGGAGAATGTACCTGCCGTTTCATTTATACTGTTTTTCTCTTTGGTTTTTTCAAATTGTCTACTCCAACGTGTTTGTTATGTGGAAATATACTTATTTTTCATTTCATTTGTATGCTCCGTAGCACGTGGCTGTCGGACTTGAGGGGAGCAGACGTGAACTACTAACCCGGTTTCGACTTCGCCCAACCAGCGCGAGAAATATTGATTTCCGAGACCTCAGGAGCCGTCGAGAGGTCGAGACTCGTCCGACCAAACAGCCCACCGAATTTGACAACAGGAATCAGCGAACCCGAGCATCGATTTGTACGGGGAAAAGCGGGGTTGGAAGGGAGGGGCCACTAAACGGTCAAAAATCATCCACATGAACTGAACAGCCCTACGGAGCAGCAGGCAGCAGATCAATTTCGTCCACAAGAAACCGCCAAATTTGATCCAAAAAAATTACTATTTAAAGAAAAAGGGTCAAACTTGATTTTGGGCGGCCAACAATTGCTAAGAAGGCTGAAAATTACAAAAAAGCTCCCCAACCTTGTAAAAATTTAACCGCCTAAAAGTATTGACCTCATTTTTTCCGCCGAAGCAGCATGCTCGGTGCTTCACAACTCGCTTTTAACATTTTTTTCGCATTCTACCCTACATTAATACCCTCTGTCGTGATTCCCCTCACAGTGACCACTCCTACGATACTGTTATAAGATTTAACCAAATAAACGACGGGAACGTTGTGCTGGGCAGCGCCAAGGGGAAAGTAGCCAAAGGGGTTTTTCCATCAACCGCCATCGCTCCTCAACGGTCATAACGGCCGCTGGTGGACGGGGGACGGGTGGAAAAGTCCCTATATAAACAGCTCTTCTGGCCAAGCTCCTCATTCCACTGGCCGACCCTCGGACTTCTCTCTCGCCCTCTCTCTTCCCTTTCCATGCAGTCCCTGTGGTGAAAACCGCAGGGTGTTATCCTCCATCTTCCTGGTGTCTGCTGTGGTGAAAACCGCAGGGAGCTAACCTCCCTCCAACTAGCGCCTGCTGTGGTGAAAACCGCGGGGAGCCACTACCTCTAGCGCCTGCTGTGGTGAAAACCGCGGGGAGCTAACCTCCCTCCAACTAACGCCTGCTATGGTGAAAACCGTGGGGTGTTAGTGCAAAAGACTCCTACGGAGCACATCCTTCCTCATCCATCTTCAACCTCTCACTGCATCTTTCATCCAACTCTCACCCGCCATGTCGTGTGCACAACAACACACCCCCTCACGACAACCTCCATTATAAATCTACAGCAGAAAAAAATAAAAATAAAAAAAAAAATCGCACAACATATCTTGGGAAGTGACAGTAGTTTTGTTGAGGTTACAAATACTAAGGTTATCATATCACTAACGTTATTGCTAAGGTTAAAATTACTAAGGTTATTACATAGGTTACTAAGGTTATTAGTAATAACCTTCACAATAACCTTAGTAATAATCTTAGTAATTGTAACCTTAGTAATAACCTTAACAATAACCTTACTAATTTTAACCTTAACTATAGGAATAACCTTAACAATAACCTTAGTAATTGTAACCTTGACTAAGGTTATTCTTTAAGGTTACAATTACTAAGGTTATTACTAAGGTTGTTGTCGTGGTACCCCGCAAATTCTACGTTCACCACTCCTATGTAATGAAGGGGAAAGTCGAGCTGCGCGACGGTTCGGCTATAGCCAAGAAGGGGTTCCCCTCCATCGAACTCCCAACGCTCCTCAACGGACGTAACGGCCATTGGTGGATGGGGGACGGGGTGGAGGCACCTTTATATACCACCAGGCTCACCCAGTTTTCATTCGACCAATCTCGCTCTTACTCACGACTTCACTCCCTCACACGACTTACACCTTCTCTCTTCTACCCACCCTTGCTCCTGCTGTGGTGATAACCGCGGGGTGCTCGCTTCCTTCTTCCTGGCATCTGCTATGGTGATAACCGCGGGACGCCTCTCTCTCCTCTAGCACTCGCTGCGGTGATAACCACGGGGTGCTACCCTCCTCTCCAACTAACGCCTGCTGTGGTGATAACCGCGGGGCGTTAGCGACCCCAAAAGACTCCGGAGGAGCATATCCTTCCTATCTCTCACCCTACCCAAACCTACCCTACCTTAAGACCTACAACGGTTACTAAGATTATTACTAAAACTACTAAGGTTACAATTACAAGATTACAATATTACTAAGGCTACTACTAAGGTTATTATTAAGTTATTAGGTAATTGTATGCTCTGAAGTAACATTTACAAGGTTTTTTAATTTTTGTTTTTTAGCTTGAATACAGAAAATTTGTCAAATTTTATCATATTGTAATCAACTACCAAGAAGTGTAATTGATAGATGTAGGATTCATATGTATGTATTCACATATTTTTCTAGGCTATGTATCCATGATTTTCAACTAGATAATTATGTGCATACTGACAGTTTTGAACCGTTTAAACGCACTTTAAATTCACATATTTTCACATAAATATGTCGCTATTAATACAAATATTCCCATATTTCACTGATCGAAAGATTAAATGAGTCACCCATTTTTCAATTTCAACTCTTTTCGAAGTTTTGAAGAACACAGCCATTTGAGGATGGTTGTAGGGAGCTGTGTAAACATTGTTTCGCATAACTCAATTTAATCTTGGAAATTCTGTTTTTTGGTGAGAAATGCGGCGAAATTCACAACTCGAGTAGACGAATTCACCCAAACTGATTGGTAAGTTACTACTGAGTTTTCGAATGATGTTTTTTGATGTTTTTTAACATTTTATTTTCTATAATCAAATAAATTATTAGTAAGTATTGTAATTTCACAATTTATTTTGACTTCAACATTTTTAACAATTTCGGTTTATTATTCTGTGAATAATGTACCGATGTATTCGCTCAGGAAAAAACCGTTTTTTGACCACCCCCTAAACATTTTTTCCTTTACGTTTCAAGGTGCGCAGATTCCAAAAAATGCTATGTCCGTGTACGCAATCCGCCTCGTCAGCCGCATCTATTTTATTTTCGATCTGAAAAATCCGTCCTTTCGCCCACAGGCTCCATTTGGGAACTGGTTGTGCTCCAAAGCTCGGCACCATACACCCAGGGGTGTTATGCGTCAAAAATGCGCGTAAAAATAGGGTTTTCTAGGGGTTTTTTTGGAGGTTCAGTGGACATGAGCTTGTGAGGTGTCGTTTTCCATGATTTATGTAACTGTAATTCTCAGGCCGGCTGAAGTACTCGATTTAGGGCTTTCCGGGGGAGGAGGGGGGGGGGGGGGAGCACGAGGGTAGGTATTGACCACAGGAAACAGTGTTCTACGCATAATGGGCATCTATACAGGTAAATAATAAGCCGTTGTGTAATAATTTTATACATATTTCAGAAAATATTTTATACATTTCACATACTTTATGCACAATTCAAAAAAAAATATATTCGCATTTTTAAATACACAAAAATTCTATCCTAGTAATTACCGACTGCCCAACTCTGCCATCGTCTCCCCCCCCCCCCCCCCTTCAATGACCCAAAGCGAGGCCTATCGATCGGTGTGAGTGGTGATGATGCGGGGGGAGATAGTTCTGACGGCGCAGTCGACGACTACCTCCCCTACATCCCCCCCCCCCCAAACACCCTAACCCCCCCCCCCCCCAGAACTTCCCCTCCACCACCTACCAAGTCCGCCCACGCCGGGTTCAACTACGCACTTTGCCTGCCCCCCCTCAAACCCCCCCCCCCCCCCCTTACACCACGTCACAACAATAACAATCCGCCGCCTCCACACTTCGTTCAATACCACAAATTCCCTTCATCCAACAGCAAATTCGCGAATTTATACAAAACGTCGTTTAAGTAAGTTTTTCAAGGCTACTCATTTATAATTTCTATTAATTTAAAAAAGCCGCTAACTTCAAGTATTTGTTTATGGAACTGGTTCTGAATATTTGTGCACAACTGTACCAATATGGGACGGACGTGTTTTTGCGCACAAAAAAAAAATCTGTTTCAACTAATAACAATTACCTAATCCTAATCCAACAAATTTTAGATTATTTTTTTAAATTTACACAGCAGTGTTCTGTCGAATAAAAGAATTTTCAGGCGAAAATTCATCATTCCCTTGCCGAGATAGAACGGAAGTTATGCCGCACCGACCCTCTCACTCTAACAACTGTAATTCACACTGGCCTTAAGAATAGGCTCGAATTCTGCCTACGTACCACGCTCGATAACAGCTGTTTTTCGTAACGTTTCATGGCTAAATATTCATCAATTGCTGTAAGGATGATTGATAAAGCTAAGGAAGTTATTCAGTTCGATTCAAGGTGCTGAAAAACATGAAGAACTATACAAAAAACACATATTTCAAACAGATGGAACCAGTGGTGCCATTCCCTGGCGCCATAAACTATACAGCAAATTCTGGGGGGCCTACACGAAAAAAATATATGAAAAATTGAAATTTTCAGGGATTGCGCGGGTGCTAGCCCCTAGAAGGTCCCCATGAATTTCACCGCCGTCGGACCAGTACAAGAGTGTGCGCATGCGCAAACGTGAATTTTATTATTCACTAATTTTATTATTACTATTAATCTACTAGTTTTTTTATTAGCGAATTTTCAAAGAAAATGAAGCTATTGCAATGGGCACATTTTCAGAGGCATGAATTTTTGAAATTTTTTTATAGGCAAATCCGTTTCATCCCTAGATCCTGAATTCATCCCTAGATTTTAACAAAAAATATTATATTTTTTTTTTGTGTCACTCTGACATCTGCATTTCTAAATTTCGCGAAAATCTTCGCACTGCCAAACGGAAGGATGAGCTAGAAGATGAGCAATTTTCAAAACTTCTAAGGGGATCAAATTCGAGTTTTTATGGGTCAAAAACCGGTAAAATCTGATAAAATTGCGAAAAATTGATGTAAAATCACTGAGGTGGCATGGAAGGGTGTGCAAAGACAGAAAAGACAATTTCAACTGCTTTTCATATAAATTCGGATTTTTGGGAGTCAAAAATTGGTATTAAGGGCTGAAATCAATATTAATTCACCCGACGTTGTGTGGGATGGTGATTCACGACGGGAAGACTATTTCGACGATAGAAATATCTTCCTAAAAAAAACGGGTCAATTTGAATTTATAAGAGTCAAAAATTGGTAAAAATGGCGAAAATCACAAGAAAATGATATGATTTTACGAAAATTGGTATGGTTTCTCGCTATATCATCTTTTCACACAACAGCACGAATAGCAGCTCTGAAAATTCGCTCTTATAACCATGCTGCATGACTGGAACTCTTTTCTTCTATGAGTGTGTCAATATGTGCCTAAATAATATATACTGATTTATTCATTAGCATTTTTCTTAACGGAATTCGCAGTTAGTGCCTAGTAAAATTTCCATTTTTTCTTGTTTCACTGGTGAAAATTTTTAATTTTGGTTTAGAATTTTCAATAAATTCTAACCCCCTCAAAATTTGATGGTTTACGTTTCAAGGTATGTAGAATCCAAAACTGCAATAAAAATATTTCTGTCCGCCGTACGGGCCACTTTCCTTAGTTACCACGAAACAAAATTGATGAAATTCGGGTTATAGGTTCCGTTCGGGGTCTAGTTGGTCCTCGAAGCTCGACGTTACTGTCAGTCATCTCAAAATAGGGGTGGAAATTTTCAGAACGCCGTAGCTCGAAAACTTTCGATTGAAGGGTATGGTTTTTTTTACAATATTAAATTTGTCTTGAGCTAAACAATTTTTTTAGACCACCCGGAGCACTGTACGTCCAGCCGTTCGTGTGCACCAAAAAGCTTCGTCAACACGATCGTGAATCAAACGGTATAAATCCGGCCCGGATATCATCACTAGGGAGCAACTGATTATAATCAAGGATGGCTGTATGAAGTCGAGTTGGTTGTTGTGCGATATTATTTCATTTGATAAGTGATGGACTATTGGATTTTGTTGGTAGGTACTTGTGAAACTTGAACAAACTTTGAAGTATTACTGATGGGTAAATAATTACACAACGGTAAATTATTACACAACGGTTCATCTACCAAGAAGAGGCTGGATTTTATTGATCGGTACTTTCGCAACTTGAACAACCGTTGATGTATTATTGATGGGCAAGTTATTATACAACGGTTCATTATACTTGACCACGAGGGTAGGTACTGACCACAGAAAACAGTGATCTACGCAGAAGGGGCATCTATTTCACTCCACATCAACAATTTTCCTTCAGAACTTCATTATTTACGTTTCTTTTTGCCGTTTTAGTTACTGTTTGTCATCGACAGAATTATTTTAGCAACATTCAACTCGTGATTTATGTACGTACCTAGTAACGAGTATTTCTACAGCAGGGTGAAGGAATTGTACACATTTAGCCCAAATGTCATCACCAGGGACGCGCTAACAATCGGGAATTGGCCCGAGATAAAATCATTGCTAGGGATCACCTGATTATAATCACAGAGTATGAAGTCGAGTTGGTTGTTCTGTGATATTATTTCATTTGAAAAATGATGGCTCTTTTGGAGTTTGTTGGTAGGTAGTGAAACTTGAACAAACGTTGAAGTATTATTGATGGGTAAATTATTACACATCGGTAAATTATTACACAACGGCAAATTATACCATCTACGTAGAAGGGCCTGTAGTTTGTTGGTAGGTATGTTTGCAAGTTTTTTCACTCCATATCAACAATTCCGTCAGAACTTCATTATTTACGTTTCTTTTTGCCATTTTAGTTACTGTTTGTCATCGACAGAATTAATTTAGCAACATTTAACTCGTGATTTAGGTACCTGGTAACGAGTACGGGGTTAGGTACTAACCTACGGAGGATCTGCGATCCACATAATATGTATAGAATAGTACATATTATATTATATAGACGGGTTATCTGTACAGAGACCTGTGATCTGTAACAGACGGGTATTCTGTATAAAATAATAAACCGTTGTGCAGGGATTTGCAGCGTTTTGGTTATATTTTTGTGTATACATTTTTAATTTTCAATTTATTATCCTGATTTTATATGTGATGTTTGTTGCAATTGGGATTATATCCTGTTTCCGCTAAATAAATAAATAATAAATAAATATGTGCCTGAATAAAATATATTGATTTATTCATTAGCATCTTCCGTTACGGAAATCGCTGTTAGTGCCTAGTAAAATTTCCATTTTTTTCTTGTTTCACTGGTGAAAATTGTTAATTTTTATTTTGTTTTTCAAATTTCTTTTTCGTTATACTTTTGTGTATAAATTTATATTAATTGTCCTGATTTATATGTAATGTTTGTTGTAATTGGGATTATACCCTGTTTTCGCTAAATAGATAAATATGTGCATGAATAAAATATATTGATTTATTCATTAGCATTTTCCGTTACGGAATTCGTTGTTAGTGCCAAGTAAAATTTCCATTTTTTCTTCTTCCACTGGTGAAAATGGTTAATTTTCATCTTTTTTTCAATTAAAAAAAAAATACTTTCGTGCATAAATTTGTATTAATTATTGCCCTGATTTATATTATGTAATGGTTGTTGTAATTGGTATTATATCCTGTTTTCTATGAATAGATAAATAATTAATAAATTTGTGACTAAATAAAATTTACTGATATCCTGAATGTGAAGAGGAGACTTACGGAAAAGTCCGAGAATTCGGCTGCGGAGGGTTTCGGGCGCCCTCGTCGGCGGCGACGCCTCCGGCGTCGCGACCAAACCGCGCGACGTCGACGGAAGCGGCAAAGGCGGGTAACTGGTCGGAATCGAGGGCGACGTTCTCGGAGGGGATTTTGAGCGCGACGGCGGCCGAGGCGATCCGGTCGTCGGAGGCGTCGTCGAGAGCGGCACCTGTGCCGAAGACGTCGACGCCCCCTCGGCGCCGCCTCCGGACAACAGGCCGGTTTTCCAGACGAGTTCGGGGGAGCCGAATACGTCGCTGGCCCGTCGGGTCCCTCGCGCTCTGCTCTCAGCCAACCGGTGCCGGTCGATATTCGACGGCATCGACAATTTCCCAACAAACGACAACGGGCCGCTGTCGTTCGCTCTTTTTTGCGCACGCACCGAACACAAAACACAAATCGGTTGTCGAGTTCGACGCAAATTTTTGTTGCAGACGGAGAAATCTTCCCGCATTTTGTCAAACCTCCTTGAAAGTCTTCGTTCTTTTTTCAAACTTTCCATTTCCTCAACGTCAACGTCAATTTCTTCCAAATCATCATCATCAAGATCATCATCATCAGCAGCCGACAACATGGATATTGCTGATTCGTCCAAATCAGGTACGATCACGATTTCGGGATACTGCATCGTGGACCCCAGGCCGTTCAATAATATTAGGAATGTCCGTTCAAATATGTTTTGAAGGCTGCCGGACTGTTTTGGCGCTTTTTGACGTCTCAGGGGCGGCCCGGGGACGGGCTCGTCTTGACGGTTCGACGGCCCGGGGACGGGCTCGTCTTGACGGTTCGACGGCCCGGGGACGGGCTCGTCCAGACGGGCAACGGACGGCCTCGGGACGGGTTTATTTTTACGATTAACAGGCGGTCCAGGGGCTCCGGCGGGCGCCTCTCCGGAAGTGGAAAGTTGAAGGTGTCCGGGGGCGTCGAGGGCAGCGGTGCCCAAATCAGCGTGAGATGGTTGACAGCCTTCATTTTGACTCTCGGACGGTTCGGGGGTGCCCAAATCGGCGTGAGATGATTGATGGCGCTCATTTTGACTCCCAGATGGTCTAGGGGCGCCAAAATTACAGAGTTCGTCTTCAGAGGCTCCAGCGTCGCCCGAATCGGCCTGTGCGCCTTCAGCGGCACCCGAATCGGCCTGTGCGCCTTCAGCGGCACCCGAATCAGCCTGTCCGCCTTCAGCGGCACCCGAACCGGCCTGTACGCCTTCAGCGGCACCCGAATCAGCCTGTGCGCCTTCAGCGGTACCCAAATCGGCCTGTGCGCCTTCAGCGGTACCCAAATCGGCCTGTGCGCCTTCAGCGGTACCCAAATCGGCCTGTCCGCCTTCAGCTTCGTCCAAATCGGCATGCGCGCCTCCAACGTCGCCCGAATCGGCGTTCCCGAAAATGGCGCCGGCGATTCGCACGTCATCCGCGACCTCCAAACCCCGGTCCCTCGACGTCGAACCCGACCCGACGTCGAGTTTCTTCATCTCAACCGGAAACCCTGCGACGTCCCGGTCGAACTCTGCGACGTCCCGGCCCAACTCCGCGACCACGTGCAAACCACAGACACCATTTCAAAACCGACAACGCCGAAACACGTCGAGAACAATCAAAACCGGCGTACAGTCACAACGCGAAACCGAAATCACAACTCGGACTCGACGCCGCCTCTTTCAAACCGGCGCAACAAAACCATCAAATACCTAAAAAACCGTCAAACAGCCGAAAATCGTGCGACCGAAACGCACGTGGTGACGCTCTCGGTCGGACTGGCCAAACGGCGCAGGTCCCCACCGGATTTTCGGAGTAAAAGTCCAAAGTGAAAACCCCAACTCGAAAAACCGACGATGGAACTCGACGACTGGCCTTATCTCCCCCCCTCCCCGCACCGCCCAAACACTTCCCCTCCCCCTCCCCACCACAACGGCCCGCACGTCATCACCGCCAAACACGCACACGCGCGCGCCATTTTATTTATCGCATCTTTCTCCTCTTCACAACGAGATAACGCGATGAGACGTGTGAACACAATCGCCTTCCGATAATTACTGTCTTCCTCCTTTACGAGTCTAATTATGGAAAAACCAAAGATAAAATTCGCATTTAGAGAAAACAATTCAGTTTTTTGTTTCTCTCGAGAAAACTGAAGTTTTCTCAACTTGGTTTAAACATCAAGTTTTTTGAGAATATACGCTATTGCCATTAGCCCACCATATTTTCGGTACCAAATTTACCTATTTTATTATTACCTATTAATTTTTTTAAATTATCATTATTAGCTATTCCGTTACATTTACCTGTTGATTTATTTTTTTCCGCAAAATTCAGTTTTTTTCTAAGACAAGTATTAATTTTTCGTGGAAAAATTCAGTTTTGTAGCACATATGGAAGAAAATACGCTATTGCGATTAGCCCAGCATATTTTTAGTTGCTAATTTACCTATTTTATCCTACTTCCGATAATTGTCTTCCTCCTTTACGAGTCTAATTATGGAAAAACCAAAGATAAAATTCGCATTTAGAGAAAACAATTCAGTTTTTTGTTTCTCTCGAGAAAACTGAAGTTTTCTCAACTTGGTTTAAACATCAAGTTTTTTGAGAATATACGCTATTGCCATTAGCCCACCATATTTTCGGTACCAAATTTACCTATTTTATTATTACCTATTAATTTTTTTAAATTATCATTATTAGCTATTCCGTTACATTTACCTGTTGATTTATTTTTTTCCGCAAAATTCAGTTTTTTTCTAAGACAAGTATTAATTTTTCGTGGAAAAATTCAGTTTTGTAGCACATATGGAAGAAAATACGCTATTGCGATTAGCCCAGCATATTTTTAGTTGCTAATTTACCTATTTTATCCTACTTCCGATAATTGTCTTCCTCCTTTACGAGTCTAATTATGGAAAAACCAAAGATAAAATTCGCATTTAGAGAAAACAATTCAGTTTTTTGTTTCTCTCGAGAAAACTGAAGTTTTCTCAACTTGGTTTAAACATCAAGTTTTTTGAGAATATACGCTATTGCCATTAGCCCACCATATTTTCGGTACCAAATTTACCTATTTTATTATTACCTATTAATTTTTTTAAATTATCATTATTAGCTATTCCGTTACATTTACCTGTTGATTTATTTTTTTCCGCAAAATTCAGTTTTTTTCTAAGACAAGTATTAATTTTTCGTGGAAAAATTCAGTTTTGTAGCACATATGGAAGAAAATACGCTATTGCGATTAGCCCAGCATATTTTTAGTTGCTAATTTACCTATTTTATCCTACTTCCGATAATTGTCTTCCTCCTTTACGAGTCTAATTATGGAAAAACCAAAGATAAAATTCGCATTTAGAGAAAACAATTCAGTTTTTGTTTCTCTCGAGAAAACTGAAGTTTTCTCAACTTAGTTTAAACAGCAAATTTTTTGAGAATATACGCTATTGCCATTAGCCCACCATATTTTCGGTAGCAGACTTACCTATTTTATTATTATTAATTTTTTTAAATTATCATTATTAGCTATTCCGTTTCATTTACCTGTTGATTTATTTTTTCCGCAAAATTCAGTTTTTTTCCAAGACAAGTATTAATTTTTCGTGGAAAAATTCAGTTTTGTAGCACATATGGAAGAAAATACGCTATTGCGATTAGCCCAGCATATTTTTAGTTGCTAATTTACCTATTTTATCCTACTTCCGATAATTGTCTTCCTCCTTTACGAGTCTAATTATGGAAAAACCAAACGATAAAATTCGCATTTAGAGAAAACAATTCAGTTTTTTGTTTCTCTCGAGAAAACTGAAGTTTTCTCAACTTGGTTTAAACATCAAGTTTTTTGAGAATATACGCTATTGCCATTAGCCCACCATATTTTCGGTACCAAATTTACCTATTTTATTATTACCTATTAATTTTTTTAAATTATCATTATTAGCTATTCCGTTTCATTTACCTGTTGATTTATTTTTTCCGCAAAATCCAGTTTTTTTCTGACAAGTATTAATTTTTCGTGGAAAAATTCAGTTTTGTAGCACATATGGAAGAAAATACGCTATTGCGATTAGCCCAGCATATTTTTAGTTGCTAATTTACCTATTTTATCCTACTTCCGATAATTGTCTCCCTCCTTTACGAGTCTAATTATGGAAAAACCAAAGATAAAATTCGCATTTAGAGAAAACAATTCAGTTTTTGTTTCTCTCGAGAAAACTGAAGTTTTCTCAACTTAGTTTAAACAGCAAATTTTTTGAGAATATACGCTATTGCCATTAGCCCACCATATTTTCGGTAGCAGACTTACCTATTTTATTATTATTAATTTTTTTAAATTATCATTATTAGCTATTCCGTTTCATTTACCTGTTGATTTATTTTTTCCGCAAAATTCAGTTTTTTTCTAAGACAAGTATTAATTTTTCGTGGAAAAATTCAGTTTTGTAGCACATATGGAAGAAAATACGCTATTGCGATTAGCCCAGCATATTTTTAGTTGCTAATTTACCTATTTTATCCTACTTCCGATAATTGTCTTCCTCCTTTACGAGTCTAATTATGGAAAAACCAAAGATAAAATTCGCATTTAGAGAAAACAATTCAGTTTTTTGTTTCTCTCGAGAAAACTGAAGTTTTCTCAACTTGGTTTAAACATCAAGTTTTTTGAGAATATACCCTATTGCCATTAGCCCACCATATTTTCGGTAGCAAATTTAAGTATTTTATTATTATTACTTTTTTTTAAATCATCATTATTACCTATTTCGTTTCATTTACCTATTTATTTATTTTCTTAAAAATTCAATTTTTTTAAAAGACAGGTAATTAATTTTGATTGGAAAAATTCAGTTTTATGGCATAATTGGGAGCCCATCATATTTTTAGTAGCAAATTGACCTATTTTATTATTACCCTTTTAAAAATTATCATCATTATTACCGATTCCGTTTCATTTACCTATTTATTCATTATTTTCCCTAAAAATTCAGTTTTTCAAGGAATTTGTTAGGGAAATAGGAATTAGTTTTTAAGAAAATTGAAATTTTCCGAAAATTTTCGGTTTATTATTATTATCTTTTTAGTGGCAAATTTACCCATTTTATTGTTACTAACTTTTAAAAAAAATTATTACCATTAGGTATACCTATTCCGTTGCACTTACTTAATTATTCATTTTTTCACCAAAAATTCAGTTTGTTTTAGGACAATCATTTTTCCTAAAACTTTCCTAATTAATTAGGAAAATATTCTTCTTTTTTCAAGGATCTTTAGGAAAATTTCCTTAATTAGAGGATTTTTCCTGATACGAGTAGTTAATTAGGAAAGTTCCGTTTTTTGGGAAATTATTATCACTACTACCTATTCCGTTTCAGTTACCTATTTATTACTGTTTTTTTCCATAAAAATTTAGTTTTTCCCCTAAAAATTCAGTTTTTTTAGGTAATTAATTTGTCTTGAAAAAATCCTAGTTTTATAGCAAATTTGGGAGCCCACCATATATTTTAGAAGCAAATTTACCATAATTATTACTTTTATAATTACTTCTTTTTAAAACATTATCATTATTAAATATTCCGTTTCATTCAACCTATTCATTACTTTTTCCGAAAAGTTTTTTGTACGATAACTAGGTATTTAATTTTTCTCGGAAAAATTGTTTTGCAGCAAATTTGAGAGAAAATACCCTATCGCGATTAGCCCACCATATATTTAGCAAATTTACCCATTTTATTATTATTACGTTTACAAAAAAAATTAGGATCGATATTACCTATTTCGTTTCATTTACCTGCCTATTTATTTATTTTTTTCCGAAAAATTCAGTTCTTTTCTATGATAGGCAATTAATTTTTCTTGGAAAAATTCAGTTTTGCAGAATTAAGAACGTAATTTAGTAATGAATTGTGGAAAATTTTCTCATCTTTAATATTATGTGTACAGACTGTTTTGGTGTATAATTTTCTTTTTATAGGGCACTATTTCGTTATGCTGTTGTTTTGCTTATTTATTTATTTATTTGTATTTTTTTGAAAATAAATTTCATTTCATATTATTAGGTGTTATTTATAAAAATATAATATGTATAAAGCCGTTTATTATAACAAAATATGTATTCCACAAACAACAAAATACATCGACAAAACTAGAACAATTGGCAATTTATGATCTCCATGATTTAATACAATATTATAATACAGCTTTTCCAAGTTAAAATTAACGTTTTCCAAACAGAATGAAACATTTTCCAAATAGATGGAAACATTTCGAAATTTGAAATAAATATTTTACAATTTGAAATGAACATTTTCCAAATTAACAGAAATAGACAATTTACAAATAGAAATAAACATCATGTAGGTCTACCTCTTCACTGATTATGGACCGTTATGTCTATAGAATCATCACACGATGCTCAAGTACCTAGTTTTGTAATCAATTGTTCGCTGAATTTTTTTGGCGATTTTTCACAAGTTCAAACGTACCTACACGATTAATGTTTATTTCTATTTGAAAAAAATGTTTATTTCAATTTGTAAATTAATGCTTCAATCCATTTGGAAAATTTTTACTTTAATATGGAAAACGTTATGATTGGGAAAATGTTTATTTTAACGAATTTTCGAAGAAAAGGAAACTATTGTTCTCGGTCCAAAATTTTTAAAACTCGAATTTCCGAAAGATTTTTATACCAAAATCCGTTTTAGACCATCCTGATTTCACTGCCGAAAGACACCAAAAATTATATGTATATATATATTTATATATTTATATATATATTTATATATGTATGTGTCATTCCAGACGATAACTCTCGAAAGAATTGAGATAAAAAGTTCAAATTTGCACGAAAAATCTGTCATGGCAATCGACAGGCTAAGTTCGTAGATGGGCAGAATCGGGTCAGTCTAAGGGGGAGTTTTGGGGAGTTTTAGGGGGGAAAAATTACCCATAAATTCCCAAAATGAAACAGTCTGACAAGTGACACCTCATTTTAAAGGTTTTTCTACGCTGAACACGATGGTGAAATCAGAATTGCGATATCTCATTCCGTTCTCAAACTGGGGCACTTTGAAGATGAAGGAACGTGGTTATTTTACATAAAATCAGTTATTTCTTCGAAAATTCGCTCTTATAGCCATGCTGCATGACTGTGGTTTTTTATTTGTTTATGCTGTAATACAGTTTTCGAGATATAGGAACCAAATTTTAAAAAATTGCAATTTTTTTGGCGTTTTTTTGCGTTTACTGAAAAATTCGTACTGCATACGAGGTGGCAAAGTTCATAATACGATTATATACGTCTCTTTTTCTGCAAAACTCCCACTTACTGGAATATTATAGGAACCGCAAGGCGAGTTCTGAGAGACGATTCACGTTCACGGTGAAGGAATAATGAAATGAAATGAAATGAAAATGAATTTATTCCTTCTACAAATACATACAATTTCGTAACAACTGGTTATAATGAAATATAATCTCCCAATAAGGGCAAAGAGCCCGCGCTAGGGAGATGAGTTGGTTTGGCAAGATTAAAATTTACCTTATTCTATTGAAAGATTAAAAACAAAAATATTACCTCAAATTAAGTTAAAAATTTCCTCACTACTGCTTGAGTCCAGTTACGGATTGGATCAATTACGGATTTGGAAGCTAGTAAAGCGAAAGACAAATATTATACATAGGAATTATTTTGTTTTACCTAGATCAGGTAGTTCTGTCTGGACAGGAAGTATTTTTTCAAAACCGAACAACAGTTCATTGGCTTCCCCAACAATTGCGTTTTTAATGATACAGGCAGTTTATTGAATGATAAAATTCCTTGATAACAGTAACAGTTTTGCGCTGCTGTCGTGCGAAATAAAGGGAGGGAAATGGAATTGCTGGCTTTGTATATTGTAGCTATATTATGTTGCGGATGAATAAACAGTTTTTCTTTTAATATTTGTTTCACATTATTTATTTTTAATAACTGAATAAAATTTAAGATTTGCAAAGATTTAAAAATTGGTTCTGAGTGAGCTGCAAATTCGCTTCCACTAACAATTCTAACCAAAATTTTTTGAGTAACAATCAAAGGTTTCAGTGTAGAGTGAAATGCTCCACCCCAAGTTATAAGCGGCAGACTTTCGAAATCATCGCGGCACTCGCACAAAGCGCGAAAACCGCTGGACGCAAATGAGTTTTTAAACGAACCTGAGAGAGGAAAAAGGTAATTATTCGAAAGTAATCTCAAAGCGAGCCGCACAACCAGACGAACCTTACGTGGGAACACACCGCATCCGGCATTTTGACCTTATTACACTTGTTCCTTTTTATATAGATGTCTAGACTATGATTTAAAGAACCCCAGTAGGTATTCAAGAAATACGTATAAGCAGAAAATTTTTACGTTTCTAACAGATAAAGGACCTGTTAATGTAGAAATTTTTTTAACAAGTCAGTATATACAAAAGTAAATACACTGCCAAGGTGATGGCACAGGAGCTTCCTCGTCACAATCAGAGTGACCCATTATAAAATAGAACAGACTCGGAAGCAAAATAACATAACATTACATAACGTGAAATATACATATTACATAACATTACATTACATTAAATAACATTGCATAACATTACATGAAATATACATATTACATAACATGACGTCCATAATACATTACGTCCATTATACATAATTGCGAAAGTTAAGCGTGTTTAAAGAATTTCACGTTAGCGCATGCGCAGGGCGAACCGCTGGCTCTATCATGTTGAAATTTATATGGGACCTCAATGGGCCCTACCCGCTTAATCCCTGAGAGTTACATTGAAATTGGGTGAAATCTTTGGTTACTACGGCTGTAACAAGGAAATTGAATCTATTTCACGCCAGCGCATGCGCAGAGCGCACCGAGGGTCCGATCATGCTGAAATTCACACTGGAACTCACTAGGCCTTGTCCAAACAACCCTTGAAAATTTGAGCGAAATTGAATCAAAATTGTGAAAGTTATGCGTGTTTGTTGAATTTAACGTTAGCGCATGCGCAGGGCGAACCGCTGGCTCTATCATGTTGAAATTTATATGGGACCTCAATGGGCCCTACTCGCTTAATCCCTGAGAATTACATTTAAATTGGGTGAAATCTTTGGTTACTACGGCTGTAACAAGGAAATTGAATCTATTTCACGCCAGCGCATGCGCAGAGCGCACCGAGGGTCCGATCATGCTGAAATTCACACTGGAACTCACTAGGCCTTGTCCAAACAACCCTTGAAAATTTGAGCGAAATTGAATCAAAATTGTGAAAGTTATGCGTGTTTGTTGAATTTAACGTTAGCGCATGCGCAGGGTGAACCGCTGGCTCTATCATGTTGAAATTTATATGGGACCTCAATGGGCCCTACCCGCTTAATCCCTGAGAATTACATTGAAATTGGGTGAAATCTTTGGTTACTACGGCTGTAACAAGGAAATTGAATCTATTTCACGCCAGCGCATGCGCAGAGCGCACCGAGGGTCCGATCATGCTGAAATTCACACTGGAACTCACTAGGCCTTGTCCAAACAACCCTTGAAAATTTGAGCGAAATTGAATCAAAATTGTGAAAGTTATGCGTGTTTGTTGAATTTAACGTTAGCGCATGCGCAGGGCGAACCGCTGGCTCTATCATGTTGAAATTTATATGGGACCTCAATGGGCCCTACCCGCTTAATCCCTGAGAATTACATTGAAATTGGGTGAAATCTTTGGTTACTACGGCTGTAACAAGGAAATTGAATCTATTTCACGCCAGCGCATGCGCAGAGCGCACCGAGGGTCCGATCATGCTGAAATTCACACTGGAACTCACTAGGCCTTGTCCAAACAACCCTTGAAAATTTGAGCGAAATTGAATCAAAATTGTGAAAGTTATGCGTGTTTGTTGAATTTAACGTTAGCGCATGCGCAGGGCGTACCGCTGGATCAATCATGTTGAAATTTGTATGGGACCTCAAGGGGCCTTATCCGCAACATCCCTCAAAATTTGAGCTGAATCAATTCAAAATCGTGGAAGTTATGGCTGTAACAAGGAAATGCGGACAGACTCACAGACTCACAGACCCACAGACCGACAGACACGGAACCAAATTTGTTCAGTAGGCTTTGAAACGCAAAATGCAAGTGGAAATTTTGATTTCTGAAGACAAAAATTTTTTGGCTCACGAAAGTGAACACAAGGCTTCCGCTGCTTCGCAGACTCGGAAGCAATATTGTTAAATGTAATATGAGAGAACGTAATATAAGTAGTACAAAATTATAATTTAATTTTTCATGTAATATAAGTTTGTTTTATCTTGGTTTATCAACTCCCCACAGCAACACAGGCCGTAGGTCAAGCGCTGTGGTGTAATTGACTTAATTATTAAATTGTTATTTCTTTCATTTTGAATTATTTGTCTTCCGTAAATAAATTTCTCTCTCTCTCTCTCTCTCTGTTAACAACGGTTTTTTAAAAATAAATTTTTGGTTTGTTATTCTGCGAATAACACACCTACGCATTCGCTCAGCAAAAAAATTGTTATAACACCCCCTCAAAAATGTGTTTTTTTTTTACGTTTCAAAGAGCGTAGATTCCAAAAATGCTGCAAAGCCCTTGACACATGGGTCTATTATTCTATTGGACATACCTACAGAAATTTTGACTGTTCATTTATTGTTTCTTTGATGTGCAATAACTGAAATAGCTATTTTTGATGGTTTTCACCAATTTTGGCCCCCAAAAACACGAAATAGGTCCTGTGTATGACAAATTATCTTTTATCATTGACAGTGTTTATCATAATATGCCATTAAATCAACCAAATATTCGGTCTTCTCGCCGTAAAAAACATGGAAAACGATACCTCACAAGCTCATGTTCACTAAAACCTCAAAAAAACGTCAAAAAACCGTATTTTTACACCTATTATTCACCCGTAACACTCCTGGGAGTATTTTGATTGGGCTGCCGAGCTTCGAAACACAACTAGGAGCCAAATATGTTCCTAAATGGGGACCCAAACTGTGTGCGAAGACGTTAGACCAAATTTTAACGTAAATTGGAGGCTGAAATTTCGTTAGAACCTCAATTTTCCACTTTTTGGTCAAAATCAACTTCATATTCGGTCTTCTCGCCCTAAAAAACATGGAAAACGATACCTCACAAGCTCATGTTCACTAAAACACCAAAAAAAGCCAATTTTCACCCATAACACCCTTCGGTACATTCCGGTCGGGCTGCAAATGGAGCCTGTGTGCGAAAGAACGAACTTTTAGACCGAAATTAAAGTAGATTTTTGGAATATATATTATTTGCATATTTTTTTCCTGATATGCATACCTCTCAAATAACAGATTAAGGCCAGTTTCACGACCGTCGGCCACTCAAATTTTAAATGTATACGTCATATTTCATCATATTTTGGAGTTTTCCTGAATAACGTCATATTTTGAGGGTTCGGTCATATTTGGCGTCCTGTTTCCGAAATTTCTCAATTTTTGTACTTTGTTAAGAGAAATATATGTGAGTAGTTCGTTACCTGACTGGGGAATTGCATTCCTCCTTTCTCTCGCTATACAATGCACTTAGGCCACTCGGTTAGCCGGATTATAGGCTGTCAATGAACTTCTCAACACAATGAATCCAAAGACCGTGAGTCGTAAAAACAGTGCAGAGTGGACACCTTTCACTTCCATGGTCTGGTCATTCTGTGTGAGACCTTCCACAATTGAGCTCTTCAGCTCAGTTCATATTTTCATAGAAAAAATGCCTAAAGAGAAGTTGAGCAAAAGTGCGCTGATGCGAAAATGTGCTGCAGAAGATGCAATTTACTGGACATACCTACAGAGATGTTGGCTGTTTATTTATTGTTTCTTTCATATATAAAATAATTGAAATAGCTATTTCTGGTGGTTTCCACCAATTTTGGCCCCCAAAACACAAATAAGGTACGCTCCTTTTTTTTTAAATAAATTATCTCTGATCATTGATAGTACCATTTAATCGTCTTGATCCACCTGTTGACACTTTTTCCAGTGTTATTCTACAAATTGATGGTGATTTCAGACGATTTCGCAGGTTTTTGACTCATAAAGAATCAATTTCGGGAGCTGAACATCTGGTACAACCTCAATTTCCTACTCTTTGGTCAAAATCGACTTCATATTCGGTCTTCTCGTCCCCAAAAACATGAAAAACGATACCCTAAAAGCTCATGTTAAATGTGTTGCTAAAACGCAAAAAGTACCTATTTTTATACACATTTTCACTCATAACACCCCTGGGTATATTCCGATCGGGCTGAAAAGTTTCGGGACACAACTAGGGCCCAAATGGAGCATGTGTGCGAAAGAAAGATTTTTTTAGACCGAAAATGAAGACTGTACACGTGATACGGCGGACGGACATTGCATTTTGGTTTATTATTCTGTGAATAATACACCTATGTATTCGCTCAGCAAAAAATTTTTATAACACCCCCTCAAAAGTTTTTCTTTTCCGTTGCAAGGGGCGTAGATTCCAAAAATGCAATGTCCGTCCGCCGTACGCCGTCCGCCGTATCACGTGTACAGGCTTCATTTTCGGTCTAGAAAGTCGTTCTTTCGCACACATGCTCCATTTGGGCCCTAGTTGTGTCCCGAAACTTTTCAGTCCGATCGGAATATATCCAGGGATGTTATGAGTGAAAATGTGTATAAAAATAGGTACTTTTTGCGTTTTAGTAACATGTTGGTAACATGAGCTTTTAAGGTATCCTTTTTCATGTTTCTGGGGACGAGAAGACCGAATATGAAGTCGGTTTTGACTAAAGAGTAGAAAATTGAGGTTCTACCAGATGTTCAGCTCCCGAAATTGAATTTTTATGAGTCAAAAACCTGCGAAATCGTCTGAAATCACCATCAATTTGTAGAATAACACTGGAAAAAGTGTCAACATGTGGATCAAGACGATTAAATGGTACTATCAATGATCAGAGATAATTTATTTAAAAAAAAAAAAAAGAAGGAGCGTACCTTATTCGTGTTTTGGGGGCCAAAATTGGTGGAAACCACCAGAAATAGCTATTTCAATTATTTTATATATGAAAGAAACAATAAATAAACAGCCAACATTTCTGTAGGTATGTCCAATAGAATAATAGACCCATGTGACAAGGACTGCAGCGTTTTGGAATCTACGCACCTTGAAACGAAAAAGAAAAAATTTTGAGGGGGTGTTATAAAAATTTTTTGCTGAGCGAATACATTGGTGTATTATTTACAGAATAATAAATCAAAACCCGACAAACTAAACCACTGGTTTGACTTTTTAATACTATGCTATACTATGTAGATAGGTACTACCTGCTCAATACCTATCCTTTCGTCATATTCATCTTAGATAACTTATCTAATCCAGATTAGAAATTAGAAAAGCTGTTAATTGTACAAAATAACAAACTTTATTGATTTTTTTGTTCTTCAATGTGTTCTTATCATTTCTTAATATTTTAAGATGTAAGTTTTATTAAAAGCACCTGAAGCATTCAGAAACACATTTTCAATTGAATTTTTTCCAATTTTCATTTTTATTTGTAAGCACTCAGCATGAGTGCTGTTTTGCTGATTACGCCACACTTCTGAGAATTAACAGGCTCCAACAAAATTTTCAGGGTTTTTTCGAGGGTTACACGAGACATTTTTTTTCGGGGCTTGCACTGGATATTCCAAGGTTTTCCAATCATATTTGACGTCCTATTTGAAAGTTTTAGATCATATTTTTCGGTCCTATTTCGATGGGTTTCCGTCATATTTTGACATTTTTAACGTCATATCGATCCGAACTCTAGTCATCACTAGGAATTGGAATTTGCATATTTTGCATGTGTTTTTATCGTGTAGGTATATCGTTCTACTTTTCCGTTTTGAGGGTATCTGAAGCGGTTAGCTTGTGTTTAATTTAAATTTAAATTGCACATTTTGGTCGATTTCGGAGATTTTTGCATATTTTGGTCGTTTTGTGCATATTTCTGCATTTTTAATCAAAATTGGGGAATTTCGATATTTTTCGACATTCCAATCGCCAAATCCTCCCGAGATGTGTGTTTCTGAAAAGGGGTCAACGGATATTCTTAGGACATTCACCGTTTAATCCGTATACCTCGTAGGGCTTAGGCGCGTCCTTGCCCTTTATCCCTGAATGGGATTGCCTTTCACTTTCGGCCTACAAATACGTCACAATTGACAATTTGCAAAAATCAACTGTGATCCAGTGCTATAATCGTGTTAGCGAGTGACTTTTTTGTACAAACTTTGTATAAATAAAACAATTTTGTATAATAAAATAAATGTTGTATAAATTAAATAATAAATATTTTGTAAATATTGTGTAGTCGAGAAAAAAAGGTGTGTAAATTGTCATTCCATTTTCTTCCTTGATCCTTTTCTATAATTTTTTAAGGACGTGATAATAACGACCATAATGCATAGACTACCTGTACGTCTCACAGCAAAATTTAGTTCATTTTAGAAATATTTAAAAAAAAATTTAAACGTAATTTTGCTTGGGGGTGGATATTTTTCCCATTTGGAGTGCATATTTTGACCAAATTTTGTGCACATAATTCCAGTCCCTAGTCATCATCAATACAACAGGGACAGAGATGGAGAAAACTACAACGCGGATGCAAATTTCGCTCACAACTCGTTTTCTCGTCTCCAAAAACAAAGGACGTCGAGATGAAAAATTCGTCATTATTTATTTTATTTTATATTTTTATCCGCTGAACATGAGACCCGCAGGAGCGCAGGACGACCTAATAAGGAGGGCTGGGAAGAGTCGAAAAAAGTAAGGCGGTAATTATACTCGTACCTCTATCAGACTGGCGTCTCAGATTGCAAATTCAACCCAGCAAGTGACGAAGAGAAGTTTGATATCTTTGACCGTATTTACGTGTGATTCCTACGTGAGTATCGGATTCGTCTGTTCGAAACAGACAGCGGCGCCTGTCTTGCAGCATGGACTGTTGTGCGAAATGTCAAAGAACACAATCAAACGGTCACTCTTGTCCGTTGTTTGGTGCGATGTTCAAGACAAGAACACGTCAAATACTGAGTTTTCCCATTGAAATTGCGCCTTCTGAACATTCAAGTAAAATTTCATGCGGTTTCCAATATTACGGGACACCTCTAATTAACGGACAAATTTTACGGTCCCGTGGGTGTCCGCTACAGTGAACATTTCACTGTATATATATTTTTTTTAAGCATAAGCATTTATTTCATCATATAAACAAACAATACAAACAATTTAAATTGACAAAAAATGCATCAGTTCCCTTTAAGATAAATCTTGAGCTGGGAACTGGAGCGTGTCATGTGCCTCGATTTATATTATATTAGTAAATTGTAATTTATCAAGTACTAAAAATCAATAATAAAAATATTTTATAACTACAAAACGACATAAATTTCTATATGTTTCACTTTTGTGCCAATTCAAATAAAATATCTCATAATAAGCCAAAAAAATAGTCCTTAATTAGTTTTTTAAAATTGTCTATAGGTAATTTTTCTTTCCTAACGAGATCATATGGAAGTAGATTATACAATATTACGCCTTTATGAAAATATAATCTTTGAGCTGCCGTGGTTTTCAATTTGAAAGCTTTCAGTGTAACTCTGTCCGCACTCCGCGTTCCAACCTCAACCCTTTCCAATTTATCCTCCAAATATTTTTTATGGGTGAAAATCAAGGTAGTTTTCTCAATTAGGTTGAAAACGTCCATTTTTTTAAACTCTCGGAACAACAGATTCGTAGGATAAGTTCTTGTGTTGTTCTTGTATTCGTAGGATTTGTGATTCTACTGTGTATTCTTCGCCATAATTGCGCCCTACAGTAGCGTTAAACATGACCGAGTACAATGTAGTCTTAATTGACCTTTTGGATGATCATAATTTTATTAATTCAACATACAAAGCTTTTCGTCATCTTTGAGAGCATCATCAGGCGTACAGAATCATAAAAAAGGTGGAATATAATTTTACTTTAGCGAATTTTCAAAGGACATGAAGCTATTGCAATGGGTCCAACATTTTCAGAACACGAATTTTTGAAATTTGTTTACAGGCAAATCCGTTTTAGAGCATCCTCATCCGTTGAAATTAACAACAATTTATATGTGCATATATTATTCATTTATGAGTCACTCCAGGCGATATCTGACAGTGGGTACATGATAAAAATTCCAAATTTAGCCAAAATGTTCTTATTGCCAAACAAAAAGATGAGTTCGAATATCACCAATTTTCAAAAAATTCTACGGGGGTCAAATTTGAGTTCAAAAATTGGTAAAAACTGCTAAAGTCGCGAACAATACATAAATAACTGAAAGTGGTATGGAAGGGTGAGCAAAGACAGAAAAATACCATTTCAGTTGTTTTTCATAAAGAATAGGGGGTCAAATTTGGATTTTCGGGCGTAAAAAATTGATATTTAAGGGCTTGAAGTATTAAAAGTTGGGATTAACTCCACAATACCAATAAATCATTAAAATTATACCAATTAAAAATTGGCTTTAATTCACCTGGCGTTGTGTGTGATGTTGGTGGTAATCACGTCGGAGGGACAATTTCGATTATGAAAACATTTATAAATCTCAAAAAAGAGTGGGTCAAATTTGACTTTATAAGGGTCAAAAATCGGTGAAAATGGATAAAATGACGAAAAAACTCCACAGTTTTACGAAAGTGAGGGTTCTCGCCATCATATTTTTACATAATACCACAATTAATGCTTCGAAAATTCGCTCTTACGGCCATGCTGCATGACTCTAACTTCTTTGTGATTTTGTACGCCTGACGACGTCCTCAAAGAGGGTGAAAAGCTTTATATATTGAATTAGTGAAATTGTGATAATCCAGAAGGTGGTAAATTAATCAAAATTAATTAGAAATACATCATAATTACTGTGTGATTACTGCGATAACACCTCGTGATTACAAAAAGGTGAACAAAAGCCTTTCGACTTCATGTGACTTCGAGTGATTATTAATCATTTCCAGATATGCATCATTGATTATTGAGCGAGTTTTTCAAGAGCCTCATCTTACTTTGCTATCACGATTTCAACATCTCGACATTGCGCCCGACAATTTTTCAGTGAAACTTCTTATGAAACCATCTTTTACGCACGTAGTACGCTGATGTATCAGAATTTGTTGTTCTATCTTCAAAAGACACTCAAACGGGCTACGAATGTCAATATAAAAATAGAAACGCCAGAATCTCCCGCAGGCGGAGTTCGGGATCCCACGAGGAAGGTTTGGAATCTCGTAAAACGGAATAGCACGCATACGGAAGGGATTCCGTCGCTGGGATAAACACGCGGGAGGAAAGGGAAAGACGAACGGAATGCAGTCGAAATGCAGAGGGTCCCCCCTGAATCGGGATAGTGAAAACAGGAGGTCTCAGGGTGGATACTGCACACCCCAGTAGTATCCACCTTCGTAAACAAACAAGCGCAATGACCTACAGAGCTGCGGAAGAGCCCGGTATTACGGCTCCGCCAATGAAATAATCGTTTTCCTCGACGAAAACGATTACGAGAAATGAGGGGTTTCACGTAACCGGATAATCGATAAATGGAACTGCGTCTAACCTTGAAGGTTATTTACGGAGTGTTGACCCAGAGGTTGGTGCGACTGACAAAGAAAATCAACGAGAAGGTTTTGATAAATGTGAAACCTCACTGACTTGAGTGCAACTTCGAAACGCCCAACAATTCCGTCGTCAAGTCCGAAGATGACAAGTATGTCTTGAACATGCACTTATTTGTCTTACAAATTACACAAAAATATTTTTTAATTATTTTCTATTAGTTGCTACACAGGGATCATTTAGATTTAGAGCCACCTGAACTTTATATAACGTGGTTTTTTGGTCAACATTTTGACCAAGGACCTCGTAATTCTCGAAATATTGGTCGAAAAAATAGGTAAGTACCCATTATACATAGTGAGTTTCGAAGGTCTACCAAGTTGTGTGGTTTTTAGCGAATTTTCGAAGAAAAGGAAGCTATTGTTCTCGGTCCAAAATTTTTAAAACTCGAATTTCCGAAAGATTTTCATACCAAAACCGTTTCAGACCATCCTGAATTCACTGCCAATTCACAGCTCAAATTTGCACAAAAAATCTATCTTGGCAATCGAAAGGCTAAGTTCGAAGATGGGCGAAATTGGCCTACTCTAAGGAGGGTTTTGGCGCATTTAAAGTGCGCAAAAATTACCCAAAAATCCCCAAAATGTTATTTTCCAACAAGTGACCCCTCATTTTAAAGGTTTTTGCACGCTGAACACGATGGTGGAATCGGATTTTAGATATCTTGATCCGTTCTCAAATTAGAGCATTTAAAGTGCGCAAAAATTACCCAAAAATCCCCAAAATGTTATTTTCTAACAAGTGACCCCTCATTTTAAAGTTTTTTGCACGCTGAACACGATGGTGAAATCGGATTTTAGATATCTAAATCCGTTCTTAAATTAGAGCATTTAAAGTGCGCAAAAATTACCCAAAACTAGGATAATCTTTAAACTCTTACCCCCCCCCCCCCACCATAGAAAACCAAATTTTAGACCGAAGTTTTCCTTTATTCAAAACCATAGCCATTAATTCGAATATTTCTTTGAAAATTCGCTCATTAAGTCATGCTGCATGTTTATAATATAGTAGGGATAGGGATATAATATGTATGTGTCATTCCAGACGATAACTCTCGAAAGAATTGAGATAAAAAGTTCAAATTTGCACGAAAAATCTGTCTTTGCAATCGAAAGGCTAAGTTCGTAGATGGGCAGAATCGGGTCACTCTAAGGGGGAGTTTTGGGGAGTTTAAGGGGGGGGAAATTACCCATAAATTCCCAAAATGAAACAGTCTGACAAGTGGCACCTCATTTTAAAGGTTTTTGTACGCTGAACACGATGGTGAAATCAGAATTGCGATATCTCATTCCATTCTCAAACTGGAGCACTTTGAAGATGAAGGAACGTGGTTATTTCTTGAGATGTTCTTCCTCGTTCGCCTGCTCTAATCTGATAACGGAATGGGATATCGCAATTCTGACTTCACCATCGTGTTCAGCGTTGGAAAATCTACAAACCGGGGTGTTACTCGGCAAAAAATGGAACAAAAAATTTGTTACGTATCCAATACCTATGTACTCTTCTGGTATTCAAAACATTTTTGATTTCCCCCCTCCTCCCCCTTCCACCCCAAATTTTACTTTGCGTAAAACTACTTCTGTTTTAATTTTGTATGGTATCAAGTTGGGAAAACATTGGCCGAAAATTAATTTTCAGAAAGTTTTAGGCGGAGGAGGAAGATGCCGAAAACTTCGAAAATTCGCTCTTATAGCCATGCTGCATGACTGTGGTTTTTTCAAAGTAGTCCCGCAGGCTGGATAAGAGACTGATCGTCATTCGCTGTTACAGCTATACCACAGACACTAATGTACGAACTAAATCACACGCGAAGAAATCGTGGACTCATTTCAAAGAAAAACGGGCAATTGGATCTCCATTATCTCCATTACTTGCAGATATTTATACGGATTTTTCTTGAAAAACAAATTTTCCGAAAATTTAAATCAGATAGCCTCCTTTATTGGTACAGATACGTAAACGACATCTCATCATTCTTTGGAATGGGACTGAAAGACAACTTGGTTCGTATCATACAAAAATTAATAACGTAAATTAATTAACTGCACCTTAGAATTCGGGTGTAATCACCTGCATTTTCTTGATATTTCCATTTCGTTGAATAATTGAAAACATGATTTTTTTTCTCCATATACAGGAAAAATACTTAGAGCGATATTACCATTCATAGCACTTCAAATCATCCAGTGGTACACAAACATCCTGCTTTCCATAGTATGATTGACAGAGCTTTATCTATAACGATGAGTGAACAGGATTTAGCTAAAGAAAAGTTGACTATTAAAAGTATAGCTGCGAATAATGGCTGTGAGGGAGATCTCATTGATACAATATGGAACTGGGTTCTTAGGAAAAAGAGTAGGAAAGGAGTTTCAAACCTAGTTAGGGAGGCTAAGACAGGAGAAGATTTGGATCAGTACGTGGTACTATGGAAAATTTTCGGACAAAATTGGTAAAAATATTAACTTCTAAAGGGTTCAAAGTAGGATATTGAGGGTAGTTATGGGCGTCCCTAGTATTTCACGTTTGCGCATGCGCAGACGAAAGTTACGGTACTTTTCCAATGATTTTGGCATGGGACCATCTGTGACCCAAACCCCACGTACCCTCCAAATTTCAGCCGATTTTGACCATTATTTCGGGTAGTTATGGGCGTCACAAGGAATTACCACAGGCAGACACGGAACCAAAAATGTTCCCCGATGTCTGAAACGCAAAATGGTAGTGGACATTTTCATTTTGGAGAACATAAATTTTTGTTGACTAAATCACGAATCCAAGGCTTCCCTACCTTTGGTAGTGTGGAAGCAAAACGTAATGTACATAAATAACTCATGTAATTCGATTTGGGCTCAAAATTTGAGCCTTACCTTCACAATTTACTGGTTGTTTTTCTTATCAACATTTCGTGGCATCAGCCCTATATCTTCCATCAACCGTAATTATACCTTCTAGACCCCATTCAATAAGGTCACACAAAAGCCAGATGAATAATATTCACAGGATAGACACCTCTTATCTATCCTACGTTTTCCGACCTTTTCACCAACGGCGTAAAATACGCCTATCTGGTGACACAATTCCAGAGCAAACTTACACCCTCTTTACCCTTATCTACACCAATAAGGGCGACGGAGTTGGAGGATTTTAAAAGCTTCAACGATTAGTTTTTAGATACAGAAAAAAAAAGGCTGCGTAGCGAGAACAGCGGGCGTTGAGTGTTCGGTACACAACCTAAGCGCTGACGATAGTTGTATTAAAACGTTGGAAAAAAACACGTGGTGCGCAGAAAGTTGGTTTGATATCGAATCAAAGCTGGACTGCAATTGAAAAGAGTAATAATGACGAAACCACCCAGGAGCTAAAAAGTTCCAGTCAAGCAGGAGGTATCTATGACTTAGTTGCTTATTTTCGAAGTAGGTATGCAAAAACTATCTACTCATCTTGGTGATTTTGGTTAATGAGGAGTATTTTGCTTCCTCACTACCGATGGTAGGGAAGCTTTGTATTCGAAAGCATCACAAAGTAGCTGCGACTACCATTCGACTCTGCTAATGCTTATATCCACGGACCGGTAGGTGATGGGGGCGTCGGTGTGATGGAGCTGCTCACCCAGATACCTGCAATAAGGTTGAACAGGCCGCAAGCAGCTCTTTGAGGACGCTAGTGAGTAACAGCAGTGGTCAGCACGACTGGACCGTCGGATGGCCAGAGCACAGCGGCTTCACAGCACCACTGATGGAGCGGAATTGGTGAGATCACGGGACACCAGAGCCAGCTCTGCATGGATCAGGAACCCGTCAGCAATGCAGGACTGGAAATCCCTATGGCTGGTGAAGGTTCACTCTGGTTCTCTGCCCACCAGGATGAGGCATTCAAGGGGTCGGCGTAGCGGAACTAACCATCACTGTCGAACGGGTTGTCACAACATGAATGAAACGGCTGCTCATGTCCTCCAGGACTGCCCGTCCGTGGTGCGACCGAGGTGCGCCAGTCATAATGCTGCCCTGGAACTGTTGCATGGTTATGTACTTGTACGTAGCAAAGGATGGCCGGTGTGGCTTGAGCCCCACTTCAACCTGGTGGAGCGGAGCTATCGGCCAGATCTCTTGGAGGTGACACCGAGAGGGGCCTACATCATTGATGTCTCTGTGTTCTCTGGATCCGGACCCCTCGCTGGCGTCAATACTGCCAAGCTCCGTAAGTACCAGGTGGATGAGCTGCTACAAGCAGCAGCAGGACTGGCAGACATCCTGCCTGGCCAGATAAAGGTGACTGGGGCAACCATCACCTGGCGCGGTGTGTGGCATAGTGGGTCAGCAGCAGATCTCCAAAGGGTGGGCTACCCAGAATTCATACTTGAACGGATGACCACGCGAGTCCTAACAGGAGGAGCGTTTAGGTATATGGTCTGCAATCAGGAGAACAGCTGCTGCGTGTGGCCGGCCGACCACGAGGGCGCCGTGGGGAGCCGGATCTGAACTCAAACCTTTAACGGGGAGGAGAGAAGCCGCCTGATGGCACAGCCAGAAGAGGCTTAAAACTCCTTCCAACAACTGGGCGGCAAGTCAACTGAAGACCTGCCGTCCTCCCCATTGTCCGGGGTCGGATCTCGGACCACGGTTGCCAGTGCTGCTGGACGGATCCAACAGCAAGATCCTCAAAGGGTGATAAAGTGCCTAATGGTGAAATATAATTCTTATTACAATACCATCGTTGTAATGTTGAAAATTATTATACAAATATAACATGTTAAATGCAAGAGTCGAAAAAAAAATGTTCTCCTCCAAAATGAAAATGTCAACTCTCATTTTACGTTTCAGACATCAAGGAACATTTTTGGATCCGTGTCTGTGGTAAACTCCTTGCAACGCCCATAACTACCCGAAATAAAGGTCGAAATGGCTGAAATTTGGAGGGTAGGTGCGGGCTGGGTCACAGATGGTACTATTACCACAATCATTGACGTAGTACTGTAACTTTCGCCTGCACATGCGCAAACGTGAAATACTTGAAACGCCCATAACTACCTTGTAACAGTGTGGGCTGTTCTCGATACATTTTTTCTTCCGGTGGAGACGGGGTTGCTTGGGGAAGCCTAATCGATATCCCTTCTTAACCGGTGATAATCTCGCTGGTCTAGGAGGGGGACTCTCGAGTGTCCACCCCCACGGTTACACTCTGTCACAACCTTCAAATATTGTTCAAATGAGTTCAAACTTGGAGGGTCGATCAGGAATAACACTTTGATAGTTCCACATGAATTTCATTGGAATCGTACTGTAACTTTCGTATGCGCATGCGCGAACATGAAATGTTGACCATTTCCTTGTAACGCTTCTAACTACGCGAAAATTGTCGTAGAGAGCTGAAATTCTGAGGGTATACGCTGGTTGGGTCGCAGATGGTCCCACATAAAAATCATCGGAATCGTACCGTAACTTTCGTCTGCGCATGCGCAAGCGCCAGATCCTCATAGCACCCATAACTACCCTGCAAATCATCGTAAAGCGGTGAAATTTGGAAGATGATATGAGTAGATGGAGGTGAGCAGTTGTAGGGCCTTAAATGCAAGGATTCTCCACCTGTCCACTGAATTAACCTACCCGATTATTCTATACGTTCATGGGATTCAGCTACACTTTATAAAACTCACAATTTTATAGGGAATATTTCGCCTGCTGCGTCTTCGGCCAGTCTGCATATACATTATACATATAATGTATAATGTTCATGTGCCCCTCCTGACAATGAACCATCCAACCTGATAAACATCCCAAATTCCGCCATAATTTTCGTACTGCCAATTGAAAGAATGAGTTCGAAGATGAGCAATTTTCAAAAATTCTAATGGGTTCAAATTTGAGTGTTTAGGAGTCAAAAATCTGTGAAAACGGCTAAAACTGCCAACAACTGATATAAAACCACTGAAAGTGGTATGTAAGAGTGAGCAAAAACAGAAAATCACCATTTCAGTTGTTTTTCATACAGATTAGAGGTCATACTTGGAAAATTGGTGTTAAGGGCTAAAACGAATATTAATTCACCTCAGGTTGTGTGGGATGGTGATCCACGACAGAGAGAGGGACTGTTTCGACGATGAAAATATTTTTCTCAAAAAAGAGTGGGTCAAATTATACGACTTGAAGGATCAACAATTGGTAAAAATGAATAAAATCACGAAAAAATGATGTTATCTCAAATTATACGACTTGAAGGATCAACAATTGGTAAAAATGAATAAAATCACGAAAAAATTACGTTATTTCACGAAAAGTGGTATGGTTTCTCGCTATATCATCTTTTTACACAACAGCACATTTCTATGAAAATTCGCTCTTATATCCATGCTGCGTGATTGGAACTTTATTTTTAACTTGTTATTGATGGGTAGAACACTTCAACATAGAATAAAACACATCCCTCACTCACTCACTTTTGATTCATGAAATTATAGCAGTAAATTATAGTACTTGGTAGTTTCGGAGTGCCGACTTGCGGTTCAAATATTCAACCAATTTTGGTTTATTACTTTCAATAATGAAACTTTTAAATCGAGCATAAAGAAAAAATTTTAAAAAATAAAATAAAATAAAATAATAATAAAAAATTAACCTCCCCTCAAAATATGATGGTTTCCGTTTCCCTATTTTTTCCATTCGAAAATGAAATCGCAAAATATTCTCATTTTGTATTTTACCATCATTTCGGAATAGTGCATTGCCAGTTAGTTTCCTCTGAATGTTTACTGTTTACAACATTCATACTCCGCCTAAAGATTATTGGTTAAATCAACTCCGGTATAATTATAACCATTAATCGTGTCTTTCATCTAATACAAACAACTAATCAATTAATTCATACATACACTCATACCTAATTACGCAGAGAGTATTCATAAACAAATTTTATGGAAGAAAATCAACAGAACCTGTTGGTTACATCATCTGATGATGTAATTGTTGATCACGTGCAGACAGTAATACACATTTTATTTAAAGAAAAGAAAACTTTATTATACTACTAAGGTTCTTACCACGGATTATTTAGGGAAGGCAGATGATTATGATGGCACTTTATCCACTTTTACAAAGTGATACAAACGGACAAAATTACATTTCTATACCTTAGTGAACTCCTTTCGCTTCGGTATCTACTTAGAACTTCAATTTTACGCTCGTTGGCCAAAATCGACTTCATGTTCGGTCTCCTCGCCCTAAAAAACATGGAAAACGATACCTCACAAGGTGACACACAAAAAAACCCTATTTTTACACCCACTTTTCACCAATATAATATATGGGTATATTCTGATCGGGCTGTGAAGTTTTGGTACACAACTAGGTCCCAAATGGAGCCTGTGTGCGAAAGAACGATTTTTTTAAACCGAAAATAAAGACAAATATGGATGATACGGCGTAAGGACAGGCATTTTTGGAATCTACGCAATATGAAAGGTAAAAGAAAAAAATTTGAGGTGTTCCAAAAATTTTTTGCTGAGCGAATACATAAGTGTATTATTCGAAGGATATTAAACCAAAACGGAAGGAAACGTAAAGAAAAAAATTGTAGGCGTTCAAAAAATTGTTTGCTGAGCGAATACGTAGGTGTATTATTCACAGAATAATAAACCAAAAGACGTATCTGAATTTTTGGCCAAAATGAGTCCCCCCCCCCCCTGTTATGGGGGTTGTTTCTACCCAATTTTAGAGTCTCAGAGCAGTATCTACACGAAAAATGCCTCAAAATGGGCTTACGAATAATTGGATGATGTACTTTCGGGGGTATTTACTGAGCGAAATCTCCTACGTCTTTTTCAGAGGATAAGTGTTGGAATTACACAGTGCAAACTGGCCTCTCCATGAAAACTGTCAAATGATATACTGGTTACCAAGCCAAAATGTATCACAAGTTTTGACCAGTTATAATTTTTCTCATTCTTAAAATAATTATATAATAAAAGTTGACGTTCAACAAATTTTCTCGTTCCTTCAGTAAGCCGTACCTGTCAGGAGACACGATTGTTTTGCTAAGTACTTTAGACGTACGGGTTGGTAAAAATGCAGATATATACTCGTACCTATACAGGTTTGAAACGTCGTTAAATTAAATAGGTAAGCTTTAAATCTAAAGTTTCATTAAATTTAAGTTCGTCCATTAAGTCCTCCCTCGAATAACTCTAAATAGCTCCCGTTTGTATCCAAAATAAGAGAGTAAAATTCGTTTGCTGCGTTTAGGGGTTTTCGAGTTGAAATTTGCAAAAATACGAGCATTAGTTTTCGGAATTTTCTCAAACTTGAACACTTATTTTCAAGGAAATTTCCCGCTAAATCGATTGGTGAAGTCAAAAAACGAGTTTTTTATCGGAAGATATGAAAAGCAGCATCTTCCTATTATAAAAAACTCGTTTTTTGACTTCCCCAATCGATTCAGCGGAAAATTTCCTTGAAAATGAGTGTTCAAGTAAGTTCGAGAAAATTCCGAAAACTAATGCTCATAAATATTTGCAAATTTCAACTCGAAGCCTCCTGAAGTCAGGTTTTAGTCAGACACGACATTTCTGCTTCGGCAGTGTGGAGTTGGAGACAAGAACGTGAGCCATTTCTGAAAGGTGAAGTTTTATTACAGCGAGTAATAAAAACGTCGCCCATACTCGTTTAATGACTTCGCAGCTCCGGCTGTTATGTTTTATCTACCAACTTGAGAACCTAACAAATGTCAAAGACGCGTTCGTAAATTTTAAAGAAGAATAACGCGACGTGAACTTTTCGCTCGTGGCTGTTTATTTCTTACACGGGGCACTTGTAGGTTTACGCGGTAATTTTTATAGCGGGAAATGAAAATGCGCTGTGGCTCACCAAATAAACTGATAAGGGCGGGTGGTAGAAGTCTCGAAACCTGTTTATCTAATTAGGTGAGTGTGGACGTATATTTCTTCAAGTGATGTGACTCAAACTGGACATTTCAAAGGGACATGCAATCGCGACAAGGACAACGATGACGTCACCAAGAATGTTCAATTTTCGTGGAACAAATTCTCCCTTTGTTGGCCAAATTCTGTTCAACAACGGACATTAACACTTATTGACAACATAACGAGGTGTTTATGTCGGTAGGTGTGAACTAAGTACAAACGTCAACTCCCAGAGTCAAATCCCTAGTTTGATTCCCAGCCGCTAGCGGTTTGTGGTTGCCAAATTCCTTGTAATAAAAGTACAAACAGCATTAATACGTGTCCTGAGTCCCTCCCGGAACCACTCCTAGTAGATTTAAGTTCTCGCAAATAATCTAACAGCCAACTTTAGTTTCTACCAATAAACGGTACGAGTGGGGACACAAGCCGCATGATCCAGTGCACAACCTGGAGCCCCTCCATCCTCTCCCAACAAGGGAGTTGGAAGGAGAAGGCTTCCGGGTCTATAAAAACCCGGATCCTGCGCCTTTTTACTCATTCTACGCTTCCTCTAGCCGCTGGCTACTCTCTCTCTTCCTACCCTTGCCTCTCTATCCAATCCTCAAAAGATCCTAGATGAAGGTGGTGGTTCGCCCATAACCTCCTAGGCAATAACCCTCAAAAGATCCTAGATGGAAGTGGTGATTCGCTCATAACCTCCTAGGCAACAACATCCAAAAAGATCCCAGGAAAGGGTGGTGATTCGCTCATAACCCGCCTGGGCATATCCTCACACCACCGTGATGAATTTCGCCAATTTAAATTCATCACACTACGTAAGTACCTACCTTCCAAAAGTAGTTTTTACTTTATTGTGGTCAACGTCTTCATTGGTACCTACCACATCTCTATCTGGCTATGGGATTTCAAAAATAAGAGAGAAAAGTGCGGGGATTCTAAGTTGCTCAGTAGTTCAACTCAAATCCCACTTAGGGCGCTAGTGCATCACTTCAAACGATGCAGAGAACCGCAATAGATGGAAGGATTGTACCGCAAATCTATAAATTATAAATTTAAAAAACATCCTCAAAAGCAAATTGAGTGGAGGTTCACTAAATGTCACAGCAAAGATTCTTGAAGGTTGCCACGAAGGTTTGCCATTTCCAATGTTGGGATGTTGGCAGCATTGAGAACCTTCGCCTCCTCAAATGCCATTTGTTGGCGCAGTTTTACTTTTAATCACCCACATTTAAAAAATACCGCTTATTTTTGAAAACCAGCTTCAAACTACCGTTTTTCAGAGAGTTCTAAATATTTAACCCCCCCACCACCACAAATTGACGACAATTCCTCATTAATTAGGTAATAATTCACCTAGCTCAAAGCAGAGGGTTCATTGAGCTATGAACATCCCGTCATGATCAATGAGGAGGTGAATAGTTTACTAAAAGTAGCTCACTTCAACTTCACAACAACCTTCAACTGTACAACAATTATTGTAACCAACCCGCAAGCGTATACAGAAATGAACCATCATCTACAGCAAATAGAATACTAATTATAATATAATATTAATTTTAATTATTTAATTTTTCTAAATCGTCACTAATTTAATAATTACTATTATAATAATTTTATTTTTATAATATTGTTTTAAAACAATTTTGATACTCGAAGTAATTTTGTAACCATGGCTGTATGGAGAAATATTATGCCAAATGAAAATTATATTTTAAAAAAAGTACAGCTGTTGTGAGCGGGTTGTTTGGATGTTCACAACATAGCGGACGGAAGAGGACGCCAGAGGTCGGATGAAGGCGGCTGAGGAAGGATGTGCTCGTTGGGAGTCTTTCACTAACGCCCCGCGGTTTTCACCACAGCAGGCGCCTGGGATGTGGTAGCTAGTCCCCGTGATTTTCACCACAGCAGGCACTAGAGGAGAGGAAGTTGTCCCGCGGTTTTCACCACAGCAGATACAGGGAGTGCACCCCGTGCGGTTTTACCCACAGCAGGTGCGAGGAAGGATAAGAGAGAGGGCGAACGAAAGAGGTCATAAGTCGGGGGTCGGATCGTCGAATGAAGAGCTGGCCAGAAGGGCTGTTTTTATGGGGACTTATCCACCCGTCCCCTGTCCACAATCGGCCGTTACGACCGTTGAGGCAGTTGGCAATTGGGGGAAAACCTCGGTGTTTATTACCAGCTCAACGTTCTCCATGTTTATTTGGTTAAACCTAGTAACAGGAGATTCGGGTGATTGACAGTTGATGTTCAGACTAGGTGAAGGATCCTTCATCCAGTCTAAATCTAGTAATATTACAGAAGTGGTTACTGGTGAGAGAATCACGACAACAGCCATTTAGAATTGATTCATATTCAGGTAGCTAAAACTATTATTTAAGTAATATTAATTAAATTAAGAAAATAATAATAATGAAGTTAAGGCAAAATATGATATTGCTGTAATAAGGTAAGGTTAGTTGCACTCCAACCCCAGCACAAGATTATATCTTAACGGGGTTGTAGCATTTAGGTTAAATATACCTGTATTATGTATTGCTTGTTGTAACTAATAAATGCAATTATAAAAAAAAAAGCTCTTTAGGTAAACCGGCAACTTTCTATAGTAGCCCCCCCCCCCCCCCCCCCAGCGCCAGCACAAATCAAAATGACAGAACTGGTACTTTCCAAAAACATGTTATGGGAAAGTAAAAAAGTACTGTTTGAGGATTATTTATGGTTTCATTCATCAACTACGGTGGGGGAGGGATGAATCATCCCTAAAACCGAGCCAACTTCAGTTTCTCTACACGGTTATAAATAAATATTGAATTTTCTCAGTTAACCTTGGGATATCTCAATTCAATATTCACTGTTTAACTAGCAAGTGCACTTGACCCTTTCCCTGAGAAAATTTCGCTTCTCAGCCGGGAGTCGAGCGGCTTCAGACACCAACGCCTTAGACCACCCGGCCTCCCGAGCTGGTTGTTTTTGGTTCAGCCGATCTGAAATGAATCAAATATTCGTTACCTGACCCTCCCTTACTGAATTGAAAGTTGTTTCAAAAGGGTCGCCCTTCGGGAAAAGGGCAGCCCTTCAGGAAAAGGGGCGCCCTTACCGCAATCATTTTTTTTTTTGCTCCTTTGACGCTTCTCGTCGCCCTTCGAGCGGAATGAGCAACAAGTTCTCATCGTACGGTGGATGCGTTTCAACGAATAAATTTACGAGACAGGGCGACACGTTATTGCCCGTACGTGATCGACCGCACGCGCGAGAGGATTCGTTCGTTCGACTCGACACGTAGCGGCCTAGTGCGTCAGAGTGGGGAACTCTTCCTGGATATCAACGAAGCCTTCGATCCCGACCAAGAAAAAGAGCCCGACGGGTGGGCTGTAGAGGACGGACGGGTTTCCCGAGCAACGCAAGGATAATTCATAACCATTATCAGTACTTAAACCTAACTGTTATGAAGTGACTGTGCCCCAACTACAATTTTGGAATATTCCTGGACAGCTACGAAGCTGTCGAAAGAATTTTAGCACGTAATACCAAAGAAGGTGAGAGAATGATAATCCCAAGATGGAACGTTTCCCTAATCAACGCCACTGTGACCATATCAGCTTACTATTCGACAAAACCTGTCATTCTTCTGAGGGATCACGATCCTCGATAAAACTTATTATAATACAAGAAAGAGCAGGCAAAATTTTCAATTTCAGTAATATCAAAGATTAACAACAAATAACAAAACCGACTTCAAAAAAGCTGAATACAACTAACAAGTAAAGAATAATTTTTATGCTGAACAAACGTACAAACGTATTCAAAGCCAATACAACAAAATTTTTGAAGTCGGCGCCAAAATGAACCCCATACACAGACTTCAAACTGTATCCCTTGGTTACATTTTAGTTGAAATTTGGTCTTTCACTTGAAAAGATTCAACGAAATCGGTCCAGTAGTTACGGAATAATCGCAGGAAAAACATTGTTGTATTTTTAGATCTTTAAGACTAACCATTATTCTCATTATTGGTTTGCGTTGTTGGAATTGATCTTTAAGCCACTCTAAGTCATCTGTATAAATACTCTCATCTCTCAGTTAATCAAACATCCTCATTACATAAAACTCATGAATAGGACCTAGCACACTAGGTGGAAACGTCGAGCAATGTATTAAACAAACAACAAAAACGATAACAAGTCTAGTTTGGTCAAACTACCTCTCCCAACCCCTAAAATAAAATATATAAATAAAAAATGCTGGTCATGCAGCATGGTTTAAGGAGCAAATTTTCAAAGAAACAGTTCGGGAAATAGAGAATTTAAATTAATGGCCATCTGCCAGAGCACTCATTACGGCCTGACAGGGCACTTATTGAGTCAAAAAATCATTTTGGGGGTGCTTTGAACCAAAAAAATTGTGATTTCGATCACTCAATGCAATCTGGACGTGCTAAAACTACTCGTAATCCGCGACCAAAAAATATATGGCAAACAACATCTCGCATTCCTACATAAAAAATATGAATTTTATGGATTTCGGACTACAATTTTGTAAATTTGGTAAGCTGGGTGCGTCCAATCGGACTGGGACTACTTGAGAAAGATTCAGCGCCCAAAAAAAACTTGATTGACGACACTCCACATGCCTATGTTGCTGAAGTCCTTTTTGTTTTGATTTTTGGACCAAAAATGAGTAAATATGGACCGCCGGCACAGTGCGATCGGGCTGGGTAACGAAATCACCATTATTCTCGCGGAGATGGATTTTTCTGCGCAAGAACGAATTTTCTACGTACTTGTACGTAGTTAGGACAGAATCACTTCCGAACATTTATATCAGTATTGGTACATTGAAAAATGGGACACAGAATGAAATTGAATTCAATGTACCAATACTGATATAAATGTTCGGAAGTGATTCTGTCCTAACTACGTTTTGGATTATTCTTAGATAGCCATGAAGCTTTCGAAAGAATCTGAGCGCAAGCCCAAGAAGGAACATTTTTCCAACTTAAAAAAAAAAATAATAAACTTGAATAAACTTAAAAATCAGGATAGAAAGTGGACATTGTCTGGTCACATGGTTTATTAGGTATAATAAACATTTAGTGTGGTTTCGGGTCGTAGCCCATCATCACCCTCTGCAAATTTACAAAAACACAAGTCAAAATGGGTCCTATATTTAAATAATTATTTAGGTATGCTTACGTGATTGAATAATGACTTCACTACATTCACATAAATTTACTTCACTGCGTCCACTTCAATTAAAATCACGTGAGTATCCAATCATGTAGGCTTACCTAAATAATTATTTAAATATAGTACCTACCAATTTTGACACGTGTTTTTTGTAAATTTACAGAGGCTGATGATGGGCTAAGACGCGAAACCGGCCCCTAACTGTATATTATACATAATAAAACGTGTGATCAGACGAGGTCCGCTTTCTATCCTGATTTTTGAAAGAGATCAAACAACCCCAGGACTCAAATCGTTTAAATAAACTTAATTTAACTTTTTTGTAATTTAATCAATGCAAACGTTACCATAATACCAGCATACGGTACTGCTGGGCAAAATCTTTACTATGAAAGATCACCGAAGAAACAGCAAAACTTTACTGTACCAAATTCAAAAGCTGTTGACACCACTGGAAACGCACTTTGTGGATACAAACCTGAAACAAAGGAAACAAACTGTTCAATAAATAATATTTAATCGCCGAAAATGAGTCAACAGGATACAGAACTGCCGCATGAAATGCCTCATCAAGTAGGTAAAACGCGGGGAGAAAATAAAATAATAAGTGGTTTGGACAACTAGTTCGCGAGCTATTGAAGTAAGTGGACCGAAATTGCATTTTAAAAATAAACCGGCGGAGTATGACGGATTTGGGACAAGTGAAACGGGAATTGGAATATCCGCTGTGTCAGCCCACTCGAAAACACCGACCGGTTCGAGTTGGAGTGATCAACTCTCGTGTCATTGAATTTCACAGCTCCGAAACCTGATGAGGGGAAATCCGAAACGGGCTAATTTGGGGGAGCTGCTGAGGGAGTTGGAAATCCACGTGGTTTTGGTATCGATATCTCGCATTTCGATTACAAGTTCTGGCGCTGGAGTGATTTCCACGGTACTGCAGAAAACGTCTGCCAAGTGGGTGGGCACAGCCGCGGAGCCAGAATTACACTGGGGGGGGGGGGGGGGTATTTAAAAATATTCAAATTTTTTTTCTATATCTACATAATATACAGGGTGTCTAGATAACTATGTATCCCCCCCCCCCCTCCCCAACACTTATTTTCCTTAATTAGGAGGCTTAAAAAAAACCGTTAAACACTATACTTCATAATTTGTTCCGTAGATTTCAAAGAAAACAAAATTGCGCACGTCTTGATTCCCTCACCAGTAACCACTCCTGTAATATTACGAGATATTATACCAAATAAACGCGGAGAACGTTGAGCTGGTCAACACGGAGGGTTTTCCCCAACCGCCTCAACGGTTGTAACGGCCGATTGTGGACTGGGGACGGGTGGAAAAGCCCCTATAAAACCAGCCCTTCTGGCCGAGCTCTTCATACAGACGATCCTACCCCCGATGACTTCTCCCCAACCGCCAATCGCCTCAACGGATGTAACGGCCGATTGCAGACTGGGGATCCGACCCCCGAAGACTTCTCCCCAACCGCCTCAACAGTTGTAACGGCCGACTGTGGACTGGGGACGGGTGGAAAAGCCCGTATAAAACCAGCCCTTCTGGCCCAGCTCTTCATTCAAACGATCCGACCCCAGATGACTTCTCCCCAACCGCCAATCGCCTCAACGGATATAACGGCCGATTGCAGACTGGGGATCCGACCCCCGAAGACTTCTCCCCAACCGCCAACCGCCTCAACGGTTGTAACGGCCGACTGTGGACTGGGGACGGGTGGAAAAGCCCCTATAAAACCAGCCCTTCTGGCCGAGCTCTTCATTCAGACGATCCTACCCCCGATGACTTCTCCCCAACCGCCAATCGCCTCAACGGATGTAACGGCCGATTGCAGACTGGGGATCCGACCCCCGAAGACTTCTCTCCAACCGCCTCAACGGTTGTAACGGCCGACTGTGGACTGGGGACGGGTGGAAAAGCCCGTATAAAACCAGCCCTTCTGGCCCAGCTCTTCATTCAAACGATCCGACCCCAGATGACTTCTCCCCAACCGCCAACCGCCTCAACGGTTGTAACGGCCGACTGTGGACTGGGGACGGGTGGAAAAGCCCCTATAAAACCAGCCCTTCTGGCCCAGCTCTTCATTCAGACGATCCGACCCCTGACCTGCGACTTCTCTCTCACCCGCTCTCTCTCTCTCCTTTCCTTGTACCCACTGTGGTGAAAAACCCCGGGGTACTCCGTCCCGGTATCTGCTGTTGTGAAAACCTCGGGATACCTCCTCCTCCACTAACACCTGCTGTGGTGAAGAACTGTTCCTTTGAGATCCAGAGGTCCCAAGAAACAGTTCCCAGTACGATATTATACAGCTATCGTCACACGCTATAGCCTCATCAGTACTTTTCATGGCCCTAAATCCGAAATGCCGGTCGCTTATTATTTTATTTTCTTCCATATAATCAACTAGGTATTTCTTAGCAACAAAATAATTTTTGATATCACTGGCAATAGGGTGACGGGTCTATAATAGTTGTCTAAGTTCATGGGGTCACCTTTTTTAAATACTGGGGTAATGACAGCTTCTTTCTAAATATCGAGGAATGCGCTTTCTGTGAAACCGAGGTTCATTCAAGTGTATAAGAGGGTCCACTATATAATTCTTAATGTTTGTTGAGTACGTGAATGGTAAGTTTATCATATTCTAGACTCGTCCCTCCTTTTATACTTTCCATTACTCTGAGTACATCCTCTTTGTTTTACAATTAGAAATCGCCCATTTACCCATCACGTACTTGTAACCAGTTCACCATCTTCTTCTTGGTTCACGGATGTTGCTATTCGTTCACCTACCGTTATAAAATGCTCATTGAAAGCATCGTCTACATTTATTTCGCCGTTCTCAGTAATCATAACTTTTCCATTCACCTTATTAGACTTAATTTCATTAGACTTTTTCTTCTGTCCCAACGCTTCCTTTACTACTTCAAATACCGTTTTTGCATCTCCTCCTCCATTCCGCACTTTATTACCGCAGTAATTATCTCTAGTAATGCTGATGAGTTTACTCAATTTATTGCAAAATTTATTATATTGTTTTTCTAATATCTAATAATAAACCGCTGTGTAATAATTTACCTGTACAGATGCTCTTTCTGCGTATAGTATAATAAACCATTGTGTAATAATTTACCCAATAATACTTCAACATTTGTACTTTAATTCCCGGGCAGTCTCCAGCACTCCATTTAGGGCTTTCCTGGGGGGAGCTCGAGGGTGATGACCACAGAAAACAGTGATCTACGCTGAAGGGGCATCTATACAGGTAAATAATAAACCGTTGTGTAATAATTTGCAGCGTTTTCAAGTGGAATAATATCACAGAACAACCAACTCGACTTCATACAGCCATCAGTGATTATAATCAGGTGCTCCCTAGTGATGATATCCGGGCCGGATTTATACAGTTCGATTCACAGTCATGTTGACGAAGCTTTTCGGTGCAAACGAACGGCTGGTCGTACAATGCTCCAGGTGCCCTCAAAAAATTCTTTAGATCAAGAATTTTCTTCCAAAATGAAAATTGCCACTTCCATTTTGCGTTTCAGACATCGAGGAACATTTTTGGTTCCGTGTCTGTCTGTCTGTGGTAATTCCTTGTTACGCCCATAACTACCCGAAATAATGATCGAAATGGGCTGGAATTTCGAGGGTAGGTGCGGGTTGGGTCACAGACGGTCCCATACCAAAATCATTGAAAACGTACGGTAACTTTCGGCTGCGCATGCGCAAACGTAAAATACTTGAAACGCCCGTAACTACTTTAAACATCGTTGAAATGAGTTCAGATTTGGAGGATCGATGTAGAATAATTTTTTGATAGTTCCATAAGAATTTCATCCGTCTGCGCATGCGCGAACATGAAATGTTGCCCGTTTCCTTGTAACGCTTCTAACTGCGCGAAAAATAGTCGTAGAGAGCTGAAATTTTGAGGGTACACGCGGGATGGATCGCAGATGGTTCCGCATCAAAATGAACCTACCCAACTACTCTATTATATACGTTCATGTGATTCAAGTGAGGAAGCTATACTGCCTACTCGAATTGGCAGACTTTTTTTTTCATGCTCGATTCCAAAGGTTCATTATTGAGAATAATAAACCAAAAACGGGTGAGGGGTCAAATTTTCATGAAATTAAGCGCAGACTCCGAATCTGCGATAAAAAATTGGGATTCCCACTTGAAAAAACAAAGTTGATGCGCGTTTAGCCTTTAGTTACTAGACTGATCCATCTTTTACCTAGCAAGAACTAGGGGTGTAGTCAGCGGTGGTGATTGAGTGATTGAGCTAAAGGCCCTCGTCCTAAACGATCCTTTCCCAGTCCGTTCAACAGGACGTGGAGCTACTTCCTGCAGTATCTCACCAGGCCGCCCAAGACGCTTGTTTATTCAATTGGATTACGAGCCCCGGCACGTTACGAACGGTGAGTGCAGGCTAACCTCAACGATCGGGTGCCTACGAGTACAACATTCTCGTCAATCTATTCAATAAATAATTAACTAATTTCATGAAGCGAAAGCGACGAAATTCCAATAAAACTGTCATCGACCCATCAAAGTAGATAAGAGCTGGCGCAGCAGTCCCTTCCAAGGTCGAGGGTATACAAACCCGCAACACACATCACAATTTTTTATTATTTTTTTCGAAAAATTTACGACATTTTTGTAGATTTTCGGAAAAATTTGCGAGATTTCGTAAATTTTTCGAAAAAAATGTGTAATGTTTGTTGCGGGTTTTGCATAACCTCGACCTTGACAGGGACTCGGCTCCGCCAGCTCTCTCCTTTTCTATCCACTCCCCAATCATTGACCCGTGCCAATGCCCCTCCTCGAGCCAGGGGATACTACCTGCCTGTACTATGTTTACAATCATCAAATCGCAGCATCGGAACCTAAAATATATATTAAATAATACCTATTAATATATTTATTACCTATTCTACCAATACAAAAGACAACAGGTTAGGTAGGGATGTTTTATTTAGACTTTCCAACTGCTCCTTCATCTCAAATTCAACCTCTATTTTCAAGAAAACTTGACCGATAAGCGATATGATTGTAAATGATGTTATATTTCCAAATGAACACTATAATGGCGTTGGAAACTTGGTGAATGATGTTGGTTATATTTCACGAGCGGATCGATCCTCTTCGGAGAATCCGGCAAGCCAAATCCAAAGCGGAAATCTGGACAACGGCGACGATATTTTTGTTAGCTTCCTATTGTTACAAATGTGTAATAAAATAATTTGTTTATATATTTCACGTGGATACCCGAGTAATGAATAACGATGAACATTCGTCGAACAAATCCTATATTAAGTTACACGGAAGTCATTTCCCGCATTTCTCAGATGTACCCAAGTTGTAAAATTCGCACAATTTATTGTATCCATACGATACGAGTGTGCAGGTACTCTTGAAAATATTACTAGCCCATTCAAACTATGAATGAATTCTTTATCACATTCCTCTTTGTGCTCATCTTTATCACATTCCTCTTTGTGCTCATCTATATCACGTTCCTCTTTGTGCTCATCTTTATCACATTCCTCTTTGTGCTCATCTTCATCACATTCCTCTTTGCGTGACGCGTTTTTGTGACAGGATATTGTGACAGGACATTTTTTTCACATGACCCCCGGCGTTAAAATTGCATAGCAATTAAAAAATAACTCGAAAACGAAGCGCTTTTTCTTTTCAAAAATCACTCCATCACAAAATGAAAGAGCATTAAATTCTGCATTGACTGAGTACCAAAGAGTATAAATTCGATCAGGTGCTGTAGGCTAAATCGACATTCGAAAATCGGCAACTTTTACCGTTTTGAAGGAATTTCAGCGTTTTTTCACCATTCAAAAAATTCCAACATGGTAAAAGATGTCAATTTTTGACTGCCGATTTAGTCTATACCACCTGCTCAAATTTCTACTTTTTGGTACTCAGTCAACGCAGAATTTAATAACGGTCTTTAATTTTCAATGGAGTGGTTTTTGCCGGATTTTTTTAAAACCGATTTTAATCTTTTTTAGCGAATTTTCGAAGAAAAGGAAGCTATTGTTCTCGGTCCAACATTTTTAAAACTCGAATTTCTGAAAGATTTTTATACCAAAATCCGTTTCAGACCATCCTGAATTCACTGCCGAAAGACACCAAAAATTTTATATATATATATTTATATATTTATATATATATATATATATATTTATATATTTATATTTATATAAATATAAATATTTATATAAATTTATTATATTTATTATTATATTTATTTATATTATATTTATTATTATTTATATTATATTATTATTATTTATATAAATTTATTATATTTATATAAATTTATTATTATTTATATAAATTTATTATTATTTATATAAATTTATATTTATATATTTATATATATATATTTATATATTTATATATGTATGTGTCATTCCAGACGATAACTCTCGAAAGAATTGAGATAAAAAGTTCAAATTTGCACGAAAAATCTGGCTTGGCAATCGACAGGCTAAGTTCGAAGATGGGCAGAATCGGGTCACTCTAAGGGGGAGTTTTGGGGAGTTTTAGGGGGGGAAAATTACCCATAAATTCCCGAAATGGAACAGTCTGACAAGTGACACCTCATTTTAAAGGTTTTTGTACGCTAAACACGATGGTGAAATCAGAATTGCGATATCTCATTCCGTTCTCAAACTGGAGTACTTTGAAGATGAAGGAACGTGGTTATTTCTTGAGGTTTTCTTCCTGGTTCGTCTGCTCTAATCTGATAACGGAATGGGATATCGCAATTCTGACTTCACCATCGTGTTCAGCGTTGGAAAATCTACAAACCGAGGTGTTACTCGGCAAAAAATGGAACAAAAAATTTGTTACGTATCCAATACCTACTCTTCTGGTATTCAAAACATTTTTGATTTCCCCTCCTCCCCCTTCCACCCCAAATTTTACTTTGCGTAAAACTACTCCTGTTTTAATTTTGTATGGTATCAAGTTGGGAAAACATTGGCCAAAAATTAATTTTCAGAAAATTTTAGGCGGAGGAGGAAGATGCCGAAAACTTCGAAAATTCGCTCTTATAGCCATGCTGCATGACTGTGGTTTTTTAAACTCAGATTTGCTTACATATGGGAAATTTTGGGTCATTTTGCATACATCTGCACTTTTTCTTGCATATTTGGTACGTTTTATTCGCATATGATTCCAGGCCCTACAGTGATCTACAGATTCAGACCTCTGCACCATCGGAAAATTTTCCGTTTATTAGAAATTTAACATCATTTACAAAGTTTTTCTCGCCCCTTTCAAGCCTGATTTTTAAAATTCAGATGGCCGCAGAGACCCAAACTATTATCAACATTTATTAACCAAGTGTCGCCTTCCGCAGCCGGAAGTACCAGGAAGTAGGGTTCTGTTTAATTCAATGCCCATTATACCATCGGATTTCGGCTCTTTTTGATTTTTCAATCAATATAAATTTTATAGATGGTTATCGAGGGTTGCGCATGCGCTTGCATGTGATACTCAGAAAATTTGTGTAATAGGAGTGGAAATTTCCATTTTGTTCGCTTCTTGCTCGATACAGTTCAAGGTTTTTTGACTTTCCATGGGAAGCAATTACAGCAAAATTGATCATACAAACAAATTATACATACAAATTTCTACATGAACACTGTACCTCACATAAATATTCGAATCCTCTCGTTCTTGAAAGTAGGCCAATCTCAAATTATTATTTTTTTTCCAAGCCTCGAGAGACCTCGTCCACAGAAAAGAAAAGGGAACAGCCGACGCGTAGATGTCAACGTAAACTGTTATCTTCTTCCAGCTAAAGGTAAACAACCTGTTTACATTGGCCGGGCCACGTAAACAAGGCCCCCCCAAGTCGGCCATCAGTTTTAAAAATGTGAGTATATACCAACGCTATGCAAACGAATGAGTTCCGCATTGCTGGCAAGGGACAACGATCTAAATGATGTTATTCACGTTGAAACGGGTTTCCCGCGCGTTGCCCAGTGTTTACTTTCATAAGGGTACGCGGGATGATGTGGCACCTATTTATTATTACAGTGAAAATCAGATTAAAATTCGACACCAAACCTTGTACTTCTGGTTCATTACTCAAACAAATTATTTACGTGAGAGCAAATTTGTCGATAAAACAAAATATTTATTTAAAACCCCTTTTTAATAAATCGTTGCGCTTGGAGGAATTACGATGTTATCTGCCTCGACGATCCGCGCATTCGCCTGAAATTGCTCTGATTGCACTTAGCGGGAACTGCCAGGCTGTAAAGTCCTTAAAAACTCCGGTAAAAGTGGAGTATAATTTTATGGAAGTCGAAAAAAATGGACATACTTACAATAACAATAATGCTATTGTTTCTACTACAATAACAATAATAATATTGGCACCCAACGGCCAGAACCCCGACTGCCCTCAATGCATACTCCACACCATAATCCATACAAAGTACATGAATATGGAGGGTTTTTTAAATTTATTTATTTAAAATATTAAAGTACAAGTCGTTAGCAGAAAGGTGGTTAAAGCAATAAGTCGGATATAAGGATAGAAACAGTCAGGTCCTCATAGGCTGTATGTATAAACACACAGGGAGCAGACCTGTTATAGTGATCAAAAGGACGGTTAATAGTGATCAGTTTTTGAGTTTCTGGGTGTCAAAAGTCGGCAAAATAGGAAAAAATGGCAGAAATCTCTCAAAATGGAGGGTTTTTAAATTTATTTATTTAAAAATATACATTACATCATATATATTTTATAAATATTTAAATATATATTACATATTTTTAAATATATATTATTTAAAAATGTATATAAATTATGTTAGAGTAGAAGTCGCTTAGTAGAAAGGCGGTTAAAGGAGTAAAGGCAGTAAGGAGAAGTGGGAGGATAGAAACAGTCAGGTCCCGATCGGCTGTATATAAACACACAGGGAAGTGAACTGTTATAGTGATCAAAAGGACGGTTGTAGTGATCGGTTTTTTTTTTTTAAGTTTCTGGGTGTCAAAAGCCGGCAAAATAGGTAAAAATGGCTGAAATCTCTCAAAATGGAGGGTTTTTAAATTTATTTATTTAAAAATATACATTACATCATATATATTTTATAAATATTTGAATATATATTATATTACATATTTTTAAATATATATTATTTAAAAATGTATATAAATTATGTTAGAGTAGAAGTCGCTTAGTAGAAAGGCGGTTAAAGGAGTAAAGGCAGCAAGGAGAAGTGGGAGGATAGAAACAGTCAGGTCCCGATCGGCTGTATATAAACACACGGGGAAGTGAACTGTTATAGTCATCAAAAGGACGGTTGTAGTGATCGGTTTTTTTTTTAAGTTTCTGGGTGTCAAAAGCCGGCAAAATAGGTAAAAATGGCTGAAATCTCTCAAAATGGAGGGTTTTTAAATTTATTTATTTAAAAATATACATTACATCATATATATTTTATAAATATTTAAATATTTATTACATGTTTTTAAATATATATTATTTAAAAATGAATATAAATTATGTTAGAGTAGAAGTCGCTTAGTAGAAAGGCGGTTAAAGGAGTAAAGGCAGCAAGGAGAAGTGGGAGGATAGAAACAGTCAGGTCCCGATCGGCTGTATATAAACACACAGGGAAGTGAACTGTTATAGTCATCAAAAGGACGGTTGTAGTGATCGGTTTTTTTTTTTTTAAGTTTCTGGGTGTCAAAAGCCGGCAAAATAGGTAAAAATGGCTGAAATCTCTCAAAATGGAGGGTTTTTAAATTTATTTATTTAAAAATATACATTACATCATATATATTTTATAAATATTTAAATATATATTACATGTTTTTAAATATATATTATTTAAAAATGAATATAAATTATGTTAGAGTAGAAGTCGCTTAGTAGAAAGGCGGTTAAAGGAGTAAAGGCAGCAAGGAGAAGTGGGAGGATAGAAACAGTCAGGTCCCGATCGGCTGTATATAAACACACGGGGAAGTGAACTGTTATAGTCATCAAAAGGACGGTTGTAGTGATCGGTTTTTTTAAAGTTTCTTGGTGTCAAAAGCGGCAAAATAGGAAAAAATGGCTGAAATCTCTCAAAATGGAGGGTTTTTAAATTTATTTATTTAAAAATATACATTACATCATATATATTTTATAAATATTTGAATATATATTACATATTTTTAAATATATATTATTTAAAAATGTATATAAATTATGTTAGAGTAGAAGTCGCTTAGTAGAAAGGCGGTTAAAGGAGTAAAGGCAGCAAGGAGAAGTGGGAGGATAGAAACAGTCAGGTCCCGATCGGCTGTATATAAACACACAGGGAAGTGAACTGTTATAGTCATCAAAAGGACGGTTGTAGTGATCGGTTTTTTAAAAAAGTTTCTGGGTGTCAAAAGCCGGCAAAATAGGTAAAAATGGCTGAAATCTCTCAAAATGGAGGGTTTTTAAATTTATTTATTTAAAAATATACATTACATCATATATATTTATAAATATTTAAATATATATTACATATTTTTAAATATATATTATTTAAAAATGTATATAAATTATGTTAGAGTAGAAGTCGCTTAGTAGAAAGGCGGTTAAAGGAGTAAAGGCAGCAAGGAGAAGTGGGAGGATAGAAACAGTCAGGTCCCGATCGGCTGTATATAAACACACAGGGAAGTGAACTGTTATAGTCATCAAAAGGACGGTTGTAGTGATCGGTTTTTTTAAAGTTTCTTGGTGTCAAAAGCCGGCAAAATAGGTAAAAATGGCTGAAATCTCTCAAAATGGAGGGTTTTTAAATTTATTTATTTAAAAATATACATTACATCATATATATTTATAAATATTTAAATATATATTACATATTTTTAAATATATATTATTTAAAAATGTATATAAATTATGTTAGAGTAGAAGTCGCTTAGTAGAAAGGCGGTTAAAGGAGTAAAGGCAGCAAGGAGAAGTGGGAGGATAGAAACAGTCAGGTCCCGATCGGCTGTATATAAACACACAGGGAAGTGAACTGTTATAGTCATCAAAAGGACGGTTGTAGTGATCAGTTTTTTTTTTTAAGTTTCTGGGTGTCAAAAGCCGGCAAAATAGGTAAAAATGGCTGAAATCTCTCAAAATTGGTATATATTACCCAGAAGTGGTACCTGCTGAATGATGACCCGAAACAGAAGCTAACTAACTACTTAACTAAAGGTTTTAATAGATTTCCTCAACAACAAAAATTAATCGAAATTCGGTCAATTCTGTGGGGGGGGGGGGGGGGGTTACAATTCGCAAATATCGGTAAAAATTGCTAAAATCACCACGAAGTATATTATACAGCAGAAGTCGCTTATAGAGATTGGTCGTGTATAGTGACTGTTTCCAGTTGGTCCCATTTCGATCACTGTAAGCGACTTCTACCGTATCACAATGTGTCTGTTCTCGAGTCGATTGTTTTTCCGGTGGAGATGGGGTCGTTTGGTGGAAGCCTAACCGATATCCGGGCGACGGCATATCTGCACCCAACTAGCAGGAAAGTGAACGGAGCACCTCGACGGAATCGTAGTTCTGCACCCGTACAAGTTCTGCAACCTTATAATGACTTTATAACTTCACCCTTTTAACGACGATAAATGACTATAATTCATTTGTAAAATAAAAATATAACTTATAACAACTGGCTATAAATTATTGTAATATTCATTCATTCACATATAGTACGGTAATCACAAATACAAATAAAATAAAAGCTTAGTTCAACGGGGATGCAGAAATACATATGGGGTGCACATCTGTAAAAACGTAGGGGTGCAGAAATACATAAGGGGTGCAAATCTACACAAACGTAGGGGTGCAGATATACAGCTTTCTCTCGGGCCGGGTGCAGAACTACGGGCTCCCCCGATATCCACCGGTGATAATCTCGCTGGCCTGGGAGGCGGACTCTCGAGGGCCCACCGTCACTCTCACCGCTCTGTCATAGTGCTTATGTAACGCGCACCCATAACGTGCGCAGTCGCCTTTGAAATCGATGCACGTCCTAAAACAAACCGACAACAATTAGGGTTGTTCCTAAACCCGGTCATAAATTAACGGCGCTGCGCCGAAGATCCTGAACGTGTCTCCGCATACAGTTTTGGACGCCATTTTGTGTTTTTTTACGATTTGTCCGGCCTTCACGGTGCGGCCCGTCGATTGAAAACGCGTTTCGAGACGACGCAATTCGAAATGAGGATACGCAGCGTAGCGGCAGGCGAGTGAATTACGGAAACTGAAACGCTGGCAAACTCACGAGGGCAAACCGGTGGATACGCCGTTTTAAAAGGTTTTATCGACAGAACCACGTTTTTTGTCAAAGAAGCCCAAATTTCTCCACTTCACCTCAATTTATCTCAACTTCTGACCTCATTTTCGGAATCAGCGATAAATTTCTTGTAAGACTTGCACACCTTTGTTTGAAAACTACTACCGAGGAACCCTTGACACCCGTTCAGAATTCGATAACAGTTTCCAAAAAAGTGAAATTTCTAAAAATCTTCGAAGGCTTCGAAGATGCGTAGAGCCCAGAAATGCAATGTGCGTCCACCATATCATCCAAATCTACTTTATTTTTGGTCTAAAAAATTTGTTCTACCGCACACATGCTCCATTTGGGCCCTAGTTGTGTCCCGAAACTTTGCAGCCCGATCGGAATATACCCAGGGGTGTTATGGGTGAAAAATGGGTATAAAATAGGTATTTTTTGTGTATTAGTAACATGAGCTTATAAGGTATCGTTTTCCATGGTTTTTGGGACGGGGAGACCGAATATGAAGTCGCTTTTGATCAAGGAGTGGAAAAATGAGGTTCTAACGAAGTTTCAGCCTTAAATTTTCGTTGAATTTTGGTCTAAAACCGTCGTTGTTTCGCACACATTTTGAGTCCCCATTTGGGTCCTAGTGCTCCAAAGCTCGGCAGCCCGATCGGAATACACCCAGGGGTGTTATAGGAGAAAAATGGGTGCAAAAATAGGGTTTTTCGAGGGTGTTTGGGGTTTTAGTGAACGTGAGCTTGTGAGGTATCGTTTTCCATGTTTTTCGAGGCGAGAAGACCGAATATGAAGATGATTTTGACTAATGAGTGAATAATTGAGGTTTTAACGAAGGTTCGGCTCCCAAAATTCATTTTTTATGAGTCAAAAACCTGGGAAATTGTCTGAAATCACCATAAACTTGTAGAAGAATCAACAGGTGAATCAAGACAGTTAAATGGCACTGTCAGTAGTCAAAGATAATTTGTCAAAAATAGGAGCCTAATTCGTGTTTTTGGGTGGCTAAAGCTGGTGCAAACCATCCGAAATTGCCATTTCACGAATTGCACGTGAAAGAAACAATAAATGAACAGCTAAAATTGTACGTATGTCCAGTAGAATAATAAACCCATGTGACAAGGACTTTGCAGCGTTTGTGTTTTAGTAACATGAGCTTTTGAGGTATTGTTTTCCATGTTTTTGGGGACGAGAAGACCTAATATGAAGTCGATTTTGACCAAAGAGTGGAAAATTGATGTTCTAACGAAATTTCAGCCTCAAATTTACGTTAAATTTTGGTCTAAAATCGTCGTTTTTCCGCACACAGTTCGGGTCCCCATTTGGGATCCTAGTTGTGCTTCGAAGCACGGCAGCCCGATTGGCATACACCCACGGTGATGCGGGGGAAAAAACGAGTGTAAAAATAGGGGTTTTCGAGGGATTTTTGAGGTTTTGGTGAACATGAGCTTGTGATATATCGTTTTCCACGTTTTTTAGGGCGAGAAGACCGAATCTTTGGTTGATTTTGACCTAAGAGTGAAGAATTGAGGTTGTAACGAAGGTTAAGCTCCCGAACTTCATTTTTTTATGAGTCAAAAATATGGGGTCAAATCACCATCAATTGTATAATAACACTAGGATAAGTATCAACAGTTGAACCAAGACAAAAAATGGTACTATCAATGATCAAAATTAATCTGTTGAAAGGAAAAGCCGAGCCTAATTCGTGTTTTTGGGGGTCAAAACTGGTGGAAACAATCAAAAATAGCCATTTCAATAATTTTACATGCAAGAAACAATAAATGAAGAGCCAACATTTCTGTAGGTATGTCCAATAGAATAATAAACCCACGTGACAAGGACTTTGCAGCGTTTTTAACTTCCAATGAATTTCACCTATAAATTTGAACGAATAACGAGCAGTTTTTACATCAATACCTACTACACGTCTCCGGAGTTTATGAAGGAATCTGCGTAATAAAACGAGAAGAAAAAATTGAGGCGCAACGGTCCACGAAAAAAAAAAAACACATGGAAAAGAATATAAAAGAAGAGAAAATGAAACCGCATTATGCAAAAGAGGGACATAAAAATCGCGACCTCGCATTGAGTCATTCGCATTGTGGGGTCTGTGTCGCGGACCTTGGCCTAAGCCCGTGACGTCAAAATGTGAACAGTGCGGCGGGAAAGGAGCCCGTCCAGCTGTTCGGAAGCCAACGAACCGCCTCGCCCTTGGACTCCGCTTTGAGCGGGAGCTGCACGAAGAAGTAATCCGGTTTTCCGAGACCTCAAAAATCCTTTAGGGGGCTGGGGATGAGCAGGTGTTTTCAGGTGGTTTCGACCAACCCTGCAAAGTCCTTGTCACATGGGTTTATTATTCTATTGGAGTTCTAGAGATTCTTGTTGGCTGTTCATTTATTGCTTCTTTCATGTGCAATTATTGAAATAGCTATTTCGGATGGTTTGCACCAGCTTTAGCCACCCAAAAACACGAATTAGGCTCCTATTTTTGACAAATTATCTTTGACTACTGACAGTGCCATTCAACCGTCTTGATTCACCTGTTGATACTTCTACAAGTTTATGGTGATTTCGGAATATTTCCCAGGTTTTTGACTCATAAAAAATGAATTTTGGGAGCCGAACCTTCGTTAAAACCTCAATTATTCACTCATTAGTCAAAATCATCTTCATATTCGGTCTTCTCGCCTCGAAAAACATGGAAAACGATACCTCAGAAGCCCACGTTCACTAAAACCTCAAACACCCTCGAAAAACCCTACTATGACACCCATTTTTCACCCATAACACCCCTGGGTGTATTCCGATCGGGCTGCCGAGCTTCGGTGCATAACCAGGACCCAAATGTGTTCCCAAATTGGGGCCCAAACTGTGTGCGGAAGAACGACGATTTTAGATCAATTTTAAAGTAAATTAAGGCTGAAACTTCGTTAGGTTTACACCAGCTTTAGCCACCCAAAACACGAATTAGGCTCCTATTTTTGACAAATTATCTTTGACTACTGACAGTGCCATTCAACTGTCTTGATTCACCTGTTGATACTTCTACAAGTTTATGGTGATTTCGGAATATTTCCCAGGTTTTTGACTCATAAAAAATGAATTTTGGGAGCCGAACCTTCGTTAAAACCTCAATTATTCACTCATTAGTCAAAATCATCTTCATATTCGGTCTTCTCGCCTCGAAAAACATGGAAAACGATACCTCACAAGCCCACGTTCACTAAAACCCCAAACACCCTCGAAAAACCCTATTTTTGCACCCATTTTTCTCCCATAACACCCCTGGGTGTATTCCGATCGGGCTGCCGAGCTTTGGAGCACTAGGACCAAAATGGGGGCCCAAACTGTGTGTGGAAGAACGACGATTTTAGATCAATTTTAAAGTAAATTAAGGCTGAAACTTCGTTAGAACCTCAATTTTCCACTCTTTGGTCAAAATCGACTTCACGTTCGATCTCCGTGTCCTAAAACACATGGAAAACGATACCTCACAAGCCCACGTTCTCTAAAACCTCAAACACCCTCGAAAACCCCTATTTTTGCACCCATTTTTCACCCATAACACCCCTGGGTATATTCCGATCGGGCTGCAAAGTTTCGGGACACAACTAGGGCCCAAATGGAGCATGTGTGCGAAAGAACGAATTTTTTAGACCGAAATTGAAGTAGATATGCATGATACGGCGTACGGCGTACGGACATTGCATTTTGGTTTATTATTCACAGAATAATGAACCAATGCATTTTGAATCTACGCCAGCATTTCTGTGTAGAATAATAAACCCATGTGACAAGGACTTTGCAGCGTTTTGGTTTATTATTCTGTGAATAATACACCTATGTATTCGCTCAGCAAAAAATTTTTATAACCCCCCCTCAAACTTTTTTCTTTTCCGTTTCAAGGTGCGTAGATTCCAAAAATGCAATGTCCGTCCGCCGTACGCCGTATCACGTGTACAGGCTTCATTTTCGGTCTAAAAAAGTCGTTCTTTCGCACACATGCTCCATTTGGGCCCTAGTTGTGTCCCGAAACTTTTCAGCCCGATCGGAATATACCCAGGGGTGCTATGGGTGAAAATGTGTGTAAAAATAGGTACTTTTTGCGTTTTAGCAACATGTTGGTAACATGAGCTTTTGAGGTATCGTTTTCCATGTTTTTGGGGACGAGAAGATCGAATATGAAGTCGATTTTGACCAAAGACGCGGAAATTGAGGTTTTACCAAAGGTTCAGCTCCCAAAATTGGTTTTTTTTAGTCAAAAACCTGGAAAACTGTCTGAAATCACCATCAATGTGTATAATAACATTGGAAAAAGTGTAAACAGCTGAATCAAGACCATTAAATCGCACTACTAATGATCAAAGATGATCTGGGGGAAAAAAAAAGTGTACCTATTTCATGTTTTGGGGGCCAAAATTGGTGGAAATCATCAGGAATAGCTATTTCAATCATTGCACATGAAAGAAACAATACATTTAACAGCCAACAAGAATCTCTAGAACTCCAATAGAATAATAAACCCATGTGACAAGGACTTTGCAGCGTTTAATATTAGGTACTGATTTTGTGTAAGGTATTTTCTCGTTTTTCGGACTTGGCGATTGACTACGTTGAGATGAATGAAACTTCTAGTTCTACCTCTATGATGCACCCAGTAGTGGGTACTCCATCTCTACTGTCTACTGTAAGGTAGGCATACACAGTACCTATACAGTACGGTATTTGTACGTTTGCACTGGGCTTGCCCGTATTATTATAAATAAATTATAAATAAATGAATTGCCCGTATTATTATAAATGTTCCTAGATGAATATTATAAATATTATAGATAAATATTATACATGTCATAGATAAATACTATACGAAAATGAATGACCCGTATTATTATAAAAACAAATTATAAATAAATTAATTAATTTAAAAAACGCTGCAAATCCCTGCACAACGGTTTATTATTTTGAACAGAATACCCTTCTGTTACAGATCACAGCTCTATATAATATGATATGTACTATTCTATACATATTATGTAGATCGCAGACCCTCCGTAGGTTAGTACCTAACCCCGTACTCGTTACTAGGTACCTACCTAAATCACGAGTTATATTATATACTTCAACGTTTGTTCAAGTTTCACTACCTACCAACAAACTCCAAAAGAGCCATCATTTTTCAAATTAAATAATATCACAGAACAACCAACTCGACTTCATACTCCGCCAATATAATCAGGTGATCCCTAGCAATGATTCTATCTCCGCCAAATTTCCTATTGTGGGCGCGTCTCTGGTTACGAGATTTGGTTTGAATTGTATACAATTTCATTCACACTGGAGTCGAAAATGCCTGTCGGTGCAAAGTTCGGGGCCTTACTGTGAACGAACGGCTGGACGTACGATGCTCCGGATGGTCTTAAAAAACTCGCAAGTTCAAGAATTATTTAAAACCGTAAAAATATTCACGTAAAAAAATGGTATAGGCGTTTTGAAAATTTCAACCCCTATTTTGAACCCCTTCCAGATGACTCACAGTAACGTCGAGCTTCGAGGACCAACTAGACCCCGAACGGAACCTATAACCCGAATTTCATCAATTTTCTTTCATGGTAACTAAGAAAAGTGGCCCGTACGGCGTACGGCGGACAGACAGAAATATTTTTATTGCAGTTTTGGATTCTACATACCTTGAAACGTAAACCATCAAATTTTGAAGGGGGGTAAGATTTTTTTTTTTTCATGTTCGATTCCAAAGGTTCATTATTGAAAATAATAAACCAAAAATACACGCAGTCCCAAGTGTCTGCCCTCAGGTTGAACGTTGAACGTCGAACGTTTCTCGGGACCAAAGATAACCTAAAATGTAAATATTTCCCCACCAAACATCAGTTAAAAGGTGCAGGTTGTTGGCCCAAACCCAGCCCTGTCACGGGAAATCGTTTCGTAACTCGGAGTCAGAAGATGACGTCATCTGATTCGGAGAACCCCCCACTAGTTGACTCAGAGGCCGCTGCTCACTACGAGAAATCCCATTGAATTTCATAAGCGAACAAGTATTCAGTCATCGAGTCCGTCTTTACCTTTTGGTTTATTATTCTGTGAATAACACACCTGTGTATTCGCTCAGCAAACAATTTTTGGAACACCCCCTCATATTTTTCTTTCTATTTTTCGACGTGCGCAGAGCCCAAAAATGCAATGTCCGTCCGCCCTGTCATCCACATCTACTTTATTTCCGGTCTAAAAAATTCTCTCTACCGCTCACATGCTCCATTTGGGCCCTAGTTGTGTCCCGAAACTTTGCAGCCCGATCGGAATATACCCAGGGGTGTTATGAGTGAAAAACGCTGCAAAGTCCTTGTCACATGGGTTTATTATTCTATTGGAGTTCTAGAGATTCTTGTTGGCTGTTAAATGTATTGTTTCTTTCATGTGGAATGATTGAAATAGCTATTTCTGATGATTTCCACCAATTTTGGCCCCCAAAACATGAAATAGGTACTTTTTTTTCAGATCATCTTTGATCATTTAATGGTTCACCTGTTTACACTTTTTCCAATGTTATTATACACATTGATGGTGATTTCAAACCGTTTTCCAGGTTTTTGACTCATAAAAAACTAATTTTGGGAGCTGAACCTTTGGTAAAACCTCAATTTCCGCGTCTTTGGTCAAAATCAACTTCATATTCGGTCTTCTCGTCCCCAAAAACATGGAAAAAGATACCTCAAAAGCTCATGTTACTAACATGTTGTTAAAACGCAAAAAGTACCTATTTTTACACACATTTTCACTCATAACACCCCTGGGTATATTCCGATCGGGCTGAAAAGTTTCGAGACACAACTAGGGCCCAAATGGAGCATGTGTGAGAAAGAACGAATTTTTAGACCGAAAATGAAGCTGGTACACGTGATACGGCGTACGGTGGACGGACATTGCATTTTTGGAATCTACGCACCTTGAAACGGAAAAGAAAAAATTTTGAGGGGGTGTTATAAAAATTTTTTGCTGAGCGAATACATAGGTGTATTATTCACAGAATAATAAACCAAAAGGGAAAAAAAGGGGGCCAAAATTGGTGGAAATCATCAGAAATAGCTATTTCAATCATTGCACATGAAAGAAACAATAAATTTAACAGCCAACAAGAATCTCTAGAACTCCAATAGAATAATAAACCCATGTGACAAGGACTTTGCAGCGTTTTGGTTTATTATTCTGTGAATAATACACCTATGTATTCGCTCAGCAAAAAATTTTTAGACACCCCCTCAAAATTTTTTCATTTCCGTTTCAAGGTGCGTAGATTCCAAAAACGCTGCAAAGTCCTTGTCACATGGGTTTATTATTCTATTGGAGTTCTAGAGATTCTTGTTGGCTGTTAAATGTATTGTTTCTTTCATGTGGAATGATTGAAATAGCTATTTCTGATGATTTCCACCAATTTTGGCCCCCAAAACATGAAATAGGTACGCGCTTTTTTTTCTTTTTTTTCAAGATCATCTTTGATCATTGGTAGTAGCATTTAATGGTCTTGATTCACCTGTTTACACTTTTTCCAATGTTATTATACACATTGATGGTGATTTCAGACAGTTTTCAAGGTTTTTGACTCATAAAAAACCAATTTTGGGAGCTGAACCTTTGGTAAAACCTCAATTTCCGCGTCTTTGGTCAAAATCGACATCATATTCGGTCTTCTCGTCCCCAAAAACATGGAAAAAGATACCTCAAAAGCTCATGTTACTAACATGTTGTTAAAACGCAAAAAGTACCTATTTTTACACACATTTTCACTCATAACATCCCTGGGTATATTCCGATCGGGCAGAAAAGTTTCGGGACACAACTAGGGCCCAAATGGAGCATGTGTGCGAAAGAACGATTTTTTTAGACCAAAAATGAAGCCTGTACACGTGATACGGCGGACGGACATTGCATTTTTGGAATCTACGCACCTTGAAACGGAAAAGAACAAATTTTGAGGGGGTGTTATGAAAATTTTTTGCTGAGCGAATACATAGGTGTATTATTCACAGAATAATAAACCAAAATGCAATGTCCGTCCGCCGTATCACGACCGGCTTCATTTTCGGTCTAAAAAAATTCGTTCTTTCGCACAAATGCTCCATTCGAGAAGATCGAATATGAGGTCGATTTTGGCCAAGGAGTGGAAAATTGAGGTTGTACCAGATGTTCAGCTCCCAAAATTGATTTTTTATGAGGCAAAAACCTGCGAAATCGTCTGAAATCACCATGAATTTGTAGAATAGCATTAGGAAAAGTTTCAACACGTAGATCAAGACGATTAAGTGGCACTACCAATGATCATGGATAATTTGAAAAAAAAAAAAAAAAAAGATCGTACCTACCTAATTTGTGTTTTGGGGGACAAAATTGGTGGAAACCATCAGAAATAGCTATTTCAATTATTTCACATGAAACAAACAATAAATGTACAGCCAACATTTCTGTAGAATAATAAAGCCCATGTGACAAGGACTTTGCAGCGTTTTATACACATTTTCACTCATAACACCCCTGGGTATATTCCGATCGGGCTGAAAAGTTTCGGGACACAACTAGGGCCCAAATGGAGCATGTGTGCGAAAGAACGACTTTTTTAGACCGAAAATGAAGACTGTACACGTGATACGGCGTACGGCGGACGGACATTGCATTTTTGGAATCTACGCACCTTGAAACGGAAAAGAAAAAATTTTGAGGGGGTGTTATAACAATTTTTTGCTGAGCGAATACATAGGTGTATTATTCACAGAATAATAAACCAAAATGCAATGTCCGTCCGCCGTACGCCGTATCACGTGTACCGGCCTCATTTTCGGTCTAAAAAATTCGTTCTTTCTCACACATGCTCCATTTGGGCCCTAGTTGTGTCCCGAAACTTTTCAGCCCGATCGGAATATACCCAGGGTTGTTATGGGTGAAAAATGGGTATAAAATAGGTATTTTTTGTGTATTAGTAACATGAGCTTTTGAGGTATCGTTTTCCATGTTTTTGGGACGAGAAGACCGAACATGAAGTCAATTTTGACCAAGGAGTGGAAAATTGAGGTTGTACCAAATGTTCAGCTCCCAAAATTGATTTTTTATGAGTCAAAAACCTGCGAAATCGTCTGAAATCACCATCAATTTGTAGAATAGCACTGGGAAAAGTTTCAACACGTGGATCAAGACGAATGGCACTACGAATGATCAAAGATAATTTGAAAAGAAAAGGAGCATACCTATTTCAAGTTTTAGGGGCCAAAATTGGTGGAAACCACCAGAAATAGCTATTTAAATTATTTTACATGAAAGTAACAATAAATTAACAGCCAAAATTTCTGTAGTATGTCCAAAAGAATAATAAACCCATGTGACAAGGACTTTGCAGCGTTTTTAGGTCAACAACGGTGGACATGTTGGACATGTCAACTTACACAGTGATACTGCAGTAGTAAATTGAAGGGGAGTGGGCGTGCGGGGTGGAGTGGAAGGGGGGGTGGGGGGGGGGGGGTGGGGGGGGGGGGGGGGGCTGGGAAAATTCGCTCATACGGCCATCCTGAAAAATAGGAAGTTTTTCGCCGTTTCTGTCCCGAACTGTTCTTTCCCGTCTAATCCCCAGTCGCAAACCCCGACTTTTGAACATCGCCTGTCAGGTTCTGCGACGTTACGCCGGAATTCCGTTTCAGCTGAGTCAACAAGTGTTTCTGATTGCAGGGGCTAATCGTCGATCGTAAAAATGTCGAAATAGTTCGCGTACAAAACTGACGAAACTCCATCGGAATCCGATGACACTCGGTTCAATCATCAAGCGATACGACACGCGGGATAATCTTCTTGTGTTTTTTTTCTCTTCATTTCCCACTCGTTTTTTAGCCCCTCATTAGTGGGTCAATGTGCCTCCACGTGCTGTAAGTGGGTTAGCATGTGCTGTGGGGCCACTCTGCATTCAGTCCTCAACAAACAAACTTTTTCAATATTATTACGCATGTTGCCTCAAGTTAGGCAACCTTTAACTGGCGTTACCTTACATTTAATTATAGCCTGAAGGTCGGATACGAATATCAGTAGTATCTGGAGATACTCGCTAACGTGCGTCAGAGCGACGTCCTTACATAAACGTTTGATTTGCGAAATACTCTTGGATACTGATAATACAACACAATGGATCCATTGGAAGTTACATTAATTTATTGGATATATCGTATAAATAAACTACATAAAATAACGACTTTAATCAGCTTAAATTAGAGGATATTCATTCGTTTGGCATAAAATGTAATGAATAACTAAACAACGGAGAGGCTGTGACCTATATAGAAGGGTCATCTATACAGAGAGCTTTGATCTGTGTAACAGAAGGGTATTCTATACAAAACTAAACAAAGATTTATGTTTAAGAAACAAAAATTGCAACCATGTATCATGTTTCCACGCGACTCTCCACTATGCATTGTGCGCGAAAAGAATTGACGCTCAAAATTGACTCGCAAAATCGACTCGCAAAAAATGCGAGCATCCCAGGGCTCGTTTCCACGCGACTCTCCACTATGCATTGTGCGCGAAAACAAGCGTCATTGTTTACTATCCATTTATAACATTCATTTATATAGTTATAGTATGAAACTAGGAAATAAATACCAAGAACAAATACGAAATAAATTCGTGATAAATCAAGAGCTTTCCAACGAATGGAAAACGATTTTTGTCCGATGAAAATGAAAGAAGTTTCATTTCCCTAGCAACTACTCGGTTGTACGTGAAAACCACTACGCGAAAAAAATTGACGCGCAAAATCGACTCGCAAAAAATGCTAGTATACCAGAGCTAAAACATGATACATGTTAAATATTTGAATAAACGGTCAACGCCGACCACCACATACGGACAAAAACGTCTGCCAAGTTGGGTGGGCAGTAAGTACAGCTTCCTCACTTATTGTAACATGGACGTGTGGAATCAGTTGGTAAAAATGACGATGAAATGAATGATGATGATGAATCATTGAATAGCAATTGGCCTTGGCGTAGGTTTAACACTTCGGCAGGGACATGATTTAAATTTTCGTTCGGAGGCATACCTGCCTATTAGGCATGCACTAAACCTACACTCCAAGGGACATCTGCCTTTTAGTCCTCGTAATTTCGCTACGTACTTTTAGAGGGATGTATGCTTTTCAGGCATGTGAATCCAAAATGAGGAACCCATACCTAAAACGTTACCACAATACCTGGCATAGCCATGCTAAGTGATTTTCCAGTTCAGATAATGACTGAGACAGATTATGAGACAAATAGCATAGGTAGGTATTTTCTTTGAAAATTCGATAATTGAATAATTTCACTCAACAGGACATCCGCTTCTTAGGCATTAAAAATGTACTCACTCTTAGAGGGACATATGCCTTTTCAGAATTGAACCCCCTTGAAAGGGATGTATGACTAAAAAGCATGCAATTCGCACTACACTTAGAGGGAAATATGCCTAAAAAGCAGGAAATCCATGAACACACAGCGGGATGTATGCTAAAAAGGCAGGGTATGTTCTGATAAACTGAAAATTAGGCCGAATGGAGCGGGAACGTGGATCTGAAATTGTTCCTCCGCCACACCAGGTAGCCGACTGACAATGTCCTAGGAGGAGAGAGCGCTCGTGGCAGTAGAACCGCCCCTAGCGGCTATAATGTGAATCAAGCATGCCTAAAATGCATATTATGTCCCTACCGAAGTGTTAAAACACGGCGGGTCGAAAGTAGGGTTTGGAGGTGCTACGTAGGAGTCTTTTGCTAACGCCCCACGGTTATCACCACAGCAGGCGCTGGGACGAAGGAGACTGGCAACCCACGGTTACCACCACAGCAGGTGCTAGAGGTAAGGGTGCCCAGCGGTTATCGCCACAGCAGGCGCTGGGACGAAGGAGACTGGCACCCCGCGGTTACCACCACAGCAGGTGTTGGCAAGGGTGCCCAGCGGTTATCGCCACAGCAGGCGCTGGGACGAGGGAGACTGGCGACCCGCGGTTACCACCCAGCAGGTGCTAGAGGTAAGGGTGCTCAGCGGTTATCACTTGAGTTCGGATCGATATGCAAAAAAATAGCTGAAATATGCAAGTTGAAATTTTGGTCCAATTTTTTCGTTTTTCAAGTTTTTATTGAGAAGTATAATACGGGAATGAGCAATGTAACCCCAAACTCTTAATCATTCATCTATATTTTATAAAATGACAGCAAATAAAACTGTAAAATATTAAATAAAATTTACAATGATTAAAATGTCAATGTGTAGGTGTAGGTACAGATTAATTTCCCTGGACTATCAACACTTTTTCGAGGTTTTCGACTGTGAAATTCCTCCGTCGGTCTGACAGAGTCATTATTTTCAGCGCGGAAAAGGATCTTTCAACGTCGCAGCTGACAACAGGAAGGAATTTTAACTTGGCAATTTCTCCAGGAGTGAGATATCCCGGAGAGATCGAAAGGGCAGTCATACACACGTATAAGACCTTTCACATGACCGGAGATCGGAAATTTCAGTGTAGGTACGTAGATATTTCTTAGAAATATGCCATTTATATGCAAAACTCTGTAACATATGCAGATGCATATAATATGCAAAAAAAACCAGCAAAATATGCACGAATATGCTATTTTAAATTCAATTTTAAATGTACAAAACATCTCCAAATACCTTAATTCGGATAAGTATGACACTTTCTATTGAAAAAACCTGATATGCAAAATCCGAACTCAGGTTATCACCACAGCAGGTGCAAGGAAAGGTAAGGGAGAGAGAGAGGGTGTAAGGAGGTGGAGAGAAAAGTCATAAGTCGGAGAGTGGTCGTTCGAATGAGGAGCTGGGCTGTCCATCCCCCGTCCATCAACAGCTGTTATGACCGTTGAGGGGCGATGGCGTTCGATGGAGGGGACCCTTCTCCTACTTTCCCCACGGCGTAGCCCAGCTCGTCGTTCCCTTAGTTTATTTGGTTAAATCTTTACCATATTACATAGGAATGGTACATGTAGGGGTACCACAACAGCAATAAATAGATTAATAATAAATTACCTAACACGTGTAACGGGACCAAACATTTCAACATTTCACGTTCGCGCAAGCGCAGACGAAATTTACAGTATGATTCCAATGAAATTTATAAGGAACTACCAAACTACTATTCCTGATCGACCCTCCGAGTTTGAACTCATTTCAACCATATTTAAGGTAGTTCTGGGCATTTCAAGTATTTCACGTTTGCGCATGCGCAGATGAAAGTTACGGAACGATTCCAATGTTTTTCATGCGGGACTGTCTGTGATCCAACCCGCGTATACCCTCGGAATTTCGCGTACTTAACAGCGTTACAAGGAGTTGACCACAGAAATGACAAGGAATGTCACTATTTCTTGTTCTAAAATGAAATTCAAAGTAGGAAATAAAGGCTGTCGAAATTGTATTCTATACAAATTTTGAATGACTGCAATTTTTACAGAGCACCACACAACATTGCTGAACCAAATATTGCCGTTTCCATTTTTTTCACTAATTTTCTAACTAAAACCGTAAATTACAGGGATAAAACAAGGAATGTCATAGTTTTGAATGAAATCAAAATACGATTCTTTTCATGCAATTCGTTATTTTCTTCTTCAAAACGATAGAAGTGTTTAAATATATGATAACGCACAGGCATATAACAAACGTAAAATTACATACAATTTTCCTTTTTTTTTTTTAAAGGAAACTCGCATGGAAATTCCTTGGGAAAATGTGTGGCAGTACTTCTGAATCTGAGAATGCAAGAAGAAGAAAAAAACGGTGAAAATATTTACAGTTTGTTCGCACTGGCTTTTTCTGGCTTTTTTTTTTTTAGCCGATAACCTCCTAGAAAACCTAAGAAACAATCAATGATCCAATACCGTCTTCATAAGCGTTTGAGAAGGGTTTGAGTTTGATAATGGGAACCGAGAAGGCAGTGGCCAGTTCTCATCAGCCCTATTTTCTGAGGACTTTAAAAGACGATCAGAAAAATGACTTTGGATAGTCAGGAAAACACTGAGAACAGCCAGCCGGTCATGGATACTATACAGTCAGAAAAGAGTCCGAGAATCACTGCGAACGCGGCTCAACGCCTTTCTGACGGTCAAATAACCGTCAGACGGTCACTGCGAACATACCTAATTATCCAAACCGTTGGGTAAGTCATAATCGATTCATAATCGGGTACTTCGGTTTGGACAGATTCAGACGTTTTGAGTGTGACCTCACGTACGACTCAGTACGACCCCCCACTTTCACAACACTTCAATGAATAAATGCGAAAACGTTCGAACGAAACCAAAACGGTCCACTGCTGTTGGAACAACAATATCGTGAATCACGGAAAACATGGTAAAGTCACACTAGACAAAGTTACGAGTGTAGGGTTTTCACGACATTCCTCGTTTCTCCCCGGTGTACGACACCTTTGGCATCCTTTTTCACTGGGCTATTCTTGTTTTATCCCTGTGAAATCAATTCGCATCTGACAGTACTTTACAAGACGAACAAAATGAGACCAAACACGGAAAATAGAATTCGTCGGACCTTCTTTGTTCTTTCCCTGAGCCCTTCGCGTTAGTGACGTTCCGATACTTCCGATATTTAATGACATCGATACCTACTTTCTTTCGATATTTCCAATCCTGTATCCATGCCAAGGATTCGATAATTTATTTATTTATTTATTTATGTACGGGCAAGCCCAATTCGACAATAATAGTTATAGTTTAAACAATACGAGTAGTTTGTACTTCAACTTAGGATAACACTTGACGTTGTATAGACAGTTAATTGAATAATAATAAATCAGAGGAGGAAACTAGCGACTTTAATCTTGAGAGGGAGGAGTTAAAAAAATCAAAATTTGGGTGAAGGGACAGAAATAGATTCGCACTGCGTGGTAGACGGTAGAGGGGACGATTTCGCTGATAGTTTGAAGAGGAAAATGGTACGTAGAAGAGGAGGGGTGAACGGGCGGCCACGCGTGGTACTTGGAGATTGATCTTCGAGAGCAATGCGGGGCAGCTGATCGCACCTTGTGCAGCAAAGCGAGATCGGCAGATGTACGATGGGTTTCAAGCGTGCTCATTTTACACTGCTCGAGCAGGGAACTGTAGTTGACCTCCGCAGATGGGATCCCCAATTTGAAGGCAACATAGCGGAGGAACCTATGCTGGACTCTCTCCAGACGATGCCTGTGCACGTCATACTGGGGTGACCATATGGTAGAAGCATATTCCATAATTGGAAGAACGAGCGCCTTATACAGGGAAACAATCGCCGGGATACTCGTAAACTCTCTTGTGTTCCGCTTAAGGAAACCCAACATACGCATGGCCCTACCCGCAATCGCCTCAATGTGCCCCAAAAAGCAGAGCCGCTCATCACACCAGACACCAAGGTCCTTCATCCGAGTGGAGCGCTGAAGACGGGAGCCACAGAGGACGGAGGAGGATACTGGAAGATCGTGGGTTCAGTCAGCAGATGGAAGGTGTAGTCAAATTCACACCTCAGTTGGGAGGCCGCCACTGACTCGGGCGGTACCTCCGAATTTGACTCGGGCGGTAGGACTCAGAGGGAGGAGGCCTTCTGCGCCTCTTTCCGGCGCAACTGGAGGAGGGGCGGATATAAATACCCCCGCTCCCGACCGCCAGAACACAACCCCAGAGACCTTACCTGAGACCTGACCTGCGACCAAACCTGCGATCGTTTCAGTTTGATTGAGTTGAGAGAGTGATAGCCATTTTGTTGACCCCAGTAGTAGATTCGTTTAGTGTGACTTGGAACTGGAAATTGCTTACCCCTTTGATTATTCCTTTTAAATTCGACGCCAAGAGAGAGAGGACGGGAGGTTTCCGTATTACCACCAGCCACAGCCAGCACCCGGCGAGCCCCTGCCTTGAACCCACAAGGTACTGCCGTAATCACCCACCTGTTGCAGGCAGATCCAACTGGAGGCGCCAGGACGAGCCCGGAGACGGACTTCCCGAGACGAACCAGGAGAATTACCGGAGGTAAGGCCTAAGGCCCCTTTATTTCCTAGTCAGAAACTTAAGCGACACTGTCGCGTAACAGCGCCCCTCAGGCCTTCTGCAATCGCACAAATCCTTACAGAGGTAATTCAGAACGTTCCCGTTTTGTTTCAGTACCTCTGCAGACTTCTCTCAAATTGAGCCCTGATTTCATCCCCAAAGTCTTCAACATTTCACTCAACGAACCCAGTTATCAGACCCCATCAGAACCCATCCAAGACTCCGACTCTGTTGCCATTACATCATTACACATTTCTACACCACCTGTAAAATCTCTAAATCTATTAGTTTTGCCCCTTTGCTATGTAATTAGAATCCCGTTTATTCGCGCACTTGAAGTAAATTCTTGTTCTTGTATCGAGTCATCCGCCTTTGCGACCCCACATTGTGCTAGTTCTTTTACAATAAATTCGTTCATTTCGTTAACTTCCTCTTGTTTCAATTATTATCCGAACACCGTAGAGTCACAATTTCACTAGTCTTTCAGCTAGAGAACTTTGCCTTGGAGACGTCCGAACCTGTAGCGACACTGTGTAAAATCGCTGCAGGGCCAACTGCTCACCTACAAAATTCTCAGGTAATACGTTCAGACTCCCATTTTAGGTCACCTCTAGTTACTCGCCATCCATCCACAGGAGGTAACAACGGGCGTCTGAACACATTACAAAATTGGTGTCAGAACTGGGGATTTCATGCACTCTCAGAAATCCGAACCCAGTAGGTAGGCACACGGCTAGGACACAGAAAGGCAAACAGAGTCCCTCAAAATTGACCCAAGTCCCCCTAGCACCCCAAAATAGTCAATTATCATATCAGGCTCAGAGAAGTATTAATTGTATATACAGGGTGTCCCATCTAAACGGGCCCATCGGGAAATTACAGCCTTACGGTGCGAGCTATCGAAAAATTGAACTGGACCTTTTTTATAGTATTTTAACTCAGCTTCACGATGCGGAAGTCCGATTTCCATTTTTCCATGTTTTAGGGTCTCAAATCATTGATTGAAACTTACGGTTTCCTCTTGACCCCCCTTTTTTATTGCTTTTTTCGATTCTAGGTTGAATTTGGAACAGAAAATGCCTCCTTGAAATTTTTTTTTGGGGGCTTCGTTTCTGAGTTATTCCACTTTTTGTGAAATACAGAAAATCGCCGATTCCTTTTAGACATTACCAACACTTTCTTACAATTTTTATCTTCAATTTTTGAGATGTTCACCACACTTTTGAAATCAGCATTAAACCATCTCTCATCAGACCCCAGCGTCCATAATCAACAATCACCATCAGGGGGATGACATTACAGTTCTCGCATCAAGTGGAGGGTAGGCCCCACCCCACCCCCCACCCCCCCCCCCCCAAGTGGCGGTGAACATCTCAAAAATTGAAGATAAAAATTGTAAGAAAGTGTTGGTAATGTCTAAAAGGAATCGGCGATTTTCTGTATTTCGCAAAAAGTGGAATAACTCAGAAACGATGCCCCCAAAAAAAAATTTCAAGGAGGCATTTTCTGTTCCAAATTCAACCTAGAATCGAAAAAAGCAATAAAAAAGGGGGGTCAAGAGGAAACCGTAAGTTTCAATCAATGATTTGAGACCCTAAAACATGGAAAAATGGAAATCGGACTTCCGCATCGTGAAGCTGAGTTAAAATACTATAAAAAAGGTCCAGTTCAATTTTTCGATAGCTCGCACCGTAAGGCTGTAATTTCCCGATGGGCCCGTTTAGATGGGACACCCTGTATATCTTAAGATTGATTTTGTGTTATTATATTTTATTACGATTTTTATATTTTCCTTGTATATTTGTCTTGTTGCATTTCGTTAGTTCTGATTTTCTTAATATTTTTGTGTAAAAACGTGTCTCGTAAACATTCAGTTAGGGGTAAATACGTTGTGGCAGGATTTCCTGGGTAAAATTGGTATTAGTGGAGGTTTTCCGAGCGCTAAAACCAGAAAAAGGCGATTTGAACCCACTGATTGTACCCATTTGTACCTATTTTGCACTCAATTGTACCCATTTGGACCCATTCTTGCACCCACAACACGATAAAAACCGTTACTAGTGCCAGTTTGGACAGGCCGATCAAATAGGTCCCCCATAGGTCAAAGTCGTGGAGTTTAACCTTCCCATCAACGAAACGTGGTCCTTTTGTAAAAAGCAACCCGAATCCACTGGTTGAACCCACTTGTACCCATTTTTGTACCCACAACACGGTAAAAGCCGTTACGAGTACCAGTCAGGACAGGCCGATTGAATAGGTCAAAGTCGTGGAGTTTCACCTTTTCATCGAAGGAACTTAAGACGTTCAGCCGAACCCACAACAACCATCCTGCACCCAGTTCAGTGAAGGGTTCCTTCAACGGTGAGATACCTGTACCCACCATTGTACCCAGGCTTTGCACCCAGCTTAGGATTATTCCGGTAGTAACACTGCCGGAGATAACCGTTAGGACCAACGGCCTGGCCCCACACTTTGGGTTCTCTACCTGCCTCCCCAACGTCACTAGCCCCATTCTATTATTTGAGTTTCCTGTTTAGTAGTTAGAGTTAAAAATCCCTTTTGCTATTTTCCTGTTTATTATCTTGTCGTGTTTCATAGTTACTTCGTGCCGTTCTTTTCGTGAATTTTGTCGTATAGTATTTCATATTCTTTAGTTTCAATCTGTTTCGCGTATATACCTGCTGTTTATTTTCGTGTTTATTTACTTATAACCTCGCGGCTACTTTGCTTCCTTTCGTAAAATTTGGATCATTTTCGTAATTCGTTGTATTCTCGCATCGTTGTTGTTCGCGTATTATTGTCATTTTCTCCGTGAACCCATTTCGTGGGTATATTGTCGTTAATTATCGTTTGTGTTTTAATATTCATTCCGCGGCTATTCTGCTCCTTTTTCATATTGTGTCAACTATTTTTGCGTAACCCGTTAGTCTAATTATTATCCCGTAAATTTTGTATATCCTCTCGTGTTTTTCTGGGGGTAAAATTTTGTTACATCCCAGTAACAATGGCTACCTCCGACCCAACAGACAGCGACGCGAGGATGGAAGACCCGGACTTGACATCTGCGAGGAGGTCGTTGTCCGCTCTAGGGCAAATTATGGTGGACTCCCACCGATTAATTCTGTCAGAAATGAAGACCCAAGAACGACAATCACAACGACTCTCCAGAACCCTGATTGACTCACTAGCGGTTTGGGACCCATCGGACCCAGAGGCTTTGCCCCTGGCGGACTATCTCGAGTTATTCGAGGACTCGACCCCGGATACGTCCGAGGTCGAAAGGGCGGGGCTCCTCCGCATGAAACTCAAGGGAGTGGCGTTCAATTGTCTTGTGAGCCACCCTGAATGGAGACAAGCCGCGACCCCATACAGCATTGCCAAGGTGGGCTTGTTGCGGTGGTTCGGCCGAGAAAGCACCGAACTCCTCTCACAACGATTGGCCGAATGCAGGAAAGAAGACGCGGAGTCTATCGTACAATATGCCGACCGGGTTCGCCGCTTAGCGGGACGCCTGGTCCGAGCCACATACCCGGATTGGGAGGTGGGCGTGAGACATCCGGCCATCGAAGAAAGGGCGAAACGCGCTTTTATCCGAGGCCTGGAAGGGCACCTCCGCACAGCGATCGCCAGCAATTGTCCCACATCATACGACGACACGGTCACGAGGACGCTCGATTTATGCGAGACCTTGGCGCCTGGGGCCGGTCCCGATGAACCATGGAATGTGGGCACGGTGTACACCCGTGGACCACCTCGAGGTGCCCGACACTATGGCGGTTGTCACGAGTGTGGCCAAGTCAGTCATTTCGCCCGTGACTGCTCTGATCGGCCCAAATTGAACCCAGCGGAGGTGGACCCACCGTACTCCCTCCATCCCGCAGACAGAACCCAGGCGTATGCGCCTCAAACTCACGAATACCCACCCGATTACCTACCACGTCCCGTCTCGCCAGTAACCGTGAAATGTCGGTTCTGTGGCGGATTTTCCCATTTTTCCGCAGATTGCCCCGACAGACCCGGCGCCAAGAAGTTTGTGGGTTGCACCTATTGCGGTGCCAGAGATCACGCCGAACGTAACTGCGCCCTTATGCGGGAACACGGGAGGGAGAACCCACCGACACCAGTACTCAGGCAGCCATTTGGGTCCGGATGGAGAAAGAGCGCCCCGAATCTGCCCTCAATAATGCGCCCAGGCGTGACTCCGAAGGAACCCATGCGGGTCCAGAGTGTAACCGAGACGACGGACACTCCTACCTCGAGATGGAGTCTTGACCCCAAAACGAACCAAGACCGACCACACCCAGCACGAATGGCCCCAGAACGAATGGCCCCAGAACGAATGGCCCCAGAGGAAGGGTCCAACGCCCCACGCCAACCGCCCACCGGTCATTATTCCACCACCACGGGGCTTGATGAGTCGCACCGATGGATGGCTCAAAGCCCGTGGATCGCGCCAGTCACGGTGGAAAGTTACGGACCAGCAATCACTGTTCCGGTGTTGCTCAACGAGACTCCGCTCACAATGGTGGTGGACACAGGAGCGCAGGTGTCCCTGCTGAATCGACCCATACCCGGGAGCGTAGTCCGACCGGCGGTGATCCAGGCCCGAGGTGGCGGCGGTGAACCAATACCATTCCAAGGGACACAGACCCTGAGAGTCCGAGTCGGAGACTACGACTTCTCTCACGAGTTCCACGTGCTCCCCACGACTAGCCGAGGATTGAATCTCATGGGTCTCGATCTGCTCACCAGGGTCCCAATGAATCTCACCACGTGCAATACCCCACCCGATGGAAAGGAACCAGTGCGCACCATCATGGTCATCGGCAGCGTCCACCAGCGGGAGGACGATGAATTACCTCTAGAAGATTGGACCCCCGCCGATGAAATACCCTCCTTACTCGAGAAACAGGTGCAACACTTAAGGACGACGGAACAGTCTGCCCTGTTGGCCGTGCTCGACGGATACCATAACCTGTACGAGCCCCCGGACGCTGGAGGATGTAGCCTCCCCATTACTCATCGACTGGACACCGGCCCGCAGGCCCCGATCCACCGACGCCAGTATCTGGTGCCCATCGCACTGCGACCTATAGTGGAGCAGCAGTTGGAGGACTTGCTGACTTCCGGAGTGATCCAACCCTCGGAAAGCCCGTGGTCAGCACCGATAGTACTAGTCAAGAAAAAGCAAACCGCCCCGGTAAGTGACGTCCACCCCGTAGGACCCCCTCCCGTAAGCCAGGCACTAGGATCCCCGTATAACCTCCGAGCACGACGATCTGTCAGCTATAAACTGTGACTAGGCCGGGGAATCCTAACACAACCTAGACTAATTACAGTGGTAGGACAGCCAGTAGGCACCAGTATCAGCGAGACACGAGTTAGGTTAGGAGTAACCATTTCAGGTACAATAAAACTGGGATCGTCGATCCAAAAACGGGAAGCGTCTGGAGTGCTCTCTGGCTGGTGGTGTGATTGTGAAAAGGTTGAGGGAGATAGGTGTTGTTTGAGCGGTGAGTTTGAGAGATGGGGTCCTGACGGTCTTTTCTCCCTAGGTAACGCGACCCGCAGGACCTTAACGATGGATCCGCGCACCCCCGCTCTTGATACCCTGGAGTCGTCGTCCCTGATCTCCCACAACCGGCGATACTTGGATCTGACTACCGGGACATTCGGGATTTTGCCTGGTGTGACTACTCCGACTACCGGTCGCCGGGAAAGGAGCTCCGTTCCCCAGACCGAGTCCCCATCCGCTGGGCCCTCGATAACCACGGCGAACGGGCAGCCCACTGATAGTGGCGACGAACCAGCGAATGACGCAGCATCCCGTGCCCCAGGGAATACCCCGAGAGAAGAGGAGGCCCACTCACCCCACGCTGACCAAGACCCGGAGGGCCTGCCACCACCAGGCCCTGACCAACCCACGGTAACGCTGGCGCAGTACAATGCGTTACAACAAAGAATCGATACCCTGGAGGAAACCGTTGCCCGACTAGTAGCAGAGGCAACCGCGTGCAGGGCCGATCGAGAGATCCGTGCCTGGGCCGAGGCAGCCGTTTCGGACACTGAAGATACCCCACCCAGACATGGGCACCGAGTCCACCTGTGTACTCCCCCGCTGGACCACCCAGAGACACCGGCCCCGGAGTAACGGCTGACCCACGATCGACTCCCTTTGTTATCTTTAGAAAAAAAATATATACATATTATGTATAAATTGTGTAGTCCGTTAGTGTATCTTGTTCGTTAAATGTATTTTTATTTTGTCAATATAGTCGAGTTGTATTCATTTACCGTCGGCATAGTCAGTCCTATAGTTTGTCATGTTAGTTAGTTAGTTAGTTCATTTCGAGTCATAATCCTCTGTTGACAATTGCCAGTCAATTTATGTTTCCTTATTTTTTGGGCAAAAGCGGTCCAGTTAGTCGTTAAGTCGTTGCCTTATACGCTTTATTACGTTCGTTCTTATTATTGTTATTAAGTTTATGTAAAACAGTGGAAGTTATCCCGTCAGTTCATGAGTTAGTAATTTGTTTCATTTTTTGGTGGAAGTTGTCCATTTCGTTGTAGATTCAGTTGTCTGTTCCATTTAATTACGTTAAGTTCGGTTAGTTGTCATGTCCATAAAATCTGTAAAAAGTTCGCAAAGAAAAGTTGTTAGTCCGTTTGTAATTAAATATAGTAGTCTGTCAAGCATTTAGACAGCCGGGTGGCGTAACTGTTGTTGAAAAAAAAAGGGGGACCAAGGAGCGAAGGTGTGCGTCGTCCTCTACAAGTCAATTGGGTCACAGTCGCTTCACAGCAGCCCCGAGAGGCGCCACTCAGCAGCAACCCGAGAAAGGCGCCGCGTGCCGTTGAGGACAACGGCTTCTTCGAGAGGGGGATGGTGTAGTCAAATTCACACCTCAGTTGGGAGGCCGCCACTGACTCGGGCGGTACCTCCGAATTTGACTCGGGCGGTAGGACTCAGAGGGAGGAGGCCTTCTGCGCCTCTTTCCGGCGCAACTGGAGGAGGGGCGGATATAAATACCCCCGCTCCCGACCGCCAGAACACAACCCCAGAGACCTTACCTGAGACCTGACCTGCGACCAAACCTGCGATCGTTTCAGTTTGATTGAGTTGAGAGAGTGATAGCCATTTTGTTGACCCCAGTAGTAGATTCGTTTAGTGTGACTTGGAACTGGAAATTGCTTACCCCTTTGATTATTCCTTTTAAATTCGACGCCAAGAGAGAGAGGACGGGAGGTTTCCGTATTACCACCAGCCACAGCCAGCACCCGGCGAGCCCCTGCCTTGAACCCACAAGGTACTGCCGTAATCACCCACCTGTTGCAGGCAGATCCAACTGGAGGCGCCAGGACGAGCCCGGAGACGGACTTCCCGAGACGAACCAGGAGAATTACCGGAGGTAAGGCCTAAGGCCCCTTTATTTCCTAGTCAGAAACTTAAGCGACACTGTCGCGTAACAGCGCCCCTCAGGCCTTCTGCAATCGCACAAATCCTTACAGAGGTAATTCAGAACGTTCCCGTTTTGTTTCAGTACCTCTGCAGACTTCTCTCAAATTGAGCCCTGATTTCATCCCCAAAGTCTTCAACATTTCACTCAACGAACCCAGTTATCAGACCCCATCAGAACCCATCCAAGACTCCGACTCTGTTGCCATTACATCATTACACATTTCTACACCACCTGTAAAATCTCTAAATCTATTAGTTTTGCCCCTTTGCTATGTAATTAGAATCCCGTTTATTCGCGCACTTGAAGTAAATTCTTGTTCTTGTATCGAGTCATCCGCCTTCGCGACCCCACATTGTGCTAGTTCTTTTACAATAAATTCGTTCATTTCGTTAACTTCCTCTTGTTTCAATTATTATCCGAACACCGTAGAGTCACAATTTCACTAGTCTTTCAGCTAGAGAACTTTGCCTTGGAGACGTCCGAACCTGTAGCGACACTGTGCAAAATCGCTGCAGGGCCAACTGCTCACCTACAAAATTCTCAGGTAATACGTTCAGACTCCCATTTTAGGTCACCTCTAGTTACTCGCCATCCATCCACAGGAGGTAACAACGGGCGTCTGAACACATTACAAAGGTAACCACAGAGCATTTACCAGGATTCAGACAAAGGTGGTTGTTGACGCACCAGGCCTCCTGCCTCCTGCAACTTGCCACCTGCAGGGCCTCACAGTCAGATGGAGTCCTGACGTGGCAGAAGATCTTCAGGTCATCTGCGAACAGCAGACACCTGATACTGGGTTCAAACACCTCTGAGACGCTATTTGTCATCAGAAGAAAGTAGAGAGGCCCGATGTGGCTGCCTTGTGGTATGCCCGAAGTAGCCGGGATAGGCTTTGACAGGTTTCCCCTGGCACGGACAACAAGCTGGCGACCTCGCAAGTAACTATCCATCCACCGCAGAAACGGCCCGTGGACACCCAGGGAACGCAGCAGCGACAATAGGTGGGCATGGGATAACTTGTCAAAGTAATAATCCCGGAATCGATAATACCGGAATATCGAAAGAAAATCGATGGTATCAATCGAATGATATTACCGCAAATTTTAGACTAAATATTGATAAAAGAGATGTACCTCACTCCTATCTCAGGTACAGATTTGTTTCAATACCTTGAGAATTCTTGAGAATTTGTGTCAGTTTGGAGAACCCACATGAAAGTATCAATAATGAAAATACTTGTATGAAAATGACTAAAGGAATTATTTCAGGAACAAGGTATCAAATGATACGATATTGCCGGTATCGACACTTTTCTTTCGATATTATCGTAATATCAGTCAAATCTTTCGATACTGTATCGATACCAAATATCGGATCAAAGGCGGTATCGGAACGTCACTACTTCGCGCAGGCCCTACGACAGGCTGTAGGTCCCCAAACATTTGATCTCTTCTCTGTGTTTCTAAGTACTCAATCTAATCTCTTCTCAATGTTTCAAGGTAGTCAATCTTTACATTACGCACCTACTTCGTCTCTACTCTGTGTGCCTCCAGGCGGCATTCCTGGCAATCATCCAATGGCATAGGGCGGGTTGATTTTCAACAGAACTTCCTCATTTTCACAAAGAAACTGCTGTAAATGGCATAGGGCCGGTTTATTTTCAACAGAACTTCCTCATTTTCACAAAGAAACTGCTGTAAATGGCATAGGGCTGGTTGATTTTCAACAGAACTTCCTCATTTTCACAAAGAAACTGCTGTAAATGGCATAGGGCCGGTTGATTTTCAACAGAACTTCCTCATTTTCACAAAGAAACTGCTGTAAATGGCATAAGGCCGGTTGATTTCAACAGAACTTCCTCATTTTCACAAAGAAACTGCTGTAAATGGCATAGGGCCGGTTGATTTTCAACAGAACTTCCTCATTTTCACAAAGAAACTGCTGTAAATGGCATAGGACCGGTTGATTTTCAACAGAACTTCCTCATTTTCACAAAGAAACTGCTGTAAATGGCATAGGGCCGGTTGATTTTCAACAGAACTTCCTCATTTTCACAAAGAAACTGCTGTAAATGGCATAGGGCCGGTTGATTTTTACAGAACTTCCTCATTTTCACAAAGAAACTGCTGTAAATGGCATAGGGCCGGTTGATTTTCAACAGAACTTCCTCATTTTCACAAAGAAACTGCTGTAAATGGCATAAGGCCGGTTGATTTTCAACAGAACCTCCTCATTTTCACAAAGAAACTGCTGTAAATGGCATAGGGCCGGATGATTTTCAACAGAACTTCCTCATTTTCACAAAGAAACTGCTGTAAATGGCATAGGGCCGGTTGATTTTCAACAGAACTTCCTGATTTTCACAAAGAAACTGCTGTAAATGGCATACGGCCGGTTGATTTTCAACAGAACTTCCTCATTTTCACAAAGAAACTGCTGTAAATGGCATAGGGCCGGTTGATTTTCAACAGAACTTCCTCATTTTCACAAAGAAACTGCTGTAAATGGCATAGGGCCGGTTGATTTTCAACAGAACTTCCTCATTTTCACAAAGAAACTGCTGTAAATGGCATAGGGCCGGTTGATTTTCAACAGAACTTCCTCATTTTCACAAAGAAACTGCTGTAAATGGCATAGGGCCGGTTGATTTTCAACAGAACTTCCTCATTTTCACAAAGAAACTGCTGTAAATGGCATAGGGCCGGTGGATTTTCAACAGAACTTCCTCATTTTCACAAAGAAACTGCTGTAAATGGCATAGGGCCGGTTGATTTTCAACAGAACTTCCTCATTTTCACAAAGAAACTGCTGTAAATGGCATAGGACCGGTTGATTTTCAACAGAACTTCCTCATTTTCACAAAGAAACTGCTGTAAATGGCATAGGGCCGGTTGATTTTCAACAGAACTTCCTCATTTTCACAAAGAAACTGCTGTAAATGGCATAGGGCCGGTTGATTTTTACAGAACTTCCTCATTTTCACAAAGAAACTGCTGTAAATGGCATAGGGCCGGTTGATTTTCAACAGAACTTCCTCATTTTCACAAAGAAACTGCTGTAAATGGCATAAGGCCGGTTGATTTTCAACAGAACCTCCTCATTTTCACAAAGAAACTGCTGTAAATGGCATAGGGCCGGATGATTTTCAACAGAACTTCCTCATTTTCACAAAGAAACTGCTGTAAATGGCATAGGGCCGGTTGATTTTCAACAGAACTTCCTGATTTTCACAAAGAAACTGCTGTAAATGGCATACGGCCGGTTGATTTTCAACAGAACTTCCTCATTTTCACAAAGAAACTGCTGTAAATGGCATAGGGCCGGTTGATTTTCAACAGAACTTCCTCATTTTCACAAAGAAACTGCTGTAAATGGCATACGGCCGGTTGATTTTCAACAGAACTTCCTCATTTTCACAAAGAAACTGCTGTAAATGGCATAGGGCCGGTTGATTTTCAACAGAACTTCCTCATTTTCACAAAGAAACTGCTGTAAATGGAAAAAACTACAGGATAAAAATAAAATAGTCTATTTCCACGTAAAATACCAAAAACTGTAGACCGGTTTCGGTTGTTACACCATGGTGTAACAACCGAAACCGGTCTACAGTTTTTGTTATTTTACGTGGAAATAGACTATTTTATTTTTATCCTGTAGTTTTTTGCTATGGATTTCCACTATTCCGCCGCGAGTGATTCAAGTTATATGCTGTAAATGGCATAAGGCCGGTGGATTTTCAACAGAACTTCCTCATTTTCACAAAGAAACTGCTGTAAATGGCATAAGGTCGGTTGATTTTCAACAGAACTTCCTCATTTTCACAAAGAAACTGCTGTAAATGGCATAGGGCCGGTGGATTTTCAACAGAACTTCCTCATTTTCACAAAGAAACTGCTGTAAATGGCATAAGGCCGGTTGATTTTCAACAGAACTTCCTCATTTTCACAAAGAAACTGCTGTAAATGGCATAGGGCCGGTTGATTTTCAACAGAACTTCCTCATTTTCACAAAGAAACTGCTGTAAATGGCATAGGGCCGGTTGATTTTCAACAGAACTTCCTCATTTTCACAAAGAAACTGCTGTAAATGGCATAGGGCCGGTTGATTTTCAACAGAACTTCCTCATTTTCACAAAGAAACTGCTGTAAATGGCATACGGCCGGTTGATTTTCAACAGAACTTTCTTATTTTCACAAAGAAACTGCTGTAAATGGCATACGGCCGGTTGATTTTCAACAGAACTTCCTCATTTTCACAAAGAAACTGCTGTAAATGGCATAGGGCCGGTTGATTTTCAACAGAACTTCCTCATTTTCACAAAGAAACTGCTGTAAATGGCATAGGGCCGGTTGATTTTCAACAGAACTTCCTCATTTTCACAAAGAAACTGCTGTAAATGGCATAGGGCCGGTTGATTTTCAACAGAACTTCCTCATTTTCACAAAGAAACTGCTGTAAATGGCATAGGGCCGGTTGATTTTCAACAGAACTTCCTCATTTTCACAAAGAAACTGCTGTAAATGGCATAGGGCCGGTTGATTTTCAACAGAACTTCCTCATTTTCACAAAGAAACTGCTGTAAATGGCATAGGGCCGGTTGATTTTCAACAGAACTTCCTCATTTTCACAAAGAAACTGCTGCAAATCCACTTTGAAACCATTCACACATTATCCGACGAGTGTTGTTCCGAACAGCCCTTTTCCGCTGGTACCGTCAAGGTTTTTTTTCCCCCCTCCACCTCTTCATTTCGGAGTTTCTTCAAAAGCCCCGTCTAAAATGTACGAATTATACGGCACGAGTGCCCTTGAACAAGATGTATTATGTATGGCCCCTGATGAATAAATAGGCAAACTTGAGGGTGGTCGATTGGATTTTTCTTCTTCCAACCCACCATCTCCTCTATCCATCAACAAACAAGTTTATTCATTTGTTTTTCTCCAGTGTTGTTTGTTGATGGGGTTTTTTGTTTTTTTATTTTTTATTTTGCGGGGAAAGGTTGAACGAACTTGTACATATCCCTTCTTGAGCTCGTTCCGCTCTGTTTACAACATTGAGAAGGTATTATATTAGTTACGTGACGAGGGTACGAGAAAAGGAACTTTACTGACTTCCGTCGTTATCATCTGTCAGGATACAGCTAGAAATGCGGAGCTGCATTGAAAAGAGGCGTAGAAGTGAATTACTCCACGAGCTGAGTTGAACAATGAAGTAAACAAAGTATCTACCAAAAATTTATCGACCAGTAAGTAGATGTATGTACGTAAACACAAAGTCTGAGTAGAATATCACACGTTGCAGGTACATACAGGTCACAGGTAGGTAGGTACTTCACGGGTAACGCGGGGTATGCAGTTAGAATCCAACTTGAGTATGTTTTTACACACAGCGTAAATGAAGAACGCAGATACACAGGGTAGAGATAAGATTTTTGGTAAGCATTCACATGAAAGAACGATATCGGTACGTTCCAATAAAGACATTTTTGGATAGGTGAATTTGGGACACCTGCGTATTCGCTCAGCAAAAATTTTTTATAACACCCCCTCAAAATTTTTTCTTCTACGTTTCAAGGTGCGTAGATTCCAAAAATACAATGTCCGTCCGCCGTATCAAGCATATCTACTTCAATTTCGGTCTAAAAAAAAGTCGTTCTTTCGCACACATGCTCCATTTGGGTCCTAGCTGTGTCCCGAAACTTTGCAACCCGATCGGAATAACAGATGATTAAGAATGCGTGATGAGCCAAAGAAGAAATTTTGTTCATTATTTTTATTTTTTTAATAGCCCGATTTTTCTAGATAGGAGGATTTCTAACAATCATCACCACATAACGTCACAGTAATCACCGCTGTGAAGCAATCACCCCATAACGTCACGATTTTTTTCAAACCCGAACTTTTTAGTAAAATTTGTTCCTAAGATGGTGAAGATAGGTAACAAAGGACGTGAAAAGCAAAAAAAAAAGTGGAGTTGGTTGTGTAAGAGAACATCAAACTATTGGGAACTAAAAAAAACCACAGGATAAAAATAAAATAGTCTATTTCCACGTAAAATAACAAAAACTGTAGACCGGTTTCGGTAACAACCGAAACCGGTCTACAGTTTTTGTTATTTTACGTGGAAATAGACTATTTTATTTTTATCCTGTAGTTTTTTGCTATGGATTTCCACTATTCCGCCGCGAGTGATTTAAGTTATTGGGAACTAGTTTTTTGGCTCTCCTGAAAACTAGCCAAAATGACGTTACGCGGTGACGGAGTGACACACTCCATTTTGGTTATAATATGATGGTACAGGACTTTTCTGGGACATCAAGATTCACCTACGTCCGGACGGTTCGCTCACTCGCGAAATAAGGACAGAAAAATTAGGCACACGGCCATTACCAAGAGGTAACTTTCTAAAATTATCCTCCCTTATCTTGACAGGAGGCGGTTTGACACGCGATCGCTAAGGTTCAATTTGTGTCAGACCTGTTACGAATCGCTTCGAGGTTTTAAAACAAGTAATTTCAAAGTTTGAAAGTTGTACAGTTGCAAAGTTGTTGACGATAGTTTCTCGCAAGATTTTCTTTCTTTCTTTTTCTGGACTAAAAATGATGTAAGTACCCATATTTTTAAAGAAAATTCGCTAAAAGGTATTCAAGCATTTCTAGTCCCGGAATAGGTATTTATAAATATTATAAATATACAGATAGATGTTTGAATGAGCAACTTTCCGTAATTTATTACACCTAGGTACCTATATTATAACAGTCATTAACTACCCTCGCAATTTGATTCCAATTCGGCACTTATACGACAACTTCTACTGCATATTAGCCACCGAATTCATGTGTTCCAAAATATAGTGGACTAAAATACAACAAAACAATGACCCACCGGCCGGTACCTATTCGAATGGAGAAGTTAGGTAGTTATCTGTGTGTTGACGCCGATCGATCCACAAACGACAAACAACAAAGAGGACAAAACGCACGCAAGTACCACAAATAATATCTGTCATCGGAACCGGACCAAACGCAAAACGTGCAAAATTTGACGCAAAAAAATTGAAAACTGATAGACCCAACAGAGAAAGCTAATGTGATTCAGAGACAACAAAAACAAATCAGAAGAAGAAGAAGCATCTTTTATCGAGATGACAAATTGAATCGGAGGGAAAGAATCGATTGTGAAATGAACGATTTTGGGGTTGACATCAGATTCTGGGGCCTGGGCCCAAATTGGGCGCGGCGAACAACATTTTTACTTGACTGAGCATGTGCGGACGGGCCACTTTTCTCGGTCGCCATGGCGACACGAGGTCTCAGGACCCAGAACCTACCTGCCAGTTTCAGGAGCCCAGGTTTCGATTTCGATTGCAGGACATCGATTACTGTCGTTTTATCCCGATAACATGCTTGGTCTACGGAGCTAACATTAAGGAACCACCATGGATGCTCTACTAAAATACTGAATATCCATAGCCACAGAAATCTGGCGAATTTCTGTTGGACTTTGTGAAAAATGTTGGGTACAGCGTACGGAGGGAAATTCAGATGCCAACTGAACAATGGTTGGTCTTTTTTACTCGTGTTTTTGGGTGCCAGGGAAGTGGCCCAAGTGGCCTTAGGGACACAACGCTCCTGTTCATAACTCCCTTGTTTTTCCACCTAGAAAGCCCGTTCTCATCTCAAATCGAAGAGTTCAACGAGCTGAACAAAACCGAAGAAGAAAATCTGAAAAATGACGTATTTTGAGGAAGTTATAACCACTTCAAGTTCCAACATACGTACGAGCGACATCAAACGGAAAACCGTCTAGAACTCGTTTTGAGCACTTCTGAACAAGATTCCACGGTTTTCTCGAACACCTATTTTTAAAGGTATCACCATACTAACTTCTATTCCTAGGTGTACAGGGTGTCCCAGTTTCTTCTGGAGAAACTCAGGAAATCGATTCCTCTTCATTTGGAACAAAAAATGCTCAGTAGAAATTTTTCGAAAAGCTCTTCGTTTAATGATATCCGACAATTTGTGTTTTTCCAACTTCTCATTGCCTTACCACATAAAAACGAGAATAAATTCGAAAATATTGAGACTACAACAAATCCAATTACACCGTTTGAATGAACGTTAAATTTCATGTAAGATTCTTCTGCTTTCAATGGTCAGAGTTACTTAAAATGTTGCCCACTATCAGTTTGAACATTTGAAAATTTCAAAATTTAATGTTGTGAAAAACATTGTACGTTCTACTGAGGTTACGAAAAATACCTACAACTTGTCAAATTTCACATAAACTTCTTCATCCACTTTACATTGATATACTAAGATTTAAAAATTAGGTTGTAGTAGAGTTAAACAATGATAGCTGAACGTTTGAAAACACGAGCAGAGGTGAATTTGGGGAGGGGTGGGGGTGATGGGAGGGGGAGAGGAATTAATTAGACCGCGTAAAATAAAACTAACGCTTCCTTGACTGGATGAATAAAAATAATCCTGGAATATGAAGGATGGAGGTTTTATTTTAAGAGGTTAATTAATTCCCCTCCTCCCACCAAATTCACTTCTGCTCACGTTTTCAAAGGTTCAATTATCATTTATTAAACTCTACTACAACGTTATTTTTAAATCTAAGTATGTAAAGCCCATTAGATGAAGAAGTTTTTGTGATATTTGACAAGTTGTAGGTATTTTTTGTAACCTCACTAGAACGTAAAATTTTCAACAATTTTAATTTTGAAATTTTCAAATGTTCCAACTGGTGCGCGAGGTGGGAATTATTTCCTATGCACAAATATATCAATTATTATTATTACTATTATGGTATTGGCCAACATTTTAAGTAACTCTGACCATTGAAAACAGAAGAATCTTACAGGGAATTTAACGTTCTTTCAAACGGTGTAATTGGATCTGTTGTAGTCTCAATATTTTCGAATTTATTAGCGTTTTTATGTGATAAGGTAATGAAAAGCTGGAAAAACACAAATTGTCTGATATCATTAAAACGAAGAACTTTTCGAATAAATTTCTACTGAGCATATTTTGATCCAAATGAAGAGCAGAATCGATTCCCCGAGTTTCTCCAGAAGGAACTGGGACACCCTGTATAATAGGAACATAGAAATATAACAGTCTTAACTAATACGAACTAAATCACTCTCGAAGAAATCGTGGAAACCCATGTCAATGAAAAACGGAGTTCATCAACACTTTTAGGGTTTCCCCAGATTTTTTGTGAAAAACACTCATACTGCAGGTTTGATATGAAAAAATACCTTTAGTTTTTCACATAAGATGAAATCATATTATGTGAAAAACTAAAGGTATTTTTTCATATCAAACCTGCAAAAACGGAGTCATTGAAAAAATTGTCATTTCCACTAATCCACGAAAAACACTGTTATACCGGTTTCGGTGACCAAACCATCGTCAGTAACAAACAATAACTAGTTATTAATTGTAATACACGAAAAACACTGTTCTACCGGTTTCGGTGATCAAACAATCGTCAGTAACAAACAATATCTAGTTATTGATTGTAATACACGAAAAAATGCAAAAAACACTGTTATACCGGTTTCGGTGATCAAACCATCGTCAGTAACAAACGATAACTATAACAATAACTAGTTATTGATTGTAATACACGAAAAACACTGTTGCACCGATTTCGGTGATCAAACCATCGTCAGTAACAAATGATAACTATAACAATAACTAGTTATTGATTGTAATACACGAAAAACACTGTTATACTGATTTCGGTGATCAAACCATCGTCAGTAACAAACAATAACTAGTTATTGATTGTAATACACGAAAAAATGCAAAAAACACTGTTATACCGGTTTCGGTGATCAAACCATCGTCAGTAACAAACAATAACTAGTTATTGATTGTAATACACGAAAAAACGCGAAAAACACTGTTATGCCGGTTTCGGTGATCAAACCATCGTCAGTAACAAACAATAACTATAGAAATAACTAGTTTTTGATTGTAATACACGAAAAACACTGTTATACCGGTTTCGGTGATCAAACCATCGTCACTAACAAACAATAACTAGTTATTGATTGTAATACACGAAAAACACTGTTATACCGGTTTCGGTGATCAAACCATCGTCAGTAACAAACAATAACTAGTTATTGATTGTAATACACAAAAAAACGCGAAAAACACTGTTATACCGGTTTCGGTGATCAAACCATCGTCAGTAACAAACAATAACTAGTTATTGATTGTAATACGCGAAAAAATTCAAAAAACACTGTTATACCGGTTTCGGTGATCAAACCATCGTCAGTAACAAACAATAACTATAGAAATAACTAGCTTTTGATTGTAATACACGAAAAACACTGTTATACCGGTTTCGGTGATCAAACCATCGTCAGTAACAAATGATAACTAGTTATTGATTGTAATACACGAAAAAATGCAAAAAATACTGTTATACCTGTTTCGGTGATCAAACCATCGTCAGTAACAAACAATAACTAGTTATTGATTGTAATACGCGAAAAACACTGTTATACCGATTTCGGTGATCAAACCATCGTCAGTAACAAACAATAACTAGTTATTGATTGTAATACGCGAAGAAATGCAAAAAACACTGTTATACCGGTTTCGGTGATCAAACCATCGTCAGTAACAAACAATAACTATAGAAATAACTAGCTTTTGATTGTAATACACGAAGAACACTGTTATACCGGTTTCGGTGATCAAACCATCGTCAGTAACAAATGATAACTAGTTATTGATTGCAATACACGAAAAAACGCAAAAAAACACTGTTATACCGGTTTCGGTGATCAAACCATCGTCAGTAACAAACAATAACTATAGCAATAACTAGTTTTTGATTGTAATACACGAAAAAACGCGAAAAACACAGTTATACCGGTTTTGGTGATCAAACCATCGTCAGTAACACACAATAACTATAACAACAACTGGTTATTGATTGTAACACACGAAAAAACGCGAAAAATACTGTTATACCGGTTTCGGTGATCAAACCATCGTCAGTAACAAACAATAACTATAACAATAACTAGTTATTGATTGTAATACACGAAAAAACGCGAAAAACACAGTTATACCGGTTTTGGTGATCAAACCATCGTCAGTAACACACAATAACTATAACAACAACTGGTTATTGATTGTAACACACGAAAAAACGCGAAAAATACTGTTATACCGGTTTCGGAGATCAAACCATCGTCAGTAACAAACAATAACTATAACAATAACTAGTTATTGATTGTAATACACGAAAAAACGCGAAAAACACTGTTATACCGGTTTCGGTGATCAAACCATCGTCAGTAACACACAATAACTATAACAACAACTGGTTATTGATTGTAACACACGAAAAAACGCGAAAAATACTGTTATACCGGTTTCGGTGATCAAACCATCGTCAGTAACAAACAATAACTATAACAATAACTAGTTATTGATTGTATTACACGAAAAAACGCGAAAAACACTGTTATACCGGTTTTGGTGATCAAACCATCGTCAGTAACAAACAATAACTATAGAAATAAGGAGTTTTTGATTGTAATACACGAAAAACCGCGAAAAACACTGTTAAGTATACCGGTTTTGGTGATCAAACCACCGTCAGTAACCAACAATAACAATAACTAGTTATTGTTTGTTACTGACGATGGAACTAGTTATTGTTATAGTTATTGTTTGTTACTGACGGTGGTTTGATCATCAAATCCGGTATAACAGTGTTTTTCACGTTTTTTCGTGTATTCGTGGAAATAGACTATTTTTCAATAACTCCGTTTTTCTTTGCCGTAGGTAACTGCCTACAAGCACTGCCTACAACAGACGTCGTAGGGTTACATTTCCGTTAGTGTGAAGTGAAGATAGCTTTGACTCGAGTGGTAGAAGGGCTGCCCAAGTATAATGTTTCAGTCCGCCCACGCCCATTGATGGGAGGTTCCTTTTACGAATCTCGTCGCTCTGACGTCACCGCAGGGACCAGATGAATGGACCAGGAGCATTCGAGGCAACGTTGCGACATCCCTCTCCCGACACCGTCTGCTTTTCCCTGTTAGCTCACCTATCAACTGTTCCCCCATTCTTCCCGTAACAACAAAGACTCAGTTTTGGAGTGGCCGCCTTCTCAGCCACTAATAATACCACCGGTCCACACGGCATGTGAGCAGAATCGAGGTGGGTACAGTAAAATCTGGGTCAAAGCATCCATATGTTACATCCGGTTGATAATAAGCGGTAACTAGGTACACTGAAGCTGGAAGTAGAGGTACGATAATATCGAACTATCGATATTTTGACCAGATATATCGATATGTTTCAAGTTTCAAGTTTCACTACCTATCAACAAACTCAAAAGAGCCATCATTTTGCTTCCGAGTCTGCGAAGCAGCGGAAGCCTTGTGTTCACTTTCGTGAGCCAAAACATTTTTGTCTTCAGAAATCAAAATTTCCACTTGCATTTTGCGTTTCAAAGCCTACTGAACAAATTTGGTTCCGTGTCTGTCGGTCTGTGAGTCTGTCCGCATTTCCTTGTTACAGCCATAACTTCCACGATTTTGAATTGATTCAGCTCAAATTTTGAGGGATGGTGCGGATAAGGCCCCTTGAGGTCCCATACAAATTTCAACATGATTGATCCAGCGGTACGCCCTGCGCATGCGCTAACGTTAAATTCAACAAACACGCATAACTTTCACAATTTTGATTCAATATCGCTCAAATTTTCAAGGGTTGTTTGGACAAGGCCTAGTGAGTTCCAGTATGAATTTCAGCATGATCGGACCCTCGGTGCGCTCTGCGCATGCGCTGGCGTGAAATAGATTCAATTTCCTTGTTACAGCCGTAGTAACCAAAGATTTCACCCAATTTCAATGTAATTCTCAGGGATTGGGCGGGTAGGGCCCATTGAGGTCCCATATAAATTTCAACATGATAGAGCCAGCGGTTCGCCCTGCGCATGCGCTCTGTCTGTCTGTCTGTCCTTCTATGCACGGCCAAACGGCTCGACGGATATCGACCAAATTTGGCACGAATATCCAGTAGGCTCCCAAGTTGTGCAACGTCGCATTTTCAATTCCCTGACCATAGCGGAACTATGGTCGACCATGGTCAACTCCTGAATGGCTTGACGGATATCGACCAAATTTGGCACGAGTATCCAGTAGGCTCCCAAGTTGTGCAACGTCGCATTTTTAATTCCCTGACCATAGCGGAACTATGGTCGACCATGGTCAACTCCTGAATGGCTTGATGGATATCGACAAAATTTGGCACGAATATCCAGTAGGCTCCCAAGTTGTGCAACGTCGCATTTTTAATTCCCTGACCATAGCGGAACTATGGTCGACCATGGTCAACTTCTTTAATTGAAATGGTAACCCCTATTTTTTATCGCGTATTCGTAATCTACGTGAAATTCTATCTTCGATCGACCCTTCGGACTACCCCCGCGGTCGACCATAGCGCATCCATGGGCCCCTCCATGATCGAATCCCGAATTGCTCAACGGATATCGACCAAATTTGGCACGAATATCCAGTAGGCTCCCAAGTTGTGCAACGTCGCATTTTTAATTCCCTGACCATAGCGGAACTATGGTCGACCATGGTCAACTCCTGAATGGCTTGATGGATATCGACCAAATTTGGCACGAATATCCAGTAGGCTCCCAAGTTGTGCAACGTCGCATTTTCAATTCCCTGACCATAGCGGAACTATGGTCGACCATGGTCAACTCCTGAATGGCTTGACGGATATCGACCAAATTTGGCACGAATATCCAGTAGGCTCCCAAGTTGTGCAACGTCGCATTTTTAATTCCCTGACCATAGCGGAAATATGGTCGACCATGGTCAACTCCTGAATGGCTTGACGGATATCGACCAAATTTGGCACGAATATCCAGTAGGCTCCCAAGTTGTGCAACGTCGCATTTTTAATTCCCTGACCATAGCGGAACTATGGTCGACCATGGTCAACTCCTGAATGGCTTGATGGATATCGACCAAATTTGGCACGAATATCCAGTAGGCTCCCAAGTTGTGCAACGTCGCATTTTTAATTCCCTGACCATAGCGGAAATATGGTCGACCATGGTCAACTCCTGAATGGCTTGACGGATATCGACCAAATTTGGCACGAATATCCAGTAGGCTCCCAAGTTGTGCAACGTCGCATTTTTAATTCCCTGACCATAGCGGAACTATGGTCGACCATGGTCAACTCCTGAATGGCTTGACGGATATCGACCAAATTTGGCACGAATATCCAGTAGGCTCCCAAGTTGTGCAACGTCGCATTTTTAATTCCCTGACCATAGCGGAAATATGGTCGACCATGGTCAACTCCTGAATGGCTTGACGGATATCGACCAAATTTGGCACGAATATCCAGTAGGCTCCCAAGTTGTGCAACGTCGCATTTTTAATTCCCTGACCATAGCGGAACTATGGTCGACCATGGTCAACTCCTGAATGGCTTGACGGATTTTGATAAAATTGGGCACAAATACCCGGTAGGGTATGGGATTTTTCCGTCGTTTGTTGGTTCCACGATACTGCGTACAGCGAATCTCGGATAGCGAGCGAAGCGTTCGGTCAGGCTAGTTATGTATAATGGACGTAATGTATTATGGAAGTCATGTTATGTATAATATGTATATTTCATGTAATGTTATGTAATGTTATGTTATGTAATGTAATGTTATGGAATATGTGTATATTTAAGGTTATGTAATGTTATGTAATGTGATGTGATGTAATGTAATGTAATGTAATGTAATGTTATTTTGCTTCCGAGTCTGTTCTATTTTATAATGGGTCACTCTGATTGTGACGAGGAAGCTCCTGTGCCATCACCTTGGCAGTGTATTTCAAATGAAATAATATCACAGAACAACCAACTCCACTTCTTACTCGACGTTATAATCATGTGCCCCCTAGCGATGATGATCTCGGGCCAATTCCCGATTGTTAGTGCGTCCCTGGTGATGATATTTGGGCTAATTGTATACAATTTCATTCACCCAGCTGTTGAAAAAGCCTGTCGGTGCAAACTTCTGGGCCTTACTGTGAACGAACGGCTGGACCTACAATGCTCCGGGTGGTCTTAAAAAACTCCCAAGTTCGAGAACTATTTAAAACCGTAAAAAAATTCGAGAAAACGGCGTCCTGGAGATTTCAACCCCTATTTTTCACCCCTTTGGGATGACTGACATTAACGCCGAGCTTCGCGGACCAACCAGACCCCAAATGGGACCTATAAAACGAATTTCGTCAATTTTGGTTCGTAGGTAACTAAGAAAAGTGCGAAGTACGGCGTACGGACAGAAATTTTGGTTTATTATTTTCAATAATGAACCTTCTGAGCATGAAAAAGATTTTTCAACCCCCCCCTCAAAAATTTGACGGTTTACGTTTCAAGCTGAGTAGAATCCGAAAATGTAATTAACAATTTCTATCCGCCCGCCGTACTGAGCACTTATCTAGTTACCATGAACCAAAATTGACGAAATTAGGTTTATAGGTCCCATTTGGGGTCTAGTTGGTCCTCGAAGCTCGGCGTTACTGTCAGTCATTTCTAAGGGGTTAAAAATAGGGGTTGAAATTTTCAGAACGCCGTAGCTCGAAAACTTTTGATAGAAGGGTATGTTTTTTTTAACGTTATTAAATTTGTCTTGAGCTAAACAATTTTTTGAGACCACCCGGAGCATTGTACGTCCAGCCGTTCGTGTGCACCAAAAAGCTTCGTCAACACGATCGTGAATCAAACGGTAAAATCCGGCCCGGATATCATCACTAGGGAGCACCTGATTATAATCAAGGAAGTCGAGTTGGCTGTTCTGCGATGTTATTTCATTTGATAAGTGATGGACTATTGGATTTTGGATTATTGGATATTTCTGAAACTTGAACACAGTGGCGTAGCCAGGGGGGGGGGGGGGGGGGGGTTAGGGGGGGTCATAACCCCCCCCCCCCCCCCCATGGGCTCGAAAACTTTAGCACAAAATTAAATCTTCAAGAATGATATCAATCACAACAGTAACACACAGTTAAATAAACTTAAGTTTATTTGGTTACAAACGAGCAATGTGAATATTTCTGAAATATTATGAATGTGAAAAATATTTCTATATTCAAAATAGTCCCTAGTTCTGCAGTGAATCACCATCCCACACAATGATACCTATATATTTTAGCTCTTAATACCAACTTTTGACCCCCCCCATCCAAATTTGACACATCGTCTGTAAGTAAAACAATGAAATGGTATTTTTCTGTCTTTACTCCTCCTTCCATACCACATTCAGTGATTTTATATCACAATTTTAGTCGTTTTTACCAGTTTTTCACCCTTAAAACAAATTAGACCCCCTTAGAACATTTAAAAATAGATCAACTTCGAACTCATCGTTTCGTTTGGCAATGAGAACATTTTGGCGAAATTTGGAACTTTTATCACGTACCCAAGGTCTGGAGTGACACATAAATAAAATATAAATATACGTACAAATTGTGTTAAAATCTCGAGATGAACTCAGGATGCTCTGGAACGGATTTGCCTATAAAACAATTTCAAAAATTTATGTTCTGAAAATGTTGGAACCGTTGCAAAAACTTCATTTTCTTTGAAAATTTGCTAACATTTTTGCCAAATAAATATGTTTTATTTTACAGTTGGCTTACCTAATTACCTGTTACATTAGTGCTTTATTAAATTTACATTCAGCTCTGTAAAGTCAAACCTTATAAGACAATGTTAAAAAAACTGAAGCTATTGCAATGGGTCCAACATTTTCAGAACATAAATTTTTGGAGTTTTTTGTATTGGCAAATCCGTTTCAGAGCGTCCTCAATTCATCCCTAGGGGTTAACAAAAATTTATATGTGCCTATATATGTTTATATGTCACTCCAGATGATATCTGTCCGTGGGTACATGATAATAAATCCAGATTTCGCCAAAACGATCGTATTGCCAAACAATAGGATAAGTTCGAAGATGAGCAGTTTTCAGCAAATCTAAGGGAGTCAAATATGATTTTTAGGGGACAGAAGTCGGTAAAAACGGCTAAAATTGCAAACAATGGACAGGAAATCACTGAATGTGGTATGGAAGGGTCAGTAAAGACAGAAAAATACTATTTCATTGTTTTTCATACAGAATAGGGGTCAAAACTGGATTTTTGGGGGTAAAAATTTGGTACTGAGGGCTAAAATAATTATTAATTCACCTGACTCTGTGTGGGATGGTGAATCACGACGGATGATTTTGATGATAAAAATACTTTTCTGAAACACAAGTGGGTCAAATTTGACTTCTGAAAAAATCTGTAAAATAGGTAGCTAAAATCATGAAAAAATTATATAATTTTACGAAAAGTGATTTTACGAATATTTCCTTGAAAATTCGCTCTTAAAGACATGATGCATGACTGGAACTTTTCTGTTTCCAATAACCCCCCCCATTCAACAATCCTGGCTACGCCACTGCTTGAACAAACGTTGAAGTATTACTGATGGGCAAGTTATTACACAACGGTTCAGTATACTTGACCACGAGGGTAGGTAATTGCCAGAGAAAACAGTGATCTACGCAGAAGGGGCATCTATTTCACTCCACATCAACAATTTCACTTCAGAACTTCACTATTTACGTTTCTTTTTGCCATTTTAGTTACTGTTTGTCATCGTAGAATTATTTTAGCAACATTTAACTCATGGTTTAGGTAGGTACCTAGTAACGAGTACGGGGTTAGGTACCTACTAACCTATGGAGGGTCTGCGATCTACATAATTCTGTACAAAATAATAAACCGTTGTGCAGGGATTTGTAGCGTTTTTTATTGCATTTTTGGATTCTACATACCTTCGAAACGGAAAACATCAAAAATTGGGGGGGGGGGGGGGGGGGTACAATTTTTTTTCTTTTTCACGCTCGATTCCAAAGGTTCGCTATTGAAATTAATAAACGAAAAATTTAATTTTCCGCATTTTTCATTTGAGGAGTCAGTTTAGTCGGGACCGATCGTTAACAAGACGAGGTGGAATGAGTCATGAGCGACCTTACATATCAAATAGGCGGATAACGGATGCCACAGGGTGGAAAACCACTTGGTATGCAAATAAGCAGTTCAGGCCTCATCTCGTCAGTCCGATCTGACTGCTACGAGCCTCAGATGGAAGAACAGACCCCGATTCGGCACCTTTGATCGGTTGTGTGTTTTACAAGTGCCAAGGTACCTCATTCTCAGTCTACGAGACAAATGTACAGACCTTACACGGTCAATAATGATGATATTAATGAAAAATTAAAAATTAAATTGATTTAAAAAATTAAATTCGAGAAATTGTCAAATTTCAATTCAAAAATTTGAAAAAATGTGGCAATAAAAGGTAAAACGCCTTTTTTAAAATTATTTCAAGGTAAAACGCCTCAAACCGGCACCAAAAACGCCTCAACTCGTTGAAGATCATGTTGACACTCATCCTCTGTGCATACTTCAGGCCTTACCGTGAACGAACGGCTGGACTTATAATGCTCCGGGTGGTCTCAAGAAATTCCAAAGTTTATTTATTTAAAAACAAAAATTCGAGATAACGGATTTGTAAAAAACTACAGTATAAAAATATAAATAGTCTATTTCCAAGTCAAACTAACAAACTGTAGACCGGTTTCGGTTGTTTCACCATCATCAGTACACGATAGAATGGTGATGATGGTGCAACAATCGAAACCGGTCTACAGTTTGTTAGTTTGACGTGGAAATAGAATATTTATATTTTTGTCCTGTAGTTTTTTGCTATGGATTTCCACTACTCCGCCACAAGTGATTTAAGTTATAACGGATTTGTTTTATTTAAAAACGAAAATTCGGTAGTACTCTGCCGTAAAAAGGTACTCAACTCTCGAAATGACAGCTTTTCAGGAGAGTGCTTCGATGTTTTTACACCGTTTCCTCTACCTAACGTCCCTCCAGTTGATGATAAAATTCAAAATTCCATTGACAATCGATCAAGAGATGTTTGCTGTTTACAACGAGACAACATAATCGCCAAAATAATCGATTCTAATAGGCCGAAAATTCTCGTGAGGCGTTTTATTTTATTTTCATCGAGTTTTCAGTTCAGAAATTAAAGGTAGAACACCTGGAGGTGTTTTTCCTTTGAACAAATCCAAAAAAGTAGCAAGACTAACTGAGTGAACCTTCCGTTAGTCGCATGTTTCTGTGAGGTGCATAGTGAAACATGTTTTTCTCTGGCCCAAGCAGCGCTGTTTCATCCGAAAGGTGCACGCGACCAATCGTGTAAGTAAATTTGTTTTTATACCTTTAGATAATTTCTTCTGGGAACTTCACGTTTTATTACGATTTAGTCGTGTTTTCACTTTTATCTGTGTTATTTGATTTGTTACAATTCTTTACCTCTTCTCGAAAAACATAATTTTCACCTTTGAGGTGCATGCGACAAGTGGCGTATTTTGGTTTATTATTCTGTGAATAATACACCTATGTATTCGCTCAGCAAAAAATTTGTATAACACCCCCTCAAAATTTTTTTTTCCGTTTCAAGGTGCGTAGATTCCAAAAATGCAATGTCCGTCCGCCGTCCGCCGTATCACGTGTACAGGCTTCATTTTCGGTCTAAAAAATTCTTTCTTTCGCACACATGCTCCATTTGGGCCCTAGTTGTGTCCCGAAACTTTTCAGCCCAATCGGAATACACCCAGGGGTGTTATGAGTGAAAATGTGTGTGTAAAAATAGGTACTTTTTGCGTTTTAGCACCATGTTAGTAACATGAGCTTCTGAGATATCATTTTCCATGTTTTTGGGGACGAGAAGACCGAATATGAAGTCGATTTTGGCCAAAGAGTGGAAAATTGAGTTCTACCAAATGTTTAGCCCCCAAAATTGATTTTTATGAGTGAAAAACCTAGGAAATCGTCTGAAATCACCATCAGTTTGTATAATAACACTGGAGAAAGTGTCAACACGTGGATCAAGACAATTTAAATGGCACTACCAATTATCAAAGATATTTGTTTAACAAAATTAAAATAAAAAAAGGAGAGAGCTTACCTAATTTGTGTTTTAGGGGTCAAAATTAATGGAAACCATCAGAAATAGCTATTTCGATTATTGCGCATAAAAGAAACAATAAATGAACAGCCAACATTTCTGTAGGTATGTCCAGTAGAATAATAAACCCATGTGACAAGGACTTTGCAGCGTTTTTTCCCTTCTCCGGGTTATATGTTGCTATTTAAGTACAATATATTTATACAATATAATATAATTATTCAAAACAATTATCTTCATTTCAGAACGATGGCGTCTAGGAAATGTGAAGAATTCCTGTGCTTGGAAAATATTCATGTGTAAATCATGTGTCAAAATCTTGTCACATGGGTTTATTATTCTACTGGACATACCTACAGAAATGTTGGCTGTTAATTTATTGTTTCTAGCATGTGAAACAATTTAAATAGCTATTTCTGATTGTTTCCACCAATATTTTGGCCCCTAAAACACAAATTAGGTACGCTCCTTTTTTCCCCCAAACTATCTTTGATCATTGGTAGTACCATTCTATCGTCTTGATCCACGTGTTGACACCTTTTTTAGTGTTATTCTACAAATTGATGGTGATTTCAGACGATCTCTCAGGTTTTTCACTCATAAAAAACGCTGCAAAGTCCTTGTCACATGGGTTTATTATTCTATTGGAGTTCTCGAGATTTTTGTTGGCTGTTAAATGTATTGTTTCTTTCATGTGGAATGATTGAAATAGCTATTTCTGATGATTTCCACCAATTTTGGCCCCCAAAACATGAAATAGGTACGCTTTTTTTCCTTTTTTTTTTAAGATCATCTTTGATCATTGGTAGTGGCATTTAATGGTCTTGATTCACCTGTTTACACTTTTTCCAATGTTATTGTACACATTGATGGTGATTTCAGACAGTTTTCCAGGTTTTTGACTCATAAAAAACCAATTTTGGGAGCTGAACCTTTGGTAAAACCTCAATTTCCGCGTCTTTGGTCAAAATCGACTTCATATTCGGTCTTCTCGTCCTCAAAAACATGGAAAAAGATACCTAAAAAGCTCATGTTACTAACATGTTGTTAAAACGCAAAAAGTACCTATTTTTATACACATTTTCACTCATAACACCCCTGGGTATATTCCGATCGGGCTGAAGTTTCGGGACACAACTAGAGCCCAAATGGCGCATGTGTGCGAAAGAACGACTTTTTTAGACCGAAAATGAAGCCTGTACACGTGATACGGCGGACGGACATTGCATTTTTTGGAATCTACGCACCTTGAAACGGAAAAGAAAAAATTTTGAGGGGGTGTTATAAAAATTTTTTGCTGAGCGAATACATAGGTGTATTATTCACAGAATAATAAACCAAAATCAATTTTGGGAGCTGAACATTTGGTAGAACTCAATTTTCCACTCTTTGGTCAAAATCGACTTCATATTCGGTCTTCTCGTCCCCAAAAACATGGAAAACGATATCTCAGAAGCTCATGTTACCAACATGTTGCTAAAACGCAAAAAGTACCTATTTTTACACACATTTTCACTCAAACACCCCAGGGTATATTCCGATCGGGTTGAAAAGTTTCGGGACACAACTAGGGCCCAAATGGAGCATGTGTGCGAAAGAATGAATTTTTTAGACCTAAAATGAAGCCTGTACACGTGATACGGCGTACGGCGGACGGCGGACGGACATTGCATTTTTGGAATTTACGCACCTTGAAATGGAAAAGAAAAAAGTTTGAGGGGGTGTTATAAAAATTTTTTGCTGAGCGAATACATAGGTGTATTATTCACAGAATAATAAACCAAAACCCGCCAGCGATTCTGATGAATCCTGACGTACCTAGTTACATTTTATGTACCTGCATACATTTATGTTTAACTGTTCATGTGTCTACTGGCTCGTTTTTTCAGTGATTTTTTGAGAGGTCGACGGTGCAAACCTTCACCACTTACTGTTTTACCATAATACTGATAATTCTAGTCTTTTATACCTGTGACACTGGTCTTCTTTATTATTCTATGCAATTCTTCCCAGTGGTCGTGATGTAAGATGCAAGTGGGAAAGAGACAGACGTCATGGCATTATTGCAAATGTGTTTGGATTCTATTTTTGTTATTATACGTAGCAAATTGTTTAAATACTTTGTAAAATGAGCAAATAAATCAATTTTCAATGCACCTCATTCGGAAAACACCTGAAATAAGATGGAAATATTGGGTATGCACCTGTGAACTGTGAGGTGCATGCGACTATTGGTGTCAGTGTCAGAAAAACACATGCGACTGACACTGACGGAAGGTTAAAACGCCTCAGGGCCATATCTTGGCACGTGGTGATGATTAAATGGCAACAGTTGCTTGAAAACGCATCATGCGTGCTCAGCTGTTATACAAATCTGAGGAAGAACGCCTTGCACGTCAGATCAACAACACCTCAAACCTCGGAAATGAAGCCAGCGAGTAAGAGGTAAAACGCCTTGTGTTGATTTTCATTGAGATGAAGCGTTTTAACTTTGAATCTAAAGTATGAAATGACGAGGAGGCGTTTTTGATGCCGGTTTGAGGCGTTTTACCTTGAAAGAGTTCAAAAAAGGCGTTTTACCTTTTATTCCCACATTTTTTCAAATTTTTGAATTGAAATTTGACCATTTTCCGAATTTAATTTTCAATTTTTGACTTCCCCACTGGAAAGAGCGTCCAAAAATTAAGGGGGGTATGTGAAAACCCCATTTTTTACAATTTTGGAGATTTTTACGGTCCGAGCGGGCAAGAGCGTCCGATCTTTACATTTAAAATTTCGCGGCGTCTCTCGTCTCTTGGATCCCAATTTGGGCCATTGGATCGTGAGTTATGTGCGTTCGATGTTTTCCACGTTTGTGCACGCGAAGTCGCCACCACTGATCCGAATGCGATGAAATTGATAAGGGACCAACTTGGACCTAACCCCGAACTACCACCAAAATTTGAGCCAATTCGGACCATTGGGTCGTGAGTTATGGCGGTTCGCAGAAACACACGCACAACCACCTGTAGGAGCTGCAATTCCTCCTCCCTCCACCCATCCACGGGATTTCTGTTCAGCGTGGCCGTAAATGAAGAAATCCTCCTTTTCCCCCCCTCAAAATAATTAAAATTCACTAAAAAGTGTGAAAACGAAAACATAGGTAAGGCTTCAGCCTCTTCTGACGGGCCGAGCCTAAACACGTCTTCCGAACACTTCCATCAACTGTTGGGGGACAATACCGAAGAAAATACTGACGATTTGGTACGACTGTATAAGGCTGATAAATACTGATGGAGAATTAACAAAATAGTGACATTTTGACATGGATATGTCTTAACGCTGGGGGGTCAGCCAAATGCTGCGTGACGCATTTTTAAGAGCAAAAAACGTTACGCTATTTTACTAGGGTTTTCACTTACAACCAACCAGCTGCTACTCAAAAATTGTCGAAAACGGGATTTTCACGTAACCCCCTAATTTCAACCCCACCTTTTTGATGGTCAAATCAAAATTCCAAAATTCGACCCAGAAGGGGTTGAAATTGTTAGGGATGAAATGTGGAAATTGCTTAATTTTGAGGAAAAACGTCTCAACTCCGTGTTTTTTAAAGTAAAAACATCTCAACGCCTCGATTGAAACACCCTAACTTGCGAGTTTTGTTATTTATTTGTTGAGGAAAAACGACTCAACTGGCTGAAAACGCCGTTGAGTCGTTTTCCCTCCAAACCGTTGGACTCGAAGGGGATTTGAGTTGTTTTTCCTCCACAAACATTTCAAAAATCAACCATGAATAATCGATATTCGACTCAACTGCAATAAATCGATTGTAAAAACGTTTGTTTGAAATACACGTGAACATGATTGGACATTTGGAAAAAAGAAGGGTGTTGCGGGAATGCCCTGCAGTGAACCTATAGCGAGTTTTCGTTAATGATTTCTGATTCTAAAAACTCAATAATTTTGAGTTGAGTCGTTCTTCCTTCACACGGCAGCTATAGGTGTAGTAAATTCGTTAGTTTTCATCGCACGAAAATCGTTCTCCATTCGCTGGGAAGCCCTTGATTTATCCAGTATTTGTCCTGCAGTTATATATTAATTTATTTTAAAAAATTCATCGAGTTTTAGGCCAACATATCAGGTATAAACAGCAGATCTGATCATCAATTTCTGTTGTGAAAAATTGGAGGAAGAATTGGATAACTCTTCGCCAAACATCTGATCATAATAACTGCTGCTAGAATAGCAACTACATAAACATAACAAGTACTTTGCCTACGCTTTTATCGCCGCGACAATTTCGTCAATTTGGTCATTTTGGGTACACATCAAATATAAGTAGCCTATCATAACAGTATTAGTTACAAGTAGCAGTTAGTTGCAAGTGTCAAGTTAAAAATATATAATAGTCTATCTTAAGAGTGTTAGTTATAATGTCTTCCACAGAGCGTGTAAAACGTCTTTTTCAACGACAACGTGAAGAGAGAAAAATCACAAGAATTTAATGAATTTTTAAACAATACGCCTTTTTCCTCAAGTTTTGAACGTGTTTTTTTTTACATGGGGAAAAATAAGACACATCCATGTACAAATGTATCTGCATGTAGCGTGGATACTCAACATCAGTTTACTGATGACATGAATATGAGGCACTTACCGTGCTCATGGCTTTCAGATGGCAATTCTCAAGACGAATCCACGAACCGAATGTTTTCTAATAAATTTCTGTCTTTTCTTGTTCCTTGATGTTACACTGGGAGTATTTTACTGATTCGCCTCGAATCAAAAGAATTCGATTTCAAATTTTCGCTCACCGATTGCGATTATTCGAAAATTTGCTCACCGAGTGATGCTCCAATATTTAAAAAAAAAAACAAGCTCGTCACGGAGAATACGAAGCTGTTGGATGGCGCGACCTAGTTACGATTCCTCTGGAATATTTCGATAGCCTTTGACAAAGGCCGATTGAGCTCTCGTCGTTGTCAATAACTGACGATTAGAAAAAAACAACTTAAATATGATTTTAACACATCACACGTGTAGCAGGCACCCAAAGAGGATAAACAAATACGGCTCAGGGCCGTTCCCATATTGATAATATCACTGTTTGTTTTATTCGGTGATAATCTGTCATCATTCGTTTTAGATGACGTCAAATCTGAACGTTAGAGAGGAGGGTTTGACATTGGTTTGGCCCCCGATGTTCTGAGGCGGCCTCGTCGAGTCGTTTCGTGAATGGAACGTGAATTGTCCTGTCCAGGTAGGACGAGTTACGCAGTTCATATTTAGCTCAAAAATATCTTCTACTTAGGGAGGTTGGTTAAACCTGGGGGGAAACGTCGAAAAAACAAAACGACGTCGAAAATGTACAAAACGTTCCAATATTCTACAGTCGAGAAAACCATCGGAATTCAACTAAATAAATTAGATTTCCAAAAATGTCACAAATATCACAACGACAGGAGTAGCTTACAGAAACAGCACTATTTTTTAATAACGACAATGTTCCAAGAATATTTATTGCAGGTATGACACATAATATTGACGAAAGCATAATCAAGTAAGTTACGAGCGAATATTAATACGGGACGGAGTGCACTTCATTAGCATTTTTTCTAACGCAATAAAATGAGGGGAAAAAAGTCATGCAGCATAGATACGAGAGAATTTTAAAATACATTTTCGTACCACTGCGTAAATGTGTAGATATGGCGAGAAACCATACCATTTTTCGTAAAATTATAAAATTTTTTTGCGATTTTAGCCGTTTTTACCGATTTTTGACCCTTATGAAGTTAAATTTGACCCTTTTTTTTTTCAAGAAAATATTTTCGTCATTGAAATAGTTCCCCTTTCTGTTGTGAACCACAACCCCACGCAACGTCAAGTGAATTAGAAAAGATTTTAGCCCTTAATAGCAACTTTTGACCAGAAAAATCCAAATTTGACTCCTATTCTGTAGGAAAAACAGCTGAAATGGTAGTTTTCTTAAACTCACCCTCCCATACCACTTTCGCTATTTATTAAACTGTTCGCGATTTTAGTCGTTTTTACCTATTTTGATCTCACTCAGCTGATCAGTGCAGGGACCTACTTTGTCTTTTTTGCCCAGAAGTCCCACAGGAGCTCCATTCCAAATTTGAGCCTTGTAGGTTGAAAAGGGCAGAAATTACTCTCAGAGCTCACTCAGCTGATCAGTGCAGGGACTCAACCTTACCCAGCAGTCCCACATAGAAGCTTCTGTGGGACTTCCAAATTTGAGCCTGGTAGGTTGAAAAGGGCAGAAATTAATCTCAGAGCTCACTCAGCTGATGATGGCAGGGACCCTGTCTTTTTTGCCCAGCAGTCCCACAGGAGCTCCATTCCAAATTTGAGCCTTGTAGGTTGAAAAGGGCAGAAATTACTCTCAGAGCTCACTCAGCTGATCAGTGCAGGGACTCAACCTTACCCAGCAGTCCCACATAGAAGCTTCTGTGGGACTTCCAAATTTGAGCCTGGTAGGTTGAAAAGGGCAGAAATTAATCTCAGAGCTCACTCAGCTGATGATGGCAGGGACCCTGTCTTTTTTGCCCAGCAGTCCCACAGGAGCTCCATTCCAAATTTGAGCCTTGTAGGTTGAAAAGGGCAGAAATTACTCTCAGAGCTCACTCAGCTGATCAGTGCAGGGACTCAACCTTACCCAGCAGTCCCACATAGAAGCTTCTGTGGGACTTCCAAATTTGAGCCTGGTAGGTTGAAAAGGGCAGAAATTAATCTCAGAGCTCACTCAGCTGATGATGGCAGGGACCCTGTCTTTTTTGCCCAGCAGTCCCACAGGAGCTCCATTCCAAATTTGAGCCTCGTAGGTTGAAAAGGGCAGAAATTGCTCCCAGAGCTCACTCAGCTGATCAGTGCAGGGACTCAACCTTACCCAGCAGTCCCACATAGAAGCTTCTGTGGGACTTCCAAATTTGAGCCTGGTAGGTTGAAAAGGGCAGAAATTAATCTCAGAGCTCACTCAGCTGATGATGGCAGGGACCCTGTCTTTTTTGCCCAGCAGTCCCACAGGAGCTCCATTCCAAATTTGAGCCTTGTAGGTTGAAAAGGGCAGAAATTACTCTCAGAGCTCACTCAGCTGATCAGTGCAGGGACTCAACCTTACCCAGCAGTCCCACATAGAAGCTTCTGTGGGACTTCCAAATTTGAGCCTGATAGGTTGAAAAGGGCAGAAATTAATCTCAGAGCTCACTCAGCTGATCAGTGCAGGGACCTACTTTGTCTTTTTTGCCCAGAAGTCCCACAGGAGCTCCATTCCAAATTTGAGCCTTGTAGGTTGAAAAGGGCAGAAATTACTCTCAGAGCTCACTCAGCTGATCAGTGCAGGGACTCAACCTTACCCAGCAGTCCCACATAGAAGCTTCTGTGGGACTTCCAAATTTGAGCCTGGTAGGTTGAAAAGGGCAGAAATTAATCTCAGAGCTCACTCAGCTGATGATGGCAGGGACCCTGTCTTTTTTGCCCAGCAGTCCCACAGGAGCTCCATTCCAAATTTGAGCCTTGTAGGTTGAAAAGGGCAGAAATTACTCTCAGAGCTCACTCAGCTGATCAGTGCAGGGACTCAACCTTACCCAGCAGTCCCACATAGAAGCTTCTGTGGGACTTCCAAATTTGAGCCTGGTAGGTTGAAAAGGGCAGAAATTAATCTCAGAGCTCACTCAGCTGATGATGGCAGGGACCCTGTCTTTTTTGCCCAGCAGTCCCACAGGAGCTCCATTCCAAATTTGAGCCTTGTAGGTTGAAAAGGGCAGAAATTACTCTCAGAGCTCACTCAGCTGATCAGTGCAGGGACTCAACCTTACCCAGCAGTCCCACATAGAAGCTTCTGTGGGACTTCCAAATTTGAGCCTGGTAGGTTGAAAAGGGCAGAAATTAATCTCAGAGCTCACTCAGCTGATGATGGCAGGGACCCTGTCTTTTTTGCCCAGCAGTCCCACAGGAGCTCCATTCCAAATTTGAGCCTAGTAGGTTGAAAAGGGCAGAAATTGCTCCCAGAGCTCACTCAGCTGATCAGTGCAGGGACTCAACCTTACCCAGCAGTCCCACATAGAAGCTTCTGTGGGACTTCCAAATTTGAGCCTGGTAGGTTGAAAAGGGCAGAAATTAATCTCAGAGCTCACTCAGCTGATGATGGCAGGGACCCTGTCTTTTTTGCCCAGCAGTCCCACAGGAGCTCCATTCCAAATTTGAGCCTCGTAGGTTGAAAAGGGCAGAAATTGCTCCCAGAGCTCACTCAGCTGATCAGTGCAGGGACCTACTTTGTCTTTTTTGCCCAGAAGTCCCACAGGAGCTCCATTCCAAATTTGAGCCTTGTAGGTTGAAAAGGGCAGAAATTACTCTCAGAGCTCACTCAGCTGATCAGTGCAGGGACTCAACCTTACCCAGCAGTCCCACATAGAAGCTTCTGTGGGACTTCCAAATTTGAGCCTGGTAGGTTGAAAAGGGCAGAAATTAATCTCAGAGCTCACTCAGCTGATGATGGCAGGGACCCTGTCTTTTTTGCCCAGCAGTCCCACAGGAGCTCCATTCCAAATTTGAGCCTTGTAGGTTGAAAAGGGCAGAAATTACTCTCAGAGCTCACTCAGCTGATCAGTGCAGGGACTCAACCTTACCCAGCAGTCCCACATAGAAGCTTCTGTGGGACTTCCAAATTTGAGCCTGGTAGGTTGAAAAGGGCAGAAATTAATCTCAGAGCTCACTCAGCTGATGATGGCAGGGACCCTGTCTTTTTTGCCCAGCAGTCCCACAGGAGCTCCATTCCAAATTTGAGCCTCGTAGGTTGAAAAGGGCAGAAATTGCTCCCAGAGCTCACTCAGCTGATCAGTGCAGGGACTCAACCTTACCCAGCAGTCCCACATAGAAGCTTCTGTGGGACTTCCAAATTTGAGCCTGGTAGGTTGAAAAGGGCAGAAATTAATCTCAGAGCTCACTCAGCTGATGATGGCAGGGACCCTGTCTTTTTTGCCCAGCAGTCCCACAGGAGCTCCATTCCAAATTTGAGCCTTGTAGGTTGAAAAGGGCAGAAATTACTCTCAGAGCTCACTCAGCTGATCAGTGCAGGGACTCAACCTTACCCAGCAGTCCCACATAGAAGCTTCTGTGGGACTTCCAAATTTGAGCCTGATAGGTTGAAAAGGGCAGAAATTAATCTCAGAGCTCACTCAGCTGATCAGTGCAGGGACCTACTTTGTCTTTTTTGCCCAGAAGTCCCACAGGAGCTCCATTCCAAATTTGAGCCTTGTAGGTTGAAAAGGGCAGAAATTACTCTCAGAGCTCACTCAGCTGATCAGTGCAGGGACTCAACCTTACCCAGCAGTCCCACATAGAAGCTTCTGTGGGACTTCCAAATTTGAGCCTGGTAGGTTGAAAAGGGCAGAAATTAATCTCAGAGCTCACTCAGCTGATGATGGCAGGGACCCTGTCTTTTTTGCCCAGCAGTCCCACAGGAGCTCCATTCCAAATTTGAGCCTTGTAGGTTGAAAAGGGCAGAAATTACTCTCAGAGCTCACTCAGCTGATCAGTGCAGGGACTCAACCTTACCCAGCAGTCCCACATAGAAGCTTCTGTGGGACTTCCAAATTTGAGCCTGGTAGGTTGAAAAGGGCAGAAATTAATCTCAGAGCTCACTCAGCTGATGATGGCAGGGACCCTGTCTTTTTTGCCCAGCAGTCCCACAGGAGCTCCATTCCAAATTTGAGCCTTGTAGGTTGAAAAGGGCAGAAATTACTCTCAGAGCTCACTCAGCTGATCAGTGCAGGGACTCAACCTTACCCAGCAGTCCCACATAGAAGCTTCTGTGGGACTTCCAAATTTGAGCCTGGTAGGTTGAAAAGGGCAGAAATTAATCTCAGAGCTCACTCAGCTGATGATGGCAGGGACCCTGTCTTTTTTGCCCAGCAGTCCCACAGGAGCTCCATTCCAAATTTGAGCCTAGTAGGTTGAAAAGGGCAGAAATTGCTCCCAGAGCTCACTCAGCTGATCAGTGCAGGGACTCAACCTTACCCAGCAGTCCCACATAGAAGCTTCTGTGGGACTTCCAAATTTGAGCCTGGTAGGTTGAAAAGGGCAGAAATTAATCTCAGAGCTCACTCAGCTGATGATGGCAGGGACCCTGTATTTTTTGCCCAGCAGTCCCACAGGAGCTCCATTCCAAATTTGAGCCTCGTAGGTTGAAAAGGGCAGAAATTGCTCCCAGAGCTCACTCAGCTGATCAGTGCAGGGACTCAACCTTACCCAGCAGTCCCACATAGAAGCTTCTGTGGGACTTCCAAATTTGAGCCTGGTAGGTTGAAAAGGGCAGAAATTAATCTCAGAGCTCACTCAGCTGATGATGGCAGGGACCCTGTCTTTTTTGCCCAGCAGTCCCACAGGAGCTCCATTCCAAATTTGAGCCTCGTAGGTTGAAAAGGGCAGAAATTGCTCCCAGAGCTCACTCAGCTGATCAGTGCAGGGACTCAACCTTACCCAGCAGTCCCACATAGAAGCTTCTGTGGGACTTCCAAATTTGAGCCTGGTAGGTTGAAAAGGGCAGAAATTAATCTCAGAGCTCACTCAGCTGATGATGGCAGGGACCCACTTTTCTCTTTTTTGCCCAGCAGTCCCACAGGAGCTCCATTCCAAATTTGAGCCTCGTAGGTTGAAAAGGGCAGAAATTAATCTCAGAGCTCACTCAGCTGATGATGGCAGGGACCCTGTCTTTTTTGCCCAGCAGTCCCACAGGAGCTCCATTCCAAATTTGAGCCTCGTAGGTTGAAAAGGGCAGAAATTGCTCTCAGGCTCACTCAGCTGATCAGGCCTCAGCTCCTCATGTAGCCTATGTTACCCGCCAGTGTTTGAGGAGCACAGCGGAAAAAACCGCATCAAGATCCGTTCAGTCGTTTGGCCATGCACTCAAGAAATACACACCACCTTAGAGTTTTATATACTTAAGAAGATTAAATCCAAGTTATAACAAGTTAAATCCAACTTATAAACCAAATTCCGTGTTCTTGTCTCTCCTGAGCCCCAGTAGATATTTAGTACACAGCAGTATACTTGCCATTACATCAGTACACCGACCCCATCTGTCTGGGAGATCAGCACCTGTTACGAGCCATTTATAAATATTCTGAGCAGTGGAGGACCGTCTGGGAGCATACGATGTTTTCTTATAAAAATTCCTTCAAAGTTCTCAAAAGCTATCGAAAAATCCCTCTCCCATCAAAGGACCACTCGCGGCAAATTGTCGAAACCCACGCATTTCTCTCCCAATTTATTTTTGGCGCACAAAGTCTCGAGAAGGTCGTATTTTTACAACGAGAGAAAAATCGACCGACAGGAGCCAAGTAAAAAATCAGCCTTTCTGTGGATGGTTGGTGCCTTCTACAAAAAAAGAAAAAGAAAATAATTCTGTCGTCCTCTCGACGCCTATTATTAGAAATTTTCAATTAGTTCAGGGAAGGCGGTTAATTTTGGACTTGGACAAGCATTAGAACGACCCCATATTTTTATTCAAGTTCCAGTCAAGTATTAGATTATGAACGCGGTCCATCACAGATCAAGTATTTTTTTTTTTTTAATGAATAAATATTTAATTAGTTTCGCAGATGGATAGTTTCAATGACAACCTGTATACAGCTGTCAAGAAGTGACTCACTAGCACACGTACGCAGCTATTTCCTGAATTTTGCATTTCCGACCATCACCTTCACGGCTTGCGGATTTTTCAGCCCGGGAAATTCTCTTACGGCTTCACTAGTTGCAGCAGCTGTGTCGTACGTTGTTATTCTCGTCCAGTCGACCAGATTCGCTAACAGACAGATTCACTCTAGCTCAAGAAAATTTAATTGATGGTGATCAAGTATTGAACAAGATAGAATCAAAGAAGTATTCGAAAGACAGAAGAAAACGACGCAACAATCTAAAAATACGTAGGCAGATTATGAACTAAGTGTTCAGCAGGTAACACTTCTTGAATACGTGCACCCCAAGACGGAATAATACAATAATATAAAAATTGAGAAAATAAGGAAACTAGACATAAATTACATTAATCACAATTACCAAAAACCACAGTCATGCAGCATGGCTATAAGAGCGAATTTTCGAAGTTTTCGGCAACTTCCTCCTCCGCCTAAAATTTTCAGAAAATTAATTTTCGGCCAATGTTTTCCCAACTTGATACCATACAAAATTAAAACAGGAGTAGTTTTACGCAAAGTAAAATTTGGGGTGGAAGGAGGGGGAGGGGGAAATCAAAAATGTTTTGAATACCAGAAGAGTAGGTATTGGATACGTAACAAATTTTTTGTTCCATTTTTTGCCGAGTAACACCTCGGTTTGTAGATTTTCCAACGCTGAACACGATGGTGAAGTCAGAATTGCGATATCCCATTCCGTTATCAGATTAGAGCAGACGAACCAGGAAGAACATCTCAAGAAATAACCACGTTCCTTCATCTTCAAAGTGCTCCAGTTTGAGAATGGAATGAGATATCGCAATTCTGATTTCACCATCGTGTTCAGCGTACAAAAACCTTTAAAATGAGGTGTCACTTGTCAGACTTTTTCATTTTGGGAATTTATGGGTAATTTCCCCCCCCTAAAACTCCCCCTTAGGGTGACCCGATTCTGCCCATCTTCGAACTTAGCCTGTCGATTGCCAAGACAGATTTTTCGTGCAAATTTGAACTTTTTATCTCAATTCTTTCGAGAGTTATCGTCTGGAATGACACATACATAAATATATATATATATATACATATAATTTTTGGTGTCTTTCGGCAGGGAATTCAGGATAGTCTGAAACGGATTTTGGTATAAAAATCTTTCGGAAATTCGAGTTTTAAAATTTTTGGACCGAGAACAATAGCTTCCTTTTCTTCGAAAATTCGCTAAAACACTGGATTCGTTGTTCCGCTAGAAAACAATCAATGTGCAGGTTAATCTAAATATTTTCATTTGGGCTTCCCCAAATTTTGGTTCATTATTTTGAATAATGCATCTCTGAAATCGACCACGGAAAAAAGCCCCCCCCCCCCCCACCCCTCAAAATTTTACGGTTTGCACAAGGGACGTAGAATTGGATCGAATAAAAATATTTCCGTCCGTCTACCGTAAGCGGCTTTTTCCTTAGTTCCCATGAATCAAAATTCACTAAATTTGGTCCCATTTGGGGTCTAGTTGGTCCTCGAAGCTCTGCGTTACTGTCAGTTATCACTAAGGGGTGAAAAATAGGGGTTTAAGTATCCAGAGTATCCTTATTTCGGAAAATTATATTTTATGGTATGGGTTTTTTCTCGCATTTTTAAATAGTTCGATTTTTTTTCTGAATTTTTGAGACCACCCGGAGGATTCTACGATGTTGCCATAAAATTTTCCCTAAAGAGCGGGGTGTATGCAGGCACCAAGTTGAGATGAGAGCGCACACCACCGATCCCTCGGACAGGTTGGCGCTGTGGCGCAGTGGTCTAAGCGACGGAACGGAACGCCAAAGATCCCGAGATCGAAACCCAACGGAGGCCGAATATTTTTCACTCCACATCAACAATTGCCCTTCAGAAATTCATTTGTGTTTCTTTTTGCCATTTTAGCCTCGCCACTGTTTGGTCATTGACAGAATTATTTTAGCAACACTTAACGGGTGATTTAGGTAGGCACCAAGTAACGAGTATGGGGTTAGGTACCAAGACCTACATATAGAAGCTCAGACCTACATAAATATATTATGTAGAACTGCCATCTACATACAGCATTCGCAAACTGAATTAAACCTTTCACAAACTGAATTAAACTTTTCGCAATTAGAATTAAACCTTTCGCACTTTGAATTAAACTTTTCGCAAACTGAATTAACCTTTCACAATTAGAGTTAAACCTTTCACGAACTGAATTAAACCTTTTGCACAACAATTACAAGTGAACCTTTCATAAAATTAATCCTCTGCAGTAAACGGTATTGCGAGTGGAGTCCCCAAAGCAATACCTTGTCTGTGGCGCGTGAATACCTTCCCTGTGGACCGTCAAACTTTCTTTGACCTTCTCTGTGCAGCGTCAGCCTTCTCTTACTTCGATAGTTTGCCACGGCAGCTATCATTTTCATCAATAACAGTTTTTGTAGTTGTTTTCGTTCTGTGAGGAACTTCGTTGTGGTGATGAGCGACAGCGATTCAAATAGTTCAGTGAATATTCCTGATTGGAACGCTCGAAGGAGTCGAAGGAACGGTCGAATTAGTAGTGATAATGACTCACCCCCTGTTATTAGGAACACAAGTCGAAGAAGGCGTGGAAGGTATGCGAAAGTGTTGTTTGAAAAAAAATCGGATGTTCCTGAGGTTGCACGAAGAAGGATACACTGTGAAGGAAGCGCCTGCTAAATCAGGTTTAAATGTGAACACTGGAAAAAGCGTCCTTCGCAAATACAGAAGGGGCGATGGTGAGCTCCCGCAAAACAGACGCCGAGGTAATATACATATAATATACATAGAAGGGTTACCTATACAGAGAGCTGTGCTCTGTAACAGAAGGGTGTTCTATACAGAGTGTTATCTATGCCAAAAAACCGAATCCGGTTCTCCAGATTTAATAGTTATTCCAAAAGATGTGATGCAACTGTGACATGTTGGTTACGACTATTTTGCACAAAGAAACAATTTTTCCCTTCAGATTATTTGCGGAAACTGTAGACAAAATTGACCCAAATTTTCATTTATGGCCCCCCAACCGAACTGGCTTTCGTTTAAATTATAGGTTGAAAACAATCCTGTATAGACCAAATTGAGCTCTCCAGCTCTGTAACCATCATTGTTGGATATTTTTCGTATTTTTTTCTACTTTTCACAAAAATAGCTTCAAATAACGATATTATGGAGCACAGCTGGAGATAACTTGAGTTGATCTTATTCTGTGCAATAAGTAGGTATGTGACTGTCTCTAGCTTTTCTATTTCTGTTATTTTTTATATAAGAGGAACAGTTTGGCTGTAATAGATTATCGGGGTAAAATGAGTAAAGTATTTATTTATTTTATTTTTTTAATGAAAGTAGATTCCATCCTGAGAATTTTGACACCAACCGCACTGTCCTACGGTAAGCAGTTCTTTTTCTATGATTTTTCAAAGTTTCAACAAATTCTGACGTCATTGCACACCTCTCGCCTGGCCGGGACCAATTGTGACGTCAGAATTGGTTGAAACTTTGCAAAAATCACAGAAAAAGAACTAATTAAAAAAAGAATTACAGAATGTAATCTGGTGTCGTTAAAAAATAATATAAACCGCTTTTGTGACCCGCGCACATTCAGAACCAGCGCAAAATAAGCCTTAATATTTCGATCTTTTCAGATTTCTTTTAATTTTCTATTGGCCGTTTGCTATATTTAAAATGTTTTTATAATCCTTTGGAGTTATTCGTTTGAGCACTTATGGACAAACTTGCCTGAAGCTCAATAAATGACTATTATCATCATTAATATTACTATTATTATTATTATTATTATTATTATTATTATCATTATGAAATAATTCTTAATCCCCAAAAACTAACGTTTCGAACAGAAAGCTATAATTCACGTATATTTTCGAAACTATTCCATCAGAACGCGAGTAGACCGGCTTTCTGTTTATGAAGGGCGCCCTGTTTCTACCTTCTAGTTAATGTTAGTGTTCAACTTTCATTCGAGTTGCGTATTCCTATTAGTGCGCATAGAAATTCGCAGGAAGTCAATAATTTATAAATTATGGTCCGTAAAAGCCAAGCTCCCGGTGCAAGGCAGAAATCATTGCCAGTAAAATCATGAAATGATTTTAAACAGTTCCACAAAGAGCTGCCGACGCAAGATCCGGTACGTACTAATCGATTGAACTAAAACTCGATCTTCGAGACATCGAAAGGCTGCGGTTTTTCGATGGGCACCTCGCACTTGGACGTCCAGTAAATCAATCGGGATCCGAAATCCAATCTGCAGTCCTCGTCAGGTCCTCCTATCTCTGACAGACGGGAAGTCGGGTGTCCGATAACGCCAATTTGCATACTCGAAGTGCCTCGGAGCGAGCTTGTAAACGGGCTGAACGGTCTGATATGCCGATATAAATTATGCGGGGATCGGTCAATAAACGCTACAAACGTCCCTACAACGATTACATTCCACATTCAACCGGTATCAACTCTTCAATCGCATCTCATTCAGAAAAACGCTGCAAATCCCTGCACAACGGTTTATTATTTTGTATAGAATACCCTTCTGTTACAGATCACAGCTCTATGTACAGATAACCCGTCTATATAATATGATATGTACTATTATATACATATTATGTAGATCGCAGACCCTCCGTAGGTTAGTACCTAACCCCGTACTCGTTACTAGGTACCTACCTAAATCACGAGTTAAACGTTGCTAAAATAATTCTGCCGATGACAAACAGTACCTAACAAAAAGAAACACACATAATGAAGTTCTGAAAAGAAATTGTTGATGAGGAGTGAAAAAAGTTGCAAAAGTACCTACCAACAAACTCCAGCCCCTTCTACGTAGATGGTATAATGAACCGTTGTGTAATAATTTACCGTTGAGTAATGATTTACCGTAGTAATAATTTACCCATCAATAATACTTCAACGTTTGTTCAAGTTTCACTACCTACCAACAAACTCCAATAGAGCCATCATTTTTCAAATTAAATAATATCACAGAACAACCAACTCGACTTCATACTCCGCCAATATAATCAGGTGATCCCTACCAATGATTGGCCGTATTCACAAATTCCTATTGTGGGCGCGTCTCTGGTTACGAGATTTGGTTTGAATTGTATACAATTTCATTCACACTGGAGTCGAAAATGCCTGTCGGTGCAAACTTCGGGGCCTTACTGTGAACGAACGGCTGGACGTACGATGCTCCGGATGGGCTTAAAAAACTCGCAAGTTCAAGAACTATTTAAAACCGTAAAAATATTTACGTAAAAAAATGGTATAGGCGTTTTGAAAATTTCAACCCCTATTTTGAACCCCTTAGAGATGACTCACGGTAACGTCGAGCTTCGAGGACCAACTAGACGCCGAACGGAACCTATAACCCGAATTTCATCAATTTTTTTTCATGGTAACTAAGAAAAGTGGCCCGTACGGCGTACGGCGTACGGCGTACGGCGGACAGACAGAAATATTTTTATTGCAGTTTTGGATTCTACATACCTTGAAACGTAAACCATCAAATTTTGAGGGGGGGTAAGAATTTTTTTTTTCATGCTCGATTCCAATGGTTCATTATTGAAAATAATAAACCAAAAAATTTCTCTCGAGTCTGTGAGCAGTTTAGCTTCCTCACATTGCTACTTTGAACTTCCAAGTGTAATGTAACAACCTACCCCCCTTAGAGAAACAACTCTCTTCAAATACCTGCTTATTTTTATTTATTTATTTTAACAACCACAGTGTGCACAGGCATTTCTGCCCTCTTAGTGCAAGCACGACAGTGCCTTAACTTTTAAATATATACCAAAAAAATTTGTAATCCCTTGAAACTTTTTCACTTTTTCATATCAAACTCCATATCAAGATAAAATTTTTGTTTTTTATACAAAAACTTCCAATAGAAATCCTTTTGAAGGGAAGACTCGACGAATGAGACTTAGGAGTTTTAAGGCAAGGTACCTACCCACCATTTTAGGTTTAATATTCTGTGAATAATACACCTATGTATTCGCTCAGCAAAAAAATTTTATAACACCCCCTCAAAATTTTTTCTTTTCCGTTTCAAGGTGCGTAGATTCCAAAAATGCAATATGTCCGTCCGCCGTACGCCGTCCGCCGTATCACGTGTACAGGCTTCATTTTCGGTCTAAAAAATTCGTTCTTTCGCACACATGCTCCATTTGGGCCCTAGTTGTGTCCCGAAACTTTTCAGCCCGATCGGAATATACCCAGGGGTGTTATGAGTGAAAATGTGTGTGAAAATATGTACTTTTTGCGTTTTAGTAACATGAGCTTTTGAGGTCCCTTTTTCCATGTTTTTGTGGACGAGAAGACCGAATATGAAGTCGATTTTGACCAAAGAGTGGAAAATTGAGGTTCTACCAAAGATTCAGGTGCCAAAATTGATTTTTTATGAGGCAAACATCTGGAAAATCGTCTGAAATCACCATCAATTTGTATAATAACACTAGAAAACGCTGCAAATCCCTGCACAACGGTTTATTATTTTGTATAGAATACCCTTCTGTTACAGATCACAGCTCTATGTATAGATAACCCGTCTATATAATATAATATGTACTATTCTATGCATAATTATGTAGATCGCAGACCCTCCGTAGGTTAGTACCTAACCCCGTACTCGTTACTAGGTACCTACCTAAATCACGAGTTAAATGTTGCTAAAATAATTCTGCCGATGACAAACAGTACCTAACAAAAAGAAACACACATAATGAAGTTCTGAAAAGAAATTGTTGATGAGGAGTGAAAAAAGTTGCAAAAGTACCTACCAACAAACTCCAGCCCCTTCTACGTAGATGGTATAATGAATCGTTGTGTAATAATTTACCGTTGAGTAATGATTTACCGTAATAATAATTTACCCATCAATAATACTTCAACGTTTGTTCAAGTTTCACTACCTACCAACAAACTCCAATAGAGCCATCATTTTTCAAATTAAATAATATCACAGAACAACCAACTCGACTTCATACTCCGCCAATATAATCAGGTGATCCCTACCAATGATTGGCCGTATTCACAAATTGCTATAGTGGGCGCGTCTCTGGTTACGAGATTTGGTTTGAATTGTATACAATTTCATTCACACTGGAGTCGAAAATGCCTGTCGGTGCAAACTTCGGGGCCTTACTGTGAACGAACGGCTGGACGTACGATGCTCCGGATGGTCTTAAAAAACTCGCAAGTTCAAGAACTATTTAAAACCGTAAAAATATTTACGTAAAAAAATGGTATAGGCGTTTTGAAAATTTCAACCCCTATTTTGAACCCCTTAGAGATGACTCACAGTAACGTCGAGCTTCGAGGACCAACTAGACGCCGAACGGAACCTATAACCCGAATTTCATCAATTTTTTTTCATGGTAACTAAGAAAAGTGGCCCGTACGGCGTACGGCGTACGGCGTACGGTGTACGGCGTACGGCGTACGGCGGACAGACAGAAATATTTTTATTGCAGTTTTGGATTCTACATACCTTGAAACGTAAACCATCAAATTTTGAGGGGGGGTAAGAATTTTTTTTTTCATGCTCGATTCCAATGGTTCATTATTGAAAATAATAAACCAAAAGTGTCAACACGTGGATCAAGACGATTAAATGGCTCTACCAATGATCAAAGATGATTTGAAAAAAAAAAAAGAGCGTACTACCTAATTTGTGTTTTGGGGGCCAAAATTGGTGGAAACCATCAGAAATAGCTATTTAAATTATTTCACATGAAAGAAACAATGAATGAACAGCCAAAATTTCTGTAGTATGTCCAATAGAATAATAAACCCATGTGACAAGGACTTTGCAGCGTTTTTGTGTTTTAGTAACATGAGCTTTTGAGGTACCGTTTTCCATGTTTTTGGGGACGAGAAGACCGAATATGAAGTCGATTTTGACCAAAGAGTGGAAAACCGAGGTTCTACTACATGATCAGCTCCCAAAATTGATTTTTTTATTACTCAAAAACCTCGAAAATCGTCTGAAATCACCATCAATTTGTATAATAACACTAGAAAAAGTGTCAGCATGTGGATCAAGACCATTTAATGACACTACCAATGATCAAAGATGATATTTGAAAAGAAAAAAAAAAGGAGCGTACCTACCTAATTCGTGTTTTTTGGGCCAAAATTGTGGATCAGAAATAGCTATTTCGGCTATTTCAATTATTTCACATGAAAGAAACAGAAATGAACAGCCAACATTTCCGTAGGTATGTCCAGTAGAATAATAAACCCATGTGACAAGGACTTTGCAACGTTTTTTCTTCTACGTTTCAAGGTGCGTAGATTTCAAAAACGCTGCAAATCCCTGCACAACGGTTTATTATTTTGTATAGAATACCCTTCTGTTACAGATCACAGCTCTATGTATAGATAACCCGTCTATATAATATGATATGTACTATTCTATACATATTATGTAGATCGCAGACCCTCCTTAGGTTGGTACCTAACCCCGTACTCGTTACTAGGTACCTACCTAAATCACGAGTTAAATGTTGCTAAAATAATTCTGCCGATGACAAACAGTACCTAACAAAAAGAAACACACATAATGAAGTTCTGAAAAGAAATTGTTGATGAGGAGTGAAAAAAGTTGCAAAAGTACCTACCAACAAACTCCAGCCCCTTCTACGTAGATGGTATAATTTACCGTTGTGTAATAATTTACCGTTGAGTAATGATTTACCGTAGTAATAATTTACCCATCAATAAAACTTCAACGTTTGTTCAAGTTTCACTACCTACCAACAAACTCCAATAGAGCCATCATTTTTCAAATTAAATAATATCACAGAACAACCAACTCGACTTCATACTCCGCCAATATAATCAGGTGATCCCTACCAATGATTGGCCGTATTCACAAATTCCTATTGTGGGCGCGTCTCTGGTTACGAGATTTGGTTTGGATTGTATACAATTTCATTCACACTGGAGTCGAAAATGCCTGTCGGTGCAAACTTCGGGGCCTTACTGTGAACGAACGGCTGGACGTACGATGCTCCGGATGGTCTTAAAAAACTCGCAAGTTCAAGAACTATTTAAAACCGTAAAAATATTTACGTAAAAAAATGGTATAGGCGTTTTGAAAATTTCAACCCCTATTTTGAACCCCTTAGAGATGACTCACAGTAACGTCGAGCTTCGAGGACCAACTAGACGCCGAACGGAACCTATAACCCGAATTTCATCAATTTTTTTTCATGGTAACTAAGAAAAGTGGCCCGTACGGCGTACGGCGTACGGCGGACAGACAGAAATATTTTTATTGCAGTTTTGGATTCTACATATCTTGAAACGTAAACCATCAAATTTTGAGGGGGGGTAAGAATTTTTTTTTTCATGCTCGATTCCAATGGTTCATTATTGAAAATAATAAACCAAAATGCAATGCCCGTCCGCCGTACGCCGTATCATGCATACAAGCTTCATTTTCGGTCTAAAAAAATCGTTCTTTCGCACACATGCTCCATTTGGGCCCTAGTTGTGTCCCGAAACTTTGCAGACCGATCGGAATATACCCAGGGGTGTTATGGGTGAAAATGTGTATGAAACTTTCGGTGTTTCAAGTAATATGCTGAGCTTTTGAGGTATCGTTTTACATGTTTTTGAGGCGAGAAGACCGAATGGATCGATTTTGACCATAGTGGAAAATGGAGGTTCCTTAACAGTATGTGTGAAAAGATGATATATAGGAAGAAACCATCCCACTTTTCGTAAAATTATACAAATGTTTCGTGATTTCAGCCATTTTCAGCGATTTTTGACCGTTATTAAGTCAAATTTGACCCACTTTTTTACCAAGTTGAATATTTTGGACATCGAAATACGTGAACCACCATCCCACACAACTTCAGGTGAATCAGGACAACTAAACGGCGCTGCCAATGAAAAAATTCTTTAGTTTGAGATCAATTTAAAAGCTAAAAAAACCATACCCTTCTATTGAAAGGTTTCGAGCTTCGGCGTTGAAAATGTCAACCCCTATTTTGAACCCCTTAGAGATGACTGACAGTAACGTCGAGCTTCGAGGACCAACTAGACCCCAAATGGGACCTACAAACCAAATTTCATTAATTTTGATTCATTGTGACTAAGACAAGTGCGAAGTATAGCGTACGTGGGATGGACAGACATTTTTTTTAAATTGAATTTTCGGATTCTACGCATCTTGAAACGTAAACCATCAAATTTGGGGGGGGGGGGGGGGGGGGTGTTAGATTTTTTTTTTCTTCATGCTCGATTCCAAAGGTTCATTATTGAAACTAATAAACCAAAAAATTCCTACACACGGAACTTGCCCATTATGTCGACTGAGCAATAAAAGTTACTATTATTACATGGAAGTATTGTGTGGCAATCTCCACACCGGAACTTCATTGCTCAACAGAAACGCCGCAAAGTCCTTGTCACATGGGTTTATTATTCTACTGGACATGTTGTACGTTCATTTATTGTTTCTCAAAAACACTAATTAGGTTCTTTTTTTTATAGCCCTTTTAATTGTCTTGATTCACCTGCTGATACTACTTCTAGTGTTATTATACAAATTTATGGTGATTTCAGACGATTACCCAGGTTTTTGACTCATAAAAAATGAATACTGGGAGTTACGCTTCGTTATATCCTCAAACTCTTCACTCTTCGGTCAAAAATCAACTTCATATTCGGTCCTCGCGCCCTAAAAAACATGGAAAACGACACCTCACAAGCCCAGTTCACTGAAATCTCAAAAAATCCTCAAAAATCCCTACTTTTACACCACTTTTCACCAGTAACACCCCTCGGTGTATTTTGATCGGGCAACCGAGCTTCGGAGCACAGCTAGGACCCAAATATGTTCCCAAATGGGGGCCCAAACTGTGTGCGGAAGAACGACGATTTTACAACAAATTACGACGGAAATTTAAGGCTGAAACTTCGTTAGAACCTCAATTTCCCACTTTCTGGTCAAAAATCGACTTCACACTCGGTCTCCTCGTCCTGAAAAACATGTAAAACGATGTCTCACAAGCCCATACTACTAAAACACCAAAAAAAAACCATTTTTACACACATTTTCACTCATAACACCCCTGAGTATATTCCGATCGGGCTGAAAAGTTTCGAGACACAACTAGGGCCCAAATGGAGCATGTGTGCGAAAAAAACGAATTTTTTAGACCGAAAATAATGAGGTAGATTTGGATGGTACGGCTCAAGGCATACGGATATTGCATTTTGGTTTATTATGCTGAGAATAATACACCTATGTATTCGCTCAGCAAAAAATTTTTATAACACCCCCTCAAAATTTTTTTCTTTTCCGTTTCAAGGTGCGTAGATTCCAAAAATGCAATGTCCGTCCGCCGTCCGCCGTATCACGTGTACAGGCTTCATTTTCGGCATAAAAAATTCGTTCTTTCGCACACATGCTCCATTTGGGCCCTAGTTGTGTCCCGAAACTTTTCAGCCCGATCGGAATATACCCAGGGGTGTTATGAGTGAAAATGTGTATAAAAATAGGTACTTTATGTGTTTTAGCAACATGTTAGTAAATGAGTTTTTGAGGTATCGTTTTTCATGTTTTTGGGGACGAGAAGACCGAATATGAAGTCTATTTCGACCAAAGAGTGGAAAATTGAGGTTGTATCAGATGTTCAGCTCCCAAAATTGATTTTTTATGAGTCAAAAACCTGGGAATCCGTCTGAAATCACCATCAATTTGTATAATAACACTAGAAAAAGTATCAGCAGGTGGGTCAAGACGATTAAATGGTACCTACTATCAATGATCAAAGATAATTTGAAAAAAAAAGGAGCATACCTAATTCGTGTTTTGGGGGCCAAAATTGGTGGAAACTACCAGAAATAGCTATTTCAATTATTTTATATGAAAGAAACAATAAATAAACAGCCAACTTTTCAAGGACTTTGCAGCGTTTTTGGAATTTACGCACTTTGAAACGTAAAAAACAAAATTTTGAGGGGGTGTTATAAAAAATGTTTGCTGAGCGAATACATACCTAGGTGTATTATTCAGAGAATAATAAACCGAAACGGGCGACACACTGCAATATAGTTGCATTATGTTCGTGAGGAAAAATTTCTCTGTACTGCTACTTTTGCTGACCAAAATCATCCTACAATTGGCACATTGCGGTCACCTTTATTGCTACTGTAAAACCCTCGTTTAGAATGTGATGTCAACATGAAACCGAGCGATGATTTCAAGTCAGCACTCCGTTGCCCGCGTCGCAAAATTATTGTGGTTTCAAGGGTGTTTTGTCAGTCATCGACAAGCGACAACCTACCTGGTTCCTTCTACGAAAATCATAACATCGCCTATTCACACTGTTTTCCAGGGAACAAGTGGGAACCTGTTGATTCGAGCCTGCCAGCTCCAAGTGAACTTTTCACTCAGGCAGGTGGCCAGTTCTTTTGAACCCTTTCAACGGACGGTGGAATTAGACCCCGTCTGTTGTATGAACTCCGTTCAACTAGAAAACAACAACAGTAGTTCGTTCCTTTCCCCTTTCAACCGCCTGGGTTTTTTTTCCACCTCCACGATGATTTCTGGCCCTCACCGCCTGAGCAGGGCTACCAACGATTTCTTACGGCTTATATTGACATTTTCTCCAACTGCCTGCGCAGTTTTTTGGTTTATTATTTTCAATAATGAACCTTTGAAATCGAACACGAAAAAATTAATTTTTAACCCACCAAAATTTGATGGTTTCCATTTCAAGGTACGCAGAATCCGAAAATGCAATACAAAACGCTGCAAATTATTACACAACGGTTTATTATTGACCTGTATAGGTTGTTTTCTGTGGTCAATACCTACCATCGTGTTTCACCCAGGAAAACCATAAATCGAGTGCTGGAGCCGTCCCGGGAATTAAAGTTTCATACAAACGCGCGGAATTCAATAATTAAATCGTTAATTATTTGTAGTTATTCATGAAGGACAATGGCAATAAACCGATGTGTAAAAATTTACCGTTGTGTAATAATTTACCCAAAAATACTTCAACGTTTGTTCAAGTTGCAAAAGTACCTATCAATAAAATCAAAAAGATCCATCACTTACCAAATGAAATAATAACCAACTCGACTTCATACAGCCATCCTTGATTATAATCAGGTGCTCCCTAGTGATGAAATCCGGGCCGGATTTGTACAGTTTGATTCACGATTGTGTTGACGAAACCTTTCGGTGCAAACGAACGGCTGGTCGTACGATGCTCCGGTTGGTGTAAAAAAACTCTGAAGTTCGAGAACGATTTAAAACAGTAAAAAAAATTCGAGAAAACGGCGTTCTGAAAATTTCAACCCCTATTTTGAACCCCTTAGAGATAACTGAAAGAAGCGCCGAGCTTCGAGGACCAACTACAAACAACCTACAAACCAAATTTCATCAACTTTGGTTCATTGTAACTAAGAAAAGTGCGAAGTACGGCGTACGGCGGAGGGACAGAAATTTTTTTTATTGCATTTTCGGATTCTACGCACCTTGAAACGTAAACCATCAAATTTTGAGTGGGGGGGGGGGGGGGGGTTAAATTTTTCATGCTAGTTTCTAAAGCATGGATTCCCAAACTGGGGGGCGTGAGAACAGGACAGGGGGGGCGTGAGACCATTCGACCATTCTTTGCACACCTTGCAAATTTTTCCGACGAAAAGTATCCGCAAACCCCTGCAACTTTTCAATTTTCCCAAAACTAGTATCAATCTCAGAAGAAACACGCTTCAAGGAGGTTTTTGAAGGATCACACTTGTCAAAACAAGTGTCAAACCATTTGGAGGCGCTCACCAGTGAATTCGGAAAATACTTCCCTAACACTGCTGACGAACATATTTACAGACTTTCAACGGATCCTTTCCATGTCAACGTTGAACATGTTCCAGAAGCCCTGCAAGAAGAATTTTTGGAAATAAAAAATGATTCTTCTGCCAAATATGACTTTGAAAAAATGGAAAAATCAACGTTTTAGATCAAATACTTCCAAGTGTATCCCAGAGTGTCACAGGAAGCTCTTCGGTTGTTTTTGCCTTTTTCAACCACCTACTTGTGTGAAAAAGCATTCTCAACACTCGTATCGATAAAAACAAAGAATAGGAACAAACTTGATGTTGCTAGTGACTTACGTTGTGCCCTTGCCAAAACCTCACCAAGAATACCAGCGCTAGTAAAGAAAATGCAGTCCCATCCATCTCATTAAGATTAACTTATTTTCATCTTAAAAGCAACTTCATAAAAGCTACCTACGTGTTTATCAAATCGTGTTTTGTGTAAATAGCAATAAAAATTCGTTTTCAGTGTAAAACTTGCATTTTTTCACATCCATTCATTAGTTATGTAAGGGGGGCTTGGGAGGCTTTCATTTTACCAAAAGGGGGCACGGTACAAAAAAGTTTGGGAACCCCTGTTCTAAAGGTTCATTATTGAAAATAACAAACCAAAATTTATGCCCGTCCTCCGTAATTCCAACTTTTCTTAGTTAACATGAACCAAAATTAACGAAATTTGGTTCGTAGGTTCCGTTCGGGGTCTAGTTGGTTCTCGAAGCTCGGCGTTACTCTCAGTCATCTCTAAGGGGTGAAAAATAGGGGTTGAAATTTTCAGAACGCCGTATCTCGAGAACTTTCAATAGAAAAGTATGGTTTTTTCTCAAGTTTTTAAATTGATGTTGACCTAAAGAATTTTTTGAGACCACCCGCAGCATTGTACGTCCAGCCGTTCGTTTGCACCGAAAAGCTTCGTCAACACGATCGTGAATCAAACGGTATAAATCCCGCCCGGATATCATCACTAGGGAGCACCTGATTATAATCACGGATGGCTGTATGAAGTCGAGTTGGTTGTTGTGCGATGTTATTTCATTTGATAAGTGGTGGACTATTGGATTTGGTTGATAGGTAATTGTGAAACTTGAACAAACGTTATAATTCATAAATAGCAACAAGTAATATTAGTGATTGAATTATTGAATCCCGCGCATTTTATGAAATGTAATTCCCCGGCTCCAGTACTCGATTTAGAGCTTTCCTGGGGGGGGGGGGGGTCCCATGAGGGCAGGTACTGACCACAGAAAACAATGATCTAAGCAGATCTATACAGGTAAATTATTACACAACGGTTTATTATTTTTTACCTTATGCTTCATGAATAACTACAAATAATTAGTGATTGAATCCCGCGCATTTTTATGAAACTGTGATTCCCGGGGCTGGCCCCAGTAAGCGATTTAGGGCTTTCCTGGGGATAGTACGAGGGTAGGTATTGACCACACAAAACAGTGACCTACGCAGAAGGGGCATCTATACACGTAAATAATTAATAATTGTGTAATAATTGGCAGTGTTTTGAGAGTTTGCGAAGCATAACAGTTTACTTACTCCTACATAACAATATTTATAGGCATATATGTTAGGTACCATTTTGGTTGAGCTGACCTCCTACACAGCACGAAATGTGAAATCCTCACCTGCGGAAAGACACAAAAAGTTAGAAATTTTCAATTTGGCAATTAAATATTATCAACAAATTGACTACACATCTACAATTTAAATAATGTGCTTGTTGAAGAACGAGTACTACCTTTATGTACCAGTAGGTACAAATATTAAAAAAAAAAAAAAGAAGAAGCAGCAAGACCATATGAGCGAATTTTAGTAATTTTTACATAATTTTTAGTAAATTTCTATTCCAAAAACTCACATTTGGCCCACTTCTATCGGAAAAGATATTCTGATAATTTTATAGAAATGGTATTTTTTTGGACTCGAGTCACCATTCTCTACCACGTTTGGTAAATTTACTACCTGCGTTCTTGGTGGTTTGAGCAATTTTTTAATGATTTTTACCGACACCCACTTTTTTGGGAAACATATTTCTGACATCTTTCTGTGTATCGATTGCACCATTCTGTACCATTTGGTCAAATATGGTTTTTTTGGTGGTGTTTAGCTACCTACTTTTATCGATTTTGGGCCAACAAAAACTTGAATTTGACCCACTTTTTGTTTTTGAAATTCGTGCATCTTCGAGCTCATCCTATCTTCTGCAAATTTCAGTGAAATTTGGAAATTGTGCATCGTCTGGAGTGACAAATAAATAAACAAATATTCTTGTACAAGGTGTCAGGTTAAGGCCGAACCACAGGTCAGAGGTCGATTCTACAACAAATTTCTGATAAAAAGCGTCCAATAACATGTTTTTTTTTTACCGCCTAAAACCCGGATGAGATTATACCACCGGAAACAGCATTAAATAATAATAAAGAGAAAAAGTTTAGGTTGGCCTGCCTAGTCTTTAAAAAAAACTCATAAAAATCAGCAGAATTAAGACAATTTTCGAAAAGTAAATTGGACAAAATTTCAGTGATTGCTTATTCGAGAAGCCTCGGGAGTGCCACCATTCGACTCTGCGAGAAAAATTACGAAAAGACCGGTGCCTCACTCATTTTATGGTTAAAATGTCTACTTTCGCGAAAAACTGTGATTTTCAGTGAAAAATCCATGGTTTTTGGCACGGAAACGAGGATTTCACGTCACGAGTCCACTGTAAAAAAAAATTTTGACCATACCACTGGAAAGCTGAGCTTTTGGGCTAACTCATTTTATGGTTAAAATGTCGACTTTCGCGAAAAACTGTTGATTTTCAGTGAAAAATCCATGGTTTTTAGTACGGAAACGAGGATTTCACCTCACGATCCACTGTAAAAAAATTTTTGATCAAACCACTGGAAAGCTGACCTTTTGGGGAGTTTTAGGGTTACAGTGAGAAAAAACAGGTAGAAGCACTAAGATCCACAAACGTTTGAAAAAAGTGAAAACTTCGCCAGTTTTGATTTTAGGTTTATTTTTCAGCCATTGAATTCTCTTTAAAAAAACCGATTTGGCATCAGGGAGATAGGAAATCTAATGTTCTTTCCGACGGTGTAATCACATTTTTGGTTTTAGTCCTTAAATTAAGCGGGTTGTGGCCATTTTAGTGACTTGAGGTGGAAAACACGGGAAAAAAAATCTTAAAAGTGAAAAAACTCGGATTTTAAGCGTTATAAAAAAAACATGTTATAGGACAATTTTTATCAGAAATTAGTTATGGACTCAGAGTGCTCAGAAAACTTGCTTACGAGGTTGAAGATCAAGGAATAAGAGAGGTAAGTATTTGTATCATCTTTACCCATACGAACCGTAATTTTTATATTTATATGGCTTTTTTTCGTTTTAAGGAAGACGTCGAGAAATATTCTAAAAACAATGTTCTTCCTGAAGTTGATAGTCTCCTTTGATGCAGACTGTTTGTTAGTGGACGGACGATATCCATTTACATATTATATCACGCAGACCTACGCTGCCCTCCAAAGTAAAAAAAACCGTAGACTCGATTTTTTTTGTTTAGAATATTGGTATGGCTGGATTCGTATCTTAAAAACCTGTTTCGGTATCCTGTTGTAAAAGTTGGGAAAATTCCCCTAAAAAAGTTATTCAAGGAAAACATCTACGGTTTTTCGAGTTTTTGTTGGTTTCCCAACAATGAATACAATTTATAAATACCAGATCTACGGTGTTAATTCATTGGAACACTGAATTTAATTTTATGATCAGGACATTACTGTTTTTCTTTTTTGTATCCCTCTCATATAGTTGTCTTAATTCGTCAGTCGGTACAGTTTTTCAATTTTGTGGCGAGCGCCAAAAGCTTCGAGCCATCGACCGTAGGTGGCTTCCACATCGCGGTAAGTCGTATTTTACAAGGGAAAATAAAGGTGGTGTTTTTCTCTTTGGGTGGAAAAATTCCAGCAACTACAGTGGGAATCAACCGTAGCATGAGCGTCCAACGAAGGAAAGCTGCCGAAAGGGTAGCAGACACTCTAACGTTGTTTGAAGCAAAATTTACCTCATCTTCTACGCCGGAGAAAAACAGTTGCTTACATAAGTTTATTAAACTATGATGAGGTTCTTGACCGCTGGAATAAGTAAGGTAGGAGGTTCCTGAGGTTCGGCCAGTGAAAACTATTTTCTTTACGCCAACGTTTCGTCGAATTTATTCAACATCTTCAGGGCTAAATTGACAAACAACATGAGTGAGACTAGGGTAAAAAATAAAATTAGCATGAATGAATGACAATGTGGTAGGCTTACAATACAGAATATAGGCAGTACAGAAACGTACCTTAGAGATTATGATGATGATAAACTGATGAAGATTATGATTATGATTAACAGAAGCTGATGATGGTGGTGAACAATAATATTGTGCTTATTTAAGCAATTTGCTGATGAAACAGTCGTTGGAAAAACAAACAAAATGGTGTATGATACTAGACAAAATGGTGGATGATAAGCTACAAAATGGCGGATGATGAGGTTGACATGACTGATGGTTGGGGCTAGATTTGTGAATGATTAATGTGATTATGATGATGAAACATGTACCTGTTGACTGTAACGAATGATAATGATTTTATTTGATTATATGAGTGTATATTCTACTGAGACTGGCGATGTCTGTTCTTTTATTACAACTACTGCGATCTCTGGCTATATAAACCATTTCTTTAATTTCCCTTTTTGAAAAATTATTTTCTGAATCAACGACTTTTGCATTTTCGAAGTCAAAAATATGCCCGTTTGTAATGGAATGTTCAGCAAGAGCACACATCAATTCTTTCAAAAACCTCGTGTGCTCTTGCTGAACATTCCATTACAAACGGGCATATTTTTGACTTCGAAAATGCAACAGTCCTTGATTCAGAACATAATTTTTCAAAACGGAAAATTAAAGAAATGGTTTATATAGCCAGAGATCGTAGTAGTTGTAATAAAAGAACCGACATCGCCAGTCTCAGTAGAATATACACTCATATAATCAAATAAAATCATTATCATTCGTTACAGTCAACAGGTACATGTTTCATCATCATAATCACATTAATCATTCACAAATCTAGCCCCATTTTGTCTAGTATCATACACCATTTTGTTTGTTTTTTCCAACGCCTGTTTCATCAGTAAATTGCTTAAATAAGCACAATATTATTGTTCACCACCATCATCAGCTTCTGTTCATCATAATCTCCATCAGTTTATCATCATCATAATCTCTAAGGTACATTTCTGTACTGCCTATATTCTGTATTGTCAGCCTACCACATTGTCATTCATTCATGCTAATTTTATTTTTTTACCCCAGTCTCACTCATGCTGTTTGTCAATTTAGCCCTGAAGATGTTGAATAAATTCGACGAAACGTTGGCGTAAAGATGATAGTATTCACTGGCCGAACCTCAGGAACCTCCTACCTTACATAAGTTTATGTGTATACATCCAAAATTGATGCGCCTTGCTGCTAAAGACGTAGAAACTAAATTTGGATCAATTGCAAAAAAAAATTATTGGAAAATATTGAAGAATGCCCATTTTACAGCCTCTAAAAACTTTACCTGTTTTTTTCTCCAAAACTAGATTTCCTTGTTCTACGACTTTCTTGTTTTGGACGGCAGTACGTATCTACTTGTAAGGAGAAGGTAAGTAACCCAGCATAATTATCCAATTAGAACGCCTGGAATTCAATCGTTGTGGGAACCTGATTGGATACTGATGACGGGCACGTCAAGATTGATGTGAGTTCCCATTTAGCCGCCTCAAACAAGGCCTCCTGGAACGGGGTCACCTTTGAAACCGCAGTAAACCTACGGAATTACATCGACCGATCGTCAATTAATCAACAAGCAATTAGGGAAGGCAGTTTGTTCCGACCATTCATTCAGGTCCGACAAGCGTGGGCGTTACAGCGGAGCAGTTACCGAGTCGCAGGTTCTTCGTCGACGGCGTCGAATGGAGCCGGTTAATGAGGGAAGTTGGGTGCTTGACGGTGATTTGTCTCGGGACTTCCTATTGATTAACTGATTACCCGGGCGTTGCTCCGCGGGTGTTGGGGAGCAGTTCTTGTTCCTGCCCCCTGGTGAGGAAGCCTACAATGTGATGCCGCTCTTTCGAAGTAAAAGTAACACTTGAACAGACCCCGCAGGTCTCTAACATTGTAAAGAAAAATTGAGTTATTGAAAAGCTGTCTATTTCCACTTGCCGTGGTTTTCCTCAACCCTCTACATCAGTGGTTTTCAAATTGCTTTGGGTCGCGCCCCCCTTGCGAGTATCGGAGGCATCTTGGCGCCCCCCTTCCACCAGTCCTCCTCCAAAATTCCCAAACCAAGGTATTTGTGTTAACAAATAGGAGAAAATATCGTTGCCTAGCAATTTATATAGTTTTTACTGAATTTTATCTTATATATACAAACAAAATTATTAATAAAAATAAACTTCTGAATTTATTTCACAAAATAAGAACGACGGACGTACGAAAACTAGTGTGATGGATGGTACCGGCTCATTTGAGTTAACTTCAGATTCTTGATATCGGGCTGCAATGTTAAGAGTGAACATCTTACATCAAATTCGACGTCCAGACGATTTCTGATTTTTGTCTTGATGACCGCCAACAACAAACATTGACCGTCAAACATCGATCGAAAGTCTGTCATATTGAAAACACTAGATATGTGTTTAAATTCATCTGATATATGTTCAATAAACTTCATCTGAACGGAGGTCTACACCCCCCCCCCCCCCCCCCCAAATCGCTCGCGCCCCCCAATTTGAAAACCACTGCTCTACATATACCACTTCTATGTAATATACAAAGATTTAACCAAATAAATGAAGGGAACGACGAGCCGGGTAACGCCAAGGGAGAAGGGCCCCTTCCATCAACCGCCGTCGCCATCAACGGTCATAACGGCCGATTTTGTGCCCGGGGAGGGGTGGAAACGGGCCTATACAAACAGACATTCTAGCCCAGCTCGTCATTCGACCGATCTCGCTCTTAACCTCGACTTCTCTCACGCCCGACCTACTCTCTTCCTTTCCTCGCACCTGCTGTGGTGAAAACCGCGGGGTGCTCCTTCTCGAATAATTGCTATGGTGAAAACCCCAGGTTACTCGCTCTCTCTCTCTCCCAGTGGCTGCTCTGGTGAAAACCGTGTGATACTACCTTCTCTGTTAGCATCCTCTTTTCCAGTATCTGCTGAGGTGAAAGCCACGGGATACTTCCTTCTCCTCTCGCATCTGCTGTGGTGAAAACCGCGGGGTACTAGATTCCTTCCTCCCGGTATCTGCTGTGGTGAAAACTGCGGGATACCTTCTTCTCCTTTAGTACCTGCTGTGGTGAAAACCGCGGGGTACTAAATCCCACATGCCAGGTGCCTGCTGTGGTGAAAACCGCAGGGAGCTACTACTTATAGCGGCTGCTGTGGTGAAAACCGCGGGGAGTTAGTAAAAGACTCCTACGGAGCACATCCTTCCTCCCTATCCTCGTCCAACCTATCTGTCGTGAGTCCCTCCCGGAACTCCAACTCCGTAGACTTAAGTTCTCGCCAAAACAACCCGTAGAAATAAGTTACTGGCAATAAACGGTAAGAGTGGGGCAACCGACGCAGGATCCGGTACACAACCTGGAGCCCCACCACCAGGGTATATAACCCCGGATCCTGCGCCATTTTCGCCATTCTACACTTCCTCTAGCTGCTGGCTACTCTCTCTCTATCCTCAACCTCCTCTTTCCAAATTCAACTCTTAAACTCTAACACCAATCATTCCACAGTATATTCACACACACACATTTCATCAGAATTTGGTGGAGGTCTCGCCCTTAACCAACCCTGATGAAATACACTACACGCTCGGTGGAGGTCCGCCCTTAACCGCTCACACTCTCTACACAAATTCACTATTAAATTCGCTCACACTCACACATTTCATCAGGATTAGGTGGAGGTCTCGCCCTTGACCAATCTTGATGACACACACTACACGCTCGGTGGAGGTCCGCCCTTAACCGCACACACACACACACTCGCTAAATTTCACTCATCTCATGCATCTAAATTCACTCACCTAAATTCACTCCAAACAACAATATCAACACACGCTCGGCTCTTAGCCAGCATTCTAAACACAAAGTCGGTTCTGGACCACCAGTACGGATAAAGTCAGTTTTGTTTCACCCGTTAGGAACACAATTTCATGTCATCACTGTCTGTGAAACCACGGCCTTTTTTCATAATTTATTTGAGGTCCGAGCAGGATTTTAGATGAAAGCCAAAAAGAAGAAGTTTTCAATTTTGACTTTTTAGATGTTTTCACAGACAGTGATGACGGGAAATTGTCAAAATTGAAAACTTCTAAAAAGTCAAAATTGGAAACTTCTTCTTTTTGGCTTTCATCTAAAATAATGCTTGGACCTCCAATAAATTATGAAAAAAGGCCGTGGACAGATACATTTCTTCCATAACGATCGAAATTTTATAACAGTGTCAAGTGGGAACAGCGATTCTGCTCTCTGATTGGCTGATTGGATAAAGTCGGTTTTGCTCTGACGCCCTACTGGCAGACGATTGTACGGCGCATTAGAAGTCGATCTTCCCCGGACCTCCTGATGGAAAGATCGAGAGGAAATCCTTGACCATTTTAGTTCAAACTAAATCCTTGACCATTTAGTTCAAAACTAAATCCTTGACCATTTTAGTTCAAAACTAAATCCTTGACCATTTTAGTTCAAAACTAAATCCTTGACCATTTAGTTCAAAACTAAATCCTTGACCATTTTAGTTCAAAACTAAATCCTTGACCATTTTAGTTCAAAACTAAATCCTTGACAATTTAGTTCAAAACTAAATCCTTGACCATTTTAGTTCAAAACTAAATCCTTGACCATTTTAGTTCAAAACTAAATCCTTGACCATTTTAGTTCAAAACTAAATCCTTGACCATTTTAGTTCAAAACTAAATCCTTGACCATTTTAGTTCAAAACTAAATCCTTGACCATTTTAGTTCAAAACTAAATTAAATGGTCCAACCAATTGACTAGTCCCAGAGGCCTAGTCCACAGACAGGTATGTTGAGGTACTGATCCACAAAGTTTCTCTAGATAAGACATTATTTTCACCAAGGGATAGGAGGCACATATTTTCTCATTCTAAACCATTTCGATAGAAACATAAGCCACTTTCAGTCGACAAATTCGAAATAAGAAAACCCGGTGTTTCAATCGTTATCAGCTATGCGCCTACTCAATGTAAGGGAGGGATGGGATATCGATATCGATATTATCGAAATATCGATATTTTCCTTCCGATATCCGATATTTTTGTATCGATATTTTCACTTCGATAATATTGGAATATCGATATTTACCTCCGATATTATCGTTTTTTTTAAATAACGAGAAGATAACCTCGAATTTGGTTTTAAAATTTTGAAGGCAAGGAATGTGGAGATTTTCATTTTCACAACATGTAGATAGGTACAAAACAAACTGAATATTATTTGAACAAAACTTAAAAACTACTTAATTTTAACATGATTGTATTTAGGTATAAAACGCATTGAAAACCTACCACAATTTGAACAAAACTCTAAAATTATTTTATGTTTATATTATATTATACAGGTGCAAAACAAATTTAACACAATTTAAACAAAGTCCACAAATAACTTTAAAAAGAAAGAAATAATTTTATAAGAGTTAAAAAAAGAATTTTTCCCCCCAGTGAAGGAAGGAACAGAAGTTTGTTCAATGTCTCTCCAGTAAGTCTGTTTCTGCTTGGTTTCTCCGTGTGCTGACTTCGGCTTACAAAATGTCAACCTAATTTTAATATAATAATGCGTGGCTTACTTTTTTCAAATGTTTTAATTTGGTATTTCAATTTCTTTCGATAATATCGGATATCGATATTTTTCATCCGATATTATATCGATATCGATTTTTTCATTTGATATATCAATTGACATCAATATTGATATTTTCTTTCGACATCCCATCCCCAGTAAGGGGCTTACAAGAATGTGCTGAGAAGTCGTACGACCTGTCGACTACACCAAGAGATCTGTCCGGCTACAAATGATTACATCAGGTGGATTCCTCCCTCGGTTGGTACTGATTAACGATTCCCTCACGAACGACCGCGAATCCTTTAAATTTCAACCAACGCCTTTTCTTTCAGGATAAAGGGAAACCTCAGCTCAGACGGGTTCTCAATTGATATTGCAGAGCGGCGGTCAGGCAAAACAACTGTTACACGCGAGGGTTCCGCGAATGCCGCCTTGGGGGGAAAAAAAGTAGACCAGCGCCGTTCCGCATACTAATAAATCGCAATGGCGCCTGCGGGCGCCGCTCTAAACTAGAACTGGAAAAGGGAGATGCTAACTAAGTCGACTGGACTTGCCTGGTTGTTTTCTATTAACCGAAAATCGTATTCGTATGGAGGATGAGGCGATCTTACTGTTACGGCCACCTATGTGATAAACCCACCTAGTTTAATCTATGGATTAAGAACTAGCATCACGATCCTTTGTGACCAGGACTGGAAAGGGAACAGGCCCACCGGGTTCAGAACTTCATTTCCATGCAATATTATCATCACCTCACTCTAATAATCACTTCAGTTTCAAAGCGAAGAATACGCAAATTGTTGTTGCAGGTCTTTCCTGTGTTGATAAATATACTATCCAACTCAAGCTATCGATTACGAACTACAGCTTTCTAAGTATCAACCTACAGACTAGGGCTGGCCCCTAGGTAGATGATAAGTCAATTGAACCACCGATTTCGGAGAGGATAAGCAACCTGAACCACCGATTTCGGAGATGATAAGTCTAACCACCGATTTTGGAGATGGTAAGTCAATTGAACCACTGATTTTGGAAACGATAAGTCAACTGAACCACCGATTTTGGATATGATAAGTCAACTGAACCACCGATTTCAGAAAGATAAGTCAACTGAACCACCGATTTTGGAGATGATAAGTCAACTGAACCACCGATTTCGGAAATGGTAAGTCAATTGATCACCGATTTCGGGGTACAAGTATGTTATAGCCCCGCCAATATCGATTGTATCGATTATCTCAAATACATCGATCCTTGTGGTATCGATGACGGCTCAATATGGCGTCCCGATGCCTACATCCCGGGTGCGGATATCAACTTTCAAAATGAATACGGGAAGACCATTGTAAGGACACCAAAAAATAAGAGTGACTATAACATACTTGTACCATCTATTCAGAAGTCCCAAACAACCTATTCATTCACAGGATAGTTTCTGGGATTGTTTATCTTTTTTGAGATGCGAGCGCTAGCGAGCATCCAGATCGCTTGACAATGCGAACGGCGGAATGGGAACTAAAACTAAACTTCTTGTACACCCACCGTCTTGTCTGATACACGTCATCGATACCACAAGGATCGATGTATTTGAGATAATCGATACAATCGATATTGGCGGGGCTATAACATACTTGTACCGATTTCGGAGATGATAAGTCAATTGAACCACCGATTTCGGAGATGATAAGTCAATTGAACCACCGATTTCGGAGATGATAAGTCAATTGAACCGCCGATTTCGGAAACGATAAGTCAACTGAACCACCGATTTCGAAGATGATAAGTCAACTGAACTACCTGGTTTTCCGATTTGGTATGTATCAACCAAAACTCACTTCAGTTCCTAAAGTAAATGGTTAAAAATAAGCAAATTTTGGAGGTAGGCGCCTCCTGTCCCTATGCTAATACAGGTTCGACTGGCTATTTCTGCCAATGCCATCTTGAGAAGGGTTTGACAATGGTTGGGAATCGAGAAGGCAGTGCATGGCCGGTTCTCGTCCGCCCGATTTTCTCTGTGGACAGGAATGACGATCACAAAACAAGCTTTGGACAGTCAGCAAAACACTGCGAACAGCCGGTCATAGGTACTGAACAGTCAGAAAAGAGTCTGCGGACAAACCTATGGATTTTCGAGCACGACGAAGAAGGCTAACTGAATCGTGTAACCTGGTATTTCACCATTCAAATTTTACATTCACGTCATGGTATAGGTCAAAAAATTACCTACCTAACACGGACGTAAAAAAGAAGCGTTTTTCTCATAATTTTAACATTGTCGCACCACTATCCTCTTGCGTAAACGCTCTGTCACTTGTAATTGGTGGTACAAGTGACAGAGCGTACAGCGACTCCGGGCCGTTGGTTCGAATCCCAACGCCCCTCGCCAAAACCTACGACGGTGAAGGAATCATTTGAGCGAATCGAACACATTTTGATCCTCCCGAGAGCACAGCCGATCACGTCCGCCACGAGACGAGCCCCAGCCTGAAATGGCCGTTTACATTTAATTGCCCCATAAAATCCCACTCGGCAGAAGGTAGTTGCAGTAGTTTTTTTGTTCGAAGCGATTATGCAACAATGGAAGGAGACCCTGAAACGATGCTTACATAACTGTACCAACAGATGACGAAATGAACCAAACGACGAGGTCGTATTTTGAACCGTAAACACAGCAGAGAAATAGGCTGTTTACAGAAAACATCCTCTAAAAGAGATCCATTTGGCCTTGACAATGTGAGGGAAGAAAAAGTGATTTTATAAGGCGTGTTTTAAGATTTTGTATTATATAGCAGCTAATCGTATTTTCATCATCCAAATCAATCAAATTAATATGGTAAATATATTACTGTCAACTGAAGAGTCACCTGTGTACACAATATTTCACTGAGCTTGCTATGAGGCACATCCACTCAGTGGATATTATACAAATATTGCAGAGAAGAATAATGAAAATCTGCATATGAAATGCCTATAAAAATGCAACTGCGTCTTCTCAAATCTTTCCAATATTTAGGTCCCATACATATGACTATATTATAAGTGCAACGCTTCATTACTTTCAACAACGACATTACATACAGAATCTATAGTTTCAAGAATTTGACTCAGAAAAACAAATGGCAATCAAATTCGCATTTCAAAATTAACAGAAATTGTAAATTTTGGAATGTTCGGGACAGAGAAACTACATTACTTATTAACCCAAAATCAACCATGTAGATTTTGTTGCATTTAACTGATGGCCTGCTACCATTACAGAGCTAGTTCCAAGTTCTATTTCTGTGCTCATGGTACCTGGAGGAACAGTTTGGCCTTCGGCGGAAGTCCATGGTATGATCATGTCAGGATTAAATCAATTGCCTTCTGTGGGACAACATAATAATAATAATATTCAAGCTCTCAGTCTCTTCCACCCTGAACCCCATGACCTACGAAATGTCACTGAATTCAGAATAAATAGTACCAGGATTATGACTCTGGGTGGAATTGCACTTAGCGCAGAGAGAAGTAGCCGTTCGATTTTGACGATATTCACGTGGGACCATGGAGGGGCCTGAAAAATGCAGGTAGGTAACAATTTAGTTGAAGTTGGATGAAAATAGCAGTCATATTTTGATGCGATTCTCCACCACTCGTAGAAGGCAAGTACTTTAATACCTACTATGTACAGAAGGAAGTTTTGTATTTTGAAGGAAGAATATCTTGCATATATTTATGCATTTTTCTAATTCTCGTATTTGAGGTCAGAATCTGTTCGATGTACACATCGCTGTAATACATCGAACAGCAATGCAGTTTTTTCGCAGTGATCCTCTGACTCTTTTCCGACTGTACAGTATCCATGAACGGCTGTTTGCAGTGTTTTCCTGACTGTCCAAAGCCAGTTTTCTTATCGTCATTCCAGTACATAGAAGACAGGGAGGACGAGAAACTGACCATGAACGCTCTGCTACCATGTGACTGAGTGTGACAGTATTGGTGGACCCTCGAGAGTCCCCCTCCTAGACCAGCGAGACTATCACCGGTTAAGATGAGATATCGATTAGGCTTCCGCTCACCGATCCCGTCACCACCGGACCGAAAAACGAATCGATAACAGCCGCACTGTTACAAATCCTCTCCCGTCTCCACCGGAGCAAAAAACGACTCGAGAACAGCCGCACTGTTACAAACCCTCATGGATGGTTTCTTACGGTTTTCTAAGAGTCAGCTAACCGTCAGAAAAATGCAGTGCGAACAAACCTAATGGCTGCCTCGATCAGAAAATTGGTATACCACACGTTGATACGTCATCATGAGGCTTCTTGGCCGGACTAGCAGAACCGGTGATTTTTGATGATTTGATGACTGATTCAAGAGAAATCTTGTGTCAGGCGATTCGGATAAGTTTGCGGAGCCAGAGAAATAATAATTTGCTCATTATTAATTTGTGGTTCCTCCGGTTCCCGTTAACCCTGTGACCTATGAAAATGTCACCAAATTCAGATGAATAGAACCCGAGTCACGACTGAGGCCAAATCACCCGTTTGGAGATGCGAACAGCAAGTCAAATTCTGATGAAATTCACAAAAGCACTCATAGTAGGGTACGTAGTACAGACACAAGGAAAATTGTTTTACTTCCTAATCGACGCGTTTGAAATCAGTTCAAGTCTGACGTATTGACTTGATTGACAAATCGGTATACCTTAAGTATGTTGATGGCGTCATCAGGAGTTGTCGCCTCCTGCATAAACCATTAGGCCTCTCGGCACGGCTAAGCGGAACCGGTGAATTCTGATGATCGATTCGAGAGAGATCTTGTGTCGGACGGCTCGGATAAGTTTGCGGTTCCTGAGAGAGACTGATGTGGTGATTCTGCATGTTGGCGAATCCGGAGGGGGGGCCCTGCATCACGAACGGGGTCACACGTCCTCTCACGAGGCTTTCACTTCTTAAAAAATTATTCAATCGATAAATTGAAAGATTAGATACAACGTGATTCGCTTTCTTCAGATAAGCGCCGTAAGGTGATGGAAGGAGATTGGCAACCATCCGTGGAATAAAGCGCTCGGCTTCGTTTCTACTGTGAGACAGCCAATCGTATCAGCGAATCTACGTCACTGAACAACTCTGTGAATCGGATTAATTTATTTATTTATTTTCTGAATATTTGACAATAATATTACCTACAATAAAAATTAATGAAAATTAGTTCCTCTAATGGGTTATCCTTGAGCTTGTTATCCTCACTGGTTATTGAGTCGTTATCGTTGAGCTTGTAGATACAAGAACGACATTATTTAAGACGGTTATTGAGTCGTTATCCTTCAGCTTGTAAGCATAAGCCCTTTTGGCCCAGCTCAGCATTCGACGACTCAACCCCCGACTTCTCTCTCTCAAACCTCTCTCCCTCGAACTTCTCACTCTCTGTCGAACCCCTCTCTCGTCCTCTCTCCAAATACCTTAAAAGATCTCCTGCTGTAGGTGAAAACCGCGGGGGAGCACGTCCGAAAAATATCTCCTGCTGTAGGTGAAAACCGCGGGAAGCATCCTAACTCCTGCTGTAGGTGAAAACCGCGGGAAGCACGTCCGAAAAATATCTCCTGCTGTTGGTGAAAACCGCGACGAGCACGTCCCTAAAAGATCTCCTGCTGTTGGGTGAAAACCGCCGGGAGCACGACCCTAAAAAACCTCCTGCTGTAGGTGAAAACCACGGGAAGCATCGTAACTCCTGCTGTAGGTGAAAACCGCGGGAAGCATCCCAACTCCTGCTGTAGGTGAAAACCGCGGGAAGCACGTCCGAATAATATCTCCTGCTGTTGGTGAAAACCGCGACGAGCACGCCCCTAAAAGATCTCCTGCTGTTGGGTGAAAACCGCCGGGAGCACGACCCTAAAAAACCTCCTGCTGTAGGTGAAAACCACGGGAAGCATCCTAACTCCTGCTGTAGGTGAAAACCGCGGGAAGCATCCTAACTCCTGCTGTAGGTGAAAACCGCGGGAAGCACGTCCGAAAAATATCTCCTGCTGTTGGGTGAAAACCGCCGGGAGCACGACCCTAAAAAACCTCCTGCTGTAGGTGAAAACCACGGGAAGCATCGTAACTCCTGCTGAAGGTGAAAACCGCGGGGAGTTAGTCAACCAATCCCACAGGAGCCCCTCCTCTCACTCTTCACTCCTCATCCTCCACTCTCTTCAACACTCTGCTCCTATTTCGTGAACTGAACCACGACTCTCTGATGACTCCTTCTCTCTCCGACCTTACTGTCCTGAAAACACAAGACGTGGTGAGCAAACCTAACCGCTCACCACAATTATTATTATTATTACATACCAGATTGCTTTTACGACTACTCCTACTGGTATATTAGTTTCCGTCGGTGCTGCAACTTTACTTCTTCATGCAGTAGTAATGTAAGGAATGCGGTTATGACTATCAGAGGCTGGCCGCTTGCCGACATTTCGGTTTCAACGTTTTTCAACCGTTTGGCAAGTCTGCATTTTTTCTTACTCAAAGCCGCTTCCGAGAGAACATTCCTCGAGATGAATCCGAAAAAAAACCCCGATCCTCGTATTCCTTTGCCAAAGAACATTTTCGGGTAAAAAAAACCGGCCACAGCCGATTGATTCGCGCTAAGGTGTAACATCAGCTGGCCGCTCGCCGATCTCTACTGCCAGAGTCGTAAAAGTTCACTCTGAGAGTCTCGAGAACGAGGGCGAATCCGGGTTTCCTAGTGAGGGGAACACTTGAAAATATTCAGCCGCACATCTGGGGCCTGTTTCAGAAAACAACAAGCAACAAGCGTACAAGTACCTGTACTTGTAATGCACAGTGTACAAATAGTGTTTTGCAGCCTGACCGGAATATACCCAGAGGTGTTAAGGGTGAAAAACGCTGCAAAGTCCCTGTCACATGGGTTTATTGTTCTACTGGATGCTGGCTGTTCATTTATTGTTGCTTTCATGTAAAATAATTAAAATAGCTATCTCTGGTGGTTTCCACCAATTTTGCCCCCCCCCCCCCCCCCACAACCACCAAACTTGAATTAAGTACGCTCCTTTTTTTTTCAAATTTTCTTTGATCATTGGTAGTGCCATTTAATCGCCTTGAACCACGTGTTGACACTTTTCCTAGTGTTATTCTACAAATTGATGGTGATTTCAGACGATTTCGCAGGTTTTTGACTCATAAAAATCAATTTTGGGAGCTGATCTGGTACAACCTCAATTTTCCACTCCTTGGTAAAAATCGACTTCATATTCGGTCTTCCCGTCCCCGAAAACATGGAAAACGATACCTCAAAAGCTCATTTTACTACCATGTTATAAAACACAAAAGTACCTATTTTTATAAACATTTTCACTCATAACACCCCTGGGTATATTCCGATCGGGCTGAAAAGTTTCGGGACACAACTAGGGCCCAAAAGGAGCATGTGTGCGAAAGAACGAATTTTTAGAACAAAAATGAAGCCTGTACACGAGATACGGCGTACGGCGGACGGACATTGCATTTTTGGAATCTACGCACCTTGAAACGGAAAAGAAAAAATTTTGAGGGGGTGTTATAGAAATTTTTTGCTGAGCGAATACATAGGTTATTCACAGAATAATAAACCAAAATGGGGTTTTTCGGTGTTTTAGTAACATGAGCTTGTGAGGTATCGTTTTCCATGTTTTTTTAGGACGAGGAGACCGAATATGAAGTCGATTTTAAAGAGTGGAAAATTGAGGTTCTAACGAAGGATCAGCTCCCAATAGTCATTTTTTACTATTCAAAACCCAGGGAAATTGTCTGAAATCGTCATAAACTTGTATAATAACAAAGTTGCAACGAAGTTTCAGCCTTAAGGCTGTTACGTTAAATTTTGGTCTAAAAACGTCGTTCTTCCGTACACACTTTGGGACCCCATTTCGGAACACATTTGGGTCCTAGTTGTGCTCCGAAGCTCGGCAGCCCGATCGGAATACACCCAGGGGTGATATGGGAGAAAAATGGGTGTAAATATAGGGATTTTCGAGGTTTTAGTCAAATGAGCTTGTGAGGTATCGTTTTTCATGAATTTTTGTGCGACCCAATATGAAGCTGATTTTGACCAAAGAGTGAAGAACTGAGGTTGTAACGAAGGTTCATCTCCCAAAAGTCATTTTTCATGATTCAAAAAACTGGGAAATTGTCTGAAATCACCATATACTTGTATAATAACACTAGAAGTAGGTAGTATCAACAGGTGAATCAAGACAGTTGAATGTCACTATCAATGATCAAAGGTAATTTGTCAAAAACAGGAGCCTTAATTCGTGTTCTTGGGGGCCAAAATTGGTGGAAACCATAAAAAATTGCTACTTCAATTATTGCACATGAAATAAACAGTAAACAGCCAACATTTCTGTATGTAGGTCCAACAGAATAATAAATCCATGTGACAATTAGCTATTACCTATTAGGTATAAGAGCATAGATTTTTTGGGACAATCAATTTTGCCAATTTAAGCATTAAGAAGGGATTTTTCAGCGTTAAAATTGAAAAAAAAAATCGGGTTTTCCTGAAAGTCGATGTTTTTCAACGGATTTTTTTATTTATTCGATCGAGTTTCGTTTCATCATGGAATACTGGAATATTAAGCAGATCATAGAGCACACAAACAGCAGAGGGGTGAAATCGTGAGGGAAATCCTCGTGTGTATTCAGTCAAGTCGAGTTCTTTGTTTGGATAAATAACGCAGTATTTCGTCGCTCGATTCAACCACAGGCGCCTTTGGAGTGCGGAGCGGTTCGTTGGATCGCGCAATATTGGCACATTAGGTAACCAGGACGGTACCCAACACAGTCGAGTGGTGTGAAAGGATGGATGGACCGTTCGAGATTTTCCAAGTCGTATGCAAATCAGCTTTTCGGCTGATCCTATCTTCGGAGAAAACCGTTATATTAGCGTTCCGGGAAGGTTAATCCCGTCTCCGCTCTCATGGTCCCGTGAGAGATTAATTTGATGATGAGCAGGTACCGAAGGAGGGATTTTGAATGAGAAAAGATCAAGGAAGTCCCAATAAAAAAAACGCTGCAAATTATTACTTAACAGTTCATCATTTACCTGTACAGATGCCCCTTCAGCGTAGATCTGTATCATGCCCCTTCTGAGCTCTCCCAGGAAAGCCCTAAATGGAGTACTGGAGCCGACCCGGGAATTACAGTTTCGTAAAAATCAGTATGTAAAACGGCAAAATTCAGATGTACATAGTTCTGAAGGTAAATTGTTGATGTGGAGTGAAAAATATGTTTTTGTTCCCGGCTAGGATTCGAACCTGCGACTTTCATTGTAGGATTACCGGGCTCAACCAACTGAGCTACGGAGCACGTTGGTACGAGGCAAGTGATGTGCGCTCTCAATCCAGGTTGATGCCTGCATACACGCTGCTCTTTGGGGCAAATTAAATGTCATGACAACTTTGTAGAATGCTCCGAATGGTCTCAAATATTCAGAAAAAAAAACAAACTATTTTAAAATGCGAGAAAACCCTAATCCTCAAAATACCATTTTCCGAGATAGGGATACTGTGGATAATTCAACCCCTATTTTTCACCCCTTAGAGTTGAGTGACACTAATGCCGAGCTTCAAGGACCAACTAGAGCCCAAACGTGACCCCCATACTCAAATTTCGTGAATTTTGGTTATTGGGAACTAAGGAAATAATGGACATACCTACAGAGATTTTGGCTGTTTATTTATTGTTTCATTCATATAAAATAATTGAAATAGCTATCTCTGGTGGTTTCCACCAATTTTGGCCCCCAAAACACGAATAAGGTACGCTCCTTTTTTTTTTAAATCTAAATTATCTCTGATCATTGATAGTACCATTTAATCGTCTTGATCCACCTGTTGACGCTTTTTCCAGTGTTATTCTACAAATTGATTGTGATTTCAGACGATTTTGCAGGTTTTTGACTCATAAAAAATCAATTTCGGGAGCTGAACATCTGGTAGAACCTCAATTTTCTATTCTTTGGTCGAAATCGACTTCATATTCGGTCTTCTCGTCCCCAAAAACATGAAAAACGATACCTTAAAAGCTCATGTTACCAACATGTCGCTAAAACGCAAAAAGTACCTATTTTTACACACATTTTCACTCATAACACCCCTGGGTGTATTCCGATCGGGCTGAAAAGTTTCGGGACACAAGTAGGGACCAAATGATGTGTGCGAAAGAACGATTTTTTTTAGACCGAAAATGAGGCCTGTACACGTGATACGGCGGACGGCGTACGGCGGACGGACATTGCATTTTTGGAAATCTACGCACCTTGAAACGGAAAAGAAAAATTTTTGAGAGGGTGTTATAAAAATTTTTTGCTAAGCGAATACTTAGGTGTATTATTCACAGAATAATAAACCAAAAGTCTGCCAATTCGGGTAGGTAGTACAGCTTCCTCATTTGAATCACATGAACGTATAGAATAGTTAGGTAGGTTCATTCTGATCTGTGATCAAATCCGCGTGTACCCTCAAAATTTCAGCTCTCTACGACCATTTTTCGCGTAGTTAGAAGCGTTGGAAGGAAACGGCCAACATTTCATGTTCGCGCATGCGCAGACGAATGAAAGTCATATGCAATCATCAACGTGTTATTCCTGATCGACCCTCCAAATCTGAACTCATTTCAACGATATTTAAGGTGGTTACGGGCGTTTCAAGTATCTCACGTTTGCGCATGCGCAGACAAAACGATTTCTATGATTTAGAAATGGGAACATCAGCCTTCAAACCCGCGCGTGTACCCTCAAAATTTCAGCTCTCTACGACTGTTTTTCGCGTAGTTGGAAGCGTTACAAGGAAATGGTCAACATTTCATGTTCCGCAAGCGCAGACGAAAGTTACATTACGATCCCAATGAAAAATTATTGGTATTATTTGTATTATGGATGATCAACCCTCCAAGTTATAAAATCAATAAAATTCTATCGATGACAAACAGTACTACAATGGCAAAAAGAAACACAAATAATGAAGTTGTTGATGTGGAGTGAAAAAATGTTCAGTCCCGGTAGGGTTTCGATCAGTTCGTCAGTCCACAGCGCTACATCGTCCAGCCAGCAGGACACCAGTGATGTGCGCTCTCAACACAGTTCGACGCCTGCATACAACCTGCTTTTTACGGCAAATTGCACAGCAAATTTTATGGGAACACCGTAAAACGCTACGGATGGTCTCAAAAATTCAGAAAAAATCAAATTATTTGAAAATGCGAGAATACTCAAACCTCAAAATACGATTTTCCGAGATATTTCAACCCCTATTTTTCACCTCTTAAGAGTTGAGTGACATAACGCCGAGCTTCGAGGACCAACTACGACCCAAACGGGACCCATATACCAAATTTCGTGCATTTTAGCCCATTCGGACGGTGTAAGGTGGATGGACGGCATTTTTTTATATTGGACATTCGTATTCTACGTCCCTTGAAAACGTAAACTATCAAATTTTGAGGGGGGATAAAAAAAATGTCACGGTCGATTCCAAAGTTTTATTACTGAAAATATTAAACCAAAAAATTCCTACGTTTCCGGATAGCATAAAGAAATTATTTTATTCTTTTTAGATCACTTTGAAATAAAAGCGTGTTTTAAAAAAGTTACTCTTTTTTGGTGTTTAGAAAATCTTGCAATCAATTTTTATGGTAGAAAGAGATCATTTTTTTTACGATTAGTTCATGTATTGTTACCGAAGACGACTATGCAAAATTTCAGCTTCTTGTTAATTAAATTATCATTTAATTAGGCTGAACTTGAATTCTTGAATCGTCGATAGCCATTGAAGATCTTCGAATATCCTAAATTAAGTTGTTCGCTGCAGTACCTACCCGAGCCCGAACGGTTTATTCAACTAGCAGACACAAGAGATTCCCACAAGGAAAACGGAAGTTCTAAACGCCGAACCAATTTTCCTCGTGTTCGCGTGTTATATAATTACTCAATCCCGCTCCCATCGCGGGAAATAAATTGACTCAGCGTTGAATTTATTCTCGAAATGTCATAATCAAACAGCGAAGAGAAAAAAAAAGCCCGTGGCACATCGCATTTCCTCGAGAACGTGACACGGAACGCGTCGATAAAACATTAAGAGTACTTCACACACAGGATGCCGGTTGTTCGACACAGAAAATCATTATCACGACACGCTCGAGCACTTTGAATTATCTGTCGACAAAATGCCAGCTGTTACGCACACTACGCGCACAGTCGCTATCGCGGTTCGCCGAGCGGACTTGGTGTAGGTTATTGCATTTAGAAGTTATTCCGGAACAAACTGAATTACCTACTTGGTTGATAATCAACTGAACAGATTCTAATTTATTCCAAGCCAGGATTGCATTCCCAACCTATTAAGAGGTAATGGGTCGTCAGACATAATTAATTAATTTATTTATTTATTTAACTGTACGACACAACTGCCTACTTAATAAATAATTACACATAACTTATTATGAGGTATTGTATAAGTAATATAATAGAGAAGTGGCTAAAGGTCATAGATTTGACTACTATCAGTGATCATCATCGGTTGTTGATATGAATATTATATATGCCAGTAGGAAACCGGTAGTAAAAAAAACTCCATTGTTCAGTTGGCATTTGAATTTGCCTCCGTACACTGTACCAAGCATTTTTCACTAAGTTCAACAGCCACACGCCAGATTCCACTGGCTATGGAATGGAAATTTTACGGATATTCAATATTCTAGTAGAGCATCCATGGTGGGCTCCACAGACCGAGCATGTTATCTGAATAAAGGGACAGAAATCAATGTCCTGCCATCGGGCTCCTGAACTGGCAAGGTAGGTTCTGGATCCTGGGACATAGTGTTGCCACGGCAACTGAGAACAGTGGCCCGTCCACGCATGCTCAGTCGAGTAAAAATGTTGTTCGCCACGCCCAATTTGGGCCCCGTCTCCAAAATCTGATTTCTACTCCAAAATCGTTCGTTTTCACAACCGATTCGATCGACACAGAAAGTCATTATCACGACACGCTCGAGCACTTTGAATTATCTGTCGACAAAATGCCAGCGGTTACGCACACTACGCGCAGTCGCTATCGCGGTTCGCCAAGCGGACTTGGTGTAGGTTATTGCATTTAGAAGTTATTCCGGAACAAACTGAATTACTTGGTTGATAATCAACTGAACAGATTCTAATTTATTCCAAGCCAGAATTGCATTCCCAACCTATTAAGAGGTAATGGGTCGTCAGACATAATTAATTAATTAATTTATTTATTTATTTAACCGTACGACACAACTGCCTACTTAATAAATAATTACACATAACTTATTATGAGGTATTGTATAAGTAATAAAATAGAGAAGTGGCTAAAGGTTATAGATTTGACTACTATCAGTGTTGATCACCATCGGTTGTTGATATGAATATTATATATGCCAGTAGGAAACCGGTAGTAAAAAAAACTCCATTGTTCAGTTGGCATTTGAATTTGCCTCCGTACACTGTACCATGCATTTTTCACTAAGTTCAACAGCCACACGCCAGATTCCACTGGCTATGGAATGGAAATTTTACGGATTTTCAATATTATAGTAGAGCATCCATGGTGGGCTCCATAGACCGAGCATGTTATCTGAATAAAGCGACAGTAATCGATGTCCTGCCATCGGGCTCCTGAACTGGCAGGTAGGTTCTGGATCCTGGGACATAGTGTCGCCACGGCAACTGAGAAAAGTGGCCCGTCCGCGCATGCTCAGTCGAGTAAAAATGTTGTTAGCCACGCCCACTTTGGGCCCCGTATCCAAAATCTGATTTCTACTCCAAAATCGTTCGTTTTCACAACCGATTCGATCGACACAGAAAGTCATTATCACGACACGCTCGAGCACTTTGAATTATCTGTCGACAAAATGCCAGCGGTTACGCACACTACGCGCACAGTCGCTATCGCGGTTCGCCGAGCGGACTTGGTGTAGGTTATTGCATTTAGAAGTTATTCCGGAACAAACTGAATTACTTGGTTGATAATCAACTGAACAGAATCCAATTTATTCCAAGCCAGGATTGCATTCCCAGCATATTAAGAGGTAATGGGTCGTCAGACATAATTAATTAATTAATTTATTTATTTATTTAACTGTACTACACAACTGCCAATACTTGATAAATAATTACACATAATTTATTATGAGGTATTGTATAAGTAATATAATATAGAAGTGGCTAAAGGTTATAGATTTGACTACTATCAGTAATCATCATCGGTTGTTGATATGAATATTATATATATGCCAGTAGGAAACCGGTAGTAAAAAAAACTTCATCGTTCAGTTGGCATTTGAATTTGCCTCCGTACGCTGTACCTAGCATTTTTCACAAAGTTCAACAGCCACACGCCAGATTCCACTGGCTATGGAATGGAAATTCTACGGATATTCAATATTCTAGTAGAGCATCCATGGTGGGCTCCACAGACCGAGCATGTTATCTGAATAAAGGGACAGAAATCGATGTCCTGCAATCGGGCTCCTGAACTGGCATGTAGGTTCTGGATCCTGGGACATAGTGTCGCCACGGCAACTGAGAAAAGTGGCCCGTCGGCGCATGCTCAGTCCAGTAAAAATGTTGCTCACCACGCCCACTTTGGGCCCCATCCCCAAAATCTGATTTCTACTCCAAAATCGTTCGTTTTCACAACCGATTCGATCACTTCCATTCAATTTGTCATCTCGATACGAGATGCTACGAGATGCTTCTTCGTCTTCCGATTTGTTTTTGTTGTCTTGTGAACTATATTCGCTTTTTCTGTTGATTCAGTTGCCAGTTTTTAATTTTGGTTTATTATTTTCAATAATGAACCATTGGAATCGAGCATGAAAAAAAAAATTCTTACCCCCCCTCAAAATTTGATGGTTTACGTTTCAAGGTATGTAGAATCCAAAACTGCAATAAAAATATTTCTGTCTGTCCGCCGTACGCCGTACGCCGTACGGGCCACTTTTCTTAGTTACCATGAAAAAAAATTGATGAAATTCGGGTTATAGGTTCCGTTCGGCGTCTAGTTGGTCCTCGAAGCTCGACGTTACTGTGAGTCATCTCTAAGGGGTTCAAAATAGGGGTTGAAATTTTCAAAACGCCTATACCATTTTTTTACGTAAATATTTTTACGGTTTTAAATAGTTCTTGAACTTGCGAGTTTTTTAAGACCATCCGGAGCATCGTACGTCCAGCCGTTCGTTCACAGTAAGGACCAGAAGTTTGCACCGACAGGCATTTTCGACTCCAGTGTGAATGAAATTGTATACAATCCAAACCAAATCTCGTAACCAGAGACGCGCCCACAATAGGAATTTGTGAATACGGCCAATCATTGGTAGGGATCACCTGATTATATGTATTGGCGGAGTATGAAGTCGAGTTGGTTGTTCTGTGATATTATTTAATTTGAAAAATGATGGCTCTATTGGAGTTTGTTGGTAGGTAGTGAAACTTGAACAAACGTTGAAGTATTATTGATGGGTAAATTATTACTACGGTAAATCATTACTCAACGGTAAATTATTACACAACGGTTCATTATTATAATCTACGTAGAAGGGGCTGGAGTTTGTTGGTAAGTACCTACTTTTGCAACTTTTTTCACTCCTCATCAACAATTTCTTTTCAGAACTTCATTATGTGTGTTTCTTTTTGTTAGGTACTGTTTGTCATCGGCAGAATTATTTTAGCAACATTTAACTCGTGATTTAGGTAGGTACCTAGTAACGAGTACGGGGTTAGGTACTAACCTACGGAGGGTCTGCGATCTACATAATATGCATAGAATAGTACATATTATATTATATAGACGGGTTATCTATACATAGAGCTGTGATCTGTAACAGAAGGGTATTCTATACAAAATAATAAACCGTTGTGCAGGGATTTGCAGCGTTTTTTGTGTCAAATTGCGTGCGTTTTGCTTTTGGCCTGGTTCTGATGACAGATTTTTATTCGTGGTACATACGTGCATTTTGTCCTGTTTGTTGTTTGTGGTCTTGTGGATTGATCGGCGTCCTAACACACAGATAACTACCTAACTCCTCCATTCGAGTAGGTACCGGCCGACGTGTCATTGTTTTGTTATATTTTAGTTTACTATATTTTTATAACACGTGAATTCGGTGGCTAATTTGCGGTGGAAATTGTCGACGTTTTCGTACGACGATACAGTGATTCGTACGAAATAGATAAGCTTTGCTGAATGCCACTCTATCAGTAAATAAGGGAAGGGTGTTGTTGCCTTGGGGTACTTTGTAGACAAATCTGTTGGTTTTGTGTTCTGGCTTGGTGCCCCACAGTTTTCAGAGCCCACGCACCGCTACTGTATGCCAGTGGCTCAATTCTCAGTCTCTCAACCATACACATTTATGTGGATAAATCCAAATATATCCTTTTTGGATTTACGTGTATAAAATTAAATAAATAAATTTTCCCGCGCTAGAGACAACTATTCCCATCTGTACAGCCTGAAATTGCACATATATAACCTAGATCACGCGGCATGTGCCTGCGAGGAAATCGAGTCAGCAAAGAATAGAAAATACTTGAGAAAATAATGGAATAATAAGGTGAGAACCTTGATTGGAAGGCATAGGTTAAGTCATCTGTTATACAAAACTGTTTCTTTCTTTGTCCTTAGATGCGTTCCTACACCATTCATCCGATTGCGATGAAACGCTGGAGAGTTGTTGTGGGCATGCCCACAAAGGTTTCTACGTTTTTTTCCCCCTTGTGAAATCCACCCCAGCGAAGGTTCCTGAAGTACCTTTAGGTAAACGGTAACAAAAATGTTCCCATATGCAGGTTGAAGCCCGAGTTAGGGAGAAGAGTTCCAAACTGTTTTGACAAAAATTACCTTTAAAAAAAACTCGAAAAACTCGGCATAACAAAAATTAACTTTTCTTTTATAAAGATAATTATTAGTAGTAGGTACATCTTTTCAATATATCTGGCGCATGAGTATTTAAAAAAACAAAACAAATTCGAGTGTATTCCATCTCAGTTCAGTGGCAGTTCTTGTGTGACATAACTGGTGTTGATTTTTTTGGTAGGTACTTGATTTGATTTGATTGGGTAGGATTTTGTTGATAGGTACTTTTGTAACTTGAACAACCGTTGAAGTATTATTGATGGGCATATTATTACCCCGGTAAATTATTAAACAACGGTTCATTATACTATCTACGTAGAAGGGGCAACTATGCAGGTAAATTATTACACAACGGTTTATTATTTGCCTTATGATTCGTGAATAACTACAAATAATTAATGATTGAATTATTGAATCCCGCGCATTTGTAGGAAACTTTAATGCCGGGGCCGGCTCCAGTACTCCATTTAGGGCTTTCCTGGAGGGAAGTTCAAGGGTATTGACCACAGAAAACAGAGATCCACGCAGAAGGGGATTCCATACATTTCCATACATTTTTTAAAGCATTTTCCTTTAACAACTTGACAAAACTACGTATCCATTTAATCAGAACTTACACGGACTAGTACTTACTTCAAGATGTTGAGAAAAATTATATTCTGGTACGAACTATAAATCACTCGCGAAGAAATCGTGGAAACCCATTTCAAAGAAAAACGGAGTTATTGAAAAAATAGTCTATTTCCACTAATACACGAAAAAACGCAAAAAACACTGTTATACCGGTATAACAGTGTTTTTTGCGTTTTTTCGTGTATTAGTGGAAATATACTATTTTTTTCAATAACTCCGTTTTTCTTTTTATATTCTGGCTTATTGCTAGTAGGAAGTGAATCAAAATAAAGTTTAATGCACCCATTAATCAAATAGACGTTGATGATTTTTGGCTACGGTTTAATTTGGCCGTCTCCCGAGGAACTTCGGGGCGGTAGCTGAGTGTCGTTTATATCTTGCGGTTACGTCAGGGATTTCTGTGGTGAGCAAAGTTGAGGTGTTCAGTTACATCATCCCTTTGGCACAGGCCACCTGAGAAGAGGCGGCAGGCTGACTGCCACAGCCACTCGCCCTCCCTTGACTTGTCTCTCGGATTCAAGAAACTCGATCGCATTTCTCGAAATCTGCGGACTTGAATATTATGAATATTCAAGAGCGTAGATTTAAGTTCCTTCACCCCCCCCCCCCCCCCCGACCTACCCAATTTATATCGAGGTAAGTAATAAATTTATATGGCGCGATAATGGTTTTTTTTTAACTTCATTACAGCAGCCTGCTTCCATAAAATGATTACAGGCTAATTACACGCTGGAATAAGTCTACTGTACATAGTGAAGATATTACTTAAACTAAACTAAATTTCGTGTTGACATTACAAAATAAATAAGTATACTATGCATGAATAAAATCATAATACCTACGTCGAAATTTATAGTTTCTAAAAACAAAATCAAGTCTCTCGTATGTTTCTGGAGTAGCACAACGACATCACAAGGCCATTCATCCCCTCGCAGGACGACGCATACCCGCTCCAGTCGAGCTCGAGGAGCGTCCAAATGCGAGCAGATGATACCAATCCTGGACGTCACCGGAACCGCAGGAACACACATCCGTCTCCGCCAAGTGAAATCTGTGCAGGTAGGCCTTCAGTCTTCCATGACCTGAGAGCAGCAACGTCATTCGCCAGGAAACAGCGAACGAGGTCTGCATCCGATCAGCAATCGTCGGGAATATGCTTCTCGTGTGGTTTCCATCGTCCGTCGCCTGCCACACCCTTTCCCAGCAATTGACACTCTCGGCAACCAGCATACTTTTAAGACGACCTCTCGAGGCCTTGCAGAAGGCTTCCGACCTACTAGAGTCGGCTGCCGCCTCCTTGGCCAGACGATCAGCTTCCTCATTGCCCTCAGTGCCTACACGTGCCCGCGTCCACGCTAGTCGAAGATTCCATCCAGCCTCCCGCAGACATCCAATCAGGGAGCGAATCTCCTCTATATTCGCCAAATGATTTGTCCTATCAGCTATCATCGCCAGGGACACCTTGCTATTGGTGTGTAAAAGCACTCCTCTGTTACGGGCGTCCAGTTTCTGGCGCCGGACCCACCGTGTAGCCTCCAGCAATGCCAGAACCTCAGCTTGATTGATTGTACACACACCAGCCAGTCGAAATTTCTGATGGTAAATGGGCTGCACAATCCCACTCTTGTAAACCACAAAGGCACATCCAACTTTTCCTCCTCCAAGATCGCTGCCATCCGTAAAAACCGAATGGTTCCTCATCGTCCTGACCTGCCGATTCCGCCCCCACATCCACCGCAATGCCGGGTGCCTCCAGTCACTCGGCGGCAAAGGCTTGTCAACATCTTCTCCACTCTGGAGCATGTACAGTTGCCTCAATTCCTGGACCGCGATAATGGTGACGTCGGAACTGCAAGTGGCCACTTATTAGTGTTAGGATGTAAATTGAAGTTCGGCTACACCGTACCTGTGTGCGTTTTGTATGGTAGCGTCTTTTGGTTTATTATTCTGTGAATAATACACCCCCAGCAAAAACAGCAAAACCTTTTTATAACACAAAATTTTTTCTTTTACGTTTCAAGGGGGCGCAGACTCCAAAAATGCAATGTCCGTCCACCGTATCACGCATAATAATAATAATAATTAGTTTTATTTGTAAAACATCCAAAGGATATTACAAAGTCAAAAATTCATTGGTCCGTGAGTAAATAAATTAACATACATCTACAAATAGTAGTCGCAAAAATAACACAAATAACAGTTGGTATTCAAAATTTGAGGGCTACAAATTCTTCAATACAATAAACAGGACGGCAAACTCTATATGAGCATGGTATAACTACTTCAATTTCGGTGTTTTAGTAAAACGAGCTTTTGAGGTATCATTTTCCATGTATTTTAGGGCGAGAAGACCGAATATGAAGTCGATTTTGACCAAAGAGTGAAGAATTGAGGTTGTAACGAAGGTTCAGCTCCCAAAATTCATTTTTTCATGAGTCAAAAACCTGGGAAATCGTATGAAATCACCCTCAATTTGTATAATAACTACAGAAGTACTATTAGCAGGTGCATCAAGACAATAAAATGGCAGTATCAATGATCAAAGATATTCTGTAGAAGAAGGAGAAAAAGGGGGGGGGGGGCAGCCCAGGTCGTGTTTTTGGGGGGCCAAAATTGGTCCATATAAAATAACGAAGCTTAAATTAACAGCCAACATTTGTGTATGTAAGTCCAATAGAATAATAAACCCAACTGACAAGGACTTTGCAGCGTTTTTTCAACTCGCGTTTATCGTTATCCGACTAAGTTCTGCATTCTCAAGGCTAAAATGAGTCAAAAGTACGTGTTTTTTGGATTCCAAAACACTCCTGAATCTCATTTTTTCGAGTCTTCTCGTAGTAATTAAATTTTGAAAATCGAGGTCACCAACAACCCTATTCCTGTTTCGCGTATGAGAAAAACTCATTTGCAGAGTTTTTCTCTGCAAACTATTACACAACGGTTTATTATTTACCTGTATAGATGCCCCTTCTGCGCATATCACTGTTTTCTGTGGTCAATACCTGCCCTCGAACCCCCCCAAAAGCCCTAAATCGAGCATAAACGTAAAACATAAGGCCTCAGCCACTTTTGAAGAGCCGAGCCTAAAAACACCAATTTGAATTCGGCAAACGTCATCAGCCGAAAACTCGGAGTGATTTTTCCACTGTGAAAATAATGGATCGTTTACTCTTTTGAACCCCTAAATGAGATGAAATGCTGTGTCATCTCATACTTGAATTAGCAGTGACATTATAACCGTCCTCAATTGAGAAGTTGATATTCCAAACATTCGGTACGCCCATAAAAACCATTAAATTTAATGATATAAGCTAAATTTAATGGTTTCTTTATGGGCGCCCCGAATGATTTTACGATGAACTTGCGTTCTTCGCGGTAATCCAGCGTTGAATTTCTGAAGGTCGAATGACAAAGGCGAAGTAAACGAAAATTGCCTGTAGGATTATCATTGAATCGTTGTTTCTTCCGTAACGGGAAGATGATTAAGCGTTACTGCCGACGCACAAGTGCTACGACGTTGGTTGTTATCGGATGATCGGCTGTGTCACAATTATGGGTCTTTCGGAGAACTTATACCGATATTTTTGTGAGGATATTCCTTGTGAATTAGTAACGAACTGAGAGGACATTCCACATACTTACGGTTCGAATGAACGACAGCAGCTGTAGTTAGTGGAATGTTCAGTTGGGATAACCTAGGCTGTGATATGGTGTGAGGATATGATAATCTAGGCTATGTTAACCTATGATAGTCTATGATGTGGTATGAGGCTGTGATATGGTATGAGGCTATGATAACCTAGGATGTGGTATGTGATGAGGCTATGATAACCTAGGATAGGCTATGATAATCCATGGCTGTGATATGGTATGAGGCTATGATAACCTACGATAGGCTATGATAACCTAGGCAGTGATATGGTATGAGGCTATGATAACCCATGGCTGTGATATGGTATGAGGCTATGATAACCCATGGCTGTGATATGGTATGAGGCTATGATAACCTATGATAGGCTATGATAACCATAGCTGTGATATGGTATGAGGCTATGATAACCCATGGCTGTGATATGGTATGAGGCTATGATAACCTATGATAGGCTATGATAACCTACGATAGGCTATGATAACCCATGGCTGTGATATGGTATGAGGCTATGATAACCTTTGATAGGCTATGATATGGTATGAGGCTATGATAACCTATGATAGGCTATGATAATCCATGGCTGTGATATCGTATGAGGCTAAGATAGGCTATGATAACCTAGGCTGTGATATGGTATGAGGCTGTGATAACCTAGGCTGTAATAGACTATGATAACCTAGGCTATGAAAAACCATAGCTGTGATATGGTATGAGGCTATGATAACCCATGGCTGTGATATGGTATGAGGCTATGACAGGCTATGATAGGCTATGATAATCCATGGCTGTGATATGGTATGAGGCTATGACAGGATATGATAATCCATGGCTGTGATATGGTATGAGGCTATGATAACCTAGGCTGTAATAGGCTATGATAATCCATGGCTGTGATATCGTATGAGGCTATGATAGGCTATGATAACCTAGGCTGTGATATGGTATGAGGCTGTGATAACCTAGGCTGTAATAGACTATGATAACCTAGGCTATGAAAAACCATAGCTGTGATATGGTATGAGGCTATGATAACCCATGGCTGTGATATGGTATGAGGCTATGACAGGCTATGATAATCCATGGCTGTGATATGGTATGAGGCTATGATAACCTAGGCTGTAATAGGCTTATGATAACCTAGGCTATGATAACCCATGGCTGTGATAAGGTATGAGGCTATGATAACCTAGGCTGTAATAGGCTATGATAATCCATGGCTGTGATATGGTATTAGGCTATAACCTAGGCTGTGATATGGTATGAGGCTATGATAACATATGATAGGCAATCCATGGCTGTGATATGGTATTAGGCTATGATAACCTAGGCTGTGATATGGTATGAGGCTATGATAACCTATGACAGGATATGATATGATAACCTATACAGGCTATGAGGGCTTAGACTTGGAACTTTATCGAGAAACATCATAATTTTGATAAATTATGATTCCATCAGATACGTAATATTTTATTCATTTTATATTATTACTCCATCAAGCATGATGTTGTAGCACATAAAATTGTCAATTCCCCCATTCCCGTCCATCCCCGACGGCAAAACGTCGAAATTGTGGCTCTTTTACATATAATATTTTAATAATAATGAAATTACAATATTATTAAATTTCTTACATTTATTCTCTTTTATATTAATTACATGCCTATATCCTCTCATAAATTGATAAATAAAGTACCTACTATCTACACAACTGAAGAAATTAAACATGGCAAATTAAGTAGGAACGATAGGTATCTACCTAAATTTATTTCTACACTACATGAAATGCACGTGATTTTGAAGTACCTACCCTTAGTTTTCGGGTTATTTTGGAATTTAAGTTTTTTATCCGTAAATCACAGTTTTCTACATAAAAATCGTCTTCCCATTTTTAAAGGTGTAAAAGAAAATTGGTGACTACCGTTGAAAAGCTCATTAAATTTCCTTTCAGAATATGCCAGTTTGGAGAATTGTTGAGTGGTCTGAATCTATGAGATTCTCGTTTGAAAATCGAACTTTCGCGAATCCTTCAAAATTTGAAAACTTCAAAGCGTACCTCAAAAAGTGCCGGGAACACAACACTTTTCGTTAAATTATATCTTTTTTTTACCGCGATTTTTGACCCTTATAAAGTCAAATATGACCCACTCTTTTTTGAGAAAAATATTTTGATCATCGAAATAGTCCCTCCGTCGCGATTCACCACCCCTCACAACATCAGGTGAATTAATACTGTTTTTAGCCCTTAATACCAATTTTTGACCCCCAAAATCCAAATTTGGCCCCTGTTCTGTACGAAAAACAACTGAAATGGTATTTTTCTGTGTTTCATCACCCACCCACACCCCTTTCAGATTTGTATATCAATTATTCGCAATTTTGGCCGCTTTACCGATTTCTGACCTCTTAAAACCTCATACCTGGCCCCTTCGAATTTTTGAAAATAGCTCATCTTCAATCTCATTATTATGTTTGGTAATAAGAAAATGTTGGGGACATTTGTAATTTTTATCATGTACCCAAGGTCCGATATCGTCTGGAGTGACTCAATAAAATATATAAATTATATTAATTGTTGTTAAAATCTAGGGATGAATTCAGGATGCTCTGAAACGCATATTTGCTTATTTTAAAAAAAAATTCAAAAATTCATGTTCTCAAAATATTGGACTCGATGCAATAGCTTCATTTTTCTTTGAAAATTCGCTAAAAGATAATGAAAAGGTCGCAAAGAAATGACGGTTATGTACCTATTTGTAATTTCGAGGAGGCAAGCGAATATATTATAAGAAAACCACAGTCATGCAGTATGGCTATAAGAGCGAATTTTCGAAGTTTTCGGCATCTTCCTCCTCCGCCTAAAATTTTCTGAAAATTAATTTTCGGCCAATGTTTTCCCAACTTGATACCATACAAAATTAAAACAGGAGTAGTTTTACACAAAGTAAAATTTGGGGTGGAAGGAGGGGGAGGGGGAAATCAAAAATGTTTTGAATACCAGAAGAGTAGGTATTGGGTACGTAACAAATTTTTTGTTCCATTTTTTGCCGAGTAACACCTCGGTTTGTAGATTTTCCAACGCTGAACACGATGGTGAAGTCAGAATTGCGATATCCCATTCCGTTATCAGATTAGAGCAGACGAACCAGGAAGAACATCTCAAGAAATAACCACGTTCCTTCATCTTCAAAGTGCTCCAGTTTGAGAATGGAATGAGATATCGCAATTCTGATTTCACCATCGTGTTCAGCGTACAAAAACCTTTAAAATGAGGTGTCACTTGTCAGACTTTTTCATTTTGGGAATTTATGGGTAATTTCCCCCCCCCCCCTAAAACTCCCCAAAACTCCCCCTTAGAGTGACCCGATTCTGCCCATCTTCGAACTTGGCCTGTCGATTGCCAAGACAGATTTTTCGTGCAAATTTGAACTTTTTATCTCAATTCTTTCGAGAGTTATCGTCTGGAAAGACACATACATATATAAATATATAAAAATATATATATATATATACATATAATTTTTGGTGTCTTTCGGCAGTGAATTCAGGATGGTCTGAAACGGATTTTGGTATAAAAATCTTTCGGAAATTCGAGTTTTAAATATTTTGGACCGAGAACAATAGCTTCGAAAATTCGCTAAAAATGCATGACAATGGGGTGGCCATCAAAACCCGATATTTACAAGGTTTCGTGTATAGGTACGTACTGGGTAGTAATTGAGGTTTACACAAAAATAATAGGTCTAGCGTCTAGGTTGAGGAAAATAGGGCGATGCAAATTACCTAGGTACTTCGAAAATTCGTTCATTCGTTCATGCTGCATGAGAAACCATTTTTTGAGGAAGGTACCCAATGAACACAGAATAATATTAGTAGTAGATGATACTGTTAGGGTTCAGATTCTTCCGACTGCTTTGTTTATAAACATCGCTGTGAGCTAAAACCAACGTCGCAACTCGATGACATGTTGTAGAATTATATTTTGACTCCGCAGAGATTACAATTATTGTACATAACAGTAGGTTCAAGTGGTGTAAGAGCTTACCTTTGGAAAAATACGGCAATGACATGTAGGTGAAGTCGAGATGTCCTCAGTGGTTATACACAAGCCCCACGCGGGGGATATAAAACATTTTGAAAACGTCAAAAAACACGTTTTTTTGTGAACGGAAATTAGTTCACACAAACGAGATTGTGAACAAATTTTTAAAAAACGTCACGGATCGTTAATTTTGGGGAGTTTTTTGTTTTTAATGAACCGAAACAATCAAAACTCTTGTTTCGTACAGAAAAACGCTGAACCAACTTTGTCCCGATCGGAGCGTCAACTGACGGGGAAAAGGCCGGTGGTGGGGGGAGGGGTGTGAATGCGGGAGGGGAGGGACTTGCAGTCGGGTGGTGGGGGAAGGGTTATCCCCCCCGGTGTGACGTCATGGAACGCAACGGGTTGCACTTACATTATGGTGCGGAGGGGAGTGGAGGGGTGCGCCGTGATGACACGGAGGGGAGGGGTGCGCCGCGACGACACCGATGGGAGGGGAGGGGTGCGCCGAGGTGACACGGAGGGGGGCTTCGTCCCTTCCAAGGGGCTGGGGGCCCCGGTTATTGGTCCTCCTAACCGTTTTACCCAGAGCTCCTGTTCGAAGGGTTTTGGGAGGAAATCAATGGTCTACAATCCTTTTGGTTTATTATCTTCAATAATGAACCTTTGGAATCGAACATGAAAAAAAAAATGTTTAACCCCTCAAAATTTGATGGTTTACGTTTCAAGGTACGTAGAATCCGAAAATGCGATAAAACCGCTGCAAATTATTACACAACGGTGTATTATTTACCTGTATCGATGCCCCTTCTGCGTAGATCACAGTTTTCTGTGGTCAGTACTTTCAAGCTCTCCCCAGGAAAGCCCTAAATGGAGTACTGGAGCCGGCCCGGGAATTTAAGTTTCATAAAAATGCGCGGGATTCAAATAATTCAATCATTAATTAATTGCAGTTATTCATGAAGCGTAAGGTGAATAATAAACCGTTGTGTAAGAATTTACCAGTATAGATCCTCCTTCTGCGTAGATAATATAATAAACCATTGTGTAATACTTTACCCAATAGTACTCCAACATTTGTTCAAGTTGCAAAAATACCTATCAACAAAATCCAAAAGATCCATCATTTTTCAAATGAAATCGTATCACAGAACAACCAACTCGACTTCATACAGCCATCCTTGATTATAATCAGGTTCTCCCTAGTGATGATATACGGGCCGGATTCATACCGTTTGATTCACGATCGTGTTGACGATGCTTTTCGGTGCAAACGAACGGCTGGACGTACGATGCTGCGGATGGTCTCAAAAAATTCTTTGGTTCAAGATCAATTTAAAAAATCTAAAAAAAAACCATACCCTTCTATTGAGTTTTCGAGCTACGCCGTTCTGAAAATTTCAACCACCTATTTTTCACCCCTTAGAGATGACTGACAGCTGATGCCTGATGACTGAGCTTTGCGGACCAACCAGACCCCAAACGGGACCTACAAACCAAATTTCATTAATTTCGGTTCATGGTAAATAAGGAAAGTGCTAAGTACGGCGTACAGACAGAAATTTTTTGTATTGCATTTTCGGATTCTACATAACTTGAAACGTAAACCATCAAATTTTTAGGGGTTAAATTTTTTTTCATGCTCGATCCCAAAGGTTCGTTACTTAAAATAATAAACCAAAAATTGCTGTCTGTCAGCAGTAAGACGTACTTCCCACTTTTCTTAGTTAACATGAACCAAAATTGATGAAATTTGGTTTGTAGGTCCCGTTTGGGGTCTAGTTGGTTCGCGAAGCTCGGCGTTACTGTCCATCTCTCTAAGGGGTGAAAAATAGGGGTTGCAATTTTCAGAACGCCGTAGCTTGAAAACTTTCAATATAATGGTATGGTTTTTTTTAAGTTTTTAAATTGATCTTGAACCAAAGAATTTTTTGAGACCACCTGGAGCATTGTACGTCCAGCCGTTCGTTTGCATCGAAAAGCGTCGTCAACACGATCGTGAATCAAACGATATAAATCCGGCCTACCTCAGTGTAATGAACGGCATCGCCTACAGCTATGCTGTACACACACAAGAACAACGCACAGACTTTCTTTCCCCAGCTGTTGAGGTGAACGCTGTTCATGTGCTTACTTCATATTGTTGTTCCTGGAAGGGCCCTTCGTCGTGTCGAGACGACTTGCTGTAAATAACTTCCCGATGGAGGGTTGCGGAGTCGATCGTAAACTGTGGGCTTAACGACATCGTAAAACGCAGCAGAAGATGCATCCCAAGAACAAATTTTCCTCTTAACGATTCTCAGATTCTGCGTCGCAGAGCAGTTTCAACTTGAACTCCGGCGGTTTAATGTGAAGTCCGAAACGTTTTTCGATAATTAGTCCATAGTAACGTACAATGGGCAATTTCGTGGGTTACAAATTCTCCATTTTTTGGCCAAATTCTGTTCAATAACGTAAATTACCACTTACTGACCAAATAAAGAGGTGTTTAGGTCGGAAAGTCTAGGCAGAAAACGAGTATGAAATTTAGATTTCCGAGCAACAGCTAGAAATGACGTATCAGGTAAATAGCTGAGTAGTTCAACTCAAATATCGCTTAGAGCGCTAGTGCATCACTTTAAACTATGCGCAGAACCATAATGGATAGAACAGCAAATTGATGAATAAATTTTAAAAAAAACCACAGTCATGCAGCATGGCTATAAGAGCGAATTTTCGAAGTTTTCGGCATCTTCCTCCTCCGCCTAAAATTTTCTGAAAATTAATTTTCGGCCAATGTTTTCCCAACTTGATACCATACAAAATTAAAACAGGAGTAGTTTTACGCAAAGTAAAATTTGGGGTGGAAGGAGGGGGAGGGGGAAATCAAAAATGTTTTGAATACCAGAAGAGTCGGTATTGGGTACGTAACAAATTTTTTGTTCCATTTTTTGCCGAGTAACACCTCGGTTTGTAGATTTTCCAACGCTGAACACGATGGTGAAGTCAGAATTGCGATATCCCATTCCGTTATCAGATTAGAGCAGACGAACCAGGAAGAACATCTCAAGAAATAACCACGTTCCTTCATCTTCAAAGTGCTCCAGTTTGAGAATGGAATGAGATATCGCAATTCTGATTTCACCATCGTGTTCAGCGTACAAAAACCTTTAAAATGAGGTGTCACTTGTCAGACTTTTTCATTTTGGGAATTTATGGGTAATTTCCCCCCCCTAAAACTCCCCAAAACTCCCCCTTAGAGTGACCCGATTCTGCCCATCTTCGAACTTAGCCTGTAGATTGCCAAGACAGATTTTTCGTGCAAATTTGAACTTTTTATCTCAATTCTTTCGAGAGTTATCGTCTGGAATGACACATACATATATAAATATATATATAAATATATATATAAATATATAAATATATATATATATACATATAATTTTTGGTGTCTTTCGGCAGGGAATTCAGGATGGTCTGAAACGGATTTTGGTATAAAAATCTTTCGGAAATTCGAGTTTTAAACATTTTGGACCGAGAACAATAGCTTCCTTTTCTTCGAAAATTCGCTAAAAACACACTCAGAATCAAACCCAGGAAAAATTCACAGCAAATTCTAGAAGATTGACACAAAGGTTTGCAATTTCTAATGCTGGGTTGTTGGCAGCATTGCGAACCTACGCCTCCCAGGCTTTGCTCCGCCTCCTTGGGCCCACAGCCTATCAGATTTTTATGGACCTGGTAGTCAATTTTTGCCGCATTTTTACTTTTAATCGTCCTCATTTAAAAAATAACGCTTACGTTTGAAAACGGGCTTCAAACAACCATTATACCTTGAGTTCTGGATATTTAAAAAAGAAACAATTGACGAAAATTCCCGTTTCAGGAAGGCAATTTCAACTACATCGAAAAAACGAAAAGATTTGCAAATCTATGTAAGTGAGTAAGTCAATTCGTCAAAATTTCGTCCACGACTGCGCAATCTATGTCCTGTAAAAAATATTGCACTATTAAAAAAAAAAGGTAAACAGCTGTGATACAATAAGCTGAGAGAGCTAATGTGAACTGTTTTTGTTGCAGAGGATAACTTGGCTCTACATTATACAGGAACTAGTAAGTACTTTGATTTCGAGAGTCTTTTACGCCACAGTAGACGCATAGAGTCCTTTAAACCAACGTTTCGGTATATTTGTGTACCATCTTCAGGATGTAAGAATAAGGGTATTTAGTGTGTGTCCTATTTTATTTGAGAATATTATTACGAGTGAGATATAACTGCACGAATTGCGGAACAGAAAGTGAATTATATTTTCAACATCAACAGGTGAGGGATCAATTCCAGGTGATTAAAAATTTGGAATTTTGAGTTACCGAAGTATGATTTTAAAAATGAAATAAATGACGCCACAGGTGTAACAACTTATGTGCAATGTGACAGTTGTGTGATAAGACTGATGAGTAACATTGTACGTGTCACTCCTGTCAACCTGTCCACTGCTATCTTTCTCTTAACCTAAAATTATGTTCATGTCACTGCTGGATGTGACCTCTGCAAGAAGCAGACGGAAGTTCTGAAGGGATGGCGGGAAGGGGGGGGGGGTTTAATCGGCATAATTTTAGTGAATTAGTATAAATACTAACTGACTAAAATTATGCCGATGAAGCACTTATCCGGTTGGCATCATAATACGAAGGGTGCAGGAGAAAAACGCTGCAAATTATTACACAACGGTTTATTATTTACCTGTATCGATGCCCCTTCTTCGTAGATCCCTGTTTTCTGTGGTCAGTACCCTCGTGCTCCCCCCAGGAAAGCCCTAAATCGAGTACTCGAGCCGGCATGGGCATATTCTCCACCAGTAAATATTATTGAGGTATTACCATTACGATGGAGGTTAGTCATCTTCAAGTTGTTCAGATGTCCTGCTACCCATAAGTATGCTATGTGGGGAGCACTGTGACGGTGGCAGTTCTCGAGTCGTTTGTTTTTCCGGTGGAGACGGGGTCGTTTCGTAGAAGCCTAATCGATATCTCCTTCTTAACTTGTGACAATATCGCTAGTCTAGGAGGGGGACTCTCGAGGGCCCACCGTCACTCACGTCCTCTGTGACGTGGTGCAACCGAATCATTCATTTTAACAGGAGTTTTGGGTTTTTGACCGTTGATGTTCAGACTAGGTGAAGGATGGGGATCTTGATGTTCGGTCGAGAAATAAGATCAGATCGTTTTAGGCCGACGTTTCGATGTATTTGTACATCGTCTTCAGGGCTACAAGAAAGAACCGAAACAGGTTCTTCTTCGGTTCTTTCTTGTAGCCCTGAAGATGGCGTACAAATACGCCGAAACGTTGGCCTAAAACGATCTGACCGAACCTCAAGAGCTCAGCGCAAATTGCTCTTTTTTATCCACCTCCAACCGAAACTGGACATCATAGTGTAGAAGTTATCAGTTTACCTACAAACTGTCAACCGTAAGTAACCTGTATGTAGGAACTAGGAACTCATCACACAAGTATTATAAGGATAACCTGGAACAGGCTTCAAGATTAAGCTCTTTCGGCGAGCCATTAAACTTTGTGGCAGATGTTTACGAGACTGTGGGAAAGTTGTAAACAAGACAGGAACCGGGTATCAGACCCAGACGGTGTGTCAGAGGGTGGCGGTTGGCAGGGAACGACTCACAAGCTACGGATAAAACAGAAAAAAAATGATTTCTTCTACAACGAAGATATTTAGGTCGGCACGCAGTTATGTTGTAAAACAGAACAAGCGCAGTTATGTTGGGAAAAAACTCCCTAATTCGGGTGGGGGAGCGGGGTTTATAAAAATAAACACATTATTTTTGAGACGTAGAGCCATTTGAATTTCTCCCTTGAGAGGGAAAAACATTAAATCATGTTTAATGTTTTTCCCTCGCAAGGGAGAAATTAGATATAGTTTTTTAATGTCAAGAAAAAATGAAAGCCACAATTTCACTGAACTCTACAAGTATAATGTTGCATTTACTGTACTTATTATAGAACTCGCCATCAACATATGGTTGCTACAACAGAAGGTAGTAACTGTGTAGTAACCAATGAAAAACGTTGCATATTTGCGTGTCGGAATTCACAGAATGACCCCCAGCCCTAAAACATTAAACATGTTAAAAATTTCCTGAGCGAATACATAGGTGTGTTATTCACAGAATAATAAACCAAAATGCAATGTCCGTCCGCCGTATTATTCATATCTACTTTATTTTCGGTTTAAAAAATTCGTTCTTTCGCACACATGCTCCATTTGGGCCCTAGTTGTGTCCCGAAACTTTGCAGCCCTATCGGAATGAACGGATGAAAAATCGGTTTAAAAATAGGGTTTTTTGGCGTTTTAGTAACATGAGCTGGTGAGGTATCGTTTTCTATATTCTTTAGGACGAGGAGACCAAATATGAAGTCGATTTTGACGAAAGAGTGGAAAATTGGGGTTCTAACGAAGTTCCAGCCTTAAAATTACCTATGTTAAATTTTGGTGTAAAATCGTCGTTCTTCAGCACACAGTTTGGGTCCCCATATGGGAAAATATTTGGGTCCTAATAGACCTTTTTCCCTAAGCGTAATGCGCTTGCGCGGCCTCATCACAAATCTTCGGCCGCCATATTGTGGTACCATCGGTCACTCTCCGTCCATATCCGTGACTCTGTGCAACTATCTACACTTGATCTCAGCTAGTTACCTTACTATTATTATTTTTTACCTTAATTACCTTAATATACACTGTGCGTTCGTTTCCTGCTTCAGTTAAAATAATAATTTTTCACAAGTGTGCTCCAACTAGTCTGAAAACACCGAAGTGCAATTAAACGTGTAAAGAAACTGCAATTCGTTGAAATGTTCTTACACCTACTGTAAATATTGTTGGTTGTGGGGAAGGGTAGAATGATAGTTCCCTTTTGTGTTCAGTGGTATATTGGTCGAGTACTTTTGCCCATAAGACCTCTTCAGGAGTACCTATACTGTGATTTTAGTTATACATAATTAAGAGTAGTCTTATGTTGGAACCTAGTTCGTTTTAGGAAAGCAGTTACGATTAATATTGCTGCACACTTCATTTAAATTACTTTACCATTTTTGTTCTTTGTGCTGTGATGTTTAATATTGTCCTATTTTTAAGAAAGCTGACTACCAATAAAAACAATTTAAGTTCGTATTTCGAATGTTGTACTTATTTTATTAATATCTTGCTTGATAACGTTTGTTCCCTGACTTTTCAGGATATGCAAAATTCCCTGAGTTTTACATGTCCGTATACACCCTGAATAAACCTGGAAGAAGAACTAATAGTTCAGTTGCTACACGTTTAATTTAAGTATAAATAGTTGTCAGTTGTTATTCCGTTTCGTTTCAGTATAGGTAATTGAACTCATGAACACTCAAGATTTCAATATATAGTTTATTTCGTCAAAAAGTACAAAAAATGTGTAAATAACAACAAAAGTAATGAAAAAAAGTGTATACATTGCCTATAGAAAAAATTTTTTTTGAGGGTGCAATATTATGTAGGTAGACGACATATGGAACGTAAGGAATACAAAGTAGGTAGGTACTTCATGTTCGAGAAATGATTGATGATGAACAACAATGATTCTTTTCAAAATCTTTAACCATTAATCTATAATTAAAGGTTTACGAAAATTTAATAGGCAAGCACAAACAAAAACACTTTGAGACAAAATGTGCAGAAGACGCAGCTGATAAAAAATGTGGTACCACAATATGGCTGCCGTCCCTTATGAGCTCGCGCGTAGGCTCCGCCCCTTTCTTACGGAAAAAGGTCTATAGTGGACCGAAGGTCGGCAGGCCGAAATACACCCAGGGCTGTTATGGAAGAAAAATGGGTGTGAAAATAGGGGTTTTCGAGGGTTTTTAAAAGAGTTTGGTGAACATGAGCTCGTGCGGTATCGTTTTCTATATTCTTTAGGACGAGGAGTCCGAATATGAAGTCGATTTTCACGAAAGAGTGGAAAATTGAGGTTCTAACGAAGTTCCAGCCTTAAAATTTTGTTAAATTTTGGTATAAAATCGTCGTTCTTCAGCACACAGTTTGGGTCCCCATATGGGAAAACATTTGGGTCCTAATTGTGCACCGAAGCTTGGCAGCCCCAAATACACCCAGGGCTGTTATGGGGGGAAAAATGGGTGTAAAGGGGTTTTCGAGGTTTTTTAAAGATTTCCGTGAACATGATCTTGTGTGGTATCGTTTTCCATGTTTTTCAGAGCGAAAAGACCGAATATGAAGTTGATTTTGGCCAGAGTGAAGAACTGAGAGGTTGTAACAAAGGTTCAGCTCCCAAAATTAATTTTTTATGAGTCGAAAACCTGGGAAACGGTCCGAAATCACCATAAACGTGTACATAATAACACTAGAAGTAGTATCAACAGGTGAATCAAGATCACTAAATGGCTCTATCAATGATCAAAGTATTGATAATTTGAAAAAAAATAGGAGCCTAATACAAGTTATGGTCAAAATTGACGGAAACCATCTAAATAGCTATTTCAACTATTGCACACGAAAGAAACAATAAATGAACAGCAAACATTTCTGTATGTATGTCCAATAGAATAATAAGCCCATGTGACAAGGACTTTGCAGCATTTTTCTGACACAATCAATCGGGAATAGGTTTTTTGGATAAAACTTACGGGATTATCTATCATGATGTCAGGAATAAAAACGAAAGCCGAAAGCGAATACCGACAGAGCGAGGGTCGAGATCGAGAAGGCAAAGAGAAGGAAAGCCCAGTAGGTACATATCGTCCATATCAAAATTCAAAATTCGAGGTCGAAGTCAAACGAAAGAAGTAAGAGAGCTTAAAGTCCGTGTCAAAATCGGGGGAAAAACTGATAACTAAAACGGGCAACGAGAGACGGAGAGAAGAGTACGACATGCCCCTTGGTCACCTGTGGTAAATTTGTCTTGTGGTGGAAAAAATAAAAAATCTCAAGCGAGAAAATGTCCGTGAATATATAGGTATTTACCTCCGTGGTTTACTCATAGCAGGCAGCGCTTGGATCAGACGTAGCGGTGTGCTCTCCAACTGACAGAAATTCATTTTTCACGATATAAGACGGTCTCTCATTGGGGGAAATCCGTTTCTTGTCACCAGTCCCAGTTGTCCATCCACAATGACTTTTTAGAGACATTTAAATCGGGAGCACAGATCTACTGTAGCTTTGTTCGTGCAGTCCATCAGAGCTTGTTCAGAGCAACCCGGGCATGCGCAGTGAGGGTGAGGCAAAGATTCGCTATTCGTGCAGACCCAGGGCGAGCTCCGAGTCAAGTGGTCCGGTGTTCGTGCTGTCCCGGGGCAGATGATTCGGTGTTTGTGCTGGGCATGGGGCTTCCTCCGAGCTGCTCTGAGCAAGCCCTCCCGTGCCCCACGAGAAGACCAGGGGGCAGCTGAGCACTGCCCTTCCACGCACGCACCCTCGACCTGTTCGAGCTGCTCGTGCTTCGAACAAGTTCCAGGCTCACCCTGCTCCGAGGGGGCGTGTTCGGAGCTCAACCTACACCAATCCAGTTCAGTTGAAGCAAAAACTGAACTTTCTCGGAGCTAGCCCCAAGGGGACAGCACGAACAAATCTATAGGTTCGTTCTAAGTAAAAATCGCAACTCTGTTCCGAACTCGAGGAGTTCTGGAAAATGGCCGCCGCAAGTTCTGAATGAGGGTTCCGAATTCCGCAACACTGCGAACACTCAATGAATCTGGAACTGTCAACCTTACTAGAGGATAACCTGCGTCTCTTCGTGGACGACAGCTGGAGACAAAAAATCTGGTTGGGTTAGCTCTGATAATCATTTCCCTCCTTCTCACCAGAGCGCTCATGTGTAGTTGTCCACCCCCATCCCCCCATCCCCCCAGTTCGAGAAAAAAACCGAACGCCAGAACTGCGTTCCGAACATGTTCGGGACTTGCAGGAAAAATTACTGCGAACAGCGAACTCTAAACTAAAACTCTGAACACCTGTTCTGCGAACGCTACAAACACTAGGGCGCCTGCGGGGAACTTTTTAGAACTGCCTGGAACTGCACTGCGAACGAAGCTTAGTGCTCCTTGTTTGTGGATTTCCATGGCTTCAGCTTACTGACACCAGCCGCGCGACAACCACTGCCAGCTACTTCCGCGCGAATTTGAATGACTACGTACCTACCTAATCAGTCCTGCATATTTTGTGGATCTGGAAGTTAAAACTGCAACTCTCCCTCACTACTACTTTTCCTTCTGGGGGGGGGGGGGGGGGGGTACGTGCTCCTGTGCCCTGGCCAGTATCCATCCCTCCGACTAACCTTCCTAGTTTTCTATCATGTGCCAAAATAGAGTAGGTAGGTAACTAGCTGTTCTAGTTATTGACATTATTTCTGGGTGATTTTGATAAAAACTAATCAAGTTAAGGTTTGTTCCAGCTGAAAAGAGTGGTCGAACCGCGGTCCACTGTCTTCTTGATTAGGGTTCGAACCGTGGTTCCAACTGGTTAAGGTTCGGCTGAAACGGCTTCTGTCAACCCCGATTGACCCCCACCTTCTCATGTGACTTTAAATTTAACCGAGGCATTCTGACGTTGCTCGGCTGACTCTGAATTGCTCCTGAAATGCGAGCGAAAACAGCTTCATTATATTTGGCCACTACATCGAAGTAATTCTGGTTTTTTGGATGACACCTTTGTTCTTCTGCTAGCCACATTTCCAAGTCACAATCGCCGTCATCAATCAAAATTTCTGCACAATCCTCAAATTCAATGTCAACATCATCCATCAACAGTAATAACAAATCCATTGATCCAACCCACACAGAAAAATTCAGAGCGACAAAATTTATTGACCCACACAAAATTCAGAGACAGAGAACCTATGCTTGAGGTAGGTTCAAATGTAGTTATAGCAACTGCTAACCAACCGCGCTGAACCCCAGGCAAGAGAGTGGTCGAACCGGGATTCAACCTGACTGAACCGTGCTGGTGGGCTGGAACAGCGGTTGCCAAGTAAATCACTACTGCGCATGCTCGGTTCAACCATGGTTCAACCGCAATGACTGGCTGGAACAAAGCTTTACTATCACTTATTCCTCTTCTTATTAGTACTTATTCTGCCTTAACTAAAATACTGGTCATTATACATAATGGGTTCTTTCATCTCCCCACCTTTCACCCTAACCTGCAAATTGTTCCGAATGTCGGGTAAGATAAAGTGGCAACACTGCAAGTCCGCGTGACGACGGATGTAGGCAAATAATAACAGCGGACGCAAAGGCAAAATACAGTTCCGATGTAATGACGAAATTGATACACAATATCAATTGAACGTATTTTTCCACACTCCAATGAGATTCGAACCTAGAAAATATTTGAAAATTCACATAATGACGAACCGAAACACGTTGCACTGGAAACGAACCTACGCAGTAAGGAACCCACATTTCAAACGCATTTGCACCCACCAACCCTTCGTTTTACTTTCTCAAAATATCTTTCCCCTCACAACGGAAACAACTAAATGTCGGAACCTTTATAGAACTCGAAACGAGGTCTCTAAAAACATGGGTTGGCCTATAAGTTGAGCTGCGCAGTAACCTGGAGGTCCTTAACCCACATGAATGGGAGGCCCTGTCCGTCTTTCACCACAGCCAACCTATATGCCACCTGCCTGATGCGTCGAACTAGTAGGTAACACAAGATGAAGGATATGTTAGCGGTATCCAGAGAGGGGGGACAGCTAACCGTTACCATACAATAAAAGCCTCAATATTCCCGTCCCTCAAACTTTGTTTACCTATTTTTTAGCACCTCCAGTTTTGGTTTATTATTTTAACCTTTGGAATCGAGCATGAAAAAATAAATTAACCCCCCTCATCAAAATTTGATGAGAAATAGAATTAAAAAATTTCTATCCGTCCCACGTACTTCCTACTTTTCTTAGTTAACATGAACCAAAATTGATGAAATTTGGTTTGTAGGTCCCGTTCGGGGTCTAAGTGGTCCGGGAAGCTCGGCGTTACTGTCAGTCATCTCTAAGGGGTGAAAAATAGTGGTTGAAAATTTCAAAACGTCGTAGCTGGAAAATTTTCAACAGAAGGGTATGGTTTTTTACGTTTTCAAATTGATCTCGAGCTAAAGAATTTTTTGAGAACACGCGGGGCACTGTACGTCCAGCCGTTCGTTTGCACCGAAAAGCTTCGTCAACACGATCGTGAATCAAACGGTATAAATCCGGCCCAGATATCATCACTAGGGGGCACCTGATTATAATCAAGGATGGCTGTATGAAGTCGAGTTGGTTGTTCTGTATAATATTTCATTTGACGAATGATTTTGGATTTTGTTGATAGGTACTTTAGTAATTTGAACAAACGTTATGCTTCATGAATAACAACAAATAATTATTATTAATGATTGATTGAATCCCGCGCATTTTTATGAAACGGTGTCCCTGGTCGGCTCCAGTGCTTGATTTAGGGCTTTCGTGGGGCGAGGTCGAGGGTAGGTGTTGACCACAGAAAACCGCGATCCATACGGGTAAATAATAAACGGTTATGTAATAATTTGCAGCGTTTTTTTTCTTTTTGGTCATATTTTTTTGCACCTCAAATTCTCCAGCCTCTCCATAACTGGCGCTCTGGGCAATTGCCCAGTTGGCGCCTTCAAATCGCGGACTGTATTAAGTATATCTTGACCACGTTGTAATATCTACTTGTATTTAATAAAACATTTACTTTAGAGAGGAACTCTACAGATTTTGTTTAAAATAATGCACTAAATTTAAAAAATTTTCGTGCTATGTGCAAAAATACGATATAGAAAAACCCACCACTTTTCGTAAAATTATGCAATTTTTTCGTGATTTTAGCAATTTTTACTGATTTTTGTCTCTTATAAAGTCAAATTTACCGTCTTATTAATTTGATTTACCGTTTAACCTGTTATTGTTGTATTTATTTGGTTACTTTTGTTATTGTTGGTTTTATGTTTGGTGAGACTGTCAGTCATCTCTAAGGGGTGAAAAATAGTGGTTGAAATTTTCAGAACGCCGTAGCTGGAAAATTTTCAACAGAAGGGTGTGGTTTTTTACGTTTTCAAATTGACCTCGAGCTAAAGAATTTTTTGAGAACACGCGGGGCACTGTACGTCCAGCCGTTCGTTTGCACCGAAAAGCTTCGTCAACACGATCGTGAATCAAACGGTATAAATCCGGCCCAGATATCATCACTAGGGAGCACCTGATTATAATCAAGGATGGCTGTATGAAGTCGAGTTGGTTGTTCTGTATAATATTTCATTTGACGAATGATTTTGGATTTTGTTGATAGGTACTTTAGTAATTTGAACAAACGTTATGCTTCATGAATAACAACAAATAATTATTATTAATGATTGATTGTATCCCGCGCATTTTTATGAAACGGTGTCCCTGGTCGGCTCCAGTGCTCGATTTAGGGCTTTCGTGGGGCGAGGTCGAGGGTAGGTGTTGACCACAGAAAACCGCGATCCATACGGGTAAATAATAAACCGTTATGTAATAATTTGCAGCGTTTTTTTTCTTTTTGGTCATATTTTTTTTGCACCTCAAATTCTCCAGCCTCTCCATAACTGGCGCTCTGGGCAATTGCCCAGTTGGCGCCTTCAAATCGCGGACTGTATTAAGTATATCTTGACCACGTTGTAATATCTACTTGTATTTAATAAAACATTTACTTTAGAGAGGAACTCTACAGATTTTGTTTAAAATAATGCACTAAATTTAAAAAAATTTTCGTGCTATGTGCAAAAATATGATATAGAAAAAACCACCACTTTTCGTAAAATTATACAATTTTTTCGTGATTTTATCAATTTTTACTGATTTTTGTCTCTTATAAAGTCAAATTTACCGTCTTATTAATTTGATTTACCGTTTAACCTGTTATTGTTGTATTTATTTGGTTACTTTTGTTATTGTTGGTTTTGTGTTTGGTGAGTATGGTGAATTTAAGATTGAGGTAAATTCACCATGAGAGGTGGAGGTGAATTTGAAAGAGGATATTTAGGTCTGGTGCCTAAAATTGGTGTATGATTAGTTAGTGTTGTACTGCGGTTAAGGGCGTACCTCCACCGAGCGTGTGATGTAAAGATTGTGTAGTTCCCTTAATGGTTTGCAGTTAAGGGCGTACCTCCACTGCGTGTGTAATTTGTTTGATTTAATGTAAATGTATGTGTTGTTGTGCGGTTAAGGGCGTACCTCCACCGAGCGTGTGTGTGCTTAAAATTGTGCGAGCTTAATGTGGTGCAGTTAAGGGCGGACCTCCACTGAGCGTGTATTATGTGAATTTAATAATAGAATTTGAATTGTGATTATTGGCTGATGAAATTGGTGGGTAAAATTCCCTATTTCTGGTTAAGGGCGGACCTCCACCGGGTTATAGGGAATTTAAAACTGTGTAGGCTAATGTGCTTGTGTTAGTGTGAGTAAAATTTCCTACTTCTGGTTAAGGGCGGACCTCCACCAGGTTATAGAGAATCTTATGAAGTGAGTGTGAGTGAATTTGAGTGGATTATGTGAGAGGGTTAAAATTGAGAAGGGTGTAGGCTAAGGGTTGGAAGGAGAAGAGCATGATTCAAGAGTCAGACGTGGAATGAGGATTTCGGCCAGGAGCTGACGGTTTTGTAACCCTTTCCCCACCAGGTGCCGGTAGGTAACCTGGGTGGGGAGTAGGCGGGACCTCAGGCTCTCTCGCGCTGGTCCCCACTCCTCTTGGTTTATTCTCACAGATTCAATTTTACAGGAGCGAAGGACTAAATATTAAAGGAGTTCACGACAGTGAGATTTAATTTTATTTTGTGATAAGGTTTACGAGCCAATGGGGGGGGGGGGGGGGGGGATGACCCCCACTAAACCCCCCCCCCCCCCCCCCCCTCATTGGCTACGCCACTGAACTAAACCCGAAACGAGCTGAAATTCGGTTGTTCCCCAGTCGGTCACGCACGGACGTGTAATGCTCCTCGCGTTGATTTAAGGTACGTATTTGCGGGTTGGGTAAGATGATAATCATAAATCCCACACATAGAACGTTACATATATTAATTTTATTGGGTTACTGGATGGATAACACAATGTACAGTTAGAGTGTGAGTCGCGTACAAGGTGCTAAGGCAGACTGAATCGGAGGGCGATGTCCTGAGGTGAGTTCGGGAAAAACTGGGTCGAGCTGACCAAAGCAGTTCCGTCGAACTGACTCGTAACATCACCTCCCCCTATGAGGAGCACCTGTCCTCAGGTGTACGCATTAAATTCAGCACAGATGGGAAGCTGGAATACTGGGAGAGTTTTATCACTGAATACAGGCTCTCTGTTGCTGATTCTCCATCCGCTGTTTGAGAATATCTGTCCTCAGGTGGAAGTGAGGGTGGAGCGAATTTCTTCAAAGTAGATTCCTCACAACGTGCCCGACCCTTGAACGCAGGTGGAGAGGAAAGGAGTACTTCAGAGTCCCGTTTTAAGTCATCAACTTGGCGAATTCTAGCGAAGTTGAACGGGTTTTTACAAAGTGCATTGTGACATTGGCATACAAATCGGGAAGTACACATGTCTGAATTATGTGTAGAGGCGAAGCAGCTCGCACACAAATCATTAGAATGAATCACATCCCATCTCTCCTCAACGGTCATCCCTTTGAATATTTTGCATTTACGGAGGGCACGACGTCCACTGCAAACTTTGCAAGCAAAATTCAGTGTTCCTGGGGATGAAGAGGATGTGACAATTCGGGAGGGATGAGCGATCTGGTGGTCCTTGACTTTTGTAACACTTTGAGATGTGTCGATGTCTGATGCCAATGAAGGTGATTGTTTCAGGTTGTGATGGTTGGGTGTTTTCGTTGAAATGGACGTCTTTGATCCAGAGGCTTTGTTGATGAGGGTATGGGCGTCGACTTGGTACTTGAGTGCACGTTTTACCCATTCAATCGCTTGTGAAATGACCAACCGCCTTGGAAGGGATTGGATAAGTTCATCTAAGTTCCTGTCCAATTTCTGTAGATTGCGGCGGTAGTGAGAAGAAGCTAAAGAAGTCGGATTAAAGGCCTTCAACCCTTCAACTAGGTGTTTCCACTGTATTAAATGTATAGCACAACCTACGCCCTCTGATGAGATTTCGACGTTGTTCTGAAACAGCATAGTCACAAAGACTTAACGGCGTTAGCACACAACACTGAAACACGATAATTAACCACGGAATTCCTTATTGGGAACGTATTAAAGTCCGTGAGTCCTACCGACTGCGCCAAATGTAACGCTCCTCGCGTTGATTTAAGGTATGTGCGGGTTGGGTAGGATGATACTCATAAATCCCGCACATAGAACGTTACATATATTAATTTTATTGGGTTACTGGATGGATAACACAATGTATAGTTAGAGTGTGAGTCGCGTACAAGGTGCTACGGCAGACTGAATCGGAGGGCGATGTCCTGAGGGGACTTCGGGAAAAACTGGGTCGAGCTGACCAAAGCAGTTCCGTCGAACTGGCTCGTAACAGACGTACGAAAGTCTCGTGGACTTGAAAAGTGCGCAGTTAACATTTCTGGGTGACGGGCGATGACGGACGGCTCCGAAGTCTGCAGCCTGCAGAGTTCAACGGACTTCGAGGTCGACTCATCCTCCTTGAAATCGAATGGACCGCTCAAATATCGATCCTAACCCCACTAACTGCTACCGTCTCGAGGCCAATAAATCTTCCATCAGCCCAGGCGTCTTGAACTACTTGGCTTGTCGGGCTACGGCCCGTTTTGATCTCTCTGACATAACGCGAAAAGACTGATAAATCCTCGACTTGATACAGCTAGGCATAAGTTAAGCAATAAACTAGTTGGTCGAGGATTTATCGTGGGCTTCAGCTGGAGACACAAAACGCTGCAAAGTCCTTGTCACGTGGGTTTATTATTCTATTGGACATACCTACAGAAATGTTGGCTGTTCATTTATTGTTTCTTTCATGTGCAATTATTATTGATTGATTGTTTCTTCATTTTTGGCCAATAAGTCCCCGTGTGCTCATGTATAAGAAAATATAAGAAACGTTAAGAAACATTTTTTGACTTAAAACAAGTATGGCATCGAGTTGTTTGGACGATTTTAAGACGATTTTACTCGTGCACTTTTTTCTCTAAAATGCATCCCTAGAGAGATATAAGCAATTGAAGGTGTTTAAAAAGTCGAACTTGAAGCGCTTAATCTGGCCATAGCTCAAAATCCTGACAGTAGATTTTTTTGTGCCCATTGAGACTTTTGTTCGGGAGACTGAAAGGAAGCCCCGCGCCAAATTCTGGCTCGATCTAGTGAACCCACTTCTACATTGAAAAAGTGCGGGGTCCTTTGTGAATGATAATTAATTTGTAACTGGATGGTTTTTGTAAATTAATTCACCTTTCTCTGTCTCTCTCTTTCCTTATTGGAAATAATAAACCAAAATTTCTGTCTGTCCGCGCGTACGCCGTTCTTCGTACTTTTCTTAGTTACCATGAATCAAAATTGATGAAATTTGGTTTGTAGGTCCCTTTTGGGGTCTAGTTGGTCCGGGAAGCTCGGCGTTACTGTCAGTCATCTCTAAGGGATTCAAAATAGGGGTTGAAATCTCCAGGACGCCGACACCAGGAAGTTTCTATATACAAGAGCGATCTTACGTGAAAATAAATGAACTAAATTTTTTAGTGAACTAAATTTTGCCATCCGTTTTTCCCCATTTAATAAATCAGTTACTTCTTCATTATTTGACAATTCCCCCGCTGCAGAGGTTCGCAGCATTATTGGACCTGCTTCTGTCAACTAGCTCTGTTCACTTTTAAATCTACTGCTTTCCAATTAACAATTTATCGTATAAATCTACCGAAATCCAAAAAATAATATTAAAAAAAAACAAACCTTTGTTCCATGTTGTCGGCGCGAGATGCGATGCTGCGCTGAACCTTTGCTGTGGCAATCAGCGGCCGGACTGGGAAAGTGTGAACAATCTGTTCAAACCGCCTCCAGTACCGTCAATTGACCTCCGTTCGCTCAGCCGAAAGTGTTAATTTCACAACTGGGGTCAAAACATTTAGCCCTGGCCTTAGCGGGAACCGAACTACCGCAACGAGATAACGATATTGAGCGTCGTATTGCATTTTCACGTGGTCCGCGAAAACACGCTCAGCAAGGATTGTAGGTACCCAGTTGTGATGTTAGGTTTGAAAATCACAAATTTACAACTAAAAAACCAGTCATGCAGCATGACTTAATGAGCGAATTATCAAAGAAATATTCGAATTAATGGCTATGGTTTTGAATAAAGGAAAACTTCGGTCTAAAATTTGGTTTTCTATGTATATTCTCTTCGTATTTATTTTAATTTGTACGTTTTGTCCATCCTGATTCTACCGTTTGTTATGAGTAGATTCCTTGTTCCTTCTGAATGGCCTTTCCTCTTGACTAAGATTTCAGGCCTGGTATCTAAAACCAGTTCAAGATTTGCTCTACTAGGTAGGTAGATCCTTCCTTCTTCATTGATATTATTTTTATCATGTTAAGTACCTACCTACCTTTGAATATCAAATATTCGTATGATACTGATAATAAATTGATAAGATACCTACCTAACCTTCTTCCTCCTACTGTTAGTACCTAAATTGAATAATTTGAAATAGATTTTTTCTTTCGTCTTCCTTCTAGTAATACGTGGGCCGGTACTTGTCTATCTATGAAGGTATCATAACAATTATATGTCAAATGGGAAATTCAAGGAGTTGTACTAATCGTTTGCCTCCCCCTTTTTTGCTTCGAACTCTCGTCTTCAATTAATACTTCTCACATTTTTCAATCTGACCACTCTAAGGGGGTGGGGGGGGGGGGGTAAGAGTTTAAAGATTATCCTAGTTTTGGGTAATTTTTGCGCACTTTAAATGCTCTAATTTAAGAACGGATTTAGATATCTAAAATCCGATTTCACCATCGTGTTCAGCGTGCAAAAACCTTTAAAATGAGGGGTCACTTGTTAGAAAATAACATTTTGGGGATTTTTGGGTAATTTTTGCGCACTTTAAATGCTCTAATTTGAGAACGGATCAAGATATCTAAAATCCGATTCCACCATCGTGTTCAGCGTGCAAAAACCTTTAAAATGAGGGGTCACTTGTTGGAAAATAACATTTTGGGGATTTTTGGGTAATTTTTGCGCACTTTAAATGCGCCAAAACCCTCCTTAGAGTAGGCCAATTTCGCCCATCTTCGAACTTAGCCTTTCGATTGCCAAGATAGATTTTTTGTGCAAATTTGAGCTGTTTATCTCAATTCTATCGAGAGTTATCGTCTGGAGTGACACATATATATATATAAATATATATATACATATAAAAAAGTGTTAAATTTCAGGAATCGTTTTAGAATGGTCTGAAACGGATTTCTATGAAGAAAATTTCCAAAAATTTATATTATTTAAATTTCGAAGCCATTGCAATAGCTTCATTTTCTTTGAAAATTCGCTAAAACGTTGCAAAGTCCTTGTCACATGGGTTTATTATTTTATTGGACCTACATAAATGTTGGCTGTTCATTTATTGTTTATTTCATGTGCAATAATAATTGATGTAGTTATTTTTGATGGTATCCACCGATTTTGGCCCCCAAAAACACGAATTAGGCTCGGCTTTTTTTTAAACAGATTATCTGCGATCATTTATAGCATCATCTAATCGTCTTGATTCACCTGCTAATACTACTTCTAGTGTTATTATACAAATTTATGGTGATTTCAGACCATTTTCCAGGTTTTTGACTAATAAAAAATCAATTTTGGGAGCTGAACATCTGGTAGAACCTCGATTTTCCACTCTTTGGTCAAAATCGACTTCATATTCGGTCTCCTTGCCCTAAAAACATGGAAAACGATGGCTCAGAAGCTCATTTTACTAATATGTCACTAAAACACAAAAACGCTGCAAAGTCCTTGTCACATGGGTTTATTATTCTATTGGAACGGCAGAAATGTTGGCTGTTCATTCATTGTTTCTTTCACGTGAAATAATTCGAATAGCTATTTCTGATGGTTTCCACCAATTTTGGCCCCCAAAACACGAATTAGGTAGGTACCTACGCTCCTTTTTTTCCAAATTATCTTTGATCACTAGTAGTGCCATTTAATCGTCTTGATCCACGTGTTGAAACTTTTTCTAGTGTTAATCTACAAATTGATGGTGATTTCAGACGATTTCCCAGGTTTTTGACTCATAAAAAATCAATTTTGGGGTACGGCGGACGGCGGACGGACATTGCATTTTTGGAATCTACGCACCTTGAAACAGAAAAGAAAAAATTTTGAGGGGGTTTTATAACAATTTTTTGCTGACCGAATACATAGGTATTCACAGAATAATAAACCAAAAAACAGTTTACCGGTATCTGTGATCATAGATAGTAACATATTGTCTTGGTTTACCTGTTGATACTACTTCTAGTGTTATTATCCAAATTTATGGTGATTGCAGACCATTTTCCAGGTTTTTGACTCATAAAAAATCAATTTTGGGAGCTGAACATCTGGTAGAACCTCGATTTTCCACTCTTTGGTCAAAATCGACTTCATATTCGGTCTTCTCGCCCTAAAAACATGGAAAAAGATACCTCACAAGCTCATGTTCACTAAACCCTCAAAAATCCCTCAAAAACCCATATTTTTACACCCATTTTTCTCCCATATCACCCCTAGGTGTATGCCGAACGGGCTGCCGGGCTTCGGAGCACAACTAGGACCCAAATTTGTTCCCAAATGGGGACCCGAACGGTGTGCGCAAAAACGACGATTTTAGACCAACATTTAACGTAAATTTAAGGCTAAAACTTCTTTAGAAACTCAATTTTCCACTCTTTTGTCAAAATCAACTTCATATTCGGTTTCCTCGTCCTAAAAAACATGGAAAACGATACATCACAAGCTCATGTTCACTAAAATACCAAAAAAGCCATTTTTCACCCATAACACCCTTCGGTACATTCCGGTCGGGCTGAAAAGTTTCGGGACACAACTAGGGCCCAAATGGAGCATGTGTGCGAATGAACGAATTTCTTAGACCGAAAATGAAGTAGATATGGATGATAAGACGTAAGGCATATCTATGGTCATTGCATTTTTGGAATCTACGCACCTTGAAACGTAAAAGACAAAATTTTGAGGGGGTGTTATAACAATTTTTTGCTGAGCGAATACATAGGTGTATTATTCACAGAATAATAAACCAAAAGCTAATAAAATTATGAAAATGAAGTTCATCAAAAACCATAACAATTTCTGAGTAGGTACCAAAAAGTTCCAGCTATAATGACAATTTGAGTAAATTTTTTAATTACCATCCAATTTTGGTAGGTACCTACCTAACCAATTAAAAATCATATAAAACCGTCGTTCTTTCGTACACATGCTCCATTTCGGCCCTAGTTGTGTCCCGAAACTCGGCAGCCCAATCGGAATGTACCCAGGGGTGTTATGGATGAAACATCTGAGCAAAATTAGGTACCTATTTTTAAGGCCTTCGTAAACTTCGGCTTATGAGGTACTCTTCTCCTTTTTTTATTTTTATTTTTTACTTTTTTTTTTCAGGGCGAGGAGAAAAAATATGAAATTGATTTTGACCAAAGAGTGGAAAATTGAGGTTTTAACGAAGTTTCAGCTCCCGAAATTCATTTTTTGTTAATCAAAAACCAGGGAAATTGTCTGAAACCACCATAAATTTGTGTAATAACACTCGAAGTAGTTTCAACAGGTGAATCAAGACAATTAAATGGCACTATCAATGGTAAAAGATAATTTGTCAAAAATAGGAGCTTAATTCGTGTTTTTTTGGGCCAAAATTGGCGGAAACAGTCAAAAATAGCTATTTAAATTATTGCACATGAAAGAAATAATAAATGAACAGCCAACGTTTCGGTAGGTATGTCCAATAGAATAATAAATCCATGTGACAAGGACTTTGCAGCGTGTTTTTTGTACTCTGGTTCATTTGGCTCACTATATGTCAGTTCCTATTTTTCAAAATAATTAAGTAGCTCATCAGTTCATAACTCGAAGGATTTAACAAAAATTATTTTGTATAATTACTATGTACTGACATTCAGCAAGTGAGAGCTGCTCACATAAGTACTTTTGATTCAATCGACCCTCTGTTCATATTAATTTCCCATTTTTAAATCAAAGTACTTAGGTTCCAGTATAAGAATTTTGAGACCAACCGCACTCTCCTACGAGGAACAGTTCTTTTTCTGCGAGCTTTTAAAGTTTCGGCAACAAGTGACGTCATTGCTCCTGCCTGGGCTGACGTCATTCCTTCCCTCTTGCCCATCATGACGTCACTTGTTGCCGAAACTTTGAAAGCTCATAGAAAAACGCTGCAAATCCGTGCACAACGGATTATTTTGTATAGAATACCCTTCTGTTACAGATCACAGCTCTCTGTATAGATAACCCGTCTATATAACATAATATGATATGGACTATTCTATACATATTATGTACATCACAGAACCTCCGTTGGTTAGTACCTAACCCCGTACTCGTTACTAGGTACCTACCTAAATCACGAGTTAAGTGTTGCTAAAATAATTCTGTCGATGGCAAACAGTACCTAACTAAAATGGCAAAAAGAAACGCAATTAATGAAGTTTTGAAGGGAAATTGTTGAGGTGGGGTGAAAAAAGTTGCAAACATACCTACCAACAAACTCCAGCCCCTTCTGCGTAGATGGTATAATGAACCGTTGTGTAATAATTTACCCATCAATAATACTTCAACGTTTGTTCAAGCTTCACTACCTATCAACAAACTCCAAAAAAGTCATCATTTTTCAAATCACAGAACAACCAGTTGACTTCATACTACGTGATTATAATCAGGTGATCCCTTGCAATGATTTTATCTCGTGCCAATTCCCGATTGTTAGCGCGTCCCTGGTGACGAGATTTGGGCTAAATGTATACAATTTCATTCACCCTGCTGTTCAAACAGAAAGCCTGTCGGTGCAAACTTCTGGTCCTTACTGTGAAGGAACAGAGGGACGTAAAATGCTCCGGGTGGTCTCAAAAAACTCGTAAGTTCAAGAACTATTTAAAACCGTAAAAAGATTTCAAGAAAATTTCAACCCCTCTTTTGAACCCCTTAGAGATGACTGACAGTAACGCCGAGCTTCGAGGACCAACTAGACCCCGAACGGAACCTATAACCCGAATTTCACCAATTTTGTTTCATGGTAACTAAAAAGTGGCCAGTACGGCGTACGGCGGACAGACAGAAATTTTTGTATTGCATTTTCGGATTCTACATACCTTGAAACGTAAACCATCAAATTTTGAGGGGGGTTGGAATTATTTTTCATGCTCGATTCCAATGGCTCATTATTGAAAATAATAAACCAAAAGGGCTAACCACAGCATTTTAGAATGTAACCTACTTTCATTCAAAAATATAAACAAAAGTCATAGGTACCTACGCCTGGACAGTGGTGTCAGTGACGTACCAAAGTAGTTCGCAAACACGACTTTTGGCTACAGCACCTACCTAAAGGTTTCAAAAAGAGAGAATTCAATCCTCAACTGGTGTATACCTTCTCTCTGACAAGTGTTTATTTGTGAGGCAACACTGCGCGATATCATCGGTATTTGCCGCCTTTTGTTTCTATGTAATCTGATGTGTACCTTTAACTTAATTTTCATGCATGTTTACCTAATTACGTTTACTATACGTTATATTTTATATTCGACTGCCTACTTATTCCTGTGAACGGCAGTGTACAACACCTTGATGCTACACTTTTCTCTACTATATTTCCTTGGCAGTTTCATAACAGTGACGCTATTTTAATTCTAAACAAAGTTGGACCTGTTTTTTTTTTAGATCCCTGAGAATCAACTCGTGCGTGGCTGTAAGTAGGCGTCGTGCACTTAATTTTGAACGAAAATACGAAATCCTCTTCCAATGGATACCTAATCGGGCACGGAAAATGGATCTTGTATGATACAACGTACTTATGGATTTGATCATTCTTCTCTTGTTTTATTGCACAATCATTCGACGAGGTACGTCCCAGTACTTTTTACCTACAACTAAAAACAGGAGCAATAATTAAAATATGTATTACCTATATTTATATATACTTACTTCCGCTGTAGGTTGGTTGTTTACCTAATTCAATTCCTCCAACGTTAGATAAGTAGATATAAGAAAGTAAGTTACAGTGGGTATAATGTACCTACCCTGCCCGTTGCGAATTTCAAATCTCAATTGTTGATTACAGCTGATGGGCTATACCTTTCAAAGTAAGTTCTTTTTATCGCCTTTTAAACTACCTACTGTACAATAATATTGAATTTTCGAATGATTTGCAGAACTAAACCAAACTTTGTATGCAGAAAAAAAAACCGCTGCAAAGTCCTTGTCACATGGGTTTATTATTCTATTGGACATACCTACAGAAATGTTGGCTGTTCATTTATTGTGTATTTCATGTAAAATAATTGAAATAGCTATTTCTGGTGGTTTCCACCAATTTTGGCCCCCAAAATTTGAATTAGGTATGCTCCTTTTTTTTCAAATGATCTTTGATCATTGATAGTACCATTTAATCGTCTTGATCCACGGTGTTGACACTTTTTCTAGTGTTATTCTAAAAATTGATGGTTATTTCAGACGATTTCCAAGGTTTTTGACTCATAAAAAAATCAATTTTGGGAGCTGTGTTTGAACAGTGTCCCGGCCGTGCACCCGTGAGAAAGGGGGCTGGACCCGGACTGGCACTGTCCCTCAGTTTTGTTGCATCTGTACACAAAGATGGATGACGAAGAGCTGATAGATGCTGCTAGAGCAGATACATTCGAAAATAACCAAAACCAAAGAATTTACTTTCATGGTCCAACAGTTCTTTAATAGCGTGGCAAATTCTTCCTCCAACTTCCGCTTTCGCCAAGTTTGATGCCTTCTTGAAGAATTCTGAAGTCCAGCAACTTGTTTATCTCTTTCCTCGGTACAAGTATGTTATAGCCCCGCCAATATCGATTATCTCAAATACATCGATCCTTGTGGTATCGATGACGTGTATCAGACAAGACGGTGGGTGTACAAGAAGTTTAGTTCCCATTCCGCCGCTCGCATTGTCAAGCGATCTGGATGCTCGCTAGCGCTCGCATCTCAAAAAAGATAAACAATCCCAGAAACTATCCCGTGAATGAGCAGGTTGTTTGGGACTTCTGAATAGATGGTACAAGTATGTTATAGTCACTCTTATTTTTTGGTGTCCTTACAATGGTCTTCCCGTATTCATTTTGAAAGTTGATATCGGCACCCGGGATGTAGGCATCGGGACGCCATATTGAGCCGTCATCGATACCACAAGGATCGATGTATTTGAGATAATCGATACAATCGATATTGGCGGGGCTATAACATACTTGTACCCTTTCCTCTTCATCCAGTGCAATTGCAATTGCTGCTAAATCTTCTTCGGAAAAGTTCATTTTCGATGCACAAATTTTGACAAGACACTCGGCCACAGCCCGGACGGAACTGACGGAATAGCATGCTTGGAGGCTCGGCCGCGGCCCGGTCTCCACTCGGTTCCTATGGCCCGGAGGAAGCCCGGGCCCGGCCTGGACACGGTGCAGTGTGGATCAGCCTTAACTATTCACTCTGCACTCTTCAAATCCACACTCTGTACTTTGCGAACGAATTTACGTTCCTAAAGAACGGTGTTGATTTGAAGAGGAAGAGTGAAATGCAAAGTGTAGAATTTCAGAGTTTCACCCAGTTTTGAACAGTTCGGTTCCTAAAGGTTATCTTTCGCGAAGTGCAGAGTGAAGAGTCTGCGTTTCAGATGAAGAGTTTACAACATTTTTGCAGAGTCCCAAATGACTGCGGTAGAATGACATACTTCTCAAATCGGTTTTTATGTTTTATTTCTTCGATAAATTCAGTGTTGGGTATTGCCAATAAAAATAAGGGAATTCAGTCTTTCGATAAGGTCTAAAGGAGGTCCAATTAGTGTGAGGGCAAGCATATAATATAATTACATCGAAGTTAGCTCCACTGCGGCCATCAAAATACTCTACATTTGGGAGGAAGGAAAGGTTAGGAAGCGACAGGTTGTTGTTAGTGGATAAAAAGTGACAGCCTGCCCAATTGTTTTTAATGGAAATTCTTCGTACTTCTCATCAGAGGATGATGATGTTGCTCTTTGGGCCGCATTCATCGAAGGCGAATTAATTTCGTCGTCAGTGACACAACTTTCATGGAGTCGTTTGGCCCTAACCAAGTCCCAAGTAAGTTAACTTACAGAAAGACTGAAGACTTGATGAAATCGTTTTCGAATGATAAACTGTAACAATTGCTGGAGGTTACTCCACAAAATGAAGGTTACTCTTCAGAACACTCTTTGTTTTGAGTAGAACTGCAAAGTGGGAGCACGAAGTCTTTAGGAACAGAAAGTTCTCCTGCTTTTCATAATTCGCTAAGTGAAGAGTACCAATGAAGACTTGCAGAGTGGAAAGTTGAAGAGTCTTTAGGAATGGGCCCCCAGGTCCTCGTCCCGGCAAGGCGGATAGAATTCGAGTAGGCATTTCGAGTGTGTTTGCAGAATAGTATTAAGTCTAGGTGAAGGCCCTGGAATGAAAAATAGACAGGTATCTCTGGGGAATCATTTACCAATTTAAAGAAAAATCTGCAAAATCTAATCTTGAGCAAGACCACAATCGAATATGGAATTTACATAAGGCGAAATATGCCCACGTGGCTTGAGATTGTGGATGTACCGTCAACAGGAGTTTCAAGGCCACCTCCAATGTTTTCTGTGAGGCCGCGTCACATGAATTTATGTGCATATATCGCCATATTCAAATGAAGGAATTATTAAAGATTTTACCAGGTTTAACAGTAATGTTTCAGGTGTGCAGTAGGCAAATTTTATCAATGCGTGCAGTGATGTGTACAGTTTGTGACAGATTTCAGCGCTGTAATTAGACCAAGACAGCGCTTATTTTTTGAAAACAGGCTTCTAACTACCATTTTTCCAAGAGTTCTGAATATTTTTTTCTTCAAAAACAAATTTGACGAAAATTCCCCATTCTGAATAATTTGTTTTCGAATGGCTATTTTTTGTTAAACACATTATTTGATGAAAATTATGGTACGTATTCAATCTCTGCACCAACCCGCAGTTGTCAGTCTCACATTCTTAGTGAAACTAGGAACTAACAGTGGCAGGGTCTTTCCAGTCAGATTTCGGATTGAGATAAAGGAAAGTTCTAGAACTTCACTTCGCACTGCCCAAATTTGGTAGAATTTTCGCCCAGTAGGTGCAGGAGAAATTTCAGTCAGAACAAATAGGGGAGGATAGATTGCAGTATACATTATTACTGTACATTACACTTAAAATTGTTAAATTATTCGCAGGAATCTCCAAGGGAAGGAATTCAATCTTCAAGGAACGCGGGCTGATTGCGAATGCAAAAACGGTGGCACTTGCTTATACGAAAACCTGATATCGCCTGGATTGTAAGTTACAAATAATATCAGTTCATTTTCATTTAAACCGCTGGTTAACTTCTTGGTTCCAGTGGACCACTAGATTGTTTAGAATTCAATGTAGTTTTCTTTGGTACAATGTAAAACTGAGCAAAAGGTTACACTTGCCTTTTTTTAAGCAAATTCTTGAAATTATGTGAATAAAACTAGCAATTGCTTGTGCTAACCTAACTTGTACAAAGCAGATGGTAGTGGGAGTTGAGCTGCTTGATCCATTCTGAGTAATGCTGGAAGTTGAGACAGAGTGTGCCAGTGGGGGTGGACCCGCGAGAGTCCCCTCCTCTATACCAGCGAGATTATCACCGGTTAAGAAGGGATATCGATTAGCCTTCCCAAACGACCCAGTCTCCACCGGAAGAAAAAATGGCTCCAGAACAGCCACACCGTCACACTCCTCCCCACATGTCATACTTCTGGGTAGCAGAAGTATGAGAGGGAAAAGGGGTAAAGTATTATGAAGGGATAAGTATGAGAGGGAAAAGTAGTATGAAGTTCTGGTTCAGGGAAGGACATCTGAACAACTTCAAGGTGACTAACCTCATTCGTAATGGTACACTGGTGGAGAACAAAGCTACGTACGAGTATTGGCGTAGAAAAAATGTTGTCAGAGGTTGTTGTCCAGTGAATTGTGCTCATATGGGCAACCTCTAGGTGATCAACCTCCATCGTTAGGATGGAACAACAATTGGGATTTGTAAATTGGGGCATGAATCGGCATCAAATGAGCTCAATATATTTCAAGTATACTGACACTCGAAAGGGGGTGGGGAAGCCAATAGATGCCATTATCAAAGGGACAGGATGTTTGTAAAGGAATCCTTCTTGGAAACCTTTGGGCTTATCCTTCCGGTAAGCCCACAAAAATTGGATGGAGTATGGTGAATTGCTCAGCACATACTACCAAACCACGCTCTGCTACGGTGTGACCGAGAGAGGAGAGTGACGGTGGACCCGCGAGAGTCCCCCCCTCTAGACCAGCGAGATTATCACCGGTTAAAAATGGATATCGATTAGGCTTCCCCAAAGTACCCGTTTCCACAGGAAGAAAAATGGCTCAAGAACAGCCACACCGTCACAATACACGGTGTAAAGTAAAAGATGCAGTGGAAGATTGATAGGATGGAAAAACGTCCTTTAAGCGTGAATTTAAAAAATGTTACCGTAAAATTCAAGTACCTACACATATAGAATACACTATAGGTACCTGTACCTATATATCGGGAAGATGAGCATATTAATATCTTGGACTTGAGACATTTGCATTATGTTGGAACTTTTTACCAACCTCCTTACTCGAAAGGATTCTGTAATCATCTTTAATAAGTAATGAAATAATTGAATTGATACCATTGAAAAAAAAATCTTAAAATTATTTTAAAACAGTGTCCAGTATTCCCTTTCCAATACAGGTTTTAATTCCAATATAATCCGCTTGTTTATATTAACATTTCCAGTATTCCTTGGGGCACTTTGCAGGTTTCGAAGAGTAGACATCGGAACATGCAACTGCCGGCAAGTTTCAGAAGGTGAATTCAGTTGGTCTTCTTTCAGTTAGTTTTTTGTGTGTAACTACCGTAAAAATGTCGTCAAAAATGTACTACACAATTCCTCATAACTTACTGTCAATATACTTGGAACGAACTGAGTAGGTAGATGTAAAAAATTTCATCCATATTGGTGAAAACTAGTATTTTACTATAGGACCCCTAAAATAGAATTGGAGTTGTGCCCAACGCAGTTGCCTTTCTGATCTTGGTGAAATTCATATGGAATCAACTATTTTACCGAATAACCCGGGGTTTCAAGGTCCTCGGCTTTTACAAAGTCAGAAATGGGGGAATTTTCGTGGGTTAAATTCCCCTCTTTTTGGCCTAACTCTGTTTAATAATGGAAATTAACAAAGAAAAACGGAGTTATTGAAACATTGTCTATTTCCACTAATACACGAAAAAACGCAAAATACACTGTTATACCGGTTTCGGTGATCAAACAGTCGTCAGTAACAAACAATAACTCTTAACAAACAATAACTAGAAGAGTTATTGTTATTTACTGACGATGGTTTGATCACCATAACCGGTATAACAGTGTATTTTTCGCGTTTTTTCGTGTATTAGTGGAAATAGACGACGTTTCAGTAACTCCGTTTTTCTTTGAAATGGGTTTCCATGATTTCTTCGCGAGTGATTTAGTTCATGGAAATTAACACTTGCTACTTCATGTCGGGAAGTCTAGGCAGAAAACTAGTGTGAAATTTGAATTTCTGTGTTCTCACTAAAAACGACGTATCAGGTAAATCACCGAGTAGTACAACTCAAATCCCACTTAGATCGTTAGTAGTGCATCAATTTAAATGATGTGCAGAACCACAATGGATGGATGCATGGAACCAAAAATTTATAAATAAATTTAAAAAACACGTCCTCAAAATCAAACCGAGGGAGAGATCACAGCACAACAAAGGTTCTTGAAGGTTGCCACGAAGGTTTGCCATTTCTAATGTTGGGTTGTTGGCAGCATTGAGAACCTTGGACTCCGAGGCTTAGCTCCGCTTCCTTGGGCCAACAGCCAGTCAGATGCCAATAGACCTGATACGTCATTTTTTCCCGCATTTTACCTTTAATTACCCTCACTTAAAAAATACCACTTATTTTTGAAAACGAGCTTGAAACTACCACTTTTCCAAGAGTTCTGCATTTTTTTTCAAAAGAAAAAAAAAAGTAATAGTAATAATAGTAGTAGTAATAGTAATTTAGTTCTATTAAGGCTTAATGCAAGGAGTTTGGTTGCAAAATCCATCACCACATAGCAGCACCAAAATGAATCAATTTTATTCTACTTCTCATTTGAGAATGGAGCGAGAAATATCACGCTCCGTTCTCAAATGAGAAGTAGACGAAATTTGGCCCCGATGGTGCTGCCATCTCTTATCACAGATTTTCACCAAAACACTGTGACATTTACCCTTAAGTAGAACTAGAAGTACCTACGTACATAATTTTCGCACTGGTTTTAATCAGTTGATTTTGAAATTTTCACTAGGTAGATGCTTACCTACATAGATTGAATGGTGATCAAATTTCGAAGTATGACCATTATCGTCATGTTTCAAGATTTAGTTAGGTACTTGATCTATAATTTCTTGAATTTTCAGGTATTTTTGTACTCTCACGGGGCACTTGTCAACATTTGAAAGATTTCTGCTCGCCCAACCCTTGCTTGAACGGTGGGAGGTGCCTAAACAAGATGGGCTACTTCTTCTGCGTTGATTGTGATCCCGGTTGGTCTGGTCAAGACTGTTCGAAAAGGCAGACTGCAACAAGTAGGTGATGTTACCATAATAGTAAGTGCTAGTAGTGCGTAGATAGTAATAGTTAGATGTAAGTACATTCATGATATGTGTTGGGAATGAAATAATTAATTTTGTATTCCGGAGTCAAACCAAATTGCCTACTCTTTTACTGCGAGTTCCATGGAGGTGTTGTTTTGAGAAAGTTTTAAAACTCACACTGGTAATTAATTTTCAGAACGATGGACCGAGGATTTCACTGCTGTCTGGTATCCGAATTCGGATTTTCAAGTGAGATTAACCCAAGTATTAAATGTATTTACAAACAAAAAAAATCATTCTTCAGCTACTTGAAATGGATTGCAGAATGTGACTCCAATCTTGGTCATGATTTCTTCAAAATCTTGGTAAACTAGAAAGAAAAAAGTGGTTTTGAAGACAGTTTTAGAATACAAAAAGTGGGTCGAATTTGAGTTTTATTGTAGCAAAGTTCGATATAAATTATCAAAAATAATTACAAATTATGGGTTAGCAGGGTGAATTTTTATCCAGAAGAAGACAATTTCGACGTCCTAGAATAGTTTTGAGTGAAGAATTAGATTAAAATTCGAGTTTTTCAACCTATAAATGGCTCAAAATACGGATATAAATTTAGTTGAATCAACAACGAAGGGGACAGGGGTAGAATTTTGTGGGGATAAAAAACAAATTTTTGAATGCCTACCGTAAATGTTTGAAGGATCATAAATTGTTCAAATCTCCGATTTTTGTGGTTGACATCAATTTTGATGATATGTAGGTAGGAATATCAAGTTATCAGCATGTATTACCTACCTGTGTGGATACGTTACTACGAAAATTTGGTCACTAGGTGATGAGGCATGGCTGGCATTTTTCTAGAATCATCTCAAGAAAAAAAATCGTATTATAATTTATTGTATAAGGTGCATTCGCAGTGGCTTCTTTTGGTGGTTAGGTTAGCTGACTCCTAGGAAACCGTAAGAAACCATCCATGATCCAGTGCCATCTTGATAAGGGTTTCCATAATGTTTGGGAATCAAGAAGGCACCCGGTAATGGTTGGGCTGTTCTCGTCCACCCGATTTTCTGTGGACTGGCATGACGATCAGAAAACTCTGAAAAAATGATGGTCAGGAAAACACTGCAAACTGCCGGTCGTGGATACTATAGTACATTTATACCATACATGGACTATAGAATCCACTGCGAACGGCCAGCCCCTTTCTGGCAGTCAGATACTGTCAGATGGTCACTGCGAACAAACCTTTGGGTTTCACCAAATTTTAGTATGTTTTTGACAGTCAAAGTTTTCATATTCCTGAAATATTTGGTTTTTGTTCTTATTTTTCTATTTCTTCAGCTTTGATGTCCTCTTGATATTATGTGTGGGCATCTTATGCTGATGAAATGAAAGTAATTTGCGGTATTAGTTTCCAAATTCATGATTTTTGAGAAATGGGGTTTCTATAGTTATTAGAGTTATTAGATGCGTGTCTCTTCTTCTCTGGGTGCCGTAGACGTAAGCCATCCATAGGCGACCAATCCTTGAACCCCCCTCACACAAAGAGCGTCCTCTGTTGCCCGATTCTTGAGAGTGGCAAAGTCCTGAACACCCATCCATCCGTGGATGTCTCGGAGCCATGAAAGCTGCTTACGGCCAATACCTCTCCTGCCCTCTTTTTTCCCTTCAAGGACCAAGCATTGGAAGGCGTAGCGGTCTCCTCTGAATATGTGGCCCAGATATCCAACATTACATGTGTGTAACGTTGTGTAACATCGCTCTGTCCAGGTGACAAGCATATCGTGGATCAGGCTGTCTTTCGCTCGAGCTGGAACTGGATCACCTGTGATATATCTGGAATATTTCGGTGTCCTTATAAAAATTCAAGAGGTCTTCCCTCAACAGCTCTTCGCGCCACATTTAGTCGAAGATTGTTACGAGATGCACTCTGAAGACGCAGCTTGTGGTACATACCGGAATGGTAAGTTCGTGCTCTCAAGGCTGATATCTCAGTTACCATGTTTATTGGATGGATAGCTAGACCACCGATAAGTCGTAGATACTATAGTGATGCGTTTATCAATGCCAACATAATGGCTAGACAGCTAGGTATCCCCCAGGATAACTAAAAATCCATTATTTTTCCCACTGATACAGAAGGCCTTGGCAACTCCAGCAGAACCTCTTGTTTTCCAGGCGGTATTTTAGTTTTTTGTTTGGCAGTTGCCGCTATCCTTTCAGTTTTTTTCTTTGTTTAGAACTGGTTTCCAGATAAAGGGATGGATAGAAGTAGACTGTTGAGCTAGGTTCACGTGGAGGGGCAATTCCGGATAGCAATCCAGTATGGCAACACGTTTGCCGGAATTTTTGCTGCGGGGGTTTCTGGTTAAGATTCCTTAACCAGAAATCGAACTGGCAAAATCAAGCAGGAATGTTGAATTCCAATATGGCTGAACAACCAAACAGGAGATATCCGGAGATTTTGATGTAGTATCCATGACATTATGTTGCAATAATCCATTTTGCGTTGGCCAGTAGCATTGCAGAACGACTTGCCGTATCGGATTGCCTCTCCATGTGAATCTTTAGGTTTTTGTTGATGATTCCTCGAATTTCTCTTGTTTAGATCGTTGAAGAATACTCTAATATAACTAGATACCTACATATAGGTATGATTATGTTCAACTTCCTACAGTAGTAGGTAAGCAGGTACTTTGTTACTTGGTCTAATAATAATTTCCAGTTATTAAAGATAGTCTGGTCGGGAGAAGACTCTGGCTATTTACCTATGATGTCAAAAATGTCCAGATTCGCTGAGGCTACAGCTTTGTACGTTTAAGGAAAAATAGCCTTTTCGATTTCTAAAGTATTCAGCGTTTGGATCTCCTGGTGACCAAGTTTTATATCCGTACAATCACTAGACCCTATTGCCCCTGGGAAACTTGCTTTTCTATAAAACGCTACTCTAGCAGCTGTAGCTGTTCCTCAGTGGTTGGCATTTTATGAAATTCTGCAATAATTTGGCATTTGCCAGTGACACTTGTTGCATGCTTGCTTACATGCTGAACTTTTGCTCAGTCCACAAAAATCCCCAGCTGCAATGAGGATTTTTTCTTTGAAATTGTAAGTCTAAAAATGGAAAGCTTTCAAAAAAGGTGCTGTATGGTGGGTCGGAAATCGACGGAAGTGGGTGAAAAAGGAGAAGGAAAACGTGTGACGTCATCTGGTATGTATTGCTCTCTCGCAACGTGGGAACCGAATGGGAGGAGGATACATCACGCTTGACGTCATGCGATTTTTTCTTTAGCTTATTCCCCCCCCCCCCCCCCCCCCCCGAACTACTCGGATTTTGGACCTGAAAATCGGGATACAGGGGTTTTCGAGGGTGCTGAATCAGATTTTGAGTTCAAAAGCAGCAAATTACGACCTACTTCTATTCCTCATTGACATTCTACCGAGTGAGTAAAAACAGAGGGACTGTAGCAGTTTAAGGATAGGGGATCTGATCGGTATGAGACTCGATTTCCTCTTCTGTTGATGCATGACGAACTGCTTATTATTGCTGTCTGAATTGTGTTGATGTGTGTTTTGTTCTGATTGTGTATTTGCACTGTGTGTTTGAGTGGCTGTGTCTGGCAATTGTGGTAGTTTTAGATGTGTTGTTTTGTTTGATTTGGTTGCAAATTATGTTTATTTTGGTGTTACTGCGTTTGTACTGGGTTTGTTTGCTTCTCTATGTATTTGTCATGTTATTATCATCAGTTCATTACGTCTTACGTTGCGTCCCTGCTTAATGAAAGAAGTCTGTCACTTTTTTTAAATGATCGTTGTTTTTCTAGGCAAAAACTTGTGACTCGTATTTCTTTTGTTTCATTCAGGCACAAATTACTACACGTTGGTTTTGGATGCGCAGAACAATTTCTTAGCCGCCCCTTACAACCTTATTTTCGGGTCAGACCTCGAAAACGCTCTGACCACCGACGACCCACTGTGGCCATACAAGATGTTCGCCGTGAAGTACCAGATCAAACTTCACGTTTACAGCAACCACGAACTCCTGATGCCGGTGACGCCTTTGAATGTGTGGCACCAAGTCACTGCTACATATTCCGCTTGTTTGCCCTTGATATCTTTCGATGGATGGTAAGAGAAACGTCGAGCAGTAGCGTCCATATGTCCTTAGTCCGTAAGTATTGTTGTTACCAGTCTGGGGCAAACGGGGAACGTCATCTGTGGTTCCCCGAACAAAGATGATGTCGTGTGAAATTCCTGTTGTTAATGACTTAGTTGGGGAGGTTTCAGGATTCTTCACGAGTCTTGGAGGTGTGGTGTGAAAAAGCGCCAGTTTTTAGTGAAAAACCATGTAAAAGCGCCACCCCTTCTTACGCCTCCCTAAAAACATAGTCTGGCGCTCGCGGATCTTGCCGTCTCCCAGCGTATCCTAGCGTTTCTTTACCTAACCACACCCAACAACTACCACTGACTAGCGCAAGAGGTGGCAGCGGCAGCAGTATCAGGGACAAATTTATAATATAATTGGTTTTGTGCCCAGACGGCTGAACCAGTTTTCGTTCTGGAAATATTTCTGTAAATCTTAAGTAAGTAGAATTGATATAACAGTATTATACAAAATATTGTACTTCGAATTAAAATTAAGTTGTAAGTAGTAGATACTTATGGGTAATGGTAGGAACCGAGAGGACTTTTTTACCTGTCCAGGTTAATTATCCAAGTTCCCAATTGTAGTTACTTGGTAATTATTGTACTTTGTGTACCTACTAGTACTGCTCTCTTTTTTCTGGAACTCGGCCAGTGTAAATGGTTTATAGTTTTATACCCCATATGGAACGATATATTTACGTTTCAGACAGACGCAGGTATGTGTGCGCGTGCGCGTGTGTGTGTAGGTTAGCATGTGATGATCCTGCAGTAAAATATTGGTGAGTAATGTTTTCGAACACTGAGCATTCCGTGGTTGTGTTTCCTCTCACTAAACCAGTAGGAAGGACGAACGAATAGTTTAAATTTAGGTAAAAATTGCTGATGCTGACTGATAATAACAGGCACGTGTGGTTAGGTAAAGAAACGGAAGTAAGGGCTGGGAGACGGCAAGGATCCCCCGAGCACCAGACTACCCTCCTTAAAACTGCCAGTTGTAAAAGCGCCAGGACGTACTTATTCATGTGTATTAATTGTATGGTGGTACTATTTTTTCAGTTTGATTGTGGTGAGCATTAAGATGGTACAGCATTAAGTTGGTAAAAACTGATTATATTTCAGCTTGAGCTACAGTCCTGTATGTATAAATCCTTGTATTTTTAGCAGGTTAATGCCGTGGAACAAATCATAGTCCAGGCATTAGAGGAAAAACAGCGGCAAGTTTTTCAGTAGTTCTGATTTTGGTACCCTAGTTGTGACCCTCTCACCCGTACAAACTTATCATCCTAGCCTATAAATACAGAATTTTTATCGTAGTTTATCAATTTTTTCATGTGCCATTTTTCAGTTGCCCTGATGTCCCCCGTTTTTTGATCAATCCGATCATTCACTTACCCAAGTGAATAGGGCACACTTACGCGTGCATAAACGCGTTTGACTGAATAACCAACGAGAAGCCTAGAAATCGTCACATGACCCCGGCCGCTCAGAGACGCGTCAATGACTTCTTATTGTTCTTATTTATTGTATTAGCCTGTTTGAAGAAGCCTACCCGTCAAAATTACTCTAATCGCGTAATTCTAATGCGTGCGTCTGTAATTTTTGTTTATCACGGCTATCATTTGTTTACTATTGGCATTAGCTGTTGGAACTTAGAAACGCCTCGAAGGCCTCGCTGTTCCCTCTTTTACAGCTCCCATGGAACAGTCGCCCCAGAGCACCTAGCACTTTTACGCTATCATTAAAGGTGGATTAAAAGGGATTGGCGCTTTTGCAGGGTGGCCCTTTGAGAACCTCCGGAAACTTCCCCAAGCCCCGCAGTTATCATTATTATTATTATTGTTAATGGTCGGTAAAAAACTAACAATTTCATACTGTACAGCTCTAATTCTCCTTTGTTTTTCAATTATTCCAGTGATACTTCAGTGAAATACCCTAGAAAGTACCTCGCTCACGAGCTTGTCACCATTCGGTTGATAGTGCGCCGCCAACGCAATAACATTTGTAAGAACTTGGTTGTCGAATTGCGAGATGCCATCAAGTTCTTTCAATGTAAGTTTGTTTTCCAAATAACTGAAACAGTACTATAGTACATTCAATTTAGAGCGAGAGCATGTAAACAGAATGCGAAACCATCAAAGCATCATGGCTTTGCGGGTTAGTATATCCAAATTGCATATTTACTTATGGTGACCTTTGACTTTGTTTGCTGAAAATGCTTCATGGACAAGATATTGGCTTCAGCTTCAATCTCCATAGTTGCAATTCATCAGTTTTATTTTCATTCAAATTTCATCGTTTTCAAAAGCAACTGCAAAACCGACAAATTTACTATTTGGACGAATTGTACATTAATGCTGGACACAAATTACACCATGATAACAACTTTTTTCTTAATTATTAAATATAATTTACGTGCATCCGTATAGATTCATGGCCCTTACATGTTACATCACATGTTACATTACAATTACATGTTACATAGCTAAGCTTCCGGTCAGCAATCAGTATGGTAGGCAACCCCACATCACATGGGTGATATATGGGCTCGATTTCATTGTTTATTTATCTGTGCTCACGTTAAATTGAGCGTACGTTAGGTAGGTACTTTAATAATACTTGTACATGAAGTAATGCTCGATGCATAACATAATTGGTGAAAGAGACGGTTTTTAGGTAATACACCTATTTATGGGATGTTTATAATTAATTTCAGACGATGCGGATGATAACTCAGATCTGGACAACAAGCCTGTCAAAAACTCTCACTTGCTTACTCAAACACAGTGTAAGTTGGTTGTAAGAACAAGTTAGTTGTTAAATCTCATAATAACCGGGTAATATTTAGGTACTTAACAAGATTTTGCAACACTGGCTATACCATACAGGTAATTTTGATTTTTAAACTCATGTAGGTTGGTGCGAAGGATGTAGGATTGTAGGTAGAAATATTCGAACCAAAATTAGGCCCAATGTTGAAATGTCTCAAATATTTAGTACAAATTTAAAAACCTGGCACCACATTACTACCGTCGTTTACATGCAGGGCAAGACAATGTGGAACTGAAATTCGCGCAGCAAGAGAAATATTTTTTTGGGTTCAATTCATTTTGGATTGTTACATTCCCTCTAGCACTTTACGGTTCCTACCTTTCGACCTCCGGACGCGACTTGTACATGGAGCTCAATGCAATGGTTTGTATTGTATTTTTCGCTTACTGCCACTATTTGGTTTCTACCCATGTAAACTGTTTGGTAGGTTCCATGCAGAACTTACGTGGATTGATGACAGAATGATTGGTTTCAACGTATTCAGTTCAGGTTCAGGCATTAATAATACAGTAGCCAAACCTCCCATAATAACTATTTCTGCTATTTCATTCATTTTTTTGATTGATTTGAGAATTAATAAGGAGAACACGAAGTATATGAAGACAGTGTTGCCAAATGACCCTCCTCGTGCCCCCAAAATATAGTTTTGAGGTCCAAGGGGTCAACAGCTTTCGGTACCTACCTAGGAAGCACTGCCACCAGAAAAAATATTGTTCAAGATATGATCATGTTGAGGCTGATAGCTGGCAACGAGGCCCGTTTTCCCAAAATCAAGTTATTTGCATCCCCGGTTGATTTCGAGGTCCACAGAGCTCCACTTCTGCAAGACCCGTGGTAAGTTTTCGCTCTGAGACGTGGACCCTTTGAGCAGAAGATGAGAGAAGACAGCTGATCTTTGAGAGAAGAATTATGAAGGTTCTCACACACTACGCGGAAACAGGACAGGAAACGCCGTGGGAAGGACACAGGGATGCCCGCCGACCGCTGCTGTCCCTTCCTGCACCTATACCCACATTATGTAGGACTTTCCTCAACTCTTTCACCCACCACTAACCATTCTCCCCTTGTCACAAGCAAGGGTGCGAGGGCGAATGCGGGGAAGGTGGGCGTGAACGTGGGGAACGTTAACATTGGAAGGTGGAGGAGTAACGTCCTATGCCAGGCACCACCGTTTTTCGCTTTGAGAGCGATCGCGGTGTAACCAGTCCTGTGCTGACTTCGTGCCGTGACCGCCTCGTCCCACCTAGTATGCTTATCTCCATTCAAATACGCAGAAGCGAAAAAATACGACCCGCATCCCCTGGCTGTTTCCTGTCCTGTTCCTGCATAGTGTGAGAGAACCTTAAGAATAACATGTGGTGGAGTAAATGAAGGTAACGGATAGAGACTGAAGCAACCTGGAAATAGAAGGGACCCTCGGCAATGAAGACGTCGCAGATATGTCAAGGCAGGCAGAATCTGCTGGTTGGGCCACGTTGACCACATGCAGGCTGACCAGGGTAAGAAAAGCATGGTAAGAGCAGGGGGTTGAAACTCGAAGGAGGAGAGGAAGATCGAGGAACCCCTGGCTGGATGGAGTGACGCCGTATCTCCAGGTTGTGGGATTCAGGAGACCGCAGGCTTTAGACCGGGACAGACGCCACCGTGCGTTCGGGAAGCCAGGAGCCACATCGACCTGTACATCTGTTTGGTTAGGTTAGGTTAAGTTGATGGATTCTACGCATTTTAATTTTATAAACGCCTATTACATTATGTTATGTTACAGTGTTTCTTACGGATTGAACCACCTCGTACCATAGTGACGGTGGAAGGTGGGGATCGCATCATGGATTGTTTGAAACCCGTTGCATTTCAACCGGTGTCGTCGAGCCCAGATGTCGATTTGTGCCTTTTCAGATTGAGATGGTCTTGCATAGACCAGTCGGACCCAGAAAATCCAATGTGCCTCCCAAAAACCACCAGATGGGGTGAGAATCGATTGAAATTCACAGCCAAAATTCTTTTACGCAACTTACCACAGTGGACCAAATGACCAGTCTAGTGGGGCAGAAACAGTCTCTTAATGCCACAATAACAGCTGTCAGTTTCTAATCTTAGGTAGTTGAGATGTAAAGAAATACTGTGTATTAAAATTAAATAATAATTCAAAATTAATAATTAATAATAATAATAATAATAGTTCTAAGGATTGTTTTCTACACTAACGTTTGAACAGTTGAAACGGGATTATACGATTCTCCTGTCATTCGTGGAAAGAGTCTTGCGATGGTGTCAATTAAGTTGAAATTCTATTGAATAAGTAATTAATGTGGTCTAATTAACCTTTACTGGGACTCGTAAAGGCAATTTGTTACCTAACCAACCGAAATGATCGTGAGTGAAAAAGTTGAGAAGGGCCAAAAAGTGCCAAAGAAATTGGGTGTATTGTTTAAAAAAAGATGGGGCAATGTTTTACGATACAACTAGCGAAAATTTGTAAATATATGATATTATTTTGGTGAAATATAATGATGATTTTATATTTATAATGTACAATGGCCGCTGGTTGGGCCCTGGAGGGTTGGAGGCTCTTACCCCCTCTAGACCTTATACCACACAATTCTGTACAGATGGGTGGTATGAATTTGCTCTTGTACTTCATAACAGGGGAGACATGTACCTACCTACCACCCATAGATCGGTTCATCGAGAATATGTCCCCATATGATCCAAAATTTGTACAGCTTTGCCCTTGACGATTTTGGAAAAACTTCGAATAACCTATGATTCGCACTGTATTGAATTTGGTTTCAAACAGGTACGCGCAGGTACAGCTATCTGAATTGTGGCAAGAGCTTCAAATTCAAATTGGAGCCATTTTACAAATACTCCAACAGTCCTGGACCACCTCACGCTGGGAAACCCTACGAATGGACTGTCACTACTGAAGTGGGCGCTACGGAAATCCAAATTCTGTAAGATTATTACAGTTGTTTTACTCTGTGTGTAAGGATAGGAGGTATAAGTTGGTGTAAGGGGTTCATTAACTAGTAAATTAGCCCTCATCCGAAACTGAGGGGCGGCCATCTTAGGTCCCATTGATCGAAGTAGTTAGTGGTTTTAACCACAGATTTCAGTTTTGGTTTATTATTCTGTGAATAATACACCGATGTAATTGCTCAGCAAGAAATTTTTATAACGCCCCCTCAAAATTTTTTCTTTTACGTTTCAAGGTACGTAGATTCCAAAAATGCAATGTCCGTCCGCCGAAGTACGCCGTCCGCTGTATCACGTATACCAGCTTCATTTTCGGTCTAAAAAATTCTTTCTTTCGCACACATGCTCCATTTGGGCCCTTGTTGTGTCCCAAAACTTTGCAGCCCGATCGGAGTATACCCAGGGGTATTATGAGTGAAAATGGGTGTAAAAAAACGAAAATGGGTGTACTTTTTGTGTTCTAGTAACATGTTAGTAACATGAGCTTTTGAGGTATCGTTTTCCATGTTTTTGGGACAAGAAGACCGAATATGAAGTCGATTTTGAACAGAGTGGAAAATAGAGGTTCTAAGGAAGTTTCAGCCTTAAATTTACGTTAAATTTTCGTCTAAAATCGTCGTTCTTCCGCACACAGTTTGGGTCCCCATTTGGGAACACATTTGGGTCCTAGCCCAAATCTGCATACACCCAGGGGTTACGGGAGAAAAATGGGTGAAAAAACAGGGGGTTTCGAGGTTTTAGCTTGTGTGGTGTCGTTTTCCATGTTTTTTAGGGCATGAAGACCGATTATTAGGTTGATTTTGACCGAAGAGTGAACAATTGAGGTTGTAACGACGGTTAAGCTCCCGAAATTCATTTTTTATTAGTCAAAAACATGGGAATTTGTCTGAAATCACCATAAATGTATACAATAACACTAGAAGTAGTATTAGCAGGTGAATCAAGACAATTAAATGGTACATCAATGATCAAAAATAATCTGTTGAAAAAAAAGCCGAGCCTAATTCGCCTTTTCGGGGGCCATCATTGTTGGAAACCATCAAAAATAGCCATTTCAATTATTGCACCTGAAAGAAACAATAAATGATTAGCCAAAATTTCTGTAGGTATGTCCAATAGAATAATAAACCCATGTGACAAGGACTTTGCAGAGTTTTTAACATCAGAGATGTACAGAACTGGAAGTTCTGGCGTTTCATGAGGGCAATGCTCGGTGGTCCCAGCACGAAAGTAGACCTTCCTACTTCCGTATTTTATGTTATTTATTTATTTTTATTTGGCATTGGTTGCCCGTACAGCCATAATATAGTAGAACATTGAAGATATTGCAGTTACATTTTCTACTTAGTTGGTGAGTTAAAATAAAATTACGCTTTTCTGGTTTATTATTATTGATTCGAAATCATTGTTCAGGTGTAGGAAACGCTGTGACAAAGTGAATCCGATGGACGAACTTCTTGTAGAGGCAGTCGAATCGTCTCTGTCCGGTTTCGGTCCACCGGAATGGGCGCTGTACGAAGGTGGCACAACTGGCACCCAACTTCCGCTGAGAGAATACAGAAGTACAACCGGAGATCCTTGGATCGTTTCGCTCAAACGAAACGTCCTCAAACCAGGGACAACGTATGCTGTCGAAGCGAAAAGTAAGACTTATTGTTGTCCTGTCAGGGAGATATAAGAGGAGACCCAGTCGAGGAGTAGAATACGTTCTAAAAAATAAGATCGACAATGAGCTGCAAATGTTTTCGAGTTTGTGAAACAATAGAGTTTTTGCAGCACCCTCACGCCGAAACGAACGAAACGAAAGCAGTTGCGCATGCGCACTTAAGGCACCAAACAGTTTGACGAACTGTGACAGCGAAAAATACCTGGATCTCACAGTGTCAGCTTTCGTCATGTTGAGATGACGAAACGTAATTTAACCTTACATCTGTATAACACTACCTACCTTCTTCTGTTTTCCTTGGAAAATAAATGTCGAGCGTCGTATTCACAGCTGCTTCTTGGCGTCTTTCGATGTTAATGCAGACTTGACGCCACGTGTGGACATAGATTTGTATTCACCACGGAGTAAAATGGATGAAAGAGAGGTTAACACAACAGTAGATGCCAAAGCTGAACGAAAACTGAACCGAAAAAGGTTAGCGTCTGACTTCGGTCGCCCTATCCGCCATTTCCGTTTCGGTTTCGTTTCCGCGTGAGGGTGCTGCAAAAACTCTCTATTGAAGATGATCGGATACTTTCAGTAGGTGCTGGCGCTATCAGTGGCGGATTCAAGTTTGGTGCGGCTCGGCTGATTCACGAGATGTCGCTGCCACCAGACTTTGTTCTGTATTTTTGGATTATCTTTTATTACGAATGAGCATGCGAAATTAAAAGTTCCAGTCATGCAGCATGGCTATAAGAGCGAATTTTCAAAGAAATATTCAATGTGGAATAAACGCAAAATTCGATGAACGAGCGAAATTCGATGAATTAAAGAAACATTCGTGCTATTGTGTAAAAAGATGATATAGCGAGAAACCATACCGCTTTTCGTAAGAGCACATCATTTTATCGTGATTTTACCCATTTTTGTGATTTTTGACCCTTATAAAGTCAAATTTGACGCACCTTTTTTGAGAAAAATATTTCTATAATCGAAATAGTCCCTCCATCGTGAATCACGTCGCACACAACGCGTCAGATGAATTAATAAATATTAAATTTAGCCCTTGATACCAACTTTCGACCCCCAAAAATCCATATTTGACCCCTATTCTGTGTGAAAAATCGCTGAAACAGTATTTTTGTATCAATTGTTCGCAATTTTAACCGTTTTTACCGCTTTTTGACCACTAAAAACTCAAATTTGACCCCCTTAGATTTTTAAAATTGCCCACCTTCGAACTCATCCTTTTTTTTTGGCAATGCGAAGGTTTTGGTTACATTTAGAATTGTTATAATTCACCCTATCGTCTGGAGCTACGCTTAAACGTATATAGATATATAAATGTTTGTTAAATTTAGGGATGAATTCAGGATGCTCTGAAACGGATTTGCTTATAAATAATTCTCAAAAATTCATGTCCTGAAAATTTTGAATCCATTGCAGTAGCGTCATTTGCTAAAAGAATTATTCAAAATGCGATTGGATTCAATATAGAAAATAATTTATGATGAAAATGCCGAATTAAATGCATACCTCTATAAAAAATCAATAATTTTGATAAAAATGCAATAAAACAGCATCATATTTTCCATAAGAAGGATCTGTTTTAAATGACATTAGTAAACAATTTGAAAAAATTATTAATAATAAAATTCGTGTCAGATTCCTTGCAGCCCCCTTTACACCTGTGGCCCAGTCGGCCTAGGTAAATCCGCCACCAGATGCTGTACTCAGTTTCTTGTATACTTCTGTGACATGAGTGGTACTGTATTTCGAACGTTCTGTTCTTCGTGCAGCAACCAAAGGCAGAGGGTCGATGGAATTCACGACGAATTCGCCTCCGGTGAGTGGAACATGCAGAATTAGTCCAAAATCGGGAAGAAGAGGCGTCACGATGTTTAATGTCACTTGTCGAAATTGGAAAGATGAAGACTCGCCTTTGCTGTACACCTTTGGCTTCAGTCAGGGCGATTTGTTTGGTAAGTGACTGTTGTAAAGTATGTTTTGTGTGATCTAATACCTGTCCTCAAGCATTCGAGTTTGAACAAGCGAAACTGTCTTGTCCGGCGTATACCCAAATCAACTGATCCATGTAACGCAGTAACTGCGCCAGTTATGGTGGTTGGAAATTCTAATGTGATTATGCCTTTGTACCGTACGATTGTGAACCCTATGGAATGTTTTGTTTGGTTTTTTCCTTACCACCTGCATACTTTCTTATCTGTCTAAAGACCGGTGTCTTCAATTTCAAGAACATCCTCAAATGACGGAGGACGAAAGCGCCAACTGAAGGGCCCAATTGCGCCAGTAAACGTGGACAAAAGCGCCAAAGGCTCAGGCGTACAATGGTCGAAATTCGAGCAAACTGCCAATATTCCTTCCCAAATCTCCCATCTCAACAAGCCTGCTACATTCTGTTACCAAACTTGAAAAAAATTAATTTTGTTTAAAAATCATCGGACTCATCACCCTCAAACCTGTCAAGTTGTAAGGTCTTAGTTGCGTATGCCTCGCTCAGGGGCGACCGCTCTCGCTTGCTTTGGTCGGAAGAAGCAATCTGCGCCCTGTAGACCGGCGCTTTTGTTACTATTCTTAAAAAACACAGGATTATGCCAAAAACCCATTTGGCGCTTTTGGACTGTGTAATTAGAAGGATCGGCGCTTTTGGGTTGTAGCCGTCTGATATGAGCTTCAAGTGTTAATATGAGAGAGAGAGTTTATTTCCGAAAGAAGGATACAATGTTGAACATTGAAATATTATTGAAGTAAGCAGGTATCGCTAGGATTGGAAACTACCCTCGACACATGGAGCACAAGCTCTGTGGCGTGCTGGGGGAGGTTCTCCAGCTCACATAATGCGTTCTAGAAAATTAACATCTAACTGCATGGTATTTCTGGGAAATATAATAATGAAAATGAAAAATTGGGTGTAATATATCGCTTACTATAAATAAGATATAACAAACTAGAACATTATAATCGGTAGATGTTTACCAAGCAAACATTCGAAACTACAGGTCCCATATATACTAACCATGACAAAACTCTCTTTTTGTATAGATTTCTGCTAAATGCTAAAGGGCTCCTAATATCATTGTCAGTATGGCGAAGCAATAGAGGAAGTTCATAGAAAATATGTTGTCCTGTAGAAAATAGTCTGGACCTAGGGGCGGCAATCATTGTATTGGTGGTTGTCCGTAAAATGTTCGCAGATAAGGGATAAAGTGGTAGCTACAGAGTCACATTCTCTGATGGCAGGCCTGCGACCGGTCTGGCCTCTGGGTGGGATGCAAAGCCAGGCAACTGGGATCTTGCTCTTACCAAAACCGGTACCATGGGCGGGGGGAGCCCCAGGCAACCGGCACGTCGCTTCGGCAAAGTGCCACCTGTCTGCCCCCCAGTTGAGGTTGGATTCGTGGTTGTCACCCAAGCACTGGAATTGATCCAGATGTGATGGGAAGGCCCCATGGACTGTATGGGTCCATTGGGTAGGCTCCGGCATGTGAGTTTTGTGTGAAACCAAAAACTCGGGAACCAACCTGCTAAGTTGGTAGAGTGCGCTAGAACACTCGCCTCCACCTGTAGGTGTAACAGGAACTTGGGCATATCCAAGGACACTGACTTGAGTACAGTCGCCTCTTATGAGGCCTTCCCTGTCTGCTTGCAGCAGGGGGGAGACCGTAAGCCTTGGGCTGGGTTCTCCTTTAAACCATTGGATATGTCCGTAAAATGTAGTGGCGGGAAGAGCAATCTCTCAAGTCAAACCAGTCGCTGTGTTTGTGGTAAAAAAGGAGTGATGCCTTGATATATAGCTGGTTTACAGTGAATACAAGTACAGTACTCCCTCTGTAATCCGGCACCTCAGCTCTCAGGCACTCCCAGTAATCCGGCGTTTTGTATTTTGAGTATGAGCTCAACGCTTGATTTGACTTTGGACGACCGGTGTCTGAGTAAAACGCCTCGTTTGCAGCGTCAATTGCATAGGCCGAGGAAAATGGTCTCTGCTAACGATTTGTTAGTTTTAAGAAGGTTACAGGAACAAGTACTCAATGTGTCTCTCAATAGTAAAAAGCAAAAGACGATGAGTATTTTTAGCCGTCTACTTCCAAGGAATAACGCGAGTTATATGATGTATTTGTCTACCATTTTACAGTACAATGTATGATAATTATCACTGATTTTTCAATGATAACTGCGTTTTTCTCGATATTTTCCAGTAATCCGGCATTTTCGGTAATCTGGCAGTGCTCTGGTCCGATATCTGCCGGATTACAGAGGGAGTACTGTATATGGTTGAACAAGAGAGAGGTGGGGTAGTGCTTCTTGTTTCTAGACAAGACTTTGATGAGAGGCCAAACGACCGACTTATATGTCCCTCCCCAAGCGATACTACCATAGCTCAAAGTAGGCTGAACTAGAGCTCTGTAGACTTGAATCAAAGAGTCAAGACTCATGAGGTTGCGTAATTGATAGAAAATTGGGAGAAATTTCCATAATCTTTTTATCATCCCTTGAATATGCGGTTCCCGCCAGAGATCGTTATCGATATTGGAGAGTTTTTGCAACACACTCACGACGAAACGAACGAAACGAAAGCAGTGCTGCACATGCGCACTTAAGACACCGAAAAGTTTGACGAACCATGGCGACGAAAAATACCGGGATCTCACGGTGTCAGCTTTCGTCATGTTGAGATGACGAAACGTAATTTAACCTTACATCTGTATAACGTTACCTACCTTCTTCTGTTTTCCTTGGAAAATAAAAATGTCGAGCGTCGTATTCACAGTTGCTTCTTGGCGTCTTTCGATGTTAATGCAGACTTGACGCCATGTGTAGACATAGATTTATATTAACCACGGAGTAAAATGGATGAAAGAGAGGTTAACATAACGTTAACGTGACTTCACCAGCCGGTAGATGCCAAAGCTGAACGAAAACTGAATGGAAAAAGGTTAGCATCTGACTTTGGTCGCCCTATCCGCCATTTCCGTTTCGGTGTCGTTTTTGGTTTCATTTCCACGTGAGGGTGCTGCAAAAACTCTCTAATGACTCCCAGATACCTACATTCTACAACCCTACTAAGCTCGGGGCAATCACAGGGTGAGTTGAAGCCACATAAGTGCATTTTCAACTTGAAAAGAGGATCTTTATCCCTGGACCGAGTGAATAGCATGTACTTAGACTTAGATGCATTGACAGTTAGGATATTGTTGGTGATCCATTTATTAATTAAGCCTACATCTTTATTACAGGCGTGAAAAACTGAATCCCACGAGTCACCGTAGCATAACAGGGCCAAATCATCAGCGAATAAATAAATCTTGCCATTAATTGTTCACTACTGCCGTTTTATAAAATTCCCATACTTCTGTTCTATGTTTTAGCAAACAAATCCAACATTTCTGTTATCCTAGTTTGTTGTAACTCCGCCAATAACGATAAATGAGCTATTCTGATGTGGTGTCATTGTTGTAGAGCCTTTAGTTGAATCATTCTACGAAGACCATCTGCCTTTCACAGTTTTGTTTCACGAAAACACGAGCGTCAGGGTGTCAGACCTTTACAAGATGACCACGGTTTATACGCTCACTGTGAAGGTAACTTAATTCTATTGTTCCTCTTGTGTAATAGTTTTATTATAACGTATTATAATTTATGATCCTATTAGGTATATTATCTTCTGCTCAAGTTTCGTGTTATGACGAATTTTTTAAAATTCCGTGTTCAGCTAACCGATGGCCGCAGTTCATATGATTTCTCGAAGGAGCAACGGGACTTCTACAGAGAACTCACAGAACGGGACTACGTCGCCCTGACGACCAGGATCGTCAAGAATTCGGAAATTTCATTCGTCAACCCTGATTTCCCATTTTCATGGAAAGCGGAAATCGTCAGAAATATTTTGGCAACTGTGAGTTGGTACTTCGGTATTATAATTCTTACAGGATTTAGAGCTGACCACTTGTAACGGACGAGCTTGAGATACTGTCGTGTTAACATTCATATACCACACCCCTGTACTAGTATACGATTTTCACCAATAAAGACGGAGAAACGGATCCACAGATTACAAGGGACACAGCCAGGTACCTCTTCCTACATCGGTCTCCAACGGACATTCTGATAGGGCCCCCAGGAGGCTAGATGGGCCTATAAATACGCCTAAATGCCTAGCTCGGGATCATTCATCCTATTTCTCTCAAATGACTATCTTCTCTCTCGAACCTTGCCTTCTCACTCATCCAACCTCTTCCCTCCTTAAGGAAGACGGTGAAAACCGGACGAAAGCATTCCCTCAAAATACTCCTTGAGGTGCAAACCAGACGAGTATTTTTCCAGATATCCATCAATGGTGAAAACCAGGCGGATATCTCCCTCACCTTTCAAATATTCAACAACGGTGCAAACCGGGCGAATATTTTACCTAAATTCCCGGAGGCCTATCCAAGGAGGTGAAAGCCACGCGGTATACAACTCCTCTCATATTTCTACCCAACTCTCCATCCTCTCAAATTCAAAACCTCTTCCAAATTCAAAACTCTAACATCAAATTTTATTTCCCATTAAATGGTATATTCCAAACCAGAGCAACCAACTATACTCAATTCAACAATCTAATCAATCAACACTTTTACAGTTTCCTCACGTGAAGAGTTACAGTTCGATTCACCAAATGGTGGGAAGTATGTCGAGATTGATGCGAACGGCAGATGGAAAAGTCAACTACAAAGGAGATGGGATGCAAGATGTTTTGTTAGGTATGATTTCACCTAACTTCGTAAGATATGTTTAACGTTCTGTACTAAACGAATGCATACGGTAAGCAGTTAGCCCTTACTTGACATGCCGAAGCATGTAAAACGCCATATCTTAGCAGTTTTTCCACATTTTTTTATTCCCGAAGGTGAAGTGGAAGAACACAACTTTTCAGTATTTTCTCATAATGACCTCCCTCCTCCACTCCACGTGCTCCATGTGCTATGAGGAGCACTTTGTGCATCCTGGCAGAGCAATATTAAGCTCACTAAGATATGACAAGTTTTACTTTTTCCATGGACACCATTTTCCACAAGAAAAATCGTAACAAAGGAAAACGGCGTTATTGAAACGTTGTCTATTTCTATTAATACCCGAAAAAACGCAAAAAATACACTGTTATCCCCTTAACAGTTAACTTCGTTAAGTAACTGTTAACTCCGTTTTTCTTTGAAATAGTTTTCCATGATTTCTTCGCGAGTGATTTAGTTTGTAAAAATCGTAACCCTTGGGAAGGTAACAACGCACAACTCTGTCACCATGTTGTCTTCATCTCCATTTTCCAGCTTTGAGAATATAATATCCTTCTATTATTCTGTAATACTCAGAGACAGAGTATTATTCTGTTAATTCTCCCTTCTATTACTCTGTGATTAATGCTACTCAGAAGTCGCTAACATTGCTTTAATATTTCTAGCCCTAACCTGAGGCCATTAAATTTGACGTGGTGTAATGTTGATAAACTGCTTTCCGCCAGAATGCGTTGTATTTGAGATGTACAGCACTTATTCCTCTTCAACGTTCACGTTCTTTATTTTTCCTATGTTGCCTGTTTTCCGAAAATGCGGAAAAAATGCAGAAAAACTGCTCATTTAGTGTACTACTACACAGCCATTAGGTACTAAATAATATATTCTATATTATTAATGTACAGATTTAAAACTTTCCAAAATATTATGGAAAAGAAAGATGTTTTCTACAGAACTAAGTATTGAAATGCTTTGTTGATCATTCAGAACTTTTTTAGTATTGCCAACGTAAGTCACTTCATTGTGACTTCTGCTGGCACAACGAACGTAATTAACTGGCAGAGGAAGTTGTGTGGTGGTGAAATAAAAATACCTAAGCTTAACTATTAGTAAACATGATCGAACACATCTCACATACTAAAAGGTGTTTTAGGGGTCGGAGAGGGATTGGAACTAGCTGCTCTGCGATTGAAAGAGCGCGTTCTAGAGGAAAACGATTACTCCATGTGGGACACCCAAATCCACGGAATCGTTATGTAAGTCCAAATAATAACACTTATTGTATCATATCCCCCTGTTTAATCCTATGATCAGAGAACCCCTTAATTATAGTGATTTTAATTCACAAAGGCATGAAACAGACTATTCTGTTTCAGTTGTATTGCTGGTTTTTAGTTAATTTTTGTCAAGTACTTAATACACTACATGTTAATACCGAAAAGCTTTATTCTGGATAATTAAAATCCAATAGCTAATCGATTAATAAGTTGATGAGTGGGTGGAGGCAGATGATAAGGAGTGATTTTCTTGTTTTAATTTGCATTGTGGAACCCTTTATTTGTGTAGCAGGAAAACCAGTGCCTGTTAGATCGTAATAGACCCAGGTCCTGACAGCACTGAGTTTCCCACAATAATGTCTTCATTCACGATCAAGTCAGTAAACTGAAAAATATGTAGGTGTTGTAAAATCTTTTATAACGATAATAGGTATTAGGTACTTCGATTGAATGTAGCTTGTGTGCCTACTTATATTTATATAAATTTATTCAGGGCTATTTTTGCCACTGCTGATGCTGTATTTAAAGCTCAAGATCCTTTATTATTGGGTTCATCGGAGGCGAGAGGTGGCATACAAGAAATCCATAGGCAAAAAGTAAGTAGGCACTTACCTGTACTACACTATCCAACCGTTTCTGTATTATAGCGGTAAGCTGTATAATGTGATATGTAAGCATCTCATTACAGGAAGGAACAGTTACTTGGAACAGGGTCTGAAGGGATCAGCACTTTCAACTTAACAGTTCTGCACGACCTCTTCCAAGTAGCTGTTCCTTCCTGTAATGTGATGTGCCAGATATCACGTTACAGCTGGTAAGGTAATCAGTCAAGGCGGGCGGGGAACCGGGGTGCTGATGCCGTGGCGTGAGCTGGGTGAGATTGACTCTTCTAGAGCCAAGGAATCAACTGGATTGAGATCCGTTTGGTTTCCAGTACCTGTTGCAGCCACGACTGGGCCTTTCGGTGTCCTATGCCTGTTGCGGCTGTGACTGGGCCTGGCCGTAGAACAAAAATTGGTCTCCTACGTCCGCCGACAGCCATTTCCATGAAGGGAATGAGAGCCACCCACTTACTCCCTCTAGAGAGCTTGTGAAAACTGCACGTTCAAGAACCGAGGGGTTCCGCAAGCCATCAACCAACATGTCCCTTGTGGACGTCTTATTGGGTCCTCACCCTCTTAGACCAACCTTGACAGCTTCCCCCTAGCAACCAGTGCCACCGCCAGGGCTGCCAACTTATCAGATGGAAATTTCCGTATATTTACCTTCAAACTAGGTTGCTCTAAGCACAGAAAAGAGCTGCTGCCAGTTATTATCAAATCTCTACCTACTGAAATATAATCGTTATTTTTGTTCGTTTTTACAGGCCAAATACGGCGTGTGGCACGTTATGAGGTCTTTACAAATCGTGTTGGAGATCGCAAGGTTGATGATGGTTTCAGACCAGAGGCCTTACGTTTTCAAAAGCAGAGGGATCACCATATTCACAGCTGTACGTATCGTTTGTAATAGGTAGTTACTGTTAGTTGTACAGTTACCATATAATTCTGGTAATCTTGAAACAGTGAGTCGTAAATCATTTATTGGCTTGTTTAATACGTAGAGCCTTAATTATTATACTTTGGTTGCCATTTAAAAGGGGGATCAACACCGCAAAAATATCAATTAGAAGATTTTTGTGTAATTGAGCATTTTGGTATATCACAGTGATATATTTTATCACTGTAAGTCCTTGAACTAACCATCCAAATTGTGTAACCTCTTATGTTGCTCCGCAAACGCGAGTGGAAATTTTCGATTTTGGAGACCAAAAAAAAAAAAAAAAGTTCCTCTTCAAAATACTCGAGAGCAGTTTTATGGAAATAGGCTGATTAGGTAGGTAGCGAGAAAGTTGCACCCGAAATAATAGTGAAAATAGGTAAAGGTACAACAACCCTTCCACTCTGATTTACTTTGAAATTCGATGGGCCTTTCGTATTCTCTCCTTATTTCTGTCCTTTAACATTTTCCCTCAACAGGTTGGCCACGGCATAACTTTACAAGGGTATTTGAAAGAACTTGCAAACGATGGATCTGCGGTGTTCCTGTCGTCTAACTCGGTCGACCGATTAGGTTTATCTTTGTATGCCGTCGAAGTGAGTTCAGAAAGAAAATCTTTAGCTGAGATTTAAGATGTCATTCCTCCTCTGATGTATTATGAAAAACAAGCTGAATTTTATATCTAAAATTAACGTAATTTTCAGATTTTATTTATTTTTATTTTTTAAATGTAAAGTACTTAAGACTTAAAAATGTCAGAATCTGTTCTAGATAAGTAATTCTTCATACTACATAAGCAAAAAGCTACGATTTCACAAAAGTAGTGGTAGTTTATTATAAATAAATTTTGATATGATGTCATTCTAATTATTAGGTGATCAGAAGTGAAAGTTACGCATACGACGCTTGGAAGCCTGTGGTGGGTCAAGTTCTGCAGATTACATTCTTGAAGGGGCCACCAGGGGCGCTGGGAGTGCCCAAGGGCAAGTTTCAAGAAATACAGTTGTCCAAAGGGCCGTTTTTGTTGAAAATACAAGTAAGCTGAAAATGTTTGATGTTGAGTCATAAATTGAAGACCAGGATTACTCTCACTTGATTTTCTTGTCAAATGCAGTTGAGCTGGACTAGAATTGAGCGTACATTAACTCGTCCACTTCTCTTCTTCTTTCGCAAGCCGGACATAGGTGATCACTAAAGCGAGAGCGCCCCTCTGAATAGCTCCTTAGCGCGCTCAATGCCTATCCGTTTCCGTTTCCTGATGTTGCATCTGTCTTCTCCCAGTACACTACTTTTCCCTTCATAATCAGCAGTAGATGTCGGTACTTGTTGCCTCGGAAGATGTGCCCTAAGTAGGCAGTTTCGCGGCATTTCACTGACAGCAGCAGTTCCCGTGTTGTCCTAGCGAGCTTGAGAACCTCTCGGTTTGTGACGTGGGCAGTCCATGGAATCTGCTACATCCTTTGAAGCAGCCAAATCCCAAATGCTTCGATGTTGTTCATTGTGCGGATTTTCAAGTTCCAAGCCTGTGCTTCATATAACAGTACAGAACATACATTGCATTGAACCATCCTCCATTGAAGGGACATCTTCGCTCGATGGAAAATGCTGCAAATTATTACACGTTTATGGTTGTTACTCCTGGTGCATCCTAAGCTGGGAGGAGGTTATAGTTGTTGGCTGAGGCGCACATTGAGCTGTGTCACGTAGCCCGAGCAGCGCAGCACAGGACAAGGCAGCAGGGAAAGAGATACACGGCATCCCACAGTTGTACCTTCTCGTATATTCTGTGCCGCCTCCAAGACCGTAATGTGTGGCACAGTCGACGTATGGAGCAGTACTGCCCTGCATCTAAAGTGTGGCACAGTCGACACATGGAGCAGTACTGCCCTGCTTCTCAGTATGCACAGTCGAACACGTAATTCACAAGAACTGCGCAGGGCTGCTTCGTTGTGCGTCCGGCCCAACTCGTGGTGCATCCTAAGCTGGGAGGAGGTTCATAGTTGTTGGCTGAGGCGGACATTGAGCTGTGTCACGTAGCCCAGGCAGCGCAGCACAGGACAAGGCAGCAGGGGGGGAAAAACACGGCATCCTACAGTTGTACCTTCTCGTATATTCTGTGCCGCCTCCAAGACCGTAAAGTGTGGCACAGTCGACATATGGAGCAGTACTGCCCTGCGTCTAAAGTGTGGCACAGTCGACACATGGAGCAGTACTGCCCTGTGTCTCAATATGCGCACTCGAATACGTGATTCACAAGAACTGCGCTGGTCTGCTTTGGCTGGTCCGGCCTAACTCCTGGTGCATCCTAAGCTGGGAGGAGGTTCATAGTTGTTATAGCGATTTCTTTTTCTTGGTTTACAACTTGAACTATGACGCTTTCCAGATGGGCTCAACTCTGTTATCGAGAGATATCCGAGGGCAAGTTCTTCTGCCTGAGTGGAACGTGACGGATTTCGATCGCTATGTCTCCCTCAATCAGATCCAACTACCGACTGGATACGGCGGAATTATCGTTAGAATCGAAAGCGAGTACTTCGGGAAAATAAAAGTGAGTACCCCCCCCATGGGATCCTCACATTTACGTGGTATATTATAACTACACAGTGCATTATCGATTATTATTCAAGATAGTTATTGATCTTACAGATGGGCAGTTTGTTGAGTATCTTTATTTCTGCCCGAAATGGAGCGTGTTGGATACACTTGAAAAATTCGAAATTATTAAGAGTGATAGGTTGGTTAAATCTTTGAATGGTGTAATTCCTTCAAGTTTTCTCAGTTATTGCGTTCATTTCTGTAACAGCTTGGGTCCTCTCTCTCCCGCCCTTTCCGCCCTACCTTCCATTCACTTTTTGTCATTCACTTCCAGGGCCAATCAGAATCATAGAATCGACCCCCTTCACTTGGTTCCTTTCACCATTCATCTTCACAACCAATCCCAATCGACCACCTTTCACTTTTGGGACTATTTATAAGGTAACCACCCTCCAATGTGCTTTCAGTTATTGTTTGTTGCTGACGATGGTTTGATATCGAAACCGGTATACCAGTGTATTTTTCATGTATTAGTGGAAATGAACCTTTCACTAACTCCGCTTTTTTCTTTAAAATGGGTTTCCACGATTTCATGGGTGGCCAGCGTTTCACTCCGGGGTGGTTCGCTCCGATCGAGCTGTGTGGCGTTTGACTCTGGTGTCGTACATTCAAAGTTTCCTTTCGCTCCCGACTTAGGGACGGGAGTGAAACGACGGTGTTTTTGTAGCTGAACGTTTATTTAGCTTTTGAGTTTTGAGCATTGGTGTTTTGTCTGACTCCTACGTATAAACAATTAGAAACATTCAAATGCACAGTCAATTGTGCGGCTGGCTAAATAAACTTTCAGCTACGCAATTGGCGGTTTTCGAGTAAGAAGTCACGGCAAGATTTTGCAAGTCGAATCTTGAAAGTCACCTTACAATAGCTGTGCGATTCTGAGCAGAACACATGTAAAATATGAAGAAAGAATAAAACCGGAGTTATTGAAATGTTGTCTATTTCCACTAATACACGAAAAATACACTGTTATACCGGTTTCGGTGATCAAACCATCGTCAGTAACAATAACTGAAGGCACACTTGAGGGCACCCCCCCCCCCCCGCATGATTCATGTTTAGTCAGCAAGTACCTTACTCAGTTCGTCACACAGTGTCAAGCGATATGCTAATACAGTAGTCCAAAAGAGGCGTGGCGACTTATTTTTTGTTATTGATTATAAATTTTGTTTCCACAAAGTTCTCTCAGGTGGAATCAAAAGGTGGACATGTTCGGGGAAATGGAAGTTTGGGTGCAAAGCAAAGCGTTGCTAAAAACTGAAGGGATGGAAGTAATGTATTGTGGTGAACACTGTTATGCTTCAAATGAAGACGAAATTGTTTGCATGTTGAAACGAAATGTAAAACGGAAGGCCTCGGAAGATTTTGGATGAAGTGGTAACCTGGGTTATAGGAGCGAAACGCCACTGGCTGGCAGTGATGGGAGTGAAGCGCCACTTTCTTGTGTCACAGACGGGAGTGAAACACCACATCTAATGTAGAATTTTCATAATTTATCGCATTTTAGATGGTGATGGCACAAGGGCGTCGGCCTTCTTATTCTGACATCAACTTGACGAAGGCAGTGCACAAATATTGGAATGAAGTCAAATTCTACAATAAGATCCCAGTGAATGATTCCAACTTCTATATCGGTTTCATCGCAGACGGAGTGGTGAGTATGTAAATGAATCGTGTACTTCATGAAGAGCTTGAGGACGGTTGTTAAGTGATACGTTACACCCCGCTGGGGTATTCTGGGTTGTAGTATAGTAAAACCTCCCGATAGCAGACCAGGAAAAAAGCTGGCTATTGAGAGGTCTTTGCTATGTGGAGGGAACATTGATCGTTACAGGAAGGGCCCTCACAATAGCGAAAACTAATCGCTATTGAGAGGTTCCAAGCAATGCTCATCTACCAGGCACCCATGCCTGTGAAGTTCTGTGAAGTACGAGGGTCAATCGGATATAAACGGGAATTTGAAAAAATAATATTTTTACAATAACGATAGAATTTGAAAACAATTTTTTTCATTTTTCTACATAGTTTCCTTGTACTGAAACACATTTTTCCCAGCGTTTTTGAACTTTTCTGATTCCTTCATCATACAAAGTTGAAGGTTGAGTCTTTAACCAATTGCGCCAAGAGAAGCCAAGTTCTTCACTGTTGGGCGAATGTTCACTACTGTGACGTAGACCCTGAAGAAGCAATTACGTCAACAGTGAGACGCGCCGGTCTTTCTCTAAAAGTTCTATTACAACACGGAAGGTTTGTTCGTTGATCAAAGTTCGAGGGGTTTTGGAGGAAGACTTTGTCCAAAAGCTCTTTTACAGCAAGGAAGGTTTGTTTGGTGACGGAAGTTCGAGGAGTTTTGGAGAAAGACTGTCCAAAAGCTGTATTTGGTCTGCTCCAAAAGCTCTATTACAGGCTTTCTCCAAAAGCTGTATGTGGTCTGCTCCAAATTTTTTGGAGGAAGACTTAGTCGTAGAGAGAGTACACCCGGGTTGGATTGCGGTGGTCCCATATCAGAATGAACCTACCCAGCTATTCTCTACGTTCATGCAATTTAAGTGAGGAAGCTATATTGCCCATTCGAATTGGCAGACGTTTTTTCGTTAGTTTTGACTCGATGTCTCACTGTCTCACTGCAATTTCTGATGTTATTATTTAAACCTTTATAACCCTGAAAATGAATTACCCTCACCTAAATTCAACTAAATTGATTTTTTTGGTGACGACTTTGTATGTGTGCTTAGAATGTAGGTGCTTAGCGCGTATGTTGCGCTTGCTTATTGGTAATTGGCGACTGTGATAGTAGATTAAAATAGTACGGTTGGAATGCTAGAGTATGAGTGTAATTTATTCTGTAAAATTGATGTTCGAAGTTTGCATGTTGCTTGACCTGTGTAGTAATGTACAGGTGGCCCAGGGAGCCGCCGTGGTGGGTGGGTCCAGGCCGGTCGGGGCGCTCTGACCCCAACAGGCGACGCTTTCTGGTGTGTGTCAACCTTTGCACTCCCCCAGTACGGGATTATGTTCTGGCTTCTTTTTTCCCGTTAGGTGCCTTATTAATTAGTACACATTCACATTCATTTTTATTTGTTTATTTATATTTGTATGTTCTAATTGATTTATTTGTATGTTCTGACAGCTGTTATACAGTGATGAATCGTGACGGAAAAAAAACAAAATACGTAACGGAAGTAGGAACCTGTTGCTCACTCATTGCTCTAATATCGACTCAGTGAGAATAAAAATGGCAGTGGGTGCAGTGGAGTGTGGAGACCCTGACGGAATTCGTGTTAAAGCGGCCAGGCCCTTCGACTCTCCTACTAGGCTTGATGACAAAATTCCCGTTTATATTGGACTGACCCTCGTATTTCTCTTCAACGCTTGAGAAATCTGCATCGTCCCGGCTCTAAATTCGTTTTCATGTTCATGTTTGTCTCGATAATAATGTATAATAATGTCGCTTTTAGTCTTCTTTAACCAAACTCTTGTTGGTTCCTTGGCTCCTCCCACAATACTGCGATGAATTCAGAAACAGAGTTTTATGGAGACTAATCACAGTTCAACAAACATACTTAAACCTGCAGTTGTATGTAAACAAAGCCTATAGAGAAATCGTGCTCCCGGCTCACCTACATAACGCTATTTGGAGGTCAGATCTGGCGTACGGAACTGTACCTCACTGTTCGCATGCCTTATCGAGATGTGTTCTGTCGTGATCCTCCCAGAACATCAACTCTTGTATATTAAGATTGTTCAAGTAATAAACGCAACGGGTGAGGTGGCGTACGTGACGAGAGTCACAGACCTGAAAGCTCCCCACCAGCCCCCATGGCCTGGGGAAGAGTGGACAGGTGACTGTAAAAACTCGCCGGCTGCGCCTGTCACCTCATTCTACGCTCTCCTGAAGTCGATAATTTATCTCTCTCTCTCTCTCTCTCCTCTTATGCCTCCTAACCTTCTCTCACAAAAGATCCCAGATTGGTGGATCCGGCATTGGTGATAACCAGCCTTGAGTGGTAACCACTGGGCACATCCCTCTAGTGTCTTTAGTGGTGGTAACCTTCCTGGCTTTGCCATAGGTGTAACCTTTTAGACCCGAGATCCAGCAACCTTCTCCTCCGTCACACTCACTCACCTTACCTCACCTCACCATTACCTCTCTCTCAACAAAACCACCACATGTTCACTAAAAGAGGATTTACTGTATTTTAGGTTGAGGCAGCATTGGTTAGAAATGAGGGGTAGGGTGAGATGCATCTATTTGACTGGAGAAAATGTCGCATTTCATCGCACCTACACCTCACCAGAAATCTTTGTCACTTTGTCTTCTACTCGTATTAGAAAGATTACAAGCCGGAGAGCCATAACCACAAAATTGAAAATTGTATAGTAATGGCATAATCATTGTTATTGTAACGTTGAAATTCAGTGTAAAACTATGTTGAAGCAAATTTGTAAATAATAAACCATAATATTAATGGGGGTTATCAATATTTTTTTACAGCCAGTCCTGCAGTATGAAGCGAAAATAACTATCGTCCGGTGTGTCATATACATTTCTGATGAATGGGAGGCTCAGAAATGCAAGGTATTGTTAATTAGTTAGTTATTTTACCTAATTTGACAACCGACTGCCTAACAACTCCAAGCCTGTGTTCAGACTGCTTTAATGTAGCGAATTGTACAGTAACCGTGAAATCTATGCTTACACCTGAGTATTTGTCTGATTGTAGTTCAATATTTGTCTGTATATCCTGTTCTTATCTGTTAGTTAACAGTTTCTCTAAAAATGTTTTTAAACCCTTAAATTTTCAAGTACGTGAGTCTGAAAGAAGAAAAGAGGCAATTCACGGCGTCGTGCCACTGCAGCCATTTGTCCAGAATCTCGTCGGACTTCGTCGTTCCGGACTTCAGAATCGAAATTCCAGACAATCTCATTATTTTCGCCACCCTTCTGGACAATTTCTACGTGGCGTCCGTCATGATTTTCATACTTTTCTCGTACTTCGCACTCCTCATTTGGGGCAAAATGAGCGACGCTAAGGACGAGAGGACGGTAAGCTGGTAGTATTTTATTTAGTATTTTTTTATTTTATTATTTAGTGTTTTTTTACATTATATTTAGTGTTTTTATTCTATTTAGTGTTTTTTACATTATATTTAGTGTTTTTTTATTCTATTTAGTGTTGTTTATTTTATTTAGTGTTTTTACGGGCAAGTTGGCCAATTTACATTCAGAAAATCATATTATTATATCAGGAGGATATGATACATTTATACGTGACAGCGATATGCTCTGAGAAGGCATTGCTGGGTTCCTGGTGTTTGAGATGAAAACCGCAATCTTGTTCATCAGCTGACTGCGCCAAGTTATCTTTCAGTTGTTCAACAACCCTACAAAATACTTGAAAACTTCAAATTTGTTCATAGCAATAGGTGATGAATCGCCTAAATTATGAATATCTCGATTTTACAGAGGTCGGTCATCAATTTAATGGATAACTATCCTGGTGACATTCATCCGTACGTGGTTGCCGTTTGGACCGGAAAGCGCTGCAGGGCTGGCACGAGTTCGAAAGTCGCCATAGTGATTATTGGCACTGAAGGTAAAACCAGGGTAGGTCAATTGTTTTTTAAAATTTTATCCAACGCCAGCTCTTGGCAGTGTTGCCAGTATGTGTCTCTCAGCCCATTATAAGTCTTGAATTTAAGGAAGGTTTCTCTCTGTTATTTTCGTGTGTGCCAGTGCTGGGCACTCGGCAAATGGGTCCTATTTAGGGCATTGTTTGGACATTTAGGGCAAAATGGTGTCCCTGCTACTCCGATCCAGTTAAGATGCTCTATCAGGTAATCATGCCGGGTCGCCATCAGGAAGTTGGCAAGTGTAGACATGTTGTGGCAGGTTTCCAGGAATGGGTTCACTGTTGAGGGAGTTTCAGGGTTTTGGTTGCGCCAGTTCTTTATGCTTTTCTATGGCCGCATTAACTTTTTGTCAGACTGTAGAGCGTGCCGTGTTCTAGGGTGCTGACCGAGATGGCTGTTCCATATTAAATCCGGCTTTAGCAGGGGTATCAGCCATTTCATTTCATTAGCCAATCCTTCATGGCTAGGCACCCACTGGTATGCAGTTATCCAGCCTCACACGGTTAGTCAGCTAGGGTGCAATGCTACTTTGTCATTGTGTGTTGTCTTGAGGTTTGGAGTGTACGTGTGTCTGTGTATGTTACTGGCGATATTTATTATATTTTTCCAGCTGAATCCTTGAAATCTGGAGTCTTAGCTCTTGGATTTTGGGATGGGCAACTCCCTTTGTAATATGCCCTATCAATTGCCCCTCTTGCTACTTGATTTCCTTTGCTAAAAGCAGTTCCTATGCCTTCTAGCCTCACATTCTCCGTTGTCCGTACCGCTCAGTGCTGGGGATGGCCAGTGACGATTGGTTTCTCCTGTACACAGACAAATATCTGGGCGATGTCAAGGAAATCTTCGTATGGCACAGCAGCTCCGGCTGTCGACCTGACTGGTAATTTAAACTTATAAAAATTATTTCAAATTGAAAAGATTTTCAATGGTTTGGAGATAAAATATTTAGCTTTTCTAGCCACATACAAAGCATAGTTTGAAGGTAAACCTTTTTGTCGAAAATGAATGTGCAAAAACTTGCGCAAAACGTGCAAAAAACATGGTTTAAAATTTTATTAAATTACTATATGATGTTGGGATCGGAAGGGGGGGGGGGGGAGTAATTTTCTGTACTGAATCATACGGTGATATCAGTTTTTCGATTCATGGTCATCCCATCAAGAAAAATCTGATGAAAATGATGAAAAAATGAATCGGGCACAGAAGGGTTGACGAATTACGATGCAAGGGTGCAACCTTACCTGACTGACCCTGTCCTAACCCATCCGTGAACCTAACCCTGCCCGACGTCCATGAACCTTCCTGTTCATGGATTTTGTCGCAGTGGATCCTTTTGTCATCAGACACGGTCTGTAATCCGTAACATCCATTTGAAATCTTGAACAGGTATTGCAATCAGATCACCGTGTACGATTTGAAGACTGAGACTCCGTACAATTTTATTGTCGACCGCTGGTTCACCATCAACGAAGATCACGATGAGTCCAAGTTGTGGCACGGGGAGCTGACTCAGAAAGGAGTGTGGATCACCGAGCAGGAGGATAACATCGGTAAACTGGCTGCCGATCATTTTTTCGCCGGCGTGCGGGAAAAACATCGTTGGTCGAGTATTTTTACCAGGTAAATGCCTGTCATAGCTTGAATCAGCTCTAGACTTGTAAGGGCGCCTTTGGCCCAATGGGCAATTATCTTGAATTCTGTTTGCATTTTTTCTTGATAGTTTATGATGTGACGACAATAGGGCTGAATCGGGAAAATATGCCTCCCTCATATTTCAAGGAACTTCCAAACTTTGAGATTAAAAAACAGGTGGGGAAACAGGGCCCCTGCTTTTGCCTGTGACGTTGTATTGATAAGGGTTCTGAATGGCTGGCCAATGGGGGTTGACCTGCCTACGCATTATATCCGTCTGACGTAAGCAAGCGGCTTCTTTGAATCGCCTTTTTAGCAAATTTTCAGAGAAAATGAAGCTGTTTTTTTTTTTGAAATGGGACTGGTACCGAGCCTCTCGTCAGTGAGACCAAAAAGATCTATTTTGACATCTGTCCCTGATTTTCATTTAAGAACCCGATTGGTGGCCTCTTCTTACACAAAGTGAAGGAAGCTTACGGGTGATTCTCCGGCAACATCGGTGGTGTTTATAAACCACTTCCCGAAGTGCCGGAATCGTATTGATGCTACGGCAGGACATTCACACAGGATGTGCTCTGTTGTTTCCACTGCCTCAGTACAGAGGCGGCAGACGTCAGTCCTGGTTTTGCCTATGTTTTTAAGGTGGTACCTTACGGGGCAATGGCCAGTGAGGAGACCCACGATGGTTCGGAGGTCTTTGCGCCTCACTGATAGGAGGGGTTGCACCTGCTTTTTGGAAAAGCTTATCAACCGCTTTGATTGTCGCAACCCAGAGGTGTTGCTCCAATATGCGGCCTTTGTTTGTCTTCCCATTTTTTTACTTGTAAAGCGACAAAGCTCCTGGTGATCCCGAGCTGTTGTTCGGGACAGTATGGGATAGACTCCGATGCCTGTTTTGCAAGGCGGCCGGTGGTCTCGTTACCCTCGATTCCCTCATGACCAGGCACCCATAGCAGTGTGAGTTTATTGCCATGGGCAGCCTCTTTGAGGGAAGTCAGGCAACTTCAGGTCAGCTTAGATGTTATGGAGAAGAACGAAATGGCCTTTAAGGTGCCTGGATGTCAGAGAGGATGTAGATCCTTGCAGCTTTGAGTCTTTTCCTGGCAACCTCTTGCGCGCAAATTTCTATAGCATGGGTTTCTGTTTGGTAGATTGTGGCTGTGCTGCCAAGGGGCTTGGCCAAACCAGAGTTTGGCCCGTATACCCCGAGCCCAGCCCTACCCGTATATCAGAGACCCATCTGTGTACCAGGCAAATGAGCCTGGTTCAAATTGAGGCAGGCCTCTTTTCCAGGTCTCACGATCATTTATGATGACCTTGAAGGGTAGGTCGAAGTTCTTTCTTTCTAACATGAAATCGGGAACTGACCGAGTCACTGGTTCTGTCCTGATAGTTTCCAGTATGTAACAGAGTGGGTAATATTACTTTTACCTCGACTCTGCTCGGATTGGAACACTCCTAAATTGCACTAGTGAATAATTTCTTTTAAATTAGGTGCTATTATAAGAAAAGGGAAGATATTAAGTAGACAACGATTCTGTTCTGACTCGATACCTTTTAATTGGATAATTAAGGAATAAAGCTCCAAGACGATTGCTTAAGAGGAAGCTAAATTTACCCAAGGGGGGTAGATTTATATAAGTACTCCCTCAGTAATCCGGCAGATATCGGACCAGAGCACTGCCGGATTACTGAAAATGCCGGATTACTGGAAAATATCGAGAAAAAAGCAGTTATCATTGAAAAATCAGTTTTAAGTACATACATTGTACTGTCAAAATACATTGCATATTGTGGTGATCGGCTGCTCCCTAACACTATGTAAATAGCGTCGCTTGCATTATAGGCCGCGTCTAACGGCTTCCCAGAGCGTAGTTCCCCTACCCCTCTCTGGGGATGTACCTATCAAGGGGTATAAAAGAAGCTGTTAATCGCCAATAAATTGTCATTTGACCACACAAACCGACTCAAGTAGTCTCGTGTATTTATTTCTACTTTTAGCTCCCGCTGGATCATCACACTGGTCACCCCGACGTAGAACACGCACCTTCACCTTCGCATCGGGTTCTCGCCTACTACGATCGCCGGCGAGGCGGCGGCGCCCGACGACGAACACGCACCTTCGCCGGCTTCCCGCCTTCTGCGAACAGCGTCCCGCCTTCTCGCCTCTAGCGACGGCTCAACACGCACCTTCGCCGGTTTCCCGCCTTCAGCGATCAGCGCCCCGCCTTCTCGCTTCCTGCGACGGCTCAACACGCACCTTCGCCCCGGCCTTGTGCGAACGCAACACCGGCGATGTTAATACACCTCTCGCCCCAGCTTCTCGCCTTCTGCGATCTTCAGCCTACGGCGACAACTCGGCGTGAGACACGCACATTCGCCCCGGCCTTCTGCGAACGCAACACCGGCGAAGTTAATACACCTCTCGCCCCGGCTTCTCGCCTCCTGCGATCGACAGCGAACCGCCTACGCCCACCACTCGTCAGATCCACGACCAACCAGAGAAAATCTCGTTTTCCCGCTGCTTACTTAACGCGAGCGACCATCAACGGAGCATTCATTCCTCGGATCTACACCTTCAGGAACAACAAAGAAGAAAATGAAGACCAGAGCTACGAAGACACCGGAACCGCCTCATACCCTTCTCCCTCCTCCTCGTGTGGCTACCGTCAACGAGGAGTTGCAGGTGATCCAGCACCACCGACAACCGCGGCCTTCAACGCAGCCTCTCAATAGGACCACCGTCTACAAAGACCTTCCAGTAGCTTCGAGAGATATCGAGGAACATTTTACAAAAGTAAAATTACTACTCGATACTCTAACAAAATACGGCCTCCAAGTCAACAAGTCGAAGTGTCAACTAGCCCGCACCTCCTTCGAATTCCTCGGCCACATCGTATCACCCAGCGGCGTTACACATCTGCCCGATCGAACGGCCGCCCGTAAGCGACATAATAAACGCCTACTACACTGCTCTCACGACTCCGAAGACGCCTTCGAAGCAACGAAACATGTCCTCAAGAGAGCTGTAACACTGGCACATCCTGGCCCGACTCGGCACCCCGGCCGTACTTACCTACAGCTCTACAGCGCCCGGTCTTCCATCACCTACACGGCCTATCACACCCTGGGACACAGGCCTCTCCCAACACCGTCTTCACTGGGACCCAGGCACAGCCGTTACTCCAGGTGCGGCCAACGTCACATGCTCCGGCACCTCCGGCCTCGCCATTCAAGCCGCCTCGGAAGATCACCTCTTCCAGCCGCTCGTTCCAGCGCTCTCCGAGACATCGCCCTCGACGCTTCCAGCTGGACCGCATCCGAGCACGTTCACGCATCCCACACCGCAGCCGCCGCTAACGGCGCTAACACACGACGACAAGACACCACGAACTCTTCAAGCCACCCACCTACACGGCGACTACACAGCTCACACGCAGCCTCTTTCACCAACACCGACGCCTCATCAACAAGATTCATCGTCATTTACATAATTGCAGTATTTAACTTCAATTCTGGGGGGAGCAGTGTGGTGATCGGCTGCTCCCTAACACTATGTAAATAGCGTCGCTTGCATTATAGGCCGCGTCTAACGGCTTCCCAGAGCGGGGTTCCCCTACCCCTCTCTGGGGATGTACCTATCAAGGGGTATAAAAGAAGCTGTTAATCGCCAATAAATTGTCATTTGACCACACAAACCGACTCAAGTAGTCTCGTGTATTTATTTCTACTTTTAGCTCCCGCTGGATCATCACACATATATATACTTGTGTACGCGGAACAGATTGAACACTAAACGCAGCGCGATCATGACTAAGACTAAGGTAGTGAGTGAGTGGGGCGTGAGTCATCGCTTTGTTTACTCAGACACCAGTCCAAAGTCAAATCAATTGTTGAGCTCATACTCGAATACAAAACGCCGGATTACTGGGAGTGCCGGAGAGCTGAGATGCCGGATTACAGAGGGAGTACTGTATTTCTCGAAGGATGACAATTTCAAGGGGTGACCTATCGGGCAACCGCAGAATTAAATTATTGTTAAAAGGATGAAATGGTTTAAATATCGAGTGATATAAAAAAAAGGGAGGTGTGATCTTACCTTGTTGAAGGCAGGAAACGGATTGTTTGTTCTCCTTCCTATTGTTGGGACGGGTGGCACCGTTCCTGAGTAACAGTTCTGCTTGCTCATGCATTAGGAACTGTTACAAGTATACTCAGGTGACTCTCTCTGTGTACAGGGGTCTTGACCCTCCGCAACTGCTGCATTCTTGATGCCCCCAGGCAGGCAGGGTGTACATGAATCTACAGACGAGTGAGGTCCAGAAGAACCTCCATCGCTGCAGTTGGTGTGGTATCCATGGCTCCTGTTGTGCCTAAGTTTCGTTTGTGCTGTTACTTGGCAGGATTTTTGCAACCACACCACTGAAGCTTAGATGACCGTGGGTCTGACAGTTGCCCACGTCTTGCCGAGCATTCTGTGGCAAGACCGCAATGCTCGTGTACCTGTATTGATATTGTACTCCAAATGCTTATTCCAGGACAGCTTCTGTTCCAGCATAACTCCCAAATGAAGCTATTACAATGGGTCCAATTATTTTACCAGTATCAGTCAGAACTCGTCGTCATGGAATAAGTTAATTCTTTATTACTGAACAATTTATGTAATGTGGAGCAACTCAGTCAACAGCAAAGGATAAGAAGTTCAGAATTTATTTATTTAAAACACGATACAGTGTACAAATATCAAGGCACATGAAGTGAGATGTACGTAAGCATATTACAGCAGCAAGAAACCTAAAATTAAAAATTCCAGTCATGCAGCATGGCTGTAAGAGCGAATCAAAGAAATATTCATGCTATTGTGTAAAAAGATTATATATAGTGAGAAACCACTTTTCTTAAAAATATATAATTTTTTCGTGATTTTAGCCATTTTTTTCGATTTTTGACCATTATAAAGTCAAATTTTTAAGAAAAATATTTTTATGATCGAAATAGTCCCTTCGTCGTGATTCACCATCCACTCAACGTCAGGTGAATTATTGAAGTGAATTATTCTAGTCCGTGCACTAGAATATTGCCCTCCGACCCTGCCATCCAGAGAACGTGGCAACCATTTTCAACACGGAATTCCCCGTTTTTTTTTTGTTTTTCCCCTGTCCAGTGGCAGCACTTTCCCCCTGTATTCCTTTTTCCAGCTGAGTGTGAACCGTCATAAAAAATTAAACTTTTTTCGTTATAAAAAATGATACTGTCATAAAAGCCATAGTGAATGAACGTAGCATTTTCCCGATTTTTGTAAAATCGGACCCCTGAGCGTGACTCCTTTGAGCTGACAGACAAACTCGTGTGTAGGTAATAGGATTTTTCTATGAAATGTTTTCTTGAAAATTAGGAGTACTTTTTTGAAAAGGTACAAAAAGGTAAATAAGGAAATTTTTTTGAAGGTAGGTAGGTATAAAAGGAAATATTGGAAACAAATGTTATTTTATTATTTATTTATTTAGTACATATTATTATTCATTTATTTAGTACTTACATAATTTAACTGTGGTACGTAAAACTTCAATCAGAAAAATCCGAATCCTCATCCGAACTGCTATCAGTATCAGAAGCCCCCCCAACATTAATAATGAAACTATCGATCTCCGATTCGACTAAGTGATCTTTTTGACGGTAGTCGTCCTCAATTTTTTCGGTTGGACTGACATTTCTTCCACCTGAAACCGCTACTAACCAGTCGTTTCCGAAGGTAACTTCTACCACACTTGAGAGCTCAGTCACTCGCCAATTCCGCACAGTGTTTTCAATGAAGGGCACTCTTTCCGAACAATGTAGAATTCACGTATCTTGTTTCGTACAGCAGCATCGGTGAATTAATCAGCATCGATGACCTTCTTGTGCTGTGTGGACTTGGTTGGCGTAACAAACAAAGGTCTCGCCCGATCTGATGTTGTTTGGTTTCCAGCTTCCTTCATAATGTTGCCGACTGTTCTCGCCGAGACGCCCGTCGCTGCACTAGTCACATCGCGAACGTTGTATTTCACGTCATCCTTTCTTCTTCCTCGTAAAATACTGGCGCACATTGTACACAATTTCTCGTGCCTGACTCCTTAGAGCCCTGCCTCTTGCGATAGCAGGTTTCAGGTTTCTTACTGACGATGAATATTGATGTTCCATCGCGAGATCTGTGTAGGCGACACACGGAAACTGACGGGTACGGGGGATTGTGATGATGCTCAGTTCAAAAAAAGGATGACGGGGATTGTGATGATACTCACAGTTAAAATAAGAAGGGTTAATACGACGATATAGGTAGGATGGTGAAACGAAAAGCAAGATGCAAACAAGGAAAAAAAGGAAAACGGAATGAGCTGGCTTGGAATGGCAGCACGGCTGCCAACATAACAGCGTAAAAGTCCCAACATTGCATCCCACTCAGGCTGCCGAGCCCTCAGCTTCTCCCATCCTCCTATAGAGGGCAGGGTCGGAGGGCAATATTCTCGTGCATGACCTATAATATTGACTATAGCCCTTGATACCAATTTTTGATCCCCAAAAATCCAAATTTGACACCTATGCTGTATGGAAAACCACTGAAATGGTGTCTTTTTCTGTCTTACTCACCCTTCCACTCCACTTTCAGTGATTTTTTATCAAATTTTCGCGATTTTAGCCGTTTTTAGCGATTTTTGACTCGTAAAAACTCAAATTTGACCCCTTTAGAATTTTTGAAAATTGCTCATCTTCATACTCATCATGGCGAAATTTGGAATTTTTATCGAGTACCCAAGGACAGATATCGTCTGGAGTGACATAAATCTGTGTATATATATATATATATATATATATTGGTTAAAATCTGGGGATGAATTCAGGATGTTCTGAAGCGGATTTGCCTATTAAAAAAATTTCGAAAATTCATGCCTTGAAAATTTAGGACCCATTGCAAGAGCTTCATTTTCTTTGAAAATTCGCATTTAAAAAAATCATATGACTTTCCCATTTAGGTTCAAGTTCAAAGAATTTGAGTTCGTGTTGATAACTTTTCTTGTGCTTTTCAGGCATCCAAGGAGCTTGTACACGCGGTGTGAGAGGATCGCCGTTCTTGGTACGATGCTTATCAGCACGATGCTCACAAGTATCATGTTCTTCGGTCAAGGGGACTGTAAGTTTCATGTTGAACGAATGTTTTCTCGGCAATTACCAACTTATTTATTTATATTTTATAATACGTGTGTTTTTAAAATGTGACCGGGTGACATACAAAGAGGTGGCAAGCCTTGGATACCTTGTCTTGTATGTTTAAAGGTGCCTAATTAATCATCTTCTACCGTGATTTTTAAAAATTAATAATTAACGCAGTTACAAAATTCATGTCGGTTGTTTGTATTCACTTTTAGTTGGAGCAGCAGATCTACCTTTTGCGTACATGTCTCTTGACGACATTCTTGTCTCCCTCAAAAGCATGCTGATTGGTACGGTTCTGTCCTTTTTGACATTATATGTTTTCACGTAAGTAAAGATGATAACTTATTTTATTAAATATTATTTAGATGATAAATACATTGAAACATATGCATAAAATGATTTTAGTCCAATGTTGTCTCTGACTACTAGTTGGTTTGATAGCTTGTCTCTAAGCCAAATAAAACATTGAAAACTTCTACCAATTCCATCACGAATTGATGTAATAATTATTTATTTATTTTTCAAGTTTATAAAGAAAAAGTAATGATTTTTCATTTCGTTCTAGTAAAGCCAAACAAAAAACTAAGGAGGATCCAGGTAAGGACACTGCCAGGACAGTACGATTGACAGCAACAGAGAAGGAAATTGTCCAAGGTAAATGAATTTGATCTTGAATTGAAGAAAATCGACCTAATAGTGTAATTTCCTGTCTATAATGAGCCTACAGTTTTTGAGGATTTGTGCCTCGGAACTAGAATTTGAGCAGATTTGAAGTCGACAAGACTTTGAATTTTGCGTATAAAGTGCTGAATCTTGGACAGCTTCTCAAATATGTCATGAAATCGGCCTGAATAGTCTACTGCTTTAGATTAAATGAAGTAAGATTTAGTCGTAGGTAGTGTGGAAGAAGAGGAAAGGAACGTCCGCTGAATGTTGTGGTCGGTGTTGAGGAGCCAACTCTGAAGACAGTACCGCCACTAATGCAGGAGTGAGAGCTGTTTGACTGAAGGAAAAGGGGTGTGGTTCGACGTGGATATCAACGTACAATACAAAAACGACCCCCAAGATCACTCAGAAAATGCTAGGGATGGGCGTTGTTATTGCTACTTTCACCTAACGTTACATTTCGTTCGTTACAAAAAAGTAGCTGTTATTTTAATCTGCTACAAATAGCAACTTGGGAAGATTAGCAGAAAAACTCCACAGGTCCCCCCCCCCCGCCCCCCCCCCATTGTTAATTTTTGTTACCTATGCGAAAGGCTGGTTATTTTTAATGTTGAAACAGTACATTTTTCCGTTGTTTCACGTTTTTCGCTGATGTTTTCACTTGCCCATGGAATTATACTTACTGACCTTCATTCACCATAGTGATCACCTATCAGTCTTCTGTCAATTTTATTTCAAAATATCTGTATTTTACCCTAATTTTTCTCAACTTCCTACTAAGTATCATGTAGGTTACGTACCTGCGTTACACAAAGAGAGACAAATTGTGGTATGCTACCCATTATGAAAATATACGTTTATTAAGTAATAACGCTAATGCTGGGTCTCTCTCTCTCCAAATTGGAAAATGTTGACAAAATATCTTAGTTTGAAATACAAGTTTAATAACGGAGTAACGGATCGAACACGCGTCGAAAGTCGTAATGAAGCCTAACCAAAACCTCGGAATAGCAAAAATGTAACAGAATAGCGGAATAGAAACTGATAACGAAGTACAGAAAATAGCAGATAAAGTCGGTGATGCCAAGCCTGAACAAATAAAGTGATGGTGGATCGGTGGATCATGACAAAAAAAACTGGATTTTGTATGAATAACCTGTATTCGTACCACATTTAAAATCTGTAGATCTACAGAAAAAATTGTCGACCTAGCAATCTTGGCAACAGACTGGTGGTCGCGTTTTACTTCACTCACGGACATTTAAATGGACAGCAAAATTAAATATTCAGGACTGTCATTGGGCTCATGGATATTTACTAGTAAAATGTATCCAAGTTCGTTCATTCGTTGTTTTTTTAAACTGCTATTTTATGGATTGAGTAACGACGATTTTGTTATTTTCGAATAGCATGTTATTTGTAACTGTTACTCGTTATTAGACCCATCCCCAGAAAATGCAAGGAAATGGTGTGTGTGGTAATTCGTCAGAGAGTTGGAGAAGCACGAGGAACTGTATTATATAAACTTACTGGGTATGCAGGGAAAGGAGTGAAAGATAAAGCATCGCAAGAGACGGCCGCCCAAGTGAATATGTCATGTTGTGTAATCAGTGATGTCTTATCATCTGAATCTGAATTTGGCATAACGAAAACCAAAAAAACCAACCACACTGCTCGAATAGGTGACACCAACTGATCGATTTGCAGTCAGTCTTGTCCATGTGCGGAGAGAAGTTTCGGTCTGGTTGTAGAGTGAAACCGGTTTGCAACCTTCTTCCGAAAACAGTCGCATTGTGTGCGCTGTGCCTAGCTCTCCATATCCACAGTTCAGCTAAGGCGCTACTTCACCAACTCTCCGTATCCACGTTTCAAACCGCACAGTCAGCTCCCCTCCGCCAAAGCGGATCTTCTTTTCCCTTAACCCAAGGTACTTAGGTCTAACTAAACCATTAATTCCAGGCAGGTACTAATTCGATTAATGCTTAATCACGAATCGTAAATTAGTTCTCGATTTTCTTAGATGAGAAGGTGAAGGAACAGTTGTCGAAAGTCAAGATGGGTTGGTTCATGAGGTGGTACGAACAAACCAAAAAAAATCTCCCAATCAAATATCTGCCGATTGTGGACGAGGAAGCTTTGAGGGATCAGCTCAAACGTGAAAAATTCAATAAAAAGCTAGCGCTGGCCTGGTAAGAGCAACACCTAACAAATATTCACGTAGCAAAGTTATACATTTGTTAAGTGCAACCTACCAGTGGTTTGTACAACTTGTATAGTAGAAGACAACTTATTATGTGCCTAACTTGCCTACACATGATGTTACAATTGATATTTCAGAAATGGTAAAGGCATATCAATTATTTTAATACGATGTATCAAATCCTCATTTGTTTACAGCAGTGGCCTGGTTTATACAGTAGGTGTATTATATCGTTTATATTATTATAACATATTTATATTATAGCAGTATAGAACGAACTATGCGTATGATTTTTCATTGGCATTTTTTTTTATTGAGAACAGCTTCAAAGTTGTAAAAAAAGGGGCTTCTCCCAAGAATAAGCACTCCGAGATTATCTGAGAATAAAATAAAATTGAGGTGTTTGAAAAAAAGGCGCAGTCTGTCAATTCAGTTAAATTCTTTATTCAATAACATATTTAGTACATAATGAAGAATATAACTACAGAAACTTGAGAAAACCAAGTTCATGAACTGGGTTCGTATGAAAACCGAGTTCATGAATGGGGAATGAATGGGGTCATATGAAAACCGGGTTCATGAATGGGGTTGTATGAATTGTTGAAGCTTCTGATTGGTCAGAGCGCACCACGTGGTGGACTTGCAAACCCTCAATTTTCTATTCGGTTTACATTATCCATACAGCAGTAACTGACCAAACCGAAACGAGTTGAGGAAACTAAAACAGAGAAAAGGCCCGCCAAAAAAAACAGGAAGCGGTACTTTTCTGTTACCCCACCCTCCACTCGGGCGCACTCGATTTTGATCGCTCCCCACAAAGTTTTTGGAGAAGCCGTAACGTTTGTTTTCTTGAAATTTATTTTGAAGGCTTCGCTCATTAACTACCGACCAATTTTCCCGTTTTCCCCATGTTTTGCTAATTGATTCTGCCCAAGATGGAGTTGAACCGATGAGCACTGTGTCGTCATCAGCAAATGAAATCAACTTACCCTCCATCGCCCAACTCCAGCAAAGAATTTATGTACTAAAGCTTAGCGGACCCGTCACGGTTCCTTGGGGTATTGAATATCTAAAAGAGTGGGGCCACTGAAGGAGCTGTTTATCGTAACACTGTTGCCGATCAGCCTCTGCCTGCCAAGTCACAAAAGATGGCTCGAAACCCACATCATAGAAAACTTAGCAATTTTTTATGTGGAATTGAATCAAAAGCCTTGGATACGTCCATGTAAGTTACTACGGGCTTGTTACCAGCATCAAGTTCCTCTTTAGTATTTTCCACCCAGTATGATAGTCCATCTGTTGGCAGGATCTCGTCAACTCTTTGTTTGATATCGATGTCTGTAGCTGTCGTGTGGTACGGCCTGAGATTCGGAAAGAAAAGGAGCTTGCTCTGGATCCAAGCCACCATCTCTGGTATAGTCTTCGACGCGTTTTTCCTCGATCCGTTCAAAATGATGTTCACGGCTTTTCTGACGGCTGTCGTTTTCAAGGTAAAACGCCAAAGTATTTGTAGTAACAGAAGTTCAGTGTGTGACGGTGGCTTTTCTCGAGTCGTTTGTTTTTCCGGTGGAGGCGGGGTCGTTTCGTAGAAGCCTAATCGATATCCTTTCTTAGCCGGTGATAATCTCACTGGTCTAGGAGAGGGACTCTCGAGGGTCCACTTTCACACTCTGTCACATATGGTGGCAGAGTGTGGTTTGGTAGTATACGCAGAATAATTCACCATACTCCATCCACTTTTTGTGGGCTTTCCAGAAAGATAAGCCCAAAGATTTCCAGAAGGATTCCTTTACTAACAACCTGTCCCTTGGCTTCCCCACCCCCCTTCTCCCCTTTAGCGTGTAATATAATTAAAATATACTGAGCTCATTTGAAGGCGAGTAATGCCGTGTCCCAATTTACAAGTCCCAGTAGTTGTTCCATCCTAACGATGGAGGTTAATCACCTAGAGGTTGCCCAGATGAGCACAATTCACTGGACAACAACCTCTGCTGAGGTTCTCCGCATACTCATACGTAGGAGCTTCGTTCTCCACCAGTAAATGTTAATGAGGTAGTACCGTTACGGTGGGGGTTAGTCACTGAAGTTGGTCAGATGTCGTTTCCTACTTTTCATTCCCATTTTCCCTCTCATACTTCTGCTACCCAGAAGTATGTCATGTGAGGAGGAGTGTAACAGTGTGGCTGTTCTCGAAACATTCTTTCTTCCGGTGGTGACGGGGTCGCTTGGGGAAGCCTAATCGATATCCCTTCGTAACCGGTGATAATCTCGCTGGTCTAGGAGGGGGACTCTCGAGGGTCCACTTTCAAACTCCGCCACAAGTGTTGAAGATATAAATATCTGTTACGATTTGATAAATTGTGAATAATTTAATCATTTGCGTGTCCTGTTTGTATTTAGCGCTCGAGTATAGGCGATGTCGTGATACTCGTGAAGTACGACCAAGTTCATCTGCCTCACCAAAATTTCATAGTGAGGCTGAATTCCATGTGGAAACGAACTGGTCCCGAGTACAAGCCTATGCCGTACAGAAGAATCAGGGTAAGATAGTCAAGAATACGGTAGTCATCATCAATTAGAAACTTACATATTTATGTGAATTTACTAACGCAGGTGCCGTAGTTCAATACTAAACGGACTGCTACTGAAATTGCCTTACTTTATGGAGTCGGTCGTCACTAGCTGGTCGAGTACGATACCTTCCGGAGGAGTCCGTCGTCACTGGTTGGTTGAGTACTGGAGGCGAACGCTTTCGATGGAAGGACACCATCATCAGGCCGTCGAGAGAATACTCATCATCCAGAATAGTATTCTCTCGACGGCCTGATGATGGTGTCCTTACTTGGAAAGCGCTCGCCTCCAGTACTCAACCAGCTAGTGACGACGGACTCCTCCAGAAGGTATGGTATTATTACTTCTTACACCAGCGGAACTAACCCTTTAGATTTAATACAAAAACACGTTTGGGTGTATGACTGACGATGCTACGGTAGGATTCCGATATAGGACCAATCGCAGCAGGTGTAAGAGTTATCAACGAAAATACGTTTATTACCACACCTTCCGGAGGAGTCTGTCATCACTAGCTGGTTGAGTACTGGAGGTGAGCGCTTTCGATGTAAGGACACCATCATCAGGCCGTCGAGAGAATACTCGACGGCCTGATAATAAGCGCGAATAAGCGCTCGCCTCCAGTACTCAACCAGCTAGTGACGACGGACTCCTCCAGAAGGTATGGTTATATTACTTCTTACACCAGCAGAACTAAACCTTTAGATTTAATACCATGTTCGAGTACGGTTTGTATCGTTCCGTCGATATGGTGCTTACAAGGTTTTGCACGCATACCAAACAGACGGACAAAGAATTTTTAATTAACTTTATTTTTGAGGACATGGTTATTTTCTCCGTGTCTTCGGTTTTCAGGAAGCAAAATTTGTTGGAAAAATAGAAAAATTTTCTACCCCGTTCCTTCACTACAAAATCCATAGGTATCCAAAATATGGGTTCAACTGGGAAAAATTTATTCTGTAACGCTGAACGATACAAACGCGTACTTCTTCACTTGTGGTGCCAGTATGCAACCGCTGACATCTGAAGTGGTCTTTCGTACTTTCGGGTCTATGTGGGTTCTACGCATATATCGAGCCATAAAAATGTATAACAAAAGAAGTGATACCTACAGGGAATTTTTCTATAGGTTTATAAATTCTCCACAAGATTTATGGAGGTTTGACTTCTATTTATCGAGCTGCCAAAATCCGGGCCTTAGGTCTACCATTTTGGCAGGAAAATATGAGGTGGCTGTGTATACGAAAAACTTGAGCACAGCGGAGCTCCAACGGCGTGAAATTAGGAGAACGTTATGATTTTGCAAGATACGAAATTTCAGCCAGTTTTGTGGAAGTAATAGCTCCATTGTCATTGATTGTACCAAAAAACTCAAAATATTATTTTTGTAAGAAATCTTGTCCTCTAACTTTGGGTAGGTACCTACCGCATCGTAAAATTACCTAGCATTTTTTCATCTTAATTTACTCTTATTTTTACCCTATTATTTTATCTTATTTTTCAATTGGTTTGGGAAATTCTGAATTTGATTTGGGAAATTTTGACAGTTTTCTATTTTCTTCTGATTTTTAAAGTGATTTCTCTTTAGTTTCGATAGCGTTTCGATTGGTCCCGATAGTCCTAAACTATCCATAGTATCGACAGCGCTATCGATAATTGGCGTGTGAAACAGAATTTTTCCTATCATATTACGTTATCAGTGGTCAGATATGACTTTTGAAGACTTATAGCGGCGTATGATTATACAGAAATTGTACAACCACAGAAGGAGAATGAATATCGTGAGGCGCTACCTGCTCTACATGTTGATTTTGACTTTGTTGGTACTCTGCGCTTACGAGCTGGTGAGCGCCGTCCGTACGAAGTCGAGATATTTATCGAATCTCCATCTCAAAGAGCTTCTGACTGAAAGCGGAAGGGAGAACGCGGTGGACGCTCGAGACGTGCATACATCCGAACAGTGAGTTTTCGGGTTATTATTTTCAATAATGGCCTTTTGGAGTCGAGCATGACAACTTTTTTAACCTCCTCAAAATTTGATGGTTTGCGTTTCGAGGTGGGTCGTAGAATCCCAAAACGCTGCAAATTATTACAAAACGGGTTATTATTTTCCTGTGCAGATCCCCGTTCTGCCTAGATGACTGAATTTCTATTAGTGTAATACCCGAATTAGGATCGTTGCGGTGGATACCTTCCCACAGACGGTAAAAATCCCTCCAGATTCGAGGTGTAAGCTCTATGACTTTCTCAGTTAACATAAATGTGCATTTTTCTACCGCCCCTGTAACGCACCATTTCGGCCCCACGAACCCCAGGAGAGTCCGGCCGCTTCCTAACGAGTGCGCGTGCGCCAGGACTTGAGCGATATTCCTGTCCACTTTGTCCAATATTTTTACACATCTGATTAGTACACAACGGTTTATTATTTACCTGTATAGATGCCCCTTCTGCGCACTGTTTTCTGTGGTCAATACCTACCCTCGTGCTCCCCCTAAGAAAGCCCTAAATCGAGTACTGTAGCCGACCCGGAAATTACAGTTTCATAAAAATGCGCAGGATTCAATAATTATATATTAATTATTTGTTGTTATTCATGAAGCATAACGTTTTTTCAAGTTACAAAAGCCATCATTCGTCAAATGAAATAATATCACAGAACAACCAACATGTCGTACAACGACCTCAACGTGCAACAACAGATCAACGGAATAATTTCGTACAGCTATGCGGGATTATAATCAAACGCTCAGTAGCAATGATATCTGGACTGGATTTCTACAGTTTGATTCAGGATCATGTTGACGAAGCTTTTTGGTGCAAACGAATGGCTGGTCTCAAAAAATTCTCAAGTCCGAGATCAATTTAAAAGCATGGAAAACGATACCTCACAAGCTCATGTTCACTAAAAGCTCAAAAAACCCTCGAAAACCCGTATTTTTACACCCATTTTTCACCCGTAACACCCCTGGGTGTATTCCGATCGAGCTGCAAGTTCCGGGACACATCTAGGGCCCAAATGGAGCCATGTAGGCGAAGGAACGAATTATTATGTAGGATTCGAATGTAGCATCATACTTGCGTGAAATTTATGCTTGGAAAAGTACTAAAAACAGCTTCAACTGGGAGAAGCACGGTACTGACCACAGAAAATCTGTCGGTCTACACAGACGGGGCATCAGGCAGATAAATAATAAACCGTTTTGTAATAATTTGCAGCGTTTTTCAAGTCTGAACTTGACGCGAAAACAATAATTGATGAAGAGTGGTAACTTGATGACGATTGGCACACCTGCAGACAAAACACTTTCACCTGCGGGTAAAAATCAATAGTACATTCAGCGTATTTTCACGATTTCAGGCTGAACAATTACACCCTGGAGACGCTTTTAGTTGCCCTGCACAAAACAAAGTGGTACAACGGCAAATTACTGGAAGCAGAATGTACGTAAAACAAATTTTCCTCCGCCTACTCTTAGCTCGGCTTTGTATATGTTGTGTAGTGTAGTAGTTGTATTGTACCTATTAAGCATTTGGACTTTGAATTTAGCGTCTGTACAATATTTCTAGGTCTCTCGTATGGAGGAATTGAGCCAAACTTAACCGAACCCAAAACGAACCCGAACATTGCCGAGTCCTCATTTAGAACGAGCGGCTTCATATAAAATATATAAGGATATAAGCAATGAGCAACTTCATTGCTTATATCCTACTAACTACTTTGTCCAATGAATTTCTTTGTTAGAGGCGATTTTAGCTCGTTTAATGTCACTCAAATGTCTCATAACTCCTTTTCCCAGTTCGCTCAACATGATTGTACATGTGTATTAGGTACTCTTTTGTTACTGGCTAGGTACCTACCTGCTGGTACGCACCTTTAACGTAACAAAAAATCCAACTGATCCATCCTCACAGATACAAAAATATAAGTAGGTGCCCACCTATTCATTTAATTAAAATATCCTTCAAATATGAGAATGCAAAAATATCAGTTTAAAGCAATACACACATGTAGCGTGTACATAAAATTTTAACTAATAGCTAAATTAGCTTGTAGCCATGTTTTTTTTAAGCTGCAACTAAATTAGCTATTAGCTGGTGAGGGACAGCTAAATTTTACAGCTGAATTAGCTGTTAGTTGAAATGTACAGCTAATAACTTTAGCTGTAAAAAAAATTAGCTTTTGGTAGCAGCTAATAGCAACAGCTAACTTTAGGGGAAAAAATCTTATTTCTCCTCACAAACAGCCAATAGCTAAGAGTTATAATTTTAGCTAATAAGTAAATTAACTAAAACGTTTCTTGATCAAATTTAACAGTTTCGACTATTTTACCATTTTTCATTCACTAAATTCAGGTAAATGTATATCTATGTAATATAGATATTTAAAGAAAGGTATAGATAAGATTTTATATCCACATAAAATACTTTCATATTTTAAAAGCTCCCGTGTCCATTATGAACATGGGTAATTATTATATTAATTATTGTACCTATATATATTACCATTCTTATATTATTATACAACTATACATATTATATTATTATTATTAGTATCATTATAATTATTATAATTCTTCTTCATAATAAGAATGTATGTGTGTTGTTCTTTGTGTGTCATTTGTAGAATATTTAAGCCCCGCTGTCCGTTATGAACATGGGTCATTATTATATTGTTATACTTTTATATATATTACCATTCTTATATTGTTATAGCACTATACAGATTATTATTATTATTATTATTATATAATTCTTCTTTATACAAAGATTGTGATTATGGAGCATATAAATAAAGATACTTTAAAGGGTTATTTGTAAAATATTTAGTTAAGAATTTAATTTTTTATTTTTCCACTAAATGTTAATTTTCCTACTGATTCTGTATGTCGTTGAGTAAGTTCTATTTCAGCCTAATAATTCTTCCTGCTCCTTGTAGGAAGTGCTAATGGTAATGGTTTATAGATAACGAGGTGAACCCCATCAACGAAACAGAGAGGAAAGGATGGGTCGTCGACTACACCAGTAAATTGCAAGGGGTCCCGAGGATCAGGCAGCAGCGACTGTCGCGATCAAATTTGTCCAGTAAGTTCCAATTTATGATAATATTGGTGTTGAGAAAGACCTGACTACTCAGTTGTTAGTAAGGTCTTTCTCAACACCATTTCACCTCCACCTAGTCAAACCCCCCCCCCCCCCCCCCGTATAATAATCTTGATGACGCAGGACTTTGAATGGGGAACTTTCGTCAATTTAAAAAAAATTGTTTAAATATTCAGAACTTGGATAGTGGTCGTTTGAAGCCAGTTTTTAAAAAATAAACGGTATTTTTTAAATGTGGGTAATTTAAAGTAATAATGTGGCAAACAATGACGTATCAGGTCTATTGACATCTGATTGGCTATTGGCCCAAGGAGGCGGAGCAAAGCCTTGGGGGCGAAGGTTCTCAATGCTGCCAACAACCCAACATTAGAAATGGCAAACCTTCCTGGCAACCTTCAAGAACCTTTGCCATGACCTTTCCCTTAGTTTGATTTTGAGGACGTATTTTAGCAAATTTTCATAGAAAATGAAGCTATTGCAATGGGTCCCAAATTTTCAGAACATGAATTTTGAAATATTTTATGGGCAAATCCGTTTCAGAGCATCCTGAATTCATCCCTGGATTTTAACAAAAATATGTATACAATATACTTTGTTTGTTTATGTGTCACTCCAGACGATATCTGTTCTTGTATATATAAAAATTCAGAATTTAGCCAAAACGTATAGCCAAACAAAAGGATGAGTTCGCAGATGAGCCGTTATCAATAATTCTAAGGGGGTAAAATTTGAGTTTTTAGGGGTCAAAATCGGTAAAAACGGCTAAAATTGCAAACAATTGATATAAAATCACTGATCAATATAAATTCGTCGTTTTTTATACAATAGGGGTCAAATTTGTATTTTGGGGGGTCAATAATTGGTATTAAAATTTGAGTTTTTAGGGGTAAAGTAGTTAAAAACGGCTAGAGTTGCGAACATTTGATATAAAATCGTTGTTTTTCATACTGAATATAGGGGCCAACTTTGGATTTTTGGGGGTTCAAAAATTGGTATGAAGGGCTAAAATCAATATTAATACACCTGACGTGTGGAATGGGGATTCACGGCAGAGGGACTATTTCGATGATAGAAACGTTTTTCTCAAAAAAGAGTACCTATGTCAAATTAGACTTTATAAGGGTCAAAATCGGTAAAATTGGCTAAAATCACGAGAAAATTATATAGTTTACGGAAAGTGGTATAGTTTCTCGCTATATCATCGTTTTACACAATAGCACGAATATTCCTTTAAAAATTCGCTCTTATAACCATGCTGCATGACTGGAAGTTTTAAATTTATTTAGAAATTTGCGTTCTTTCCATTCATTTTGGTTCTGCACATCGTTTAAAGTGATGCACTAGCGCTGTACGCGGGATTTGAGTTAAATTACTTGGCAGTTTACCTGGTATGTCAAATTTCACATTCGTTTTCTGCCTGGGCTTTCTGACATAAACACCTCATTATGTGGTCAGTAAGTGTTAATTTCCGTTATTGAACAATATGGCCTAAAAAGGAGAATTTGTAACCCACGAAAATTGCCCATTAGTGGACTCGGACGAAGCAGATGTACAAAGCGATGTAGGTAATGTAGCTACTTGTTTTTCAGTACAAAGGAAAATCTTTGGGTCTGCTGAAGTTTATTTATTTATTGATTTAATGAACGGTTCATCTTTGGCTTGGAATTAGGTTGGAGGACTGCATTCAGACATAAGGTGGGATTCGAACCGATGGATCGCAGTCACCGTCCTGATCCCAACGTCGAAGTAGCAGAGCGCCCGCCGTCTACCGGCTCGCCCGGTCGTCAGCTTTGACAGTGTTGTCTGCAGTAAAGCAAATAGCAAACCCAAGTAGGGGAGACCGGGGCAAGACGAATCAAAAATTGTTCAAATTGAGTCTCTGGTCATACGACTTTATTTGATACTATTACCAAGCATGGCATGTTTAACAACAACTTATCACCTACACTATCCATTCAGTAATTTTCCGAACACACCATTGAAGAGCTACTTATTTCAAATCAATAATTTTTTCTCACAAGGCTCATTTTGCCCCGGGTCTGGGGCAAAATGCACCACACCTGGGGCAAGATGAATCAACAATAATTTAGTGTTGTACAAAATATTTTATTTTCGTATAATAAAAATCACTCAGTTTTTAGCTTTTAAATATCACATTTAGTCAATAGTAAAAAGAAGTTAAGTTACACAACTACCTAACTAGACAGTTTTCTCTCTCAGGTTTAGAGATCTGTAATTAGGTAGGTATATTTATTAGCAAGAATCATCTGTTATTGCAAAGGAACCCACGTAGAAAGAATTAGAAAATTTTGAGGTAGAAAAAGGTACCAATTGAATTTTGGTTGGCTCACATTTAAAGAATGACGATACAAAATGTCTAAGAATAAAATTACTAATGAACAAAAAACTATTCCATCGAGATAAAGTAGAAATCATATCTCTCTTAAAAATGAAATTAAAGGCAGCTACCAGTGGAAAAACCCGATACAGTACTATGGGGCAAGAAGAACCACAGTAGGTATTGGGCAAGATGAACCATCTTTGCTTTGGGTCATCTTGCCCCAAATTGAGTGGTTCATCTTGCCCCTAATTCTAGGTTTCTGGAAAAGTGGGGATATAGCATCATCTCGAAAACAATAGACCAATAGGCGATAAGTGCAATAAGATCCTTGATTCATGGTTTATCATCACCGAAAATGCTGATTTTGAAACTGAACAAGTGTGAAAATTAAGAAGAACCAAGGAGAAAATTGATAACCTACATCGAGGTTCCAAAATCTTTCCATCCCATTGGCCACTGCTGAACTGCTGCTTGTCCCCTATCGACAACTTTACAAGGAAGCTCCAGTGTTGCCAACCCCTTAATGAGGGAGAAATCAAATTTCCCTCTTTTCAAAATACTCAAAATGGCGGTTGATTCGTCTTGCCCCTGGTTCATGTTGCCCCGGTCTCCCCTAGAATTTCCAACGTTTGTTCCTTCGTTTTCCAGCTAAAACCGTCAGCTCCTACTTCAAGAAGTTCAGGAAATTCGGCAACTTGACGGGGTATTTCGCCAACCCTTTCACCTTTTTGAATCTCCTCAACGAAGACTACAAAACCTATCTCGTCGGGTGGGGACCTTATGACTACGATAAAGATGGGAACATCACCGATCTCTGGGACCACTTCCAGATTCATACGACGGAAACCGATATTTATGAAGGTAAATACCGTGAAACGTCAGGAGCCCTCATCGGTGTTATATCGGTATCAAACATCTCAACGTTTCTTGTTCGCGCATGGGCAGACGAAAGTTACAGTACAACTCCAATGAAATTCATAAGGAACTATCGTAGTATTATTCCTGATCGATGAAGTTTGAACTCATTTCAACAATATATAACGGAGTTAGTGGCGTTTCAAGTATTTAACGTTTGCTCATGCGCAGACGAAAGTTACGGTGCGTTTTCGATGGTTTTGGTATGAGCCATTTGCGATCCAACCCTCAAAATTTCAGCTCTCTACTACTATTTTTCTAACGATTCTAGTAGTTAGAAGCGTTACAAGGAAATAGTCAACATTTCACGTTCACACACGCGCAGACGAAAGTTACATTACGAATCCCATGAAATTCATATGGAACAATCTAAGTATTATTCCTGATCGACCGTCCAAGTTTGAACTCATTTGAACGATATTTTAAGGCAGTTATGGGCGTTTCAAATATTTCACGTTTGCCCATGCGCAAACGAAAGTTACAGTACTTTTTCAATGGTTTTGGTATGGGACCATCTGCTACCCAACCCGCACCTACCCTCCAAATTTCAGCCCATTTCGACCATTATTTCGGGTAGTTATGGGCGTTACAAGGAATTGCCTCAGACAGACTTACACCAAGATAACAACTTTTTTAATTTTTACATTTTTATTTTTTAATATACGTGCATCCGTGTAGGCTCATGACCCTTACATGTTATATCACAGGGGGAAGGTTATCAGATCAGTCAGTGTGGTAGGCAAACCCGCATCACACGGGTGATATGCGGGCTCGATTTCATTGTCATCTGTTTACCTGTGCTCTCACGCCCAATTAAGCCCAATTAAACGTACTATAGCTGTTATTAACTAGGAAAATAAGGTTTAAAAAAAAATTAGCTCTGGAAAGGTCTGCACTGATAGAGGGTAGGTGGGGGTTGGTAGACGATTGGTCTTATATCGGAATCCTACCGTAGCATCGTCTGTCGTACACCCAAACGTGTTTTCGTATTAAATCTTAAGGGTTAGTTCCGCTGGTGTAAGAAGTAATATTAAGATACCTTCTGGATAAGTCCGTCGTCACTAGCTGGTTGAGTACTGGAGGCGAGCGCTTATTATCAGGCCGTCGAGTATTCTCTCGACGGCCTGATGATGGTGTCCTTACATCGAAAGCGCTCGCCTCCAGTACTCAACCAGCTAGTGACGACGGATTCCTCCAGAAAGTGTGGTAATAAACGTATTTTCGTTGATAACCCTACCTGCTGCTATTGTGCAACCCAAAGGAGTTTAAAAAAAAGGTATGAAAATTTGAAGCTGTAAGATTTCACTATTATCGGTGTTTTGGCTCTTGGGGAGCCGCTTCCGGCGCCGAAGTCTCCCCTTGGCGTCGTCGAGACACCAAAAACTATACAGCAAATTCGTAGTGACGATTGGAGGAGGAGGGGGGTAAACTACGAGAGTTATGGCGAAAGGCATCAGGACGTAATAGAGAGTTTTCGCAAAAGTTTTGCCACTAGTTCGTTGACGGACTAAGGATCTCCGGGCTAATGATCTAAGGGAAAAAACCGGATGCTAACCTCTTAGATCGTGAAACGATCTAAGGTCGTGAAAGTCAGGTTGTTGAACGACCTAAGTTGATTCGATGGGTGACACTAACGTTAACGTTGAACTGTTCTCATCATGTTCTCATCACTTGAAGATTTCAGTTTAAAAAGCCGTTTTTAGTTTTCATCTTCGCTAGTACAATTATATTACGGTTATTGATAGACTAGCCAGGTACAATTAATTAAGATTTTCCAGTCTTAAAGGATCACAGAAATTAGCCAAAAAACTAAAGGTTTGGCTAATTAAAGTTATTTGCAAAAATTAGTGGCTAATAGGTAGACATTATTAGCCAAAAAACTGTAAGGTTGTCCATAGACATAGAGAAATTAGCCAGGTACAATTTATTGACATTTTCCAGTCTTCAAGGATCACAGAAATAGTTCCTAATACTGTTTTTAAAAAAAGTATAGAAATGTAGGGTTTTTATGCAGCAGAAAAACCGAAAATCGAGAGAAAAAAGACGCACACTATCAGGTACACTTACACAACACAAACAAATAATCACAATTGCCATGGAAGAAGGCAAACTATGCGATGCAGTTTCCTTGGTGGAAGGTTAGTACGGGAAACGGCCCATACGACCTAGTGCTAGGTCGTTTACGTAGACAGGTAGCATCCAACATTGACGAGCTAATTTAGGTCGTTCCCACCCAAACGTGTGCATGCACAGTTCGCACTTTCCTTCGTACGCAGGCCTTAGCCCGTCAACGGGCTGGTAACCAAACCTTTGCGAAAACTCTCTAATATGGAGCCACCTGGAGGTAGATCTACCGTAGGAGGTAGGTAGGTACCTGAGTACCAATGTTCACCCAATGTCCAGAGTTCACCCCACCATCTCTCCTGCTCTCATGGAAAGGGAAAAATCTTGTGATTTCCGAACATTTCCATTTGCCTACCGGAGGAAAGGCAAAGCGCGGCCTGTTGCCCTTGGCCGTGCAACGATGCGTGTGAGGGCCAGGTGGAGACCCCGGACAACTAGAGCAAGCAATGACCCGAGAGGATCAAGGGCAGCAATGCCCTTACCTTGACGGTAGCAATCAGCGTCTCCCTCTCCTGAGCACCATAATGCGTGGGCTGAGGTCAGCATCTTGGTGCGACCTCAGTCAGGAGAAGAGTGGAAAGGGGTCAGGCACTAATTCTCTGACCCCGGGCCTGTCACCTGGTCAGGCTTCAGGCGACAGAGAGGTTACCAGGAAACTGGGAATCCTCCATCTCCAAACTAGTACCACGGGAGGGGGGGGAGCCCCGGGCCACAGGTGCACCGCTTTTGCAAAGCATCACAGGTCTGTCCCCCCAATTGAGGTAGGAATCGTGGGGGTCGTGGTTGACGCATACCCTGGCCTAGGGCTACTCCCACAGGTGCGAGAGGGGTAGGGGAGGCATCGCCTGGGAACTCGTTCCTGGGGAATGTACCCCGGCATTTGAGTTATGCTATTACGTGCGTCTGACCTAGGGCACGAGGCCGTTGTGCAGCTTATCGCTTCTAATCATCTCTATGACGCCGCCTGACTTGAACCTCTCCGAGTCTGAGCCTTCATACGGGCCTTTATTCAAACATTCGTTCCGTCTAGCCAACTGCCCATCCAGCTCCCGACAGTTCCTGAGCCACTGCAGAGGCGTGTTCAGTGCGTACTGTGACTGGTTCCGTTCCAGTTCATAACCGTAGGAGCGAAGGTGTTTGAGGACCATAACAGTGCCAAGTAACTCTTTTCTGGTTGCACAATAGTAGCAGGTGTAGGGTTATCAAAGCACGTTTGGGCGCACGGCGTACGATGCTACTGTAGGATTCCGATATGCCGTCGACCAACCCCCATCTACCCTCTATCAATACAGAAATGTATAAATCGCTGTGGAACTTGCTGGCACCTCTCAATGTCCCACCAGGTGAAACTGGTATCCCGTACCCTGGCCATGGCTACGTCAGGTACCTCTACTGGGCTCTTGGAGAGTCTGAAAAGCGATACAATACACTCGTAATGAACAACTGGTTCGATAACAGGTATAGTGAGTACCTAGGGTTTAATATACCGACCTAATGCAGTTTTTATGTAGTAAATTCTGAAATTTACCAAACCACACGAATGAATCAGTTCACAGAAAATCATTTATAATATAAAATGAGTAGGTACATAATTGCATAAATAGAATTTTATAGTCATAAAACCACATGTCTTTACCCTATCATCACTTTTCCAATGCCTTTTCCGTTTCACCTTGTTACCATAGTCTTTCATTTATATATATTCGCTATGTTTCCAGTTTTTAAACCAACACAATTTATCAACCAGTAGATGATTGTGTTAGGTGCAATAACAAGTGTCTTGAGCTAGACGCAGTACAGACCATCGCAAGCGCATTCTAGTGGCCAGGGAGTAAAAATTTGCATGTTACGTCACTCGTTATCATAACAAAAACAGTCCTGATTAGGTTATACGTGGCGTTATCGATTATAGATTAATACGTGGCGTTTATCAATTCGTCCCCCATGAGTACGAATCGAGTGAATCGGTTTGTCTCCTTATTGGTTCGTCCCTTCTGCACAGGTCCCAAACTTTTGGCTGAGACTGTACTGCACTGCTCGGAACCAATTTCTCAAGGAACTGCTGTTCCTTGCAAATTTGTTATTCTTTGTAAAGTTGTTATTTTTCTTTGTCCTTTTTCTTTGTATTTAGAATTTTTCTTTGTATTTAGAATAGACGAGGTAAACTGGAGTCAGAAGTACGAGGTACAGTAAAGGCAAGCAAATCGGCAGCGCGAGGGACGAAACGAAAGACTTGACCAAAGAAGGCGGGGGACGAAACGATTCATAAATAATCTTCCTCCTATTAGGTGGAATAAACCGGTTCGCGTGAGATCACCGTAGTTAAGATACCTCTAGCGTTGTTAGTGCTTGGATGGGTGACCGCCGTGGCACGCGGTGACACGTCCAAGTATGACTCATGTAGCTCTTGGGCGAGCCCCTCTCCACTCAATGGGGCGAGGCAATGAGGAGCCCAGTAAAGAGCGAAATGATCAGTCGAATTCTGATCCTCTCAATGGAGGACAGCTGATCACATCCGCGACGCTAGCTGGGCAGTCGAACAAATGCCCCAAACTGGAATGGCTGTTTACTTATTATATTAATAAATGGTTTAGATTAGTGTGGTTTAGTACACTAGTTAATTACAGGTAATTCGAGAGGTTTTTGTGCCCTCAGTGCAAGAAAGTATTTAAAGAACAACGTTATTTCACTTTAGTATATACAAGGTTTAGGTTGCACAAAATGTTGTGCCTTATTTTTTTTCAGTTGCTATTGTCTATTTTCAAGAGACTAGGTAGTATGATCTCAATTTGGAAACTGCTTGATCTACATCATGATTTAATGCATTTCATACTGGTAGTAACATGTTAAGCTGAACTGCATTATCTGACTCTCACTTCAATTTTTACCCAAAGCCTTTTATTTATAAAAAGTTTTTCATACATCAAAACCTAGCAATTTACAGAGAGTAAGCAGCGTCCAAATTCAACTTGTTCTATCCAGATAATAGCTTTTGGATCCTTCAAAAATTAGCTCACTTGGTCAAGCTGCATGACTGGTCGTGTCCTTCATAAATCCGTAGGGTTGGCAACTCTGAATAACTTGCAGATTTACCCGTTGGCCACTAGAAGGTGCTAGCGACGATCCACACCGTGCCGACCTCGAGGCACTCCTTACAGTAACTTTATTATTAGTCACCACGGACCTGAGGCCGCCTGATGCAGGTGCATCAGGAATCTGCATGTGATTCACCCGTTGGACCATTTCAGGACGAGAGCTGCATTCGTAGAGGTGAACTTGTACAACATCAATTTGAACATGTTTACGTCATTCGTGATCCTGGCTGAGCGGTTGCCCTCCAACGTCTACGTGGTCAGGCCTATGGTGAGTTTTCCTTTCGCGCAGTTCAATGAAGATATCTTCGTCGTTTTCAGTAAATATTCGACAATCGACTCATGTCGACAGGCATCTCACGTCACTAGTTGTCGAATTGATCCTTGAAGTGTGGGCCTGTAGTTTCCTTACTACAGTGTTATAGCATATAATTCAAGTGATTTCGAGTGATTGATAATTGGAAATGGTTGTCTAGCTTGCATCTAGCTAGTATTCTACCTTGCGTGTAGCTAGTACTCTAGCTTGCTCCTAGTTTATGAATTAAATGGCGACTGTGATATTAGAAACAGGGTGTGAATGGTTTCGAGACACTAGCGGGCCTAACCCTTTAGTGCTTAGTCTTAGGTTGTGGAGCCTGTGCTCCGGCCGGCCTGGGGGTGGCCCCCTCGGTGTCACGTGGACAACTACGTCATTCATTTGGGCCGCCTCCCCAGCAGTGGGCAGGTGGCCCCGGGAGCCGCCGTGGTGGGCGGGCCCGGGGCGGTCGGGGCATCCAGGCCCCGTCCGGCAACCTTGGGGCTGCTCCACCTTTCAGTGCTACTGCAAGCCCTCTTTATTTCACTCTCCCCAGTACCCTAATCTGTTTGGCGCCTTGAATGGTGTTACTTATTCTAACAGTAACCAATGCGTGACGCCTACCTTAACACTTTCAATGCGTGTCCGAAACATGGCCAAACCCCACAGACGGGACAAAAAAACGCCGTGTCAGCCCGCTAAAAAACTCCGTCTACCCAGGTAGACGTAGTGCGCATGTGACGTTAGACCAGTGGATAATAACGCGCAATGCTCTTTCCCTCAGTGATTTATTTCAGGGTTTTCTTTTCAAATAAAAGTTGTAAATCTTTGTACAGCTGCATGATAATGCCTTGAATATGATTTCTAGGACTCAAGAAAGCCTTGCTACATGAAAATGAATATACAGCATGACCTCGTGAGCGAATTTTCATGAAAATCTGTCATTTTTGACGATTTTATTCGGTTTTAGTCACCCAAAACAGATTGGAATGGGTACGGGGGTAATGATTGAAAATATTTTAGGACATGTGTCGTATAATGTGATTATAAACATAACATGAAAAACGTTACAGAACCTGATGACACAATATATTTACAATATTATTTAATATGCATGTACTCGTAACAATGTGTATCAGAAAGCAAGAGCGCATATTTATTCAGATCGATGTGCCTCCAGCAGGCAGATTTCGATATATAAATCGATACGCACCTCTTCGAATCGAATCATTGACATTTCAGCTCAGTTTCTCTACTTCACAGTGTTGCCAGACAAATCAACAATGTATTCTGAAGAGAAAGCCGAACTTCTACGGATTTCTCCGATTTTTACTGAATAAATCCGTAAAAAAAGTGAAATATGGCAGCATTGCCTTCATAGAAAACTGGCTACACTGCACGTCCTAAACGTTAGAGAAAGTTGTTATGAACAAATGAGGAACAAATTAAAAATTATTTGAGAGAAACTAGTGAGTTACTGACGAAAATCAACTAAAAACACCTCTCTCTACCCCAATCTACTTCCGGAGACACCTTGTGGGAAGCTTGGGAACTACAGAAGACAGTTCCACAAAAACCAGAGCTTCAAACCAACTTCTCACATTTCTACAGTCTTCTACAGTCATTTTCCACAAGGAGCATGCGCAAGTGCTCCTTGTCTACCCGGGTAGACGCCGGTCAGGAGCGAAAGTCCGAGCGTCTACCCGGGTAGACGCCCGTCAGGAGCGAAAGTCCGAGCGTCTACTCGGGTAGACATACGCACTGAAAGTGTTAAATGTAGCACAATCCAGGTAATCGAATGTTGCGATTATATATCGATTTCACGTCATTCGAAGTTATTTATTACCCTTTGCCTTACCAGAATCCGATCCGGCCATTTCTGACATTAGTAATTGATCTATAATCGCAACATTCGATTATCCCGATAGTCGCGTTTATCGTCCCTATAGTCACTTGTACGCAATTTTTGACCATTGTCATACGAATATTTTTGTGACGACAAATAAAATCCTTATCTCCTATCATTTTCTTCTTGCAGATTGACACTGCAGCTCTAACTATAGATGAAGACCCTTTTAATTCCGTTGAGCTTAGCGTCAGCATCGTGCTGATCGTACTCGTCGCCGTTTATTCTTCGTATTGGATCGTCGAGTCGTCCAGAGTAGGGATTCTCGCTTCTGCTCTGACCTGGCGAGGTATTTGACTGTACCGTTTGTATTTGTAATGTATATAATAATTTTAGAAGCTTGGTAGGTAGAAAGGGCGAACCGAATGGCAGGGACTGGATATTACTGATATTACCAAACAAACCCATAAAAACCACAAAAATTGAACACTGATTGGCATCATTTGGAAGTATGAGAAAAAGCAAACATGTTGTAACTGACCAATTTTGGATTTATGGTCCATATAAAGTTAAAATTGAGCGAACTTGGAAAATTTTTATGTTCTCAACTCAGCATTTGATGCTCTACTCCTTTTGTCATGAAAAATTTTCAGTTGGAGCGCTCGTAACGTTACGAAGGTTTGAAATGGAGTAGCTAAAAATTCGTGGTTTTTTGACCGTCCGTTGTGACTATGCCATTTGACCATAATTAAAATATACGGTGCCAAATCGACGCGAAATGTGCTCGTTAACATTCTAAAGAGTAAAATTTTTTGTAGGTTGCACTGTTTGCGACTTATAATTTTTTTTGTAAACTGAAAAACTGCGCAAATTTTGCAGTTTTTTCGTGCTCCTACAACACGCTGCTCCTGAGGGGGTCAGATTACTCTTAAATGGGACTAAGCGTTGGCATTAAAACGATTTTCAGCTGTGTCTAGATTGCCCTAATTTAACTGTCCTGTAATTTAAGCGTCTTTTTCCAGTATTTTCTGTGATATTTTGCGGTTTTCTGGTTTTACGGAGGAAATCAACTTGAAATTCATAAAGGAAGCTGTGACATTTACGGGATTAAATAATGATTAAAATGGTATTTGTGATAATATTCCCACTGCTTCATTAATAGTTACTTTACATGGAAAGTTCACATTTTACAAGTTGTCCCAGGGATGCCAACATAACCACAAGGAAAACGTGTAGCCGTTACCAGTGTATGCCCGCGCTGTGGGACATGGATGTTGTCCGTCATCCTACATCTCCCCCCCCCCCCCCCGCCCCTCTCAAAATTAAAGAGAAATTTTACAATTTATGTAACTGGAAAATTAAATCAAATTAAAAATACAATTTATGAAATGAACAACATTTAGACTTATAAATTGATCAGTAAATTTAGATTATTTAGGATCACCTGCTAGTGCTTGTAGAAGCTTTACCTTTAAATATTTTTCAGTAGAGCGTTTCCACTGTATTTCCAATTTTCCACTGACTGGCACCCAAGAGCTCAACTATCAGTCGCCAAACGGGTCTTCGGTTCCTTTTGGGATTTGGAATTTTTCAAATTTTTTTCCCCGGTGGTCAGCGCCCCCCCAAAACACACAGAAAGTTACTTTCATAATTTTGGTCAGGTTTTATTTTGATTTCGCCTCACAGTGCGGTAATTCGACCGAAGACCTGAGAAGTTGGCTTTGGCAATGGCCGTCAGCCCGGGATCCCATTGACAGTCAACGTATTGGTGTTTGTTGGTATACTCGTATGAGTTGATTTCCTCGTCTTCGCTCAGTGCGAGTGGTTTTCTTTTTCTTTCCTTCTCCAGGTTTTGCGGACTTCGCCTGCATACTTCTGGCTGTCACCCAAGTCTATCAAAACATAGCCAGAGCCGTTCGTTTCTCAGCTTTTCCGGACAGGCTCGACAGGACCGCTCGAGACGTGTTTGTCGCCCTCTACGCGCCGCTTTACAACGATTTGTGAGGCATCATAGAATTGAGAATATTTTCAAGATTAAAATCCAAACCTGACTCTCAGTGGCGGTTCTAGCCCGGTTTTCCCAGGATTTTAGCGAATTTTCAAATAAAATGACGCTTCTGCAATGGGTCCACAATTTTCAGAGCACGAATTTTTGAAAATTATTCATAGGCAAATCCGTTTCAGAGCATTCTGAATTCTTCCCTAGATTTTACCAAAAATTTATGTATATTATATTATATGTTCATATGTCACTTCAGACGATATCTGTCCTGGGGTGTGTGATAACAATACCAAAGTTCACCAAACAAATCAATAACTTCGACGATGAACAATTTTCAAAAATTCTAAGGGGATCAGATTTGAGTTTTCAACGATCAAAAATCGGTAAAAACGGCTAAATTGCAAACAGCTGATATAAAACCACTGAAAATGGTGTGGTAGGGTGAGAAAATACAGAAAAATACCATTTCAGTTGTGCCAGAAACAGAGATTTGGGAGGTTCGTTTTTCACAATTTCCTGTGGGTCCACGGACCCCCGCTCCTCCCCCCGTTGTGGTGGGTTATTCCATAACCCCTCTCCCCTTCCCGCGGTAATTCGACCCTCCATAGTTTTTCAGGTCTACAACCGCCACTGCTGACTAGAGTTGGGTAGTTCCTGACTGAACTACTCCTGAAGAACTAGCTCTGCCAACTGAACTGCTCCTCGACTTAGTTCACTTCACTGAACGGTAGTTCACTAGGACCACAGAGTAGAAGAATCAACGACCCAGTGGTCTAGAGATGGACATTAGATGTAGGAAGGGGGAACTAAAGAACTGCGTTCTGTGCATTATGAACTAAGAACTAAAGAACTATTAATTCACTCACTCACAAGGCGACCGAGTAAGTTCTTGTAGTTCGTAGGAACAGTGGATACTTCATGAGGAGTTGACAATATCCACTGAACGGTAGTTCCTTTAGTTCATTTGTAGTCATACAGACGGGGTGAATTAATACTGTGTGAGGAGTTGATAGTATCCACAGAACGATCGTTCCTTTACTACACACACATGAGGAGCTGATAGTATGCACTGAACGATAGTTCCTTAGTTATTAGGAGTTATTTCATATGGGGTGGGTACTGCATTAGGAGTTTATAGTATCACGGAACGGCAGTTCTAAGGAATAAGGACTTAGGCCCACTCACCAAAAATTTGAAACGAGTTTAACCTGGAAGAGGTTGAAAATTAACGGAGTTTACCGCTCACTGTCTTTCACCAGAGCTCTGTGCGAGTTTACTCCCACCGAGGCGGCTCGAGTTTAAATGGCTGAAATCCGGCAAGTTAACGTCACTAATCTCCAATAGCCGTGAGATCCCAATATGGCCGCCTAGCTTACAGCTGATTTTTGGTTTTGTTGTTATACGGTTGTGAAATGAATTCGCGCGAGTTGGCATTGTATTGGTATTTACTCTATACTATGTATTCCACAATGATTATAGGAACCTTACCTCGTGACTGGAGTTGTCGTAAATCAGAAATCACTTTGGCAGTTTACCTGCGGTTTGCTATTACAGCGGAACAATGGAAGCGGGAATCGACATCACCTGAGTGGTGGTTGTTGTTGTTTTGACGAGTTTATAGTCCCGACGCTTCATATTGTCCAACTTCCGCTTGTACATTTTAACTAAACTCCGTCAGGCAAACTCCGTTAGTTCAAACTGGGTTTAACCGACATTTGAGATGGTGAAAGACGCCAGCTGCCTTTCCAGGTTTAAACCTCGACGTTAACTTTAACGGAGTTTGGCTAAACACCGTTAACTAATAAAGTGGGCCTAAGGCCCACTTTCACCAGAAAGTGTGCCATTGGGTGGCGTCTTTCACCATCTCAAATGTCGGTTAAACCCAGTTTGAAATAACGGAGTTTGCCTGACGGAGTTTAGTTAAAATGTCCAAGCAAAAGTTGGGCAATATGACGCGCCGGGACTATAAACTCGTCAAAACAACAACAACCACCACTCAGGTGATGTCGATTCCCGCTTCCACTGTTCCGCTGTAATAACAAACCGTAGGTAAATTGCCAAAGTGATTTCTGATTTACGACAACTCCAGTCACGAGGTAAGGTACCTATAATATCATTTTGGAATACATAGTATAGAGTAAATACCAATACAATGCCAACTCGCGCGAATTCATTTCACAAGCATCGTCAATATCATTGAAGAAGCGCTGGAGCAAAAGAAAGTCTGTTCGGCGATCTTTCTTGATGTTGCTCAGGCTTTTGACAAAGTGTGGCACGAAGGCCTAAAACATAAACTAAAAAAGATGCTTCCCATTCATTACGTGGAGCTACTGGATTCCTACTTGTCAAATCGGTATTACCGCATCAGACAAGATGACGCATACTCAGAACCAAAAATAGTTAACGCTGGTGTCCCTCAAGGCAGTGCATTAGGCCCCCTCCTATACATACTGTACACGAGCGACTTACCAGACCTAGACTGCAACACAACAGCAACTTTTGCAGACGACACTGTGGTTCTCTCGGTTGGGGAGAACAACAATGAATCCATCAGCAAACTCCACAGATCAATCTCCAAAATCACTCGCTGGACTGCTAAATGGAGAATCAAACTGAATGAGACAAAGTCGGTGCACGTCGATTTCACCAATTGTAAGATCAACTACATCTCGGCTTTTCTCAACAATGTGGTGATTCCCTACTCGAATCACGCCAAATACCTGGGCATGACGCTAGACGCCAAGCTCCGGTGTAAAGAACACGTGAGAACGAAAAAGACAGAGCTTGTCTTAAAATTCAGGAAAATGTACTGCTCATTGGACGGAGATCAACGATGTCACTTCAAAATAAACGGCTTCTGTACACTCAAGTACTGAGGCCCTCGTGGGTCTACGGAGCACAACTGTGGGGCTGCACGGCCCCATCAAACAGGCAGATTATACAACGCTTTCAGAATATGGTACTACGATGCATAACCAATGCGCCGTGGTATATCCGCAACGACGCTCTACATCGCGACCTTGAGATGGAAAGCATCGACCAAGTGATGAAGCTGCGCGCTAACGCTCATCTTGAGAGACTTAAAAACCATGTTAATGAAGAAGTGGTCCAGCTTCTCGAAGTACATGAGTTGACGCGGCGCCTTAAGCGCACTAAACCACATGAGCTTGTGTAGGAAGTGAGTGTGTGCGATAAATCGGAAAGACAAAGGACTAAGTTATGTATCGTTAGCCCTAAATGCCATGTATTGCAATAATAAAATATGAATTAGAAAAAAAAAAAAAATTCACAAGCGTATAACAACAAAACCGAAAATCAGCTGTGAGCTAGGTGGCCATATTGGATCTCACGGCTAATGGAGATTAGCTACGTTAACTTGCCGGATTTTGGGCGTTTAAAGGATTATTCACGCTGCACCGTGCCCGGGCCTCCACCGGGCCATAGGACCGAGTGGAGACCGGGTCGTGGTCGACATGCATGCTATTCCGTCCGGGCCGTGGCCAAGTGTGTCTTGTCAAAATTTGTACTTCGAAAAATGAGCTTTTTCGAAGAAGATTTAGCAGCAATTGCAATTGCACTTGATGAAGAGGAAAGGGATAAGTTGCTGGACTTCAGAATTCTTCAAGAAGATGGGGCGTGCATCCAACTTGGCGAAAGCGGAAGTTGGAGGGTGAATTTGCCGCGCTACATAAAGAGCTGGATGATGAAAGTAAATTCTTTGGTTATTTTCGAATGTCCAAAGACTGTTTCAAGTAAAAGATGGTCTCACGAAACGGAATACACCATTTCAGGTGCCCATTTCACCTACTGAGCTATTAGTGTGTCTCAGGTAGGTAAGTCATTAACGGCACATAAACAATTTATTATTACTGCTTGCAAATATTTAATTTAAAAAATAATAATAATCATCATCACTTAATGAGATCTTTGACTACAGATGCAACAAAACTGAGGGACAGAGCCAGTCCAGGTCCGGGAAAAGAATGTCCAACCGGCACGGCCGGGACACGGTTCAAACACGGACTCGGCACGTGCTGCACTCGGTGTAGCGTGAACGAGTCCATTGAAAATGCTCCCGCGATTCTTTCACCGTGTCCCAGCCGGGCCCCGGCCAAGGCTCGGCTCGGTCCCGCCACGGTCTAGCGTGAATCAGTCTTAAACTCGAGCCGCCTCGGTGGGAGCGGAGTGAGCGGTAAACTCTGCTAATTTGCATCTTCTTCCGGGTTAAACTCGTTTCACATTTTTGGTGAAAGTGGGCCTAAGTTAGTATCTTATGTCTTCGTTCTAGTTCAGTGTTTGTGTCCTGTGATAGGAAACGAAAAGGAACTGGAATGAACTGCTGAACTAACTCAAAAGAACTGCTCCTTTCAAGGAGTGAACCAACTGAATTTGAGTCCCTCAAATGAAATGCTCTTACCCACCGCTACTGCTGACCCTCACACAGCTCTGCTTTCTTGGTTTTGCAGCAAAGTCCAGTTCTACCTGGGGGCCTTGAGCATCTTCGTGATGAGCGCCTACGCCACAGCGGTTCACCACCTGATCGGCGTCCGCTGGTACACCCGTTGCCTCGGCGACATCGTCCGCATCCTCGTCCCCTTCGTCCTCATCGGCGTCGTCGCCAACTTCCTCATCGAAATCATGGTGTCGGTCGGTGGCGAAGACCTCGCCCGGTTCATGTACTTCGACATGGTCTTCAACGAAACCCCTCACCACCTGAGAACAGCTGTACGTTTGAGTTTGATAAGACCCGCCCGTAGTAGCTTGACTACCCCGGAGTTTGCTCTCTTGTGCCGTTGAGCGGTCGAGGTGGTCAAACCGTGGAAAGTCTCTTACGACAGCGTTTCGTGAAGTTTTCAAATACAAAACTTCCTTACTCTCCAAGAAAGCTAAATATCTTATGTAGGAAGTGTGCTAGGTACAGTGGGGTAGCCAGGATTGTTGAATGGGGGTATCGTAAATAGAAAATGTAAGGTTTGACTTTACAATGCTGAACATAAATTGAACAACGCGCTAAATGTTACAGGTTACGTTAGGTAAGATAAACTGATTTTTATATTTATGTGGCAACAATGTTAACGAATTTTCAAAGAAAATTAAGCAATTGCAGTTCCATAACATGAATTTTGAAATTTGTTTTATAGGCAAATCCGTTTCAGAGCATCCTGATTGCATCCCTAGATTTTAACATAAATGTATATATATTATTTATTTATATTTATTTTATTATTTATTTAAAAAAATACAGGATAAAAATAGAATAGTCTATTTCCACGTAAACTAACAAACTGTAGACCGGTTGTTAAACCATCATCAGTACACTATAGAATCTTTGTGGAATACAGTACACAATAGAATCTTAGGATCTATTGTGTACTGATGATGGTATAACAACCGAAACTGGTCTACATTTGTTAGTTTACGTGGAAACAGACTATTCTATTTTTCTCCTGTAGTTTTCTGCTATGGATTTCCACTACTCCGCCGCAAATCATTTAAGTTATATTTAATATTATTTATATTTATGTGTCACTCTAGACGATATCTGACCTTGGGTACATAATAAAAATTCCAAATTTCGCCAAAATGTTCGTATTGCCAAACAAAAGTATCACTTCGACGATGAACAGTTTTCCAAGGGGGTCAAATATGGGTTTTTAGGGGGTCAGAAATCGGTAAAAACGGCTAAAATTGCGAACAGCTGATGTGTAGAATCACTGAAGTTGTATGGAAGTGTGAGTAATGACAGAAGAAGACCATTTAAGTTGTTTTTCATACAGCCTAGGGGTCAAATTTGGATTTTTGGGGGTCAAAAATGGATGGGTATTACGGGCTAAAATCAATATTAGTTCACCTGGCGTTGTGTGGGATGGCGATTCACGGCAGAAAGAGGGACTATGATGAAAATAGTTTTCTCCAAAAAAGATTGGGTCAAATTTTAATTTGTACGGTCCAAAAATCTGCAAAAATGGCTACAATTACTACAAAAAAAAATACAATGTGGAATAAACAAAAAATAAACCTTCAGCTTAACACCAATTTATTCAACACAAAGGTTTTCGCTCAACTTCTGAGCATCATCAGGTAGGTACCTACTCACATAAACGCAGTGTTTATGTGAGTTTACCCGCTCACCACCCACCACTAGCGGGCCTTTTGTTAGTTCGACATACAGTTAGTTTGTTCGAGTTATAGAGGCTTTTGAGCTTATGGGTGGGATTCGGGACCTGAAAAACAGTTCGGGATATGGACAAATTCGAGATATCAGTGTTCGACTTGTCGAGTTGTGACTGTATACGTTTTCGAGCCATTTGGGGGGGTACCCCTCTGGCTACGCCACTGTCTCTGTATCGGTACCCAAGAAATGCCTCAGTTAAGCCATCTGCTGTTTTTTCAGTCAGCGCCAATTCAATTTATCCTCGCCATCTGCTACCCCGCCATCCTGATTCTCAAGAAGCTCGCTCTGGCCTCAGTCGTCGGCTACATCATGAAATCTGAACAAATGGCTCCACCGGTAACTGGGATCATAGTTGGGAGGAACGGGAAAACAAAGATGTACACCATGGATATGAAAGACGGTAAAAATTCAGTTTAATCCAAGTCTGTTTTGGTTTGAACAATTCGCAAAACCGTGTAGTACAATTACCTGTGTCACTTAACCCCCAATTACACCTGCCGAGTGCTGGGCCGAGACAGTGCATTCGGCAGAGTAAATTGCAGTGTAAAGCCCCAATTACACCTGCCGAGTGCTGGGCCGAGACAGTGCATTCAGCCAAGTAAATCACAGTGTAAAGCCCCAAATACACCTGCCTAGTGCTTGGCCGATACAGTGCATTCGGCTGAGTAAGTCGCAGTGTAAAGCCCCAATTACACCTGCCGAGACAGTGCATTCGGCTGAGTAAGTCGCAGTGTAAAGCCCCAATTACACCTGCCTAGTACTGGGCCGAGACAGTGCATCGGCTGAGTACATCGCAGTGTAAAGCCCCAATTACACCTGCCTAGTACTGGGCCGAGACAGTGCATCGGCTGAGTACATCGCAGTGTAAAGCCCCAATTACACCTGCCAAGTGCTCGGCCGAGACAGTGCATTCGGCTTAGTAAGTCGCAGTGTAAAGCCCCAATTACACCTGCTGAGTGCTCGGCCGAGACAGTGCATTCGGCTGAGTAAGTCGCAGTGTAAAGCCCCAATTACACCTGCCGAGTACTGGGCTGAGACTGTGCATCGGCTGAGTAAATCACAGTGTAAAGCCCCAATTACACCTGCTGAGTACTGGGCCGAGACAGTGCAACGGCTGAGTAAGTCGCAGTGTAAAGCCTCAATTACACCTGCCGAGTGCTGGGCCGAGACAGTGCATTCGGCTGAGTAAGTCGCAGTGTAAAGCCCCAGTTCCACCTGCCGAGTACTGGGCCTGCCGGAAAACTGGGGTTTTTAGACCAAAAATGAAGTAGATGGATTTTACAGCGGACGGATTTTTGGAATCTACGCACCTTGAAACGTAAAAGAAAACGATTTGAGGGGCGTTATAAAAACTTTTGCTGCGCGAGTGCATAGGTGTATAATAACACATAGGTGTATTATAGGTGCATTATCATACACCTATGTATTCGGGCAGCAAAAGTTTTCATAACAACCCCTCAGAAACACCGCCAAACCTGATTACATTAGCCGAGTGGGAGGGCGAGAAGCAACTGAGTGAGTGGATCAGTGGTGGGGGGTCCCTACTCGGCCGTGTAAATAGAACATGGTTCTATAGCCCCAATTACACCTACCGAGTACTGGGCCGAGACAGTGCACTCGGCCGAGTAAATCGCAGTGTGATCGGCCCAGACAGTACTCGGCCTAGTAACGGGCAAGTGATTTTGGGCGAGTCAGTGTATAAGGCTTAATTACACCTACCGGGTAGCTCGGCCGAGTATCTGTGGAGTACTCGGCCGAGCTACTTCGATGGGGCGAGTAGGTGATGACATTTCAGCTGGGCAGAGACGAGACAGTTGCGTCGTCTAGTGTTCCGCGTCAACATGGCACAGCGAAGTAAAAAGAGAAAAACGCTGTTTTTTTACAAATTATCTCTGATCATTGGTAGTGTCATTTAATTGTGTTGATTCACCTGTTAATACTACTTGTCGTGTTATTGTACTACTTTACGGTGGTTTCAGACAGTTACCCAGGCTTTTGACCCATAAAAAAATGAATATTGGGAGCTGAAGTTTCGTAAAACCACAATTCTTCACTCTTTGGTCAAAGTCAACTAAAAAACACGTATAACGATATCTCACAAGGTGTGAAACAAAAAAAAACTATTTTTACACCCATCCCCCCCCCCCCCCCCCCCCCCCCATAACACCCCTGGGTGTATTCCGATTGGGCGGCCGAGCTTCGGGACTCAAAATGTGTGCGGAAAAACGACGATTTTACTTCAAAATTTAACGTAAATTTAAGGCTGAAACTTTGTTAGAACCTAAACATGGAAAGTTTCTGGAAACAAGGTGGGCCCTGGTGGAGCCTGTGTGTTAAAGAACGAATTTGTTAGACCGAAAATGAAGTAGTTATGGATGGTAAGGGGGATTTGTGGAATCTACGCACCTTGAAATGTAAAAGAAAAAATTTTGAGGGGGTCATAAAACATTTTTGCTGAGCGAATTTATAGGTGTATTATTCACAGGATAATAAACCAAAAGGCGCGCTCGCTCGCCAAACCTGAATCCATTAGCCGAGTGGGAGGGCGAGAAGCAACTGAGCGAGTGGATGAGTGGTGGGGGGGTCCCTCCTCGGCCGAGTAAATAGAACATGGTTCTATACACTGACTGGCCCAAAATCAATCGCCCGTTACTAGGCCGAGTACTGTCTGGGCCGATCACACTGTGATTTACTCCGAATGCACTGTCTTGGCCCGGTACTCGGTAGGTGTAATTGGGGCTATAGAACCATGTTCTATTTACTCGGCCGAGTAGGGACCCCCCACCACTCATCCACTCGCTCAGTTGCTACTCGCCCTCCCACTCGGCTAATGGAATCAGGTTTGGCGGGCGAGCGCGCCTTTTCGTATATTCTGTTTTTGAGGGGTTGTTATGAAAAGTTTTGCTGCCCGAATACATAGGTGTATGATAATGCACCTATAATACACCTATGTATCATTATACACCTATGCACTCGCGCAGCAAAAGTTTTTATAACAACCCCTCAAATCTTTTTCTTTTACGTTTCAAGGTGCGTAGATTCCAAAAATCCGTCCGCTGTAAAATCCATCTACTTCATTTTTGGTCTAAAAACTTTGTTCTGTCGCACAGAGGCTCCATTTGGGTCCTAGTTGTGACCCGAAACTTTGCAGCCAGATCGGAATATACCCAGGGGTGTTATGAGTGAAAAACAGGTTTTTTTGGTGTTTAGTAAAATAAGCTAGTGAGGCATCGTTTTCCATGTTTTTTAGAGTAGGAGACGGAATATGAAGTCGATTTCAACCAAATAGTGGAAAATTGAGGTTCTAACAAAGTTTCAGCCTTGAATTTACGTTAACGAGTGAGGTTAACGGGAGGTTAAATTTTGGTTAATAATTTGTTAAAAAAAACCTAATTTGTGTTTTTGAGAAACAATAAATAATGAACAGCCAATATTTTTGTACGTATGTCCAATAGAATAATAAACCCATCTGACAAGGACTGAGGTTCTAACAAAGTTTCAGCCTTGAATTTACGTTAACGAGTGAGGTTAACGGGAGGTTAAATTTTGGTTAATAATTTGTAAAAAAAAACCTAATTTGTGTTTTTGAGAAACAATAAATAATGAACAGCCAATATTTTTGTACGTATGTCCAATAGAATAATAAACCCATCTGACAAGGACTTAGCAGCATTTTTCTCTCTTTACTTCGCTGTGCCATGTTGACGCGGAACACTAGACAACGCAACTGACTCGTCTCAGCCCAGCTGAAATGTCATCAAAGTAGCCCCATCGAAGTAGCTCGGCCGAGTACTCCACCGATACTCAGCCGAGCTACTCGGTAGGTGTAATTAGGCCTTTAGAACAGTTGCTCAATAAATCATGCTGCACATTGGTTTTTTTACTCGTTTTCTCACTTCAGATACCCATGACGTACATGAAAAAAGTGTTCTCGATCAGATGCTTGCAATTAACAAGAAACTTAACGTGCTCCAAAAGAAAATGGATAAGAGGCGGGAGAAATGGTGGAAAGCCGAACAGAAAGCGGAAGAGATTGCTCGTAAGAAGATGGAAAAAGCTGAGCTCAAAAAACTTCAGAGGGCAGAAAAGATTGCGGCTAAACGTCGGAAGAAGGGAGGAATTGTTGATATAGAGCTGATAAAAGCGGAAATTGAGGCTGAAGAGCTACTGAAGGCTCAGAAGGCTGAAGCGGTGGCTCGTCAGAAGGCTGAAAAGGCTGAAGCAGAAGCACGTAGGAAGGCCGAAAAGGCTGAAGAGGAGGCTCGTCTAAAGGCTGAGGAGGCTCGTCTAAAGGCTGAGAAGGCTGAAGAGGAGGCTCGTCTGAAGGCTGAGAAGGCTGAAGAGGAGGCTCGTCTAAAGGCTGAGAAGGATGAAGAGGAGGCTCGCCTAAAGGCTGAGGAGGCTCGTCTAAAGGCTGAGGAGGCTCGTCTAAAGGCTGAGGAGGAGGCTCGTCTAAAGGCTGAGAAGGCCGAGAAGGAAGCGCGGCTGAAGGCTGAAGCTGAAGCGCGTAAGGAGGAGATGAAAATGGCAAACGAACCTGAAACCAAAGCCGGACCTAAGAAGTCGATCTTTCGTAGGAAAGACACAAAACCTGAAGTGGCAGATGAGTCAGAGACTGAAACCCGACGTGAGAAGAGACACAGAAGGGAAAGGATAGCTGAAACGGAAAGCGGCACAGGTGCCACAACTGAACCTGCGCCTGAAAGGAGGCGTAGGAGGGAGAGAGGAGTGGCATTCGACCCTGAAACTACTGGTGACCCTGATGGTCGAAGGAGAGAAAGAAGGAGAGAACAAACGGGTGAAGGTAGACCGGCTGATGCCGAAGCCAGAACAAGGAGGAGGGAAGAGAAAGAAACTGATAGCAATAGCAAACTTGATGTTGATGGTCGAAGGAGAGAGAGGAGAGGTGAAGGCCAAGTGGGAACAGAGCCAGAAAGAGGTAGAAGAAGGGAAGGGAAGGAAACGGAATCTGACACAAGGCTTCGTAAGGATGGTAGGGCTGAAGGTCGAGCAGAAGCCGATGGGCGGAGGAGGGAAGGTAAACCGGCGACGGAACCTGAAGTGAGAAAGAGGAGGGAAGAGGATACCAAAGAGTCTGAAGGTCGTAGAAGGGAAAGACCTGAAGGGAAAACAGCGGAAGAAGGGCGTAGGAAGGAAAGAGCTGAAGTGAAAACCGAACCCGAAGCTGAAGCAAAACCTCGTAGGAAAGAGAGGAAGGCGGAAGCCCCAGCGGAACCCGATGCTCGGAGAAGGGAGGGGAGACCCGAAGCCAAATCTGGTGCGAAGCCAGAAGCGGAAGGTCAGAAGAGTGAACCGAGATCTGAAACCAGAATTGCACCTGCTGATGCTCGTCGGAAAGAAGGGAAACCAGAAGCCAAACCTGATGCCAAACCTGGAGTGGAGGGTCTGAAGAGGGAACCGAGATCTGAAACCAGAATTGCACCTGCTGATGCTCGTCGGAAGGAAGGGAAACCAGAAGCGGAAGGTCAGAAGAGTGAACCGAGATCTGAAACCAGAATTGCACCTGCTGATGCTCGACGGAAAGAAGGGAAACCAGAAGCCAAACCTGATGCCAAACCAGGAGCGGAGGGTCTGAAGAGGGAACCGAGATCTGAAACCAGAATTGCACCTGCTGATGCTCGTCGGAAAGAAGGGAAACCAGAAGCCAAACCTGACTCAGAAGGTCGCAAAAGAGACGGAGAGCCATCGAGAAGGGAGCCTAGAAAACAATGAACCAAACAGAAGTAAAAGATTGAATCAAAATGGACTTATAATACTGATGCAGCAGAGGCCAAACTGCAAAGCACAGCAGGTTCCCCCTCCCCTTAGTTTTAATCAACTCTTTATTCTTGCGTTTTGTTCATAAATAAAATTTATATTTTTATTAATTAGTAAAACCGTCTTCTTTATTTATAGATGTACATGAAATTGGTATAATAAGTAGGTATGCATTAAACGTCCCAATAAGTAAAGACGACTCCAAGAATAGAGGTATGGGAATATGGAAAAGAGTAGGTAGTAAGAAACTGAAGTATAAAAAAAGTATGACCATCTGAAAAATATGCTGAAGAATAATGTGAGAGCTAGGAATTATGCTGAAGCAGCAAAAGTTTGGGAAGCTACTGATATTCTCTGATCTCGGCTGCTGTCCAGATTCTGGTGGCTGAGCTTTGGAAATAGTGGATGGGTACCTACCTGTTATATACTAACACCGAATCTGAAGGTGCATAAATGAAGTGTAGGAAGAAGAAGAGCTAAGAATACTGCTGAGGCAGCAAATGCCTGAGGGGCTGATGGAGCTTTCTAGGTTTTTGGGGCCCCCGCCTAGTTTCACCTCGTCATTCTCGCATTTTGTTGAAAAATAAAATGTGCATTATTTATAAAACTAAGCAGCCTTTATTTGGCACTGCTGAGCATATTGTAATAAGCACAAGGCACTGCTGAACGTATTGTAATAGATACAAGACTTCTGAAAGGCTTCTAGTACTACCTGGGATCACTATCAGAGCTAAGGACGCTGCTGAGGCAGCAAATGCCTGAGGGGTGGATGGTGCTTCCTGGATTTCTGCAGCCGTCACCTAGTTTCAACTCTTCATTCTGGTATTTTGTTGAAAAATAAAATGTACATTATTTATAAAACTAAGCAGCCTTCACTGGGCACTGCTGAGCATATTGTAATAGGTACAAGATATATGAAAGGCTTCTAGTACTACCTGCGACCACGAAAAGGTACTAAGAGTGCTGCTGAGGCAGCAAATGCCTGAGGGGTGGATGGTGCTTCCTGGATTTCTGCAGCGGTCACCTAGTTTCAACTCTTCATTCTGGTATTTTGTTGAAAAATAAAATGTACATCATTTATAAAACTAAGCAGCCTTCACTGGGCACTGCTGAACGTATTGTAATAGGTACAAGACTTCTGAAAGGCTTCTAGTACTACCTGCGACCACTAAAAGGTGCTAAGGACGCTGCTGAAGCAGCAAATGCCTGAGGAGCTGATGGCGCTTCCTGGATTCGTGCAGCTGCCACCTAGTTTCACCTTACCACTCTCGTATTTTGTTGAAAAATAAAATGTACATCTATAAAACTAAGCAGCCTTCATTGGGCACTGCTGAACGTATTGTAATAGGTACAAGACTTCTGAAAGGCTTCTAGTACTACCTGCGATCACTAAAAGGTGCTAAGGGCTGCTGAAGCAGCAAATGCCTGAGGGGCTGATGGAACTTCCTGGATTTGTGCAGCTGCCCAATAGTTTCAACTCATTCTCGAATCAAGTTGAAAAATTCATTTATATAAAACTGTGTAGACTTCATTGGACATTGCTGAAAATAATATATTATGCTAATACGTCCAAGACCTTGAGAGGAGCTAAGAGTCCTGCTGAGACAGCAACTGCTTCATAAGGGACGGCTGAAGATTCCTGGATTTTTGCAGCTGATCCTAGTTTCAACTCATCATTCTCGATTTCAAGTTAAAAATATTCTAATAGGTCCAAGACTTCAGAATGGAGCAGAGAATCCTACTGAGGCAGCAAATTAAACTGCCAAATAATGAATCTGCTGCCCTTCATTTCTGCAAAAAGACGAAATTTTCATTTAAATGATTAAAAAACTGATGCTTGACCGGAGTTTTACTCAAATACGTACAGGAGGTAACAAATAAGTAAATACAATTTTTTATATAAAAACAAGTAGGTGTATTAATGAAAAGCAATCACATTGCAACTAATTGTTCACGACACTTACAATAAAACTAACTTGAACAGAAAGCTTTAGATCGTTAAGGACTGTCTCGAAGACTTAATACATAAGACTAAATAACCGTTATGCATAAACTATAAAAAGCTACCAAATTTTCGAAATCAATTTTCATTATTTCAAAAAAATTAATGACAAATAAAAACAGGTCCCAGTTTCACACCGAACTATGCATAGCCTATTATAATTTAATTATGACATTTACTTTTTATCACAGGAGAATTGTAGTTTGTCCATTTTTTCGAGGACTTTTGAGCGTAATAGACGAAGGAAAATATTTTTAGAGCATTCGTCTTACTTTGTAGCTTGAAAACTGCTTTGGATGTAGTTCTTTGAGTAATAAGATGGGAAATATTGGCCAGCCTGTCAATGTTGTTGCTGTGTCCGAGCCATTGTCGCCTTTTGGTGGTTTCGATCCCCCATAAAACTGTGATAATTTTAAATGTGATTGAGTGATGTGAGGTTTGTATTCATCGAACTATTATCCTTTGTAATATGTCCGTGTTTACTGGTTACCTACCTGCAGCGAAATGTGACGTGTTTAATTGTGATATATAATTTATTAAGTGAGGACTGTTGATATTTCGTCAATACCTGCTTACGGTGGAATTTGAACAGAAGAACAAAGAGTTAACAGAAGCTTTGGGCTGTCGAGAAACAAGTGCAGTCAGCGCAGCCGCGGATTTCTGCTTCCAGCTTGATTAATCTGTGAAACCGAGGTGTCAGGTAGCTCGGGGAGCTGCTGCCTGCTGGAAGTCCTCAAAAGCGGACATAACTCTAAGTGAACCTCACAAGTTCGTTCATTCCCCAAATTCAATCATGCACAGGTCGAGGCTTCGGTAATTGAAAAATGCGCCATTTTATTGTTGCTGCAGGGAAGGGGGGGGGGGACTTTGAATCACCAAAAGGCGACAACGGCGTCACCAGCTCGACGCTTTGACCAACAGGCGATATCCCTCCACCTCATATTGTACTCAAAGCTGCAGCTGTTGTAATCCATTTATTTGACGTTTTCGAGCATTGCAGTGTTGGCCGGAATAGTGTCTACCTCAATTCAAGTCCGCTTAGTGGGTCCACACCACGCTTATTTGGGAATGATCTGGTCGAACGGCACCTGCAAAACAACAGAGAAATATAAGTGAGAATAACTGACGTTGAGTAATTTTAATGACAATTCACAGCTGATTACAAGGGAAAAATCCAAGTGAATGAAACTTTTAAATGCAGTTTGTAATTACAGCCCTACGTCATGACAAGATTACCTTGGTTAAGATAGGTAACGACTGACCCAAAACGTAGAATACAATTATACAGGTGGCTACCAAATTTTCCAACAAATAATTGGCACAGAGCCGGTTCGGCACCTACTTATCTCTACAGTACGATGGGTAGTTCCTAGCTGAACTACTCCTGAAGAACTAACTCCACCAACTGAACTACTCCTCGACTTAGTTCACTTCAATGAACGGTAGTTCACGAGGACCACAGAGTAGAAGAATCAAGGACCCAGTGTACAGAGATGGATATTGGATGTAGGAAGGAGGAACTAAATAACTATTAAGGTCGATCCACACATATCTGTGAGGTGACGAGATGTGAAGTTCCGTACAGTGACCTTCAGTGAAAAAAATATCGGCAAGGTGAAAGTCTACGTAAACAAAGGGGGAAAGACGGTGCGTGTTCAGACGTGACCGACGCAGTGAGGCTGAGGCGTTCACAGTGCCCTTCAGGCTTCCATGATGGAATAGAAAAATCCGTCGCTGTTGATATTTTTTAGTTTTACACTGACGTGAAAACGGAGTTGTTGGTTGTGACATACCTAGGAATCTGTGTAACTTGTTATCTGTAACTTGTGTTGTGACATATATCTGTGCCATGGATGACGAATTGTTGATTGAGCTGGTGCGGTCCTTTACGACTTCAAGGAATTGAAGTACCTAAACGCGGACTGGAAGGGAAGAATGTGGGAGGAAATCAAATCATTAGCAAATCACAAAATGCGTTCTGGCTCATTCGAAAATATTCATAAAATTTACACTCGTTGTCCACCAACCCTCTATACAAAGTTACAAACTCTCCTTCAGTTCCTCGAAGCACCCATATGGGATGAACCCAGTGTCTTCTTTTCTTCTATTCTTCCTCGTCTAAAAGCAGTGCTATTACAGCAAGGTCTCGTGTACTGAAATTCATGATGCACGAGAACATCCAAAATGAAAAAAGGCCCATCTCGCAGGCACCTCTGATCACGGGAGAACTCTGACACGGAAAGGTACCTGTGAGGATGACAGTGAAAATCATCACGGATGCCACTGACGACGGAAGGCTACAGTGCTGTCACCTCACGGATATGTGTGAATCGACCTTTATTCTGTGAATTATGACCTAAGAACTAGTAACTCATCACTCACAAGGCAACTGAGTTAGTTCTATAGTTCACAGGAAAGGTGGATACTACATGAGGAGTTGATAGTATCCACTGAATGGTACCTAGTTCCTTTAATACACACACATAAGGAGTTCATAGTATCCACTGAATGATAGATCCTTATTTATTAGGAGTTAGTTAAGATGGGGTGGATACTACAGAAGGAGTTTATAGTATCACGGAATGACAGTTCAAAGGAATAAGGAACTAAGTATATTATATCTGCATTCTAGTTCAGTGTTTCTGTGCTATGATAGGAAACGAAAAGAAACTGGAATTAACTACTGAACTAACTCGAAAGAACTCCTTTCAAGGAGTGAATTAACTGAACTTGAGTCCTCTTACCCACCATTAATGACCGGTATGACGTACGACGTTCTTTTTACCAGATTTTTAGAGCAAAACTGCGCAAATATTAGGAAGTAACAATGAATTATACCTGACTGACGATCCTTTCTACGATGGGTTTTACAGCGAGGGCGATAGCTTTTGCAACAGGTGGCCCCATCTGAGCTGCGAGTTCTTGCCAGTTGTCGTTGAGCACGACGTTCATGTTGTCACCTGAAATTCACAAGTTAGGCTTGTAGTTACTGCAGGGTGAAGTAAATATAATGTACCTCTGGAACAGGTAAAAGCAAGAATTTACGGACATTTTGATCCTTCACTACGGAACATGGAATGATGGAGTCTCATTAAAAGAAACGGCCAGCCGACTGTGCCACCCCTGCCACGTCTTGGTGATGCGGATCCCCCATTTACATGAAGCAATATTGAATGTCAAAAAAACCACTGAAAGAAATCCGTAGATTCAGGATGACACTTGGAAAATACATCTTGCTTCCATTTTTCGAAACGAAACGTAGATAAAGTCTGTCGATTCACAGACAAATCTGGGGGCCTATTCACTAAGCAAAAGAGTTTTCTAATGGTTTTCACTTAGCTTCCATTAGTTGCTATATTCGTAGGTACGTACGAGTTCGTTTGTTTTTGTCGCACAGAAATTTTCACACCTGGTTGAAGAGATCTCAGATAACAGGTAAGCAAAGCCGAGGAGAAGCTCCTAGCGCTGTCTCGCCCCTAGCGAACATCTGACCAACCCGCCTCGGTTTCTGTCGCTAAGGTCAAGTGGCCTATTCACTAAGTCAAAGAGACATCTCTTTTTGGAAGAGATTTTTATAGAATCCACGACAGGGTTATTCAGTAACTCCTAAAAGAGAGAGTTGGCGGCCATTTTGGCATTTTCGATCTCTTTCCGAGAGAGACCTAATTAGGTGTCTTTTCTCGAAGAGAGTCCCTTTCTCGTTTGTTTGATAGTGATCGTGTATCATCCTTCTTTCATCTGCTACCATTTCGGTCATTTTGATAGGTTTTTTCATATTTTAAAGGTAACTTGATTGTTCATTAAAAATATATGCATATTATCGATTAATGAGTAAAAACGACAAAGTTGCTATTCAGTAAAATAGACGAACCTGGGAGACACTTGAAGAGACGGTGTCCCGAGGGAGACTATCTCTCCCAGGAGATTTTCAAAATAGATAATCTATTTTCACTATCTCTTTTAGTGAATAGGCCTTTGAACGAATTTCAGTGGAAATTGAAACAGTAAACTGTTGTGAATTTGACATTTGAAATGGAAACCTCGAATTTGACTTGGAAATACTATACATGCGTAATCCTGCTCAAGTTATCACGACTGTACTTACTCAGTGCTTTGTCTCCGTTGAACAGGTTGTCCAACTGCAACTTCAGTTTTTGCGTCTCGAAACTGAGGTCGGTGTTGGTGATGGTCGCATGGTCCAGTCCCTTGATTTTGTTCAGTTTGTAATCGAGAACGTAGAGAAACTTGACTTCTTCTGTAAGAAGATGAATAAGTTTGGTAAAATACAAAGATTTCAAGAGTCGTTCCAATTCTATGGCACAGAAATCACGGCATTCAATGCTTTTTGAAGGGAAATTTTGAGTTCCTGGGGTGACAGTGACAGCAGCATGACCGTATAAGTAAATTTTCAAAGACGGCGACTTTCAGAAAAAGTTTACCCATCATTTTTGACCCACGAAATTTTTTTTTTTTTAAACCGCCCGTCTTTGAACTAATCCTTTTCATTAATTTTACAAAAACAAAAAAATCGTCATTTTGTCTCCACGTTATATTAATTTTTGTCGATTTTTAACTAATTTTAACACACAAACACTCAAATTTGACCACCCTTCAGTTCTTTAAAATTGCTCATTTATAAACCCATCCTTCTGATTTTGGAGAAAATTTGTCTCAATGTTAGGTACCTAACACTTACGGCGATTTTATATAAATTTTGGTCGATTTTAAACAATATACGTAGCGATTTTTTGAACCACAAAAACTCAAATTTGATCCACTATTCGTTTTCGAAAATTCTTGGTGATCCCCCACCGGTTTTAAACCATATTTGGCCCACGAAAACTCAACGATAATAATTATTTTCGTTTTAAATAATTATTGCCGACCTTTGAACTCATCCTTTTAATCGCTTCTACAAACATTGGATGGATTCGGAAAAGAATCGAAACATTTTTCAACAATTCGAAGTTACAACGAAACGTTGGACCCACTGAAAACCGTATTTTTGTTTAAATAAAAAATTCGCTCAAATACTGCGCTGCCATGCTACATTCGCACAGCCTAGGAACATGCGACAGCGTCGCCTCCTGTTTTCCGCTAGGTAGTGGATTTAAACATTTGCCTAGAGAGGGAAAAACCTACTCGCATAATAAACCTGTGCAAATATAATTAAATATAATCACATAAAAAAAGTGGACGGATTCTTGTCATAAAATAACCCGAGTGAGAATCTACAGCTTGTGATATTCCTAGGGAGGGAGAACACCAACTGGTTCGACATCAAATTAATATCCATCCGCCCAATTTAATGGTACACCTTCTGTGGTAAGCCATCTTACGATGAAGAATAATAAGTTAAATAAACCTCCCGTTTACAACAAATTTATATTTAAGCACGAAGCCTTTCACTCGAGTTTTGAGCATTCTCACGTAAATAAACTGCTTAAATACAAATTTGTGGTAAACTGAAGGTTTATTTGTCTTATTATTCTACGTCAGATCAACAGTTTATTGTAATTGAAGGGCACTCGTATGTACCGGATTCCAGAAAGTTCCGGTCATGCAGCATGGCTACAAGAGCGAATTTTCAAAGAAATATTCGTGCTGTTGTGTACTAATGATGATACAGCAAGAAACCATACCACTTTTCGTAAAATTACATAATTTTTCTTTCTTGATTTTTACCGATTTTTGACCCTTATAAGTAAAATTTGACCCACTCTTTTTCAAGAACGATATTTTAATCATCGAAATAGTCTCTCTCTCTTTCTGTCGTGAAACCATCCCACACAATGTCAGGGGAATTAATATTGATTTTAGCCCTTAATATCAATTTTTGAACCCACAATTCACAATTTCAGTCATTTTACCGATTTTTGCCGCCAAAAATCCAAATTTGACCCCTATTCTGCAGGGAAAAACAACTGAAACTCACCCTTCCATACCACATTCAGTGACAGGATTCAACTGTTCGCAATTTTAGCCATTTTACCGATTTTCGACGCCAAAAATCCAAATTTGACCCCTATACTGCATCAAAAACAACTGAAACAGCATTTTTCCGTCTTTACTCACCCTTCCATACCACTTTCAGAGATAGAATTCAATTTTTCGCGATTTTAGCCGTTTTTTGACACCCCTAAAAACTCACATTTGACCCCGTTGGAATTTTTGAAAATTGCTCATCTTCGAACTCATCCTTTTGCTTGGCAAATTTTGGAGAAATTTGGAATTTTTATCATGTAAACAAGGTCAGAGTTTCCCATGGTCAAATCCAGGGATGAATTCAGGGTGCTCTGATACGGATTTGCCCATACAAAAATTGCAAAAATCCCTGTTCTAAAATTTTGGGCCCATTCCAATTTTATTTGAAAATTAGCTAAAAAGGGTGCTGCTACAACCAAAGATCCCCTCTTCAGAAGCTATCTACGTAACCTATGAAAAACACATAAAATGACTCATAATTCTGAAATAAACCTTAATACAAGAAGGGGCAAGGTGCACCAAACTTTATCCACCAACTCCGGAATGTATTAGAGTAGCCCAATATTAGGTGATACGTAATTATTTAATTTATTTTTTGAACAAATTCAAATTCACGTACGCAGCTCGATGTGACAAGGTCCTTTTCCACGGATGGGAAGCACGAGGAATTTGCCGTTGACGATGTACTGGGAGTCGATGATCACCTTGGGGACTTGGATGGTCCATTCGACGTGCCTCTTGTTCAGGTCCATCCTACGAGGTGAACAGAAAAAGTATTACAAAAAGGTCGAGTCATGCAGCATGGCTATAAGAGCGAATTTTCAAAAAACTATTCGCGCTACTGCGTAAAAAGATGATTATAGTGAAAAATCATACCATTCCGTCAAATTGTGTCATTCTGTAAAATTCCATCATTTTTTCTCGTGATTTTAGCCATTTTTCCGTAAAATTATATCATTTTTGAGAAAAATCATTCCCACTCTTTTTTGAGAAAAATCATTCCCACTCTATTTCGAGAAAAATCATTCCCACTCTTTTCTTGAGAAAAATCATTCCCAATCTTTTATTGAGAAAAAAAATCATTCCGTAAAATTATATAATTTTTTCGTGATTTTTGAGAACAATATTTTTATCAACGAAATAGCCCTCTTTCTGTCGTGAATCACCATCCCACACAGCGCCAGGTGATTTAATTCTGATTTTAGCCATTAATAACATACCACTTTTCCTAAAATTATATAATTTTTTTTTCGTGATTTTAGCCATTTTTACCGATTTTTGACCCTTATAAAGCCAAATTTGACCCACCCTTTTTTGAGAAAAATATTCCGTAAAATTATATCGTTTTTGAGAAAAATCATTCCCACTCTTTTCTTGAGAAAAATCATTCCCAACCTTTTATTGAGAAAAAAAAATCATTCCGTAAAATTATATAATTTTTTCGTGATTTTTGAGAAAAATATTTTTATCAACGAAATAGCCCTCTTTCTGTCGTGAATCACCATCCCACACAACGACAGGTGAATTGATTCTGATTTTAGCCATTAATAACATACCACTTTTTCTAAAATTATATAATTTTTTTCGTGATTTTATCCATTTTTACCGATTTTTGACCCTTATAAAGCCAAATTTGACCCACTCTTTTTTGAGAAAAATATTCCGTAAAATTATATCGTTTTTGATAAAAATCATTCCCACTCTTTTCTTGAGAAAAATCATTCCCAACCTTTTATTGAGAAAAAAAAAATCATTCCGTAAAATTATATAATTTTTTCGTGATTTTTGAGAAAAATATTTTCATCAACGAAATAGCCCTCTTTCTGTCGTGAATCACCATCCCACACAACGCCAGGTGAATTAATTCTGATTTTAGCCATTAATAACATACCACTTTTACTAAAATTATATCATTTTTTTCCCCATGATTTTAGCCACTTTTACAGATTTTTTTATCCCCAAAAATCCAAATTTGACCCCTATTCTGTAAGGGAAACAACTGAAATGGTATTTTCCTTACTCACCCCTCAATTCCACTTTCAGTGATATAAATAAATTATTCGCAATTTTAGCGGTTTTTACTGATTTTTGACCAATAAAAACTTAAATTGACCCCCTTAGAATTTTTGAAATTCGCCCATCTTCGCAATAATCCCTCTGTTTGGCAATAAAAACGTTTTGGCGAAATTTGGAATCGTTATCAGGATATTAAGGTCAGAATTCGTCTGGCGTGACATATAAATATGTATAAAACTAAAACTATATAGAAATTGTTGTTAAAATCTAGGGATGAATTCAGGATGCTCTAAAATGGATTTGCCTATAACAAATTTCAAAAATTAATTTTCTCATGATTTTGGAAATTGGCTAGAAAATTCGCTAGAACGGGAAATAACATGATATAATAAATACAATACTAACGATAAAATAAATGCAAAACTGCCAATACACGTGGAGGAGTATCTATGCTAAATAACTGGTCCAAAATAGACCTGCAAGATTCCAAGCGTAAGGTAAATAACAACAACTTTTAACAGTAAAATTCCATAACCACAAGAGTTTGTTTGCGCACCTATCAATTCGACTTGTTTAGTTTCTTCAGCCCTCCAACGATGTTTTTGCCTTTAGCCACTTCTGGGAGTTGCGATTAAAACGGTGATGTTCGAATGCGATAGGCAGTTGAAACGGGCGTACAATACTTATAAAGTCATTAAAAGGCGGGGAAATAAGGTCACGATATGATTTTAGGTCCCCCTGAGCTGACAGCCGATGATGGCCAAACTTTCGCTTCGGCTGATTGACAAATATTCGAAGAGTCTGGAACTTGGTTGCATCAGCAGCTCGGGAGGAGCGCCTTGTTTGCAACCAGAAGGTATTCAAGTCTAAACCTTAACTGTGAGGAAAAACAAGATTTCGAATCGGTTTCTTAAGGGACACAATCGTCAGAAGTCAGCCAAAAACCTAATGGAAGTCAAAAGGGTTGGCACCTAAGGACCCATTTTATTACAGGTACGAACCGGTTATTTTCACTGTCTACCTAATTCTGGAACAACGCTCACGCATGCACATACGAAATGCCCCACATTATCTACTAGGTACCTTGCGAGCAGGTTGTGTTTGCAACCAGAAGGTATTCAAGTCTAAACCTTAACTGTGAGGAAAAACAAGATTTCGAATCGGTTTCTTAAGGGACACAATCGTCGGAAGTCAGCCAAAAACCTAATGGAAGTCAAAAGGGTTGGTACCTAAGGACACATTTTATTACAGGTACGAACCGGTTATTTTCACTGTCTACCTAATTCTGGAACAACGCTCACGCATGCACATACGAAATGCCCCACATTATCTACTAGGTACCTTGCGAGCAGGTTGTGTTTGCAACCAGAAGGTATTCAAGTGTAAACCTTAACTGTGAGGAAAAACAAGATTTCGATCGGTTTGTTAAGGGACGCAATCGTCGGAAGTCAGCCAAAAACCTAATGGAAATCAAAAGGGGTGGCACCTAGGACCAATTTTATTACTGGTACCTACCAGTTATTTTAACTTTCTACCTAATTTTGAAACCACGCTCACGCGTGCGCAAACGAAATGCCACACATTATCTACTAGGTACCTTGAGAGCAGGTTGTGTTTGCAACCAGAAGGTATTCAAGTGTAAACCTTTACTATGAGAAAATATAAGCTTTCGATCGGTTTGATAAGGGACAAAGTCATCGGAAGTCAGCCAAAAACCTAATAGAAGTCAAAAGGGTTGGCACCTAAGGACCCATTTTATTACAGGTACCTACCGGTTATTTTCACTGTCTACCTAATTCTGGAACCACGCTCACGCATGCACAAACGAAATGCCACACATCTATTATCTACTAGGTACCTTGCGAGCAGGTTGTGTTTGCAACCAGAAGGTATTCAAGTGTAAACCTTTACTATGAGAAAATATAAGCTTTCGATTGGTTTGTTGAGGGACACAGTCATCGGAAGTCAGCTAAAAACCTAATGGAAGTCAAAAGCGTTGGCACCTAAGGACCCATTTTATTACAGGTACCTACCAGTTATTTTCACTGTCAACCTAATTCTGGAACCACGCTCGCGAATGCGCAAACGACATCCCGCACATCTACTATCTACTAGGTACCTTGCGAGCAGGTTGTGTTTGCAACCAGAAGGTATTCAAGTCTAAACCTTAACTGTGAGGAAAAAGAAGACTTCGAATCGGTTTCTTATGGGACACAATAGTCTGAAGTCAGCCAAAAACCTAATGGAAGTCAAAAGGGTTGGTACCTAAGGACACATTTTATTACAGGTACCTACCAGTTATTTTCGCTATCTACCTAATTCTGGAACCACGCTCACGCATGCACAAACGAAATGCCGCACATTATCTACTAGGTACCTTGCGAGCAGGTTGTGTTTGCAACCAGAAGGCAATTCATTCAAGTCTAAACCTGCACTATGAGGTTACAATCATTGAGTTGCAATCATTTCTTGAGTTTTCTTTACTCAACCACACCAAGTATCTTGTAGGTAACTCACTTGGAATCGAGGAGTTTCCCGGTCGACAGGTTTTTGATTTTCATATCGATAAACGTCAAATTGAGGGCGATGCTTTTCGCCGAGTTCTCTCTGATTTCAAGCTCTTTGACGAGGATGGGCTCAAGGGAGGGGATTTTCAACTTCGCATCACCTGGAAAAATCAAATTCAACAAAAAGCTATCAACAAATAATTCGTGGAAAAGAACAAAGCGGTGGAAAAATTAATGTTTTGTTTGAGAGCAGAATGGGCAATTTTCGCGGATTACAAATTCCTTTTTTTGCCAAATTGTGTTCAACAACAGAAACTGACACTAACTGACCACATAATGAGGTGTTTATGTAGGAAAGTATAGGCAGAAAACGAGTGCGAAACGTGTATGTGTGAGTTCCCACTAGAAATGGCGTACCAGGTAAACTGCCGTGTAGTTCAACTGAAATCCTGCGTAGAGCGCTCGTGCATCAGGAGGGAAAGGTCATGGCAAATGTTCTTGAAGATTGCCACCAAGATCAACAGACCTGATACGGCATTTTTTGCCTCATTTTTTACTTTTAATGACCTTTATTTAAAAAACTAGCTGTGTTGCCCGTCGCTGACGGGTAGAACTCGGGGTGGGTCCATCTGACTTTGTTACCTCTCGCAGAAGTAAACCCCCCTATGTCCTTCCCCGGTCATAGAAACATTTAAATAAGCGAGACGGGTTCGATCCATTGAGCCGGTTTGGCGTGATTGAAAGACAAACAGACAGACACCACGACCACCTGTAAATTTAGTTATTATAGATAACGCTTATTTTTGAAAATAGGCTTCACACTACCATTTTTCCAGTTTTTTAAAAATAATTTTGTATCAACGAAAATTTCTCATCGTTGATAAACAGCGGACGTGGGAGTTTACACACCCGCAAATACTTGAGGGATTTTAGTGAAATTCATGCAGGTCTATCAAAGGACAAAATCTCTCAAACAACGAGCAAATTTAAACCAAAAACCGCTGAACATGGCAGAAATAATGCAAGTGGATATTTCAGTATTGCGCATGGGCAAATGCGGGGTCCGGAAAGTTTACCTTCGTCAAATTCCTTGTCCCGAGCAAAACTATATGAAATAATGGTCGTAATGAGTTGAAATTCGGAGGGTAAGTGCGGGTTTGGCCACAGATGGCCCTAAATCAAATTCATCAAAAAATTAGGTACTGTAACTTCTGTCTGCGCATGCTCATAACCACCCCAGAAACCGTCAAAAACTTACCTATTCGGATGCGCATGCGCCAAACATGAATTGTTTACTACCCATAAAAATGGCCGTAGCGAGTTGAAATTTGGAAAGCAGGCGCGGCGGGTTGGGCGGGCTGGTCCCACATCTAATTAATTGAAAAAGTAACTTTTGTGTGCGCATGCGCCAACGTGAAATCCTTCTAGAGCCCACAACTACCCTAGAAATCGTCGTGAAGTGATGACGTTTGGAGGGTAGGTGGGGCTTGGGCCACAGACAGTCTCATATTAAAGTCGTTGATAACGTACGGTAACTTTCATCTGCGCATGCGCCAACGTGAAATCCTAATAGAACCCATAACTAACCTAGAAACTGCCATAATGCGCTGAGATTTGGAGGCCAGGTGGTTACGTGTCGGATGTTTTTGTCACAGGCAAAATTCCAGAACTACTCCACCTAGTTTTAGTGACATTTCCAGGGACTGTGCGCGTAGGCCCTTAGACGGCCCCCTATGAATTTTACTGCCGACGGACTGGTAGCTCATCAATAGAGATAATCAAAAAACAATATTTTACCAGTAGTTTTATCAAGATTCTATACGTCCATGTTACAAACGTGAAATACTTGAAACGCCCATAACTACCTTAAATATCGCTGAAGCGAGTTTAAACTTAGAGGGTCGATGGAACAATACTTGATAGCTCCACATGAATTTCAATGGAATCATACTGTAAACTTTCTCTGCGCAAGCGCGAACACGAAATGTCGACAATTTCCTTGTAACGCTTCTAACTACACGAAAAACAGTCGTAGAGAGCTGATATTTTGAGGGTACACCCGAGTTGGATTGCAGATGGTCCCGTATCAAAATTAACCTACCCAACTATTTAAATAAAGGTAATGAAAAGTAAAAATGCGGCAAAAAATGACATATTAGGCCTACTGACATCTGATTGGCAGCTGGCCCAAGAGGCGGAGCGAAGGTTCTCAATGCTACCAACAAACCAACATTAGAAATGGCAAACCTTTCTGACAACCTTCAACAACCTTTGTTGTGATCTTTCGTGAACCTCACCTCGGTTTTTCAAGGCATGCTTTTTTTAAATTTATTTATAAATTTGTGGTTCCATCCATCCGTCCTATACATTCCGAAATAAACACGACATTATGTGGTCAATACACTTCGTATGTGGTCAACACTCTATACACTCATTATGTGGTCAATACCCTATACACTTATTATGTGGTCAGTCACCCTATATACTTATTATGTGGTCAGTACCCTATACACTTATTATGTGGTCAGTACCCTAGGAGTCCCGTAAAGTGAGTCCCGTCGTCCGAAAAAAGTGAAAGGTGAGTCCACCCACTTGTCAGCGGCCGCCCCGACGAATTGACAAGTGAGTCCCCCCAAGTGGAAGACGCCCCGGAATAAAAGTGGTAAACTGGATCCACCTGTTCTATTACTAGGAAAGACCAAAAATACATAAAAGAGCATAACATGAAATACTATTTATTCATATAAATTCATTTTGCGGTAGTATGCATCATCATAAAATCTCTCCTTGAGTTGGAGTTCATCACCCGCTAATTAGCTACCTATTTAATTATTGTCCATGGTATTTATGGTCCGTGGTCGGTATTTGTATAAAATTTGTTTTATATATATTGCAATATCGTCAGCTTACCGAGGTCGAACCGACGGATGGCGTTGGTTACACATTGTTCCTTCCTCAGAACTTTGGCTTTCCTAAATTGACGGGGGTGTAGCTACTGAGTTAATTTTACTGAGTGTAACACAATGAAAGCCTTTAGACACGTAGTATGTATACATACCTTGCTTGAATATTTCCACCACGAATATCACGAATTTCACCTACCTCCTGGTTCCACATTTCCACCGCTCCACATCATTCAACAAGTGCTTGTGAAACACGAACCAATAACCCACAGAAAACATTGTCACGTCCCCTTTGCAAAGTACATTTGAGTAAAACTGGTTCATACTGCCCTGAAGCCATCGTGCCACTGATAACAATGCCAAAGGGCATGTTCCACCGAGGGGAGTGAGTTTACATTTTGTCACCACCTGGTCCGCACTTTCACTTTCGCTTGGGACTCACCCTGCCATCGCCAGTACCCTATACACTTATTATGTTGTCAATACCCTATACACTTATTATGTTGTCAATACCCTATACACTTATTATGTTGTCAATACCCTATACACTTATTATGTTGTCAATACCCTATACACTTATTATGTTGTCAATACCCTATACACTTATTATGTGGTCAATTAATAGAAATTAAATATTCTACTCAAAGTAGCAGAGCACATAAATATGCAGTCTCTCGCTCGAACAAGAAGTGTATTTTTGGGAGAACAACCAAAACAAATATTTTTTGAAACTTGGTAACTAATTAGAACAGCAATTAGTTACCAACAATTAGTTTGGTTTAACAAACTGGATCGGATTTGCAATCTCACACTTCCCCTCGAATCTGAGCCTCAGTTCGTAATCCCAATTGTCTGGCGAACTCCTTGGCAGGGCTTTTGTAAAAATGTCGGCAGGCATTTCAGCAGTTGGCATGTATCGAAACTCAACCCGCTTCTCCTCAACACACCGAATGAAATCGTGTCGAATATCGATGTGTTTGGTATGCGAGTGGTAGCTCGAGTTTTTCGACAACTGCTGCGCACCTTGGTTGTCATTGTAAATGACGATGCCAGTATTTTGAGGCATGATCCTCAATTCGCCGAAGAGCTGCCTGAGGTAGAGAGCCTCTTTTGTGGCCTCTCCTATTGCCAGATACTCGGCCTCAACGCTGGACTCCTGGTGCTTCCCACGAAATCCCGCCTCCTCCCAGTTCGAAAAAATATCCGGAGTAGGATCATCTGTCTTCAGCACAACTGGCCCAGTCTGCATCGGCGTAACCGCAGAGGGGTTTTCCCGTCTTCTGAAAGAGTATACCATAGGTAGGAGTTCCTTTTAAGTACCGCAGAACTCGTTTTGCCGCTTGCCAGTGTTCGACTGTGTAGCACGAGTTGAATTGGCTCAGCGAGTTGACTGCGTAGGCAATGTCAGGACGAGTGGATACCGCAAGATACATCAGCGATCCTATCAGTTGTCTATAGGGGTATTTCTCCAATTTCGAGCGGCGTTTTAACTGGTTTTGAATCATCCATGCCGAAACGTTTGAGAATGTCCTTAGTGTACATGTACTTGGCACATGAACAGCTTCCCCTCGTCGAGGTTTTGGATAAATTCAATACCCAAGCCGTAATGGATCTTCCCCAGGTATTTCATCTTGAAAGATGGATACATGAGAATGGATACACTATACACTTATTGTGCGGTCAATACCCTATACGCTTATTATGCGGTCAATAACCTATACACTTATTATGCGGTCAATACCCTATACACTTATTATGTGGTCAATACCCTATACACTTATTATGTGGTCAATACCCTATAGGTACACTTATTATATGGTCAATACCCTCCCTATATAGTACACATACTCCCTATACACTTACAATGGTCAATACACGACATTATGTGGTCAATATCCTATGTCTTGGCTGTGTATGTATGTGCAACACATTAATTAATATTCTATTATTACTATTATTATTCAATTATAACATTATTCAGTCAATTAATATTACAGCAGTCGCCTGTTACTGACCCATATTCACGGAAAGAACGCCTTATACACGAGCACATCCCATTACAGTTCGACCGTTAGGGGCCATTGTTTCCTGGCATCGCCTCCCGCGTTATCGTTTATTCAGCATCCATCACCTTCAGGAAGGTTAGGTACCTAAGCCGCCAAGTTGCTCAAACTCATATCGAAACAGAGAAAGTCAGAGGGCTCAGCACAGTGTTAATGAACGCGGCGGAGATACTGAGGTAATTATGTGCCAACTATTAGCGTGGTGCGGCTAACCCACACAGGTACAACTGGGCAATAAACCACCATCAACCATTAAAAGGAACAGATCTCTCGAACAATGTCATCATTAGGCAGGTAGGTACCTGTAGGTTCCAAAAAGTCCCACTCACGCAGTATGACTGTACGAGCGGATTTCCAGCCTACAACAGTTTTGGGGATTTTTTGCGTTCAGCGTTTGTTCAAAATTTTTGGTGATTTTTAGCGTTTACCGTTTGCTCATATGGCCAAGCAGCGTTACCATTATGAGCGGATTTCCAGCCTACATTTTTGGTAATTTTTTGGGTTCAGCGTTTGTTCAACATTTTTGGTGGTTTTTAGCGTTTAGCGTTTGCTCATATGGCCAAGCAGCATGACCATTATGATCGGATTTCCAGCCTAAAACATTTTTGGTGATTTTTAGCGTTTAGCGTTTTTTCAAAATTTTTTTATAATTTTCAGCTTTTAGCGTTTGCTCATATGGTCATGCAGTATGACCATTATGAGCGGATTTCGCGCCTACAAAATTTTTGGTGATGTTTTGCGTTCAGCGCTTGTTCAACAGTTCTGGTGACTTTAGCGTTTAGCGTTTGCTCATGCAGCATGACTATTATGAGCGGATTTCCAGCCTACAACATTTTTGGTGATTTTTAGCGTTTCGCGTTTGTCCAACATTTTTGGTGATTTTGGTTTATTATTCTGTGAATAATACACCTATGTATTCGCTCTGCAAAACAATTTTATAAAACCCCCCTAATTTTTTTCTTTTACGTTTCAATCAAGGTGAGTAGATTCAGAAAATGCAATGCCCGTCCGCCGTACGCTGTACCATGCATACCGGCTTCATTTTCGGTCTAAAAAATTCCTTCTTTCGCACACATGCTCCATTTGGGCCCTAGTTGTGTCCCAAAACTTTGCAGCACGATCAGAATATACCCAGGGGTGTTACGAGCGAAAAATGGGTATAAAGATAGTGGTTTTCGAGGGATTTTTGAGGTTTTAGTGAACATGAGCTTGTGAGGTATCGTTTTACATGTTTTTCAGGACGAGAAGACCGAATATGAAGTTGATTTTGACCGAGGAGTGAAGAATTGAGGTTGTAACGAAGGTTAAGCTCCCGAAATTCATTTTTTATGAGTCAAAAACCTGGGAAATTGTCTGAAATACCCATAAATTTGGATAATAACACTAGAAGCAGTATTAGCAGGTGAATCAAGACAATTAAATGGTACTATCAATGATCAAAGATAATCTGTTTAAAAAAAACCGAGCCTAATTCGTGTTTTTGGGGGCCAAAATTGGTGGAAACCATAAAAAAAGCTATTTCAATTATTGCACATGAAAGAAACAATAAATGCACAGCCAACATTTCTGTAGGTATGTCCAGTAGCATAATAAATCTATGTGACAAGAACTTTGCAGCGTTTTTGGCTTTAGCGTTTGCTCATATGGTCATGCAGCATGACCATTATGAGCGGATTTCCAGCCTACATTTTTGGTGATTTTTATCGTTCAGAGTTTCATTTAAACGTGTTTCTTGGATCGCACATATTTACCTAAATATACACAGGCACATATATAATTATACGTACATATTTTGTATTTTTAATTAAATGTAAATCCCAGCCCTAATTGTCACTCATCAAGTTCGCAACAGTGTTTTGAAACTGTGAATATATTTTTAGAGAATTCAAAGATTTATAGAACGAGTTCATGTTTGAAAAAAAAAAGAAAAAAAAGAAGTTGAAGTCATCTGGAAGGAAAGAACAAGTTACCAAGATATTGGCAAAAGTTCGTCGCCTCTTAGATCGGTCGATTTTATATGGGAGAAGGGAATTTATTCCAGGATTTTTTGCGCCTGTACAAAAAACAAACTGGGTTGGTAACGAGCCGCATTTCTCTGTGGAGCATGCAAGTGGGTTGGGCAAGAGCTTTATTTTTATTTTTAGTTTTTTAGTTTTTTATATTTATTTATTTATTTATTTTTTATAAAAAGGAGGCGAATGAATTCACTGGAATCCGCAAACGACGGTAGAAAGCTTCGGGTTCCTTTTCGTTTTTCAACCCGGTCGATCGACGTGCAAATGTACAGATTTTTGAATCGGTGCACTGGACCGGCGGATGGAGCGAGAGAAATGTAATGAGGCACTAACGAGCTAAAATTTAACTGATTTGGTGTTAACGACAGTTCACTGTCACGCAGCATGACCGAAAGAGCGAATCTGCGACGTAACGCTCTCAAACTACCCTCAACCAAGTAATGTATTTTAAAATCATTTTACCCTCAACAATTTTAAATTTAGTTTTAATAATAAAAACCCGAATTTGAATATTAGGTATATCGTCGATCAAACTTATTTGTAGAGAGTCCATTCAGGGACAGGGCTATTGGTGGGCAACCCTTTTTTGAAGCTGGGGGCCAACAAAGTTCCACTCATGCAGCACTACGTCATTTAGCGAATTTTCAAAGGAAATAAAGCTATTGCAATGGGTCCTGCATTTTCAGATAATGAAATTTTTGAGTTCTTTCTTATTGCAAATCCGTTTCAGAGCAACCTGAATCCAACCCTAGATTTTAACAAAAATTTATATATATACCTGTATATAGCATTTCCAAGTCAAACTCAACCTTTTCCAAAGCAAATTTAACCTTTTCCAAACCTAATTCAACTTAATTCAACTTTTTCTAAGTCAAATTCAACTTTTTCCATTTCAAATTCAACTTTTTCGATTTCAAATTCAACCTTCCCCTACTTCAGCAAAAAAAATTAAGTTTAATAAACTGAATATGCGAACGCCATTACTAACTTCTTGTTGCATTATTCAAAGCTTAAATTGAATTTCGTATGACATCAGATAGCGACTGCAAACTCCCTCGCTACGTCGCATGACATCAGATGAGATGCGTTCGATTAATCAGAACGTTTGATGGGCAACGAAATCGGCATTAAAGAAGTAAACACAAAGAATTTGCAAACACCGAAGTTATGTTCCTTACTTCAGTTGAAGGTTCACAAAAGGACAATTTTACATTGTAATGAAAAAATAAAAATAAAAAAACACACATACCTAGTACCTGCACTTGAAGCGTTGTTTAATTTAAGCCTTAAATAATGCAACAAATAGTTATTAATGGGGGAAAAAACTACAGGATAAAATAGAAATAGTCTATTTTGATAGAATCGTGTACTGATGATGGTGTAACAACCGAAACCGGTCTACAGTTTGTTAGTTTACGTGGAAATAGACTATTTCTATTTTATCCTGTAGTTTGTTGCTATGGATTTCCACTACTCCGCCGCAAGTGATTCAAGTTATGTTAGTAATGGGGTTCACAATTCAGTTTATTGAAATTTATATATTTTGCTGAAGAAGGGGAAGGTTGAATTTGAAATGGAAAAAGTTGAATTTGACTTGGAAAATGTTGAATTTGGTTTGGAGAAGCCTGAATTTGGTTTGGAAAAGGTTGAATTTGACTTGGAAATGCTATATATATATATATATATATATATATATATATATTTGTTTGCCTCACTCCAGTCGATATCTGACCTTGGGTAATTATAAAAATTCCAAATTTTTCGAAAATGTTCGTATTGCCAAACGGAAGATGTGAGTTTGAAGATGAGCGATTTTCAAAAATTCCAAGGGGGTCAAATTTGAGTTTTCATGGGTAAAAATTTGGTAAAAACGGCTAAAATCGGGAACAATTGATATAAAATTACTGAAAGTGATATCAAAAGGTGAGTAAAGACAGATAAATACCATTTCAGTTGTTTTTAAAAATAAACCATAGGGATACAATTTGGAATGGGAGGGGGGGGGGGGGATTGGCATTAAGGGCTAAAATTAATATTAATTCACCTGGCGTGTGGGATTCACGATAGAAGAGAGACTATTTCAATTATGATAACATTTTCTCAAAAACGAGTGGGTCAAATTTCAATTTATAAAAGTCAAAAATCGGTAAAAATGATATAATTTAACGAAAATGGTATGGTTTCTCGCTATACCACCTTTTTACACAGTTGCACGAATATTTACGTGAAAATCCGCTCTTATAGCCGTGCTGCATGACTGGACCTTTTTTTTTAACAAGCCATTTTCGGCGTTTTTTTTAGCGTTTTTGACTGCCAAAAACTCGTTATTTGACCCAAGTCTTTGGAGAAATTTTTCTTCCCGAGTTTTGAAACAGACTTTTCATTCATTAAGAAGCCTAACCACCCCCATCAGCACTGCAGGTATGTAACGGTAAAGTGGACTTCTATAATAACACTAGAATTATTATATCAACAGGTGAATAAATGCAACTAAATGGCACTTTCAATGATTATCAATGATGAAAGATAATTTGACAAAAATAGGAGCCTTTTTTTTAGAACATTTACAAGTACAATGTAAATTTGTAACGAACACTTACAATGTGTATGACGTATTTAAGTATGTGGTAAATTGGCTAAGGGATTCAACTGTTTTCGTGTCCCGACGCGGTTTGAACCTACATTTTTCCCCTCAGTAAAAAAAACCGGTTTGTAAATCCGAACAATCGATTATTTTATTTACCCGAGGTTTGATCGGCGATCAAATATCATTCCTCGATCGTCGTCTCGGAGGGGCCTAATGACCTGAGAGAGAATTATTACATAATTATATGCAAATCCGCCTAAAAACCATTCAAGGGAACATCGCCGCCATCAAACGATCCGAACTTCGTTTAATTTCCCTCCCTGCACAACGAAGGTTTCTCTCAAATCGGTTGATTTATACATTTTTAAACATCAGTTATTAGTTGAATAAGCACATACCTAACTATATATTTTAGCACACATACACGGATATTAAACCGTTATTATAAATAATAAATATAGGTGTAATAAGAGTTGTGCTTTACAAATAACGACATAAAGAGCATTTTGAAGAAAAAAAAAGGCACACACGTGTCGTTTCATTTCTTATGGTCTTATGGATAAAAGGGTCTAAAAACTGATTTACCCTTAAAAACGCCTGTGAATAATCAAAAATGGCTTTATGGCAAGAAAAGTCATTGTAGATTCAACACCCCCGCTCGTTAATAAAAAATTATGTATCAGGGTCAACAATTGGTAAAAATGGCTTAAGTCACGAAAAAGTTGTATAATTTTACGAAAAGTGGTATTGGTTTCTCGCTATATCATCTTTTTACGCAATAGCATGATTATTTCTTTGCAAATTCGCTCTTACAGCAATGCTGCATGACGAACTTTTTTAAATGAATTTGCACTCCCCTTGCCTAGATTTATGTGGGTTTTGAAGAAAAATATATACAAGCAGTATATATATAGCATTACTTAGCATTTATCGCCTTTACTCTATTTAATTTTTTAATTGGTTTGGAAAATTCTGAGTTTGATTTGAAAAATTTTGACAGATTTCTATTTTCTTCAGATTTTTCAAACGATTTTTTGTTTGTTTCGATAGCGATACTATCGTCAAAAACTATCGATCCCCATCACTAGGATACATTTCTTAAGATAATTTTTTAGTGATGGGGAACTATCGATAGTTTTTGACGATACTATCGCTATCGAAACAAACAAAAAATTGTTCGAAACATCTGAAGAAAATAGAAATCTGTCAAAATTTTTCAAATCAAACTCAGAATTTTCCAAACCAATTAAAATACACTGCCAAGGTGATGGCACAGGAGCTTCCTCGTCACAATCAGAGTGACCCATTATAAAATAGAACAGACTCGGAAGCAAAATAACATAGCATTACATTACATTACATAACATTACATTACATAACATTACATAACGTGAAATATACATATTACATAACATTACATTACATAACATAACATTACATGAAATATACATATTACATAACATTACGTCCATAATACATTACGTCCATTATACATAATTGCGAAAGTTATGCGTGTTTGAAGAATTTCACGTTAGCGCATGCGCAGGGCGAACCGCTGGCTCTATCATGTTGAAATTTATATGGGACCTCAATTGGCCCTACCCGCTTAATCCCTGAGAATTGCATTGAAATTGGGTGAAATCTTTGGTTACTACGGCTGTAACAAGGAAATTGAATCTATTTCACGCCAGCGCATGCGCAGAGCGCACCGAGGGTCCGATCATGCTGAAATTCATACTGGAACTCACTAGGCCTTGTCCAAACAACCCTTGAAAATTTGAGCGAAATTGAATCAAAATTGTGAAAGTTATGCGTGTTTGTTGAATTTCACGTTAGCGCATGCGCAGGGCGTACCGCTGGATCAATCATGTTGAAATTTGTATGGGACCTTATCCGCACCATCCCTCAAAATTTGAGCTGAATCAATTCAAAATCGTGGAAGTTATGGCTGTAACAAGGAAATGCGGACAGACAGACTCACAGACCCACAGACCGACAGACACGGAACCAAATTTGTTCAGTAGGCTTTGAAACGAGAAATGCAAGTGGAAATTTTGATTTCTGAAGACAAACATTTTTTGGCTCACGAAAGTGAACACAAGGCTTCCGCTGCTTCGCAGACTCGGAAACAAAACAAAAATTAAATAGAGTAAAGGCGATAAATGCTAAGTAATGCTATATAAACTGCTTCTATATATTTTTCTTCAAAACCCACATAAATCTAGGCAAGGGGAGTGCAAACTAATTTTAAAAAGTTCAAGTTATGCAGCATAGCTGTAAGAGCGAATTTTTAAAGAAATAATCGTGCTACTGCGTAAAAAGATGATATAGCGAGAAACCAATACCACTTTTCGTAAAATGATACAACTTTTTCGTGACTTAAGCCATTTTCACCAATTTTTGACCCTTACAAAGACCCACTCTTTTTTTGAGAAAAATATTTTTACAATCGAAATAGTCCCACCGTCATGAATCACCATCCCACACAACGTCATTTGAGTTAATACGAATTTTAGCTCTTAATACCAATTTTTGACCCCCCAAAAATCCAAATCTGACCCCTATTCTGTAAGAAAAACAACTGAAACGGTATTTGCCTTTTTTTTTAATTACAAAATTCATGTTTTGAAAATTTTGGACCATTTTCAATAGCTTCTTCTTCGAAAATTCGCTAAAAACCGGATATCTTGAATACAAATGATTCATTTTTGAAGTAAAGTACTTATTCAGAACGTGCCAAAATTCTGCCGTTTTTTTGGCTCCCATTCGTTTAGCTCACCACAGAAACCGTCGCTAAATCCTATTACTCTCATTTGGGACGCCCAAAGTGAAACAAAATCTTTTCCAGTTTTTTACGAATTAACGGAAACCGAAAGTCAAATGTGACTGGGCTTATTAAGTCGAAACCGGCAGAGGCCCACGGCTAGAAGAAGAGACGCGGCGGAGACCTTGGAAGAGCAAGAGTTCGCCTAGCCACCAAACAAGGAAGCAAAATAGATTATATTACTACTAATATTTCCGATCACCTACCGGCAGCCTCCAAATAAAATCCGGTCATCCCTGAGGTTTGTGACAGTGGCAGTTGTCGAGTCGTTTGTTTTTCCGGTGAAGATGGGGTCGTTTGGCTGAATCCTAATCGATATCCCCTGTGATAATATCGTTAGCCTAGGAGGGCGACTCTTGAGGGTCCACAGTCACTCTCCTCACACTCTGGTCACTCTGGTCATTTTATAAGATATAATGAGTGACCAAATTATGTTTATCAAGTAGAATTTCTTTTTCATTTTTAGTGTAGCAGTGGTACGATTTCTTGTTTATTTATTGTAGTGCATATAAAGCCTGACAATGTATTAATAAATAAATTATGATATATCTGTGCATTTTGTAAGAGTGGGCCACTAGGGCTAAAATCTGTACAAATTGTATAATAAACACAGTCAGTCAGTCACAGGTTGAGATTGATCAGAGTCCCCCTCAACTCTTTAGACGAGTTTTTTTGCACAGTCAGTCGAGGACTCCGTGAAAATTTAATTTCCTTAATTTATAAAGTCATGTTTATTGTAAATAAATTTAAAAATTTTACGACCACGGTGATGCAGGTACACTCATGTACAACTCACAAATAAATATTCGCTACTCGTTACCGTAGCACACATTTCAGTTTGTTTGAAAGAGGCACAGCAGGTACATTTCGATCACTTACACCAAAAATTACACCTCGAAAAAAATTTTCTTGTAGTTTTAAAATTAAAGTTTATTAAATCAGACAATATCTGTGTATACAGGGCGATTCCTGATAAGTCCGAAAGAAATACATGAGCGAAACTTAGCATCAAACGGAGAAGAACGCCAAAACACGGGGTTCCAAACATCGTGAGTTGGTGGAGAAATCGATTTTTGTCGTTTTTTTTTCCTTCAGAAAACCGTCATATTTGACAAAAACACTTGATTTTCTCCTCTATTTACTCACGTGTTTTTTTTTGACAATTTTTGAAAAACAAGTTAAAGGACCCCGCACTTGTTCAATGTAGAAGTGGTTTCACTAGATCGAGCCAGAATTTGGCACCTGGAATTTGGATTCCTTTCAGTCTCCTGAACAAAAGTCTCAATGGGCACAAAAAAATCTACCGTCAGGATTTTGAGCCAGACTTGCGCTTCAAGTTCGACTTTTTAAACACCTTCAATTGCTTATATCTCTCTAGGGATGCATTTTAGAGAAAAAAGTGCACGAGTAAAATCGTCTTAAAATCGTCCAAACAACTCGATGCCATACTTGTTTTAAGTCAAAAAATGTTTCTTCATTTTTGGCCAATAAGTCCCCGTGTGCTTACGTATAAGAAAATATAAGAAACGTTAAGAAACTTTTTTTGACTTAAAACAAGTATGGCATCGAGTTGTTTGGACGATTTTAAGACGATTTTACTCGTGCACTTTTTTCTCTAAAATGCATCCCTAGAGAGATATAAGCAATTGAAGGTGTTTAAAAAGTCGAACTTGAAGCGCTTAATCTGGCCATAGCTCAAAATCCTGACGGTAGATTTTTTTTGTGCCCATTGAGACTTTTGTTCGGGAGACTGAAAGGAAGCCCCGTGCCAAATTCTGGCTCGATCTAGTGAAACCACTTCTACGTTGAAAAAGTGCGGGGTCCTTTCACGTTATATTCGGCCACCAGCATTTCCTAGAGCTCACGAAAACTGTGCTCTAAGGGATCACCAATTCATCGAATTTAATAAGACACCTTTAGTAGAGTAAGCCATCTTAAATTTGGAACAATCAAACAAAAAATAAACCTTCAGCTTACTGCCAATTTATGTTTAAAACAAAGCTTTTCGCTCAAATTCTGAGCATCCTCAGGTACTCACATAAACAATGTTTACTCACATAAACACATAAACACTGTTTAAGTGAGTACCTGAGGATGCTCGGAATCTGAACGAAAAGCATTTGTTTTAAATAGTAAGCTGAAGGTTTATTTTTTTTGTTTGATTATTCCGCATTGTAGTGCTCTAAAGGACTCCAACTAAGCGAAACACGCAAATGACAATTCTGTGAAAATTTAAAAAATCGGCGTACTGGAAGTACATCCAGCACTTTGCAAATCTACTCAAGACGTATCTCAAATCTCGGATTTCCAACGGTCAATTTGATTCCTGCAGTGACATTTACGGGAGAAAATGGAGTGTGAATCTCAAAAAAACGTGGAATTTTCGCTAAAATCAAGGCTTTTTGCAAACCCTTGCTGCTCAAAACTTGAGGAGTTCCACATAATTTTCTCCGTTGAACCGAACGGTGACCCCCCCTCCACTTGCTGAGAAAATGGAAATATGAAAACCCCACGTTTTTGAACATTTAAAATTGAACACAGGGGATCTAAAAATTAATTTTTTTTTAAACTCAGTCTGGGAGGCTTGGGAGTGTCGCCATTCGATTCAGCGGAGAAAATCATGTGGAAATCAACACCCCAACTCCTCAAAATTTGAGGTACCCAGTCGTGTTAGGCGCAAAAACCCTTGATTTTGGCGAAAATTCCACGTTTTTTGAGATTCACACCCCATTTTCTTCCCTAAATGTCACTGTAAAATAAAATTTAGCGCACTGTCGAAAACCTGAGATGTGGGAGACGTTTTGAGGAGATTTGCGAAGTGCTACAGTTATTTCCAGTACACCTACTGATTTTTCCAAGTTTTCACTGAACTGACATTTTCTTGTTTTGTGCAAGTTTGAGCCCCCAAAGCACTATTTTTCGTGAGCTCTAGAGATGCTGATGGTCGATATAACGCGAATTTCAACGTAGTTTTCAAAAATGTAGTCAAAAATACAAAAATCTGAGTAAATGGAGGAGAAAATCAAGTATTTGTGTGAAACGGTTTTCTGAAGAAAACCTTCAAAAATCGATTTCTTCACTAATTTACGATGTTTGGAACCCCGTTTGATGTGAAATTTCACTCACTTCCTTCGGACTTACCAGGAATTACGCTGTATATTACGTCACCTATCAATACAATTCAGGTAGGTACTCATCAATACTCGGCAAATTAATACAAAACAGCCCACCAATATTTCTGCTTGGATATCCCAATTGCTATTCAGTATCACAGTAATTTATTACTGAGCTACCTAAGGTAGCAATTATTTAATACCTACTAAACCAACCTCTGTAAAATTCTCTCTGTAACCTCTGTATTACCTATATTAAATATAAAAGCACCGGTGACTGATCACTGATCTATGCTCCTCACAAGCGAACGACGCGAGTTTCTATAATTAAATAGCAATTAATATTAAAAATCATGATTTTTCTTACCTTTAGCGAAAGAGGGTATGGCCGCATTTCCATTGATAACGGAGCACTGGTTGAGTTTCGGTCCTCTCTTGCACGGTTTGATGTAGGATGCTGTAAAACAAATATTCAAGTAAGTTTGGATTTATTTAATTAGGTACCAGTACATATTATTATGTAACTGGCAAAGCAATACAATTTTTATTTACATTAAGAGTGGGCATACACTCAACAATTTTAATAAACTGAAAATTTTAATTTAAAATTTCTTAAAGAACTTACGAAGGGTTGCCGCAGCGGCCAAACCAATAAACAGCGGTACTAAACAGACTGACTTCATTTTTTTTTCACTACAATTAAATTTGAAATTGATACAATTGTAGATTATTTAAACTTAAAACAATGACGTCACTTCTGAAGTACGCCGTATGACCGAGGATCAAAACCGAATGACGGGTGCGCGAAGGGTTGTGAAGGTTAAATAAGACTTGAAGACTGAAGTGGGGGAGCAGCTCACGCACCCCACCCCCCCATCGCTCAGTTGCTAATGCACGAAGAAGATATCCACGATTCAAAGCCCCCGAGGTTTTCATCTCTTCTTTATGAGATTTTCATACGAAACGGGCAAAGAATGACGAAAAATGAGATTGTATTTTTTAAAACCGCGTGTTGGTGAAATAGTGCGATTTTTCACTAGCAAACATTTTTGTTTAGCCTTTCTAAACAAAATACTCTTATTGCAATGCCATCGCAATTTTTTTAGTTCTATACCTTTTCAGTAGTAGGTACGCTATGCTGCTAATTTATAACGAAAGCAGTTGCATTATCGTTATTTACGGAACTAAACGAATTACCTGTCACCACGACAACCGCTCAACTAGAGAATATCGTCAAAATATAATGAATAAAATATAATACATACACACTGCGTTAAGGCAATGGACGTCATAATTACAGTCAACTACATAAATTATATCAACAAAGGATAAGTTATAGTCAAGCGATTTTCATGAAATTATCAGGTGTTCGTGTTTGTCTCAGGATGGTCGGTGCCATAATTATGAATTCCATGCAAGCCCAAAAGGTAGATGCCTGATTTTGGACGGTTAAAATGGTCGAAAACCTGAATTAAGATTCTATGAGATTTTGGATACTACTTGCCATTTTAGGTGGCTTAGGTAATCGAAATAAGCGAAAATTTTCAATATTCAAATTCGACAAGAGCATGAAGAAGCACTACTGTGAATATCCATTACTTCTAATATAAAATGTGTTAGGGCAATGGACGTCATTATTACGATTTATGACAGAGGATGCGGTTACATTCAAGGGATTTTCATGAAATTTGCAGATGGTGTTAGTCTCTGGACGGTACCACATGAATTCCATGCAAGTCCGAACGGTAATACTTAATTTTGGTCAGTTAAAATGGTCGAAAACATGAACTGTTGAGATTCTTTGAGATTTTGGCCACTACTTACCACTTGCGAAAATGTTTAATATTCAAATTCGACGAGAGCATGAAACACGACTATGAATATCCATTACTTCTAATACGAACTGTGTTAGGGCTGTAATGGACGTACTATTACTATCTGACGCGGTTATATTCAAGCGATTTTCATGAAATTTGCAATAGGTGTTGATATCTGGATATATATTGAATCTCGTATAAATATGGCATATAAATCTCGAAAACGAACATGAAATACGACTGTGAATATCCGCTGTTACTCGAAAAATGCGAACGATTTTGACGAGGGGAAAAAAACGCTGCAAAAAGTCCTTGTCACGTGGGTTTATTATTCTACTTGAAATACCTACAGAAATGTTGGCTGTTCATTTATAGTTTCATTGATGTGCAATAAATTAAACAACTACTTTTGATGGTTTCCACCAATTTGGCCCCCGAAAGCACAGATCAGGCTCCGATTTTTGGCAAATTATCTTTGATCACTGATAATGCAATTTGTCTTGATTCACCTGTTAATACTACTTCTATGTTATTATGCAAATTTATGGTGACAATTTCCCAGGTTATTGACTCATAAAAAATAATTTTGGGAGCCGAACCTTCGTTAAAACCTCGTTTCTCCAATCTTTGGTCAAAATCCACTTCATATCCGGTCTTCTCGCCCACAAAAAACATGGAACACGATACCTCACAAGCTCATGTTCACTGAAACCTCATAAAGAAATCTCGAAAACCCCTATTTTTACACACATTTTTCACCCATAACACCCCTGGGTGTATTCCGATCGGGCTGCCGAGCTTTGGAGCACAACTAGGGCCCAAATGAAGCATGTGTGCGAAAGAACGACGATTTAAGGCCAAAATTTAAAGCTGAAACTTCGTTAGAACCTCGATTTTCCACTCTTTGGTCAAAATCGAGTTCACATTCGGTCTCCTCGTCCTGAAAAACTTGGAAAGCGATACCTCAGAAGCTCATGTTACTAAAACACCTTATTTTTACACCTACACCCATAACACCCCTGGGTATACTCCGATCGGGCTGCAGTTTAGGGACACAATTAGGGCCCAAATGGAGCATGTGTGCGAAAGATCGAATTTTTTAGGCCGAAAATAAGTATATATGGATGATACGGTGGACGGACATTGCATTTTTGGAATCTACGCACCTTGGAACGTAAAAGAAAACATTTTGAGGGGGTGTTATAAAACATTTTTGCTTTTTTTATCTTCGTATTATTCACAGAACAATAAACCAAAAACTGAAAGAAAACGAAGAACATCTCATCTGACACATGACTGACAGACAGAGGTGGATACGTCGGTGTTCTTCTTATTATCACATTATCTTCTTCTTCCTGCGATACCCAGTTTGAGCCTTCTGCCGGCCTCACGAACAACGTCTCCAGTTCCGCACTCGCATCGTCGTCGTCCTCGACATCCCACAGCCATCGTCTTCTACGTATTCCCCGTATTCTCCTTCCGTCCATCCGTCGGTTCACCAATCTCTCAGGAATCCCGTTCTCAGGCATCCGCTGCAGACGGCCAGTCCGCCGTGTCCGCCAGTCCGCCGTTCCCACTGCACCGTGACGTGACGACGCCGACGGTGGCCGTGCCCGGCGGTTCTTCGGCGTGGATTTTTCACGTCCGTTCCCACATGCCCGTCGCGAACGTCTTGTAAAGACACCAACACTACACAGAAACGCGACTGACTTGCGAGCAATGGCGGAAACACGGCCGTGTTTTTTGAAAAATATCGTTGACGATCGATTCTTTATTTCGCCGGTCCGTAGTCGGTGGAGCACGGGGAGCGTCGGGCGTGCACGTGCGGTTGCTGTTAGAACACGCCCCTTTGTTTACATGGGGACGATTCTTTTTTTTTGTCGGTAGCCGTCGGCGTGTGTCGTCACGGTACGTCCCGTCACGGAGCAGTGGGAACGGACCTTTAAGGCCTGTTTCCCTGGCGACCGGATTTTTCCGCAGCGCAAACCGAATTGACTCAGTCGCGTCGGCGGGAGCGCGAAACGTTATCACGCAGCGTGAAAGTGTTTTCCTCGAGCAGCGACATAGGAAATCATGAACAGTGACGGGGAAGAAGCTTAATTATTGGAAAAATTCATGAAATTCAGGAAGGAAGTCGACCCCGTGTATTGCAATAGGAGCAATGAGGGCGCCTTCAGAATTTTGATCAACAGTCATATCGTCGACGAAGAGGAAAAGTTTCGAAGGTACTTCAGACTGTCCCGTGAGAGGTTCTCATTTGTACTGAACCTGATAGCGAAGGACTGGAATCCAGTAGCGGTACGTGGGCTCTGAAAACGGTGGAGCACCAGGCCAGAACACAAAACCAACAGATATGTCTATAAAATACCTCAAGGCAACAACACCCTTCCCTTATTTACTGATATGACTGATATGCCCTTTTTCACTGATAGCAGTGATATTCAGTAAAGCTTATCTCTTTTAATCAACACTCTATCGTCGTACGAAAACATCGACAATTAGAGAGTTTTTATAGCACCCTCACGCCGAAACAAAAGCAGTGCTGCGCATGCGCACTTAAGCCACCGAAAAGTTTGACGAACCGTGACGACGAAAAATACCGGGATCTCACGGTGTCAGCTTTCGTCGTCTTGAGGTGACGAAACGTAATTTAACCTTACATCTGTAAAACACTACCTACCTTCTTCTGTTTTCCTTGGAAAATAAATGCGAAGCGTCTTTCTATGTTAATGCAGAATTTATTGAGGCCATGTGTGGACATAGATTTGTATTCAACACTGAGTAAAATGGATGAAAGGCAGGTTAACATAACGTTAGCGTGACTTCACCAGCCGGTAGATGCCAAAGCTGAACAAAAACTGAACCAAAAAAGGTTAGCATCTGACTTCGGTCGCCCTATCCGCCATTTCCGTTTCGTTTCGGCTTGAGGGTGCTGCAAAAACTCTAATTTCTACTGCAAATTAGCCACCGAATTCATGTGTTATAAAAATATAGTAAACTAAAATGCAACAAAACAATGACCCGTCAGCTGGTACCTACTTGAATCTTGAATGGAGATCAATCCACAATCCACAACGATCAATCCACAACCACAAACAGGACAAAACGCACTTAGGTACCACAAAAAAATACAAATCTGTCATCGGAACTGGACTGAACGCAAAACGCGCAAAATTTTACGCAAAAAAAAAATTGAAAACTGACAGAGAAAGCGAATGTGATTCAAAGAAAAACAAATCTGAAGAAGCATCTCTTATCGTGATGACAAATTGAATCGAAGGGATCGAATCAATTGTGAAATGAACGATTTTGTTGTTGAAATCAGATTCTGGGGCAGTGGCCCTAAGTGGGCGTGGCAAACAACATTTTTACTCGACTGAGCTTGCGTGGACGGGCCACTTTTCTTGGTTGCCAAGTCGACACCAGGTCCCAGGACCTGCCAGTTTCAGAAGCCCAGGTTTCGATTTCGATTGCAAAACATCGATTACTGTCATTAAATTCTGATAACATGCTCCGTCTGGGGAGCTACAGGGAACCAACGTGACGGAACACGTATTGAATATCCATAGCCAGAGAAATCTGTCGAGTCGCTGTTAAACTTTGTGAAAAATGCTAGGTACAGTTTACGGTGGGACATTCAAATTCCAAGTGAACACATGGTTGGAATTTCTTTTTACTCTTAGTGTTTCTGGGTGCCGGAACAGTGGCCCAAGTGGCCTCGAATCAGCAGTTCATCTTCGTCCGCCGAAAACCGGACTGTCGTCCGCACTACGCGTATCACGTCGCACTCAGCGTAAAAACCCAGTCGCTAGGTAAACAGGCCTTTAGTCTTTGTGCCTTGTCCATAACGTCCTCCATCACGCCACAACCCCGTCGGCAAATGACAGTACGCATCCATCCTGCTTTTCAGTTTTGGTCGCATACATTTTCACGGATGGGTTGTGTTCATAGCGTCCAGCCTCGTTGTCCACCTAGTTGCGGGCATTTTGTGAGGAAGACTGAGAAAATACACTGCCAAGGTGATGGCACAGGAGCTTCCTCGTCACAATCAGAGTGACCCATTATAAAATAGAACAGACTCGGAAGCAAAATAACATAACATTACATCACATTACATAACATTACATAACGTTAAATATACATATTACACAACATTGCATTACATAACATAACATTACATAACATTACATGAAATATACATATTATACATAACATGACTTCCATAATACATTACGTCCATTATACATAACTAGCCTGACCGCTCGCTTCGCTCGCTATCCGAGATTCGCTGTACGCAGTATCGTGGAACCAACAAACGACGGAAAAATCCCATACCCTACCGGGTATTTGTGCCCAATTTTATCAAAATCCGTCAAGCCATTCAGGAGTTGACCATGGTCGACCATATTTCCGCTATGGTCAGGGAATTAAAAATGCGCTTACGTTCAACTTGGGAGGCTACCGGATATTGGTGCCAAATTTGGTCGATATCCGTTGAGCAATTCGGGATTCGACCATGGAGGGGCCCATGGACGCGCTAAGGTCGACCGCGGGGGTAGTCCGAAGGATCGATCGTAGATAGAATTTCACGTAGATTACGAATACGCGATAAAAAATAGGGGTTACCATTTCAATTAACGAAGTTGACCATGGTCGACCATAGTTCCGCTATGGTCAGGGAATTAAAAATGCGACGTTGCACAACTTGGGAGCCTACTGGATACTCGTGCCAAATTTGGTCGGTATCCGTCAAGCCATTCAGGAGTTGACCATGGTCGACCATAGTTCCGCTATGGTCAGGGAATTAAAAATGCGACGTTGCACAACTTGGGAGCCTACTGGATATTCGTGCCAAATTTGGTCGATATCCGTTGAGCAATTCGGGATTCGACCATGGAGGGGCCCATGGATGCGCTATGGTCGACCGCGGGGGTAGTCCGAAGGGTCGATCGTAGATAGAATTTCACGTAGATTACGACTACGCGATAAAAAATAGGGGTTACCATTTCAATTAACGAAGTTGACCATGGTCGACCATAGTTCCGCTATGGTCAGGGAATTAAAATGCGACGTTGCACAACTTGGGAGCCTACTGGATATTCGTGCCAAATTTGGTCGATATCCATCAAGCCATTCAGGAGTTGACCATGGTCGACCATAGTTCCGCTATGGTCAGGGAATTAAAAATGCGACGTTGCACAACTTGGGAGCCTACTGGATATTCGTGCCAAATTTGGTCGATATCCGTCGAGCCGTTAGGCCGTGGGAAGACAGACAGACAGACAGACAGAGCGCATGCGCAGGGCGAACCGCTGGCTCTATCATGTTGAAATTTATATGGGACCTCAATGGGCCCTACCCGCTTAATCCCTGAGAATTACATTGAAATTGGGTGAAATCTTTGGTTACTACGGCTGTAACAAGGAAATTCAATCTATATCACGCCAGCGCATGCGCAGAGCGCACCGAGGGTCCGATCATGCTGAAATTCATACTGGAACTCACTAGGCCTTGTCCAAACAACCCTTGAAAATTTGAGCGAAATTGAATCAAAATTGTGAAAGTTATGCGTGTTTGTTGAATTTAACGTTAGCGCATGCGCAGGGCGTACCGCTGGATCAATCATGTTGAAATTTGTATGGGACCTCAAGGGGCCTTATCCGCACCATCCCTCAAAATTTGAGCTGAATCAATTCAAAATCGTGGAAGTTATGGCTGTAACAAGGAAATGCGGACAGACTCACAGACTCACAGACCGACAGACACGGAACCAAATTTGTTCAGTAGGCTTTGAAACGCAAAATGCAAGTGGAAATTTTGATTTCTGAAGACAAAAATTTTTTGGCTCACGAAAGTGAACACAAGGCTTCCGCTGCTTCGCAGACTCGGAAGCAAAATGTACGACACTAGCTTTGTTCCAGCCGACGTCTGGTAGTGCGTTCTGCGCACAACCCGCTGCACAAAAAAACTGTGGTTCCAACCACATCGAGTTTTGAAAATGTTAACTGTTATAGGTTTTATCCATAAAGTGTTCAAACCGCGGAACTGAGTTCTCAGAGTTTCGTAACTTCTGCACCCGGTGGGGGATGGGTTTTTTTTTCTACAGAACTGACGATAACCCCACTGGAACCTCCCCAATATGTCACTTCCCTCCAACCTTCATTTTAAACTGATCTTGTTTGCGTGGTACCTAATCGGCTATTTTTCGACCCTAATCATCCCAATTTTTTGGAGTGTTTCTGAGGTGTTCCAGCCAATGAGTTCTCAGCTCTGAGTGGAAGGGAAGAATGTAGGAGGAACATTGATAGATGAACCCTGTGTCTTCTTTTCTTCTCTTCTTCCTCGTCTAAAAGCAGCGCTATTACAGCAAGATCTCGTGTCCTGAAATTCATGATGCACGAGAACATCCAGACTGAAGGCCACATCCAAACTGAAAAATAAGGTCCATCTCGCAGACACCTCTGATCACGGGAGAACACTGACACAGAAAGGTACGGTCCTGTGAGGATGACAGTGAAAAATTCATCATGGATGCCACTGAAGACGGAAGGCTACGGTGCCGTCACCTCACAGATATAGGTGGATCGACTACTTTATACTATAAATTCATCCTTTTTTTGTGTGTGTGTATTCCTTATATTTTCTTGCAGTAAGTTTATCATTATTTTCTTTGTACCTATGTTTTGTTTGTTGGCATGAACATCCTATACGCCCAATAAATGATTCGAATTTGAGATGCACACAGATCATCGAGATATTTACAGCTCATCGGGTCATTTCTCAACGTCAGTGGGATTGAGCTCGCCTCATTTCAGTGGATGGATTTTCATGGATTTCACTCGGTCTTTGTTACATAGGTAAGTACTATAACGGTTGGATAATGACGGACAGATCTAAGAGTAACGCAGCTCACGTTTTGAAGCACGTTGCTTAATGACTTGTTTTGGCGTCAACGGCACTATGTTTCCTTTCTCTATCAGTTGGTCTAGTGTTGTTACAGATATTCCAAACGCCATTAATATATATCTGGCTACGAAGATTCGTCGGTTAGTGACCAAGCTTCACATCCCTATGTTACAACGGGACCTATCTGGACAGGTGACGGGATCTAAATAGGTTTGTAGGCAAAGTAAGCTTTCCATCCAGCAACTATACGCTTTCGAATGTCTTCACTTACTCTATTCTTGTTGTTAAAGAGTGTAGGTAGGTACCTAAGTACTTGAACTCCAACATATTCAAAGGTAGCTAGTGCCATTCAGGTTAATATCCTCAGGTTCTGTTCTAAATCGGGTACTGTTAATATCCTCGGGTTCTGTTCTAAATCCTGTTCTAAATCGGGTACTGTTAATATCCTCAGGTTCTGTTCTAAATCCTGTTCTAAATCGGATATGTACTGTTAATATCCTCGGGTTCTGTATGTTCGGACAAGCAGTTCTGAACCAGTTCGGAATCGAAACAGTTACGAATAGAACTGTAAAGGGGGGGTGGGGATGAGAACCGTTCAGAACTTTTAGTTGCAACTCTGTCCGTCCGAACGCTTTTCGAACTAGTTCAGAACTAATAACCAGAATATCAACTCCCGAGTCCAAGCAGTCATAACCTTATCCCTTCTTCTGAGCTACAAAAAAGCAGTTAAAAAAATAAGAAACACTGAAACTCATGAAAAACGTAGACGATTTCCTTAACTGTGGCCACTATCTTTCAGCGCTTTTACCTGAAGTACCCTATCAATATCTAAGGTTACACGGAAAAAAAGTGGTTTTTTTAACAACATTTTTGTAGAATTAGTTGTTGGTCATTTAGAGCCACCTTGAACCTTATATACCCAGATTTTTGGGCAAGATTTTGACTAAAACTTCATAATTCTCAAAATTTTGGTCGATTTTATTGGAAATAATAAACCAATATGAATTCTTATTAGGCACCTTACAACAGGTGGGCTTGTTTTGGTTTTTTGGGGACCGAATCAACTAATCTTACTACATAGGTTAGATACCTACCTACGATTCAAGTTAAGACTGATGAACAACATAATTTGTCAAGGCATTTCCCTTGAAATTAACCAGTCTTACTCAACAACATTACAATCTCAAGAAGGCAGTCAAGTGTATTGGGAAACAAAGTACAAGCAAAGTGATCAAACATTCTGTTGTTATTAAAACATTTAGTGTCAACACCATGAACGAAAAATCAACGGGTAGGTACCAACAACAGTACACAAAAATATAAAACAGGTATACAGGTTTATACGTGAAAAACGAGTTCGTTGAATTGTGGATTACTAATCTCATTTTCCTCTTCACTGTCACTAGAACTTGAAGAATACATATTTCTTGACTACGAGATATTCACTTCAAGTAATCCTCACGATCCTACTGAATGGTAGGTAAACAGGCAAACTACAACTTCTAAACAATAGCAACAACCATAGAATACCTACACTTCGTAATAACAACATGAGCAACAAGAAAACAGAATGATAGCAGAGACGCCATAGGTAGTGTAGTAAGGTTATAATAAGGTTATATGAGTTGCGCGTGTCTCGAACGACAAGTTCCAAAGAAAATCCCAAACCTCTTGAACTGGTTCTGAATGGTTACGAACTACTACATCCGAACATCGAACTTATAGTTCGGAATCTTTCGGAACTGGTTCTGATGCAGTCCGAACAGCCAAAAATGGGCGTGGTCAGTTACGAACGGTTCAGAACTGCTTGTCCGAACATACCCTCTGACTTCCGGTGGAATTTGCACGTAACTGGTCTTATTGGTGCTTAGCACCATGCCGAGCCTTTCATTCTTCCCTAAATCAAAATCCAGCAGCGAGGAAAACGGAGTATTCCAGTCTCCCCCCCCCCCCCCCCCCGAAACTGCTCGGTTTAACGAAAATCGGGTCTGTTCTTCGAGAAATGTTAACATAAAATTAGGGAAGCAAATAGAAAAACCACAGTCATGCAGCATGGCTATAAGAGCGAATTTTCGAAGTTTTCGGCATCTTCCTCCTCCGCCTAAAATTTTCTGAAAATTAATTTTCGGTCAATGTTTTCCCAACTTGATACCATACAAAATTAAAACAGGAGTAGTTTTACGCAAAGTAAAATTTGGGGTGGAAGGAGGGGGAGGGGGAAATCAAAAATGTTTTGAATACCAGAAGAGTAGGTATTGGGTACGTAGGTAACAAATTTTTTGTTCCATTTTTTGCCGAGTAACACCTCGGTTTGTAGATTTTCCAACGCTGAACACGATGGTGAAGTCAGAATTGCGATATCCCATTCCGTTATCAGATTAGAGCAGACGAACCAGGAAGAACATCTCAAGAAATAACCACGTTCCTTCATCTTCAAAGTGCTCCAGTTTGAGAACGGAATGAGATATCGCAATTCTGATTTCACCATCGTGTTCAGCGTACAAAAACCTTTAAAATGAGGTGTCACTTGTCAGACTTTTTCATTTCGGGAATTTATGGGTAATTTCCCCCCCCCCCCTAAAACTCCCCAAAACTCCCCCTTAGGGTGACCCGATTCTGCCCATCTTCGAACTTAGCCTGTCGATTGCCAAGACAGATTTTTCGTGCAAATTTGAACTTTTTATCTCAATTCTTTCGAGAGTTATCGTCTGGAATGACACATACATATATAAATATATATATATATATATATATATATATATATATATATATATATATATATATATATACATATAATTTTTGGTGTCTTTCGGCAGGGAATTCAGGATGGTCTGAAACGGATTTTGGTATAAAAATCTTTCGGAAATTCGAGTTTTAAAAATTTTGGACCGAGAACAATAGCTTCCTTTTCTTCGAAAATTCGCTAAAAGGTAGTTAAAGAAAAAGGCGACCGTGATGTAGAGATAATTCACTGACTCCTCAAGGTTCACACACAGTTTCGGGGACAAATTAAAATGGAATCAACAAGATCGAGATGGAAATAATGTAGTTGCTGAAGTTTCCACTAAAGTAACTTGACCACCCTTGAACGATGAAGTAACGTTATATCAGACAGAATGAGCCGATACCTCGATCATAGCAGAGATCCCTATGGATACTATAATGCCTTACCACTAGTACGCATGCACAAGCCCGGCCGTGAGGCAGACATAGAACTCGCCCTTTATCAGCATCCAACTTCTTGGATTCTTCTTGTCTGGAGAACTTTTCTATAAATAGAATTTTTCGGCTTGCTCTTCATGGATGATCTCAAAATGTATATGCGTGTGGAGACTCTGGCTGATTGTTCTACCTTACGATCAGCAATTGGTCAAATCGAGAGCTCGTACCCGTTGAATAATCTCTTTCTCAACCCGTCAAAGTGCTCAGCAGTCACCTTCTCTCGCGCCAACCAACCAATCATGTTCAACTACATTTTATGTAATGCTCAGCTAACAACACGTCCCGACATGGTTGATCTGGGGGTGCTGCTTGATGAACGAAAGACGTTCTCGAGGCACACTGAGGGTGTTGCGGGTACAGCGATGATGGCTTTGGGGTTTTTGAAATGGAACACCTGAGAATTTACAAGTGTGGAGGCTATCGTCTTGCTGTATAAAGCATTAGCACGTCCGATACTTGAATATGCCTGCCAGATTTGGTTCCCAAGCTATCCTATTCATAGGTATACTTTGGAGAGGGTGCAAAATAATTTTCTTCGGTACGCGGGATACAAGCTTGGTGTTCCTACTTCAGAAATGCAATCTATTTACTGTCGGACTCCTGTCATATGCTGCCACTGAAGACCCGCTGCAGCCACCCTGACATCGTACTGATACACAAGCTTATTAATAATACGTTGGACTGCTCAGCATTGCTGTCCAAGTTTGGCCTTCAGGTGCCACAACTGTCTGCGCGCTCTTCCCTCTTCCACATACCTTCCGCACCTTCGAATTTTTTGGCCAACCGTCCTCTTCAGAGACTCCCTCGTTCAGCGAACCTATTCACTACCACTCATTGTGACTTCGACTTCTTCAACGGTTCACTTGGCTCACTGAAGTCCCTTCTTAAGAACTCAAATGCAAGTTCTCTTACTACCTACCGGTTTGTGCATCACTTAGTGAATTTTGTTTTTTCCCTATTTTCCTTATTTTCCTGTGAAGTTTCTTTCTTTTTTGTATCTTTACTTTATGTGAATTGTTTCACTGTCTGATTTTATTATGTTCTTGTGCAATTAGGCTTGCTCCCGTAAAATAAAAAATAAAAAAATAAATTAAAAAAACCACAGTCATGCAGCATGGCTATAAGAGCGAATTTTCGAAGTTTTCGGCATCTTCCTCCTCCGCCTAAAATTTTCTGAAAATTAATTTTCGGCCAATGTTTTCCCAACTTGATACCATACAAAATTAAAACAGGAGTAGTTTTACGCAAAGTAAAATTTGGGGTGGAAGGAGGGGGAGGGGGAAATCAAAAATGTTTTGAATACCAGAAGAGTAGGTATTGGATACGTAACAAATTTTTTGTTCCATTTTTTGCCGAGTAACACCTCGGTTTGTAGATTTTCCAACGCTGAACACGATGGTGAAGTCAGAATTGCGATATCCCATTCCGTTATCAGATTAGAGCAGACGAATCAGGAAGAACATCTCAAGAAATAACCACGTTCCTTCATCTTCAAAGTGCTCCAGTTTGAGAATGGAATGAGATATCGCAATTCTGATTTCACCATCGTGTTCAGCGTACAAAAACCTTTAAAATGAGGTGTCACTTGTCAGACTTTTTCATTTTGGGAATTTATGGGTAATTTCCCCCCCCCTAAAACTCCCCCTTAGAGTGACCCGATTCTGCCCATCTTCGAACTTAGCCTGTCGATTGCCAAGACAGATTTTTCGTGCAAATTTGAACTTTTTATCTCAAATTCTTTCGAGAGTTATCGTCTGGAATGACACATACATATATAAATATATATATATATATACATATAATTTTTGGTGTCTTTCGGCAGGGAATTCAGGATGGTCTGAAACGGATTTTGGTATAAAAATCTTTCGGAAATTCGAGTTTTAAAAATTTTGGACCGAGAACAATAGCTTCCTTTTCTTCGAAAATTCGCTAACTAAGAAAAGTGGCCCGTACGGCATACGGCGGACAGACAGAAATATTTTTATTGCAGTTTTGGATTCTACATACCTTGAAACGTAAACCATCAAATTTTGAGGGGGGTAAGCATTTTTTTTTTTTTTTTTTTCATGCTCGATTCCAATGTTTCATTACTGAAAATAATAAACCAAAAGCATATATGGAGATCTATCCCATACCCATAAAACTTTTCAAGGATCTGTCGCACATAGAAGACTTGGACAATCGCCTAAAACGTTCGGTCTAAGATCCAGCCTGGTACTCACCCAACAGGTCATCTGAGTAAATGCTCAACCTTTTCAGGATTTCTCCTTTCTTTTGCGCTTATTTCAGGAGAAATTTGGGCTAGGAAGAGCCAAAATCGTGTTAACGCGATTTTGTCAATACGATCCAACTTTGACGATTTTGTTACTAAAATATTTTTTGTTAATTTTTGACTTCCTAAATCAATTTTTCTCGTGAGATCCTACAGTGCGCTCATAAAACGTGTTTTGTAGTCGACAGACTACGATAAGCGAGGTTAGAAGTATAAAGGTGTCAGAAAAGTAGCGTTACGAATTTATTGTAGGTTCTACTGTACATAAATATGAGGTGTAAAAAGTATAAATATGTCCCAAAAATGCGTTACGAAATTTTACGATAAGCAAGGTTATTCAATATCTATCAACTTCGTCCGAAACAAACATTTAGCCCAAGAATCAGTATTTTTACTCTTATTGCGATTTTTTGTCGCTTACGATACAATCTACATCGATCTGCAACTGATTTCTTCGATTCATCTACTTCGAGAGTTGTTGCTACTTTTTCTAATTTCTTCCTTTCTCGATATTTCTTCATGCTTCATGATTGATTTCTTTATGTTTCTTTATTTTCGTCTTAAAAATACAATTTGTACTTTGTAATGTTGAAGTTTCGATTTGCCTGTCGACTTTCCACGTCTCTCAAGCAGAGTCAAAGTCTTTGGATTTTTTTCCATAATCTTGACGCCTTCCGTAGTCCCTAAAAATATGTCCAACGCATCAACAGCTGATGCCACTGATTTGATTTATGTTATGTTTTAATAAGTTATAAATACCGCATTCAAACACCTACTTGGTGCTGACACTTGGAAAAAACTGTTTTGATTTCTGCGGATCGCATTTTTTTTCTGCTGTTATATCAAGTAACAGTCGGAGTCCTTCACCTTGGAACGACAAGGTTGGTCAAGGGTCCGTTTTTTGTTGAAACTCCGCAGGCGCCGGCCGAGAGGCAACCGAAGGAACAAAGGCGGTGTTGAGAACGAGAGATGAATGAAAATGATAGGTAAGTACTTAAGTAGACGTGTTATTTGGAGTTGGAAAAATCTCGAATGCTTCTCAGAAAGGAGAGTTAGCCACTAAACGAGTTGATAAAACTAATATACGACATATGTAAGAACAGCTTCCAAAAATCTGATTGCCCAGAAGCCACCAGACTCTGATTGCCCAGAGGTTCTGAAAGGACAAGGAAATTAGGTAAAACGAATGATTCTACTGATTCACACTTTAACATGTCTATTATATCGAAACCACAACAACCTGAAAGTTGAACAAACTCGTAAGGACGATTTGTGAACATTTTCTATAACAATTCAGGGATATTTTTGGGCTAACTCGTAGTAAATATGTAAATCGATGTTTTCATTTGCAAAGGCCTAGAAATAGGCAATACAAACGTCCGACGATCAGTATGTAAATCAACTACCTACCTATGTAATATTAGTCTAAAAATAGTTAACGATTCACATTGTACACGAAACGACTAAACAGCAATCAAAAATTTACAAAACAAAACAAAAAACAAGATATATCACAGCAGTTTGTTCTCAGACAGAATACTAATAATAATAAAATTCCTCTGCCAGAAATATGTAGACTTCACTGTACTATACAACAACTCTTTGGTATAACTACTTTTGAATAGTTTCAGCTTACATACGTGGATCGTGTTTAAATACGTTCAAAAGGAATGTCATTATAGAGTGTTACCAATATAAATACACTGCCAAGGTGATGGCACAGGAGCTTCCTCGTCACAATCAGAGTGACCCATTATAAAATAGAACAGACTCGGAAGCAAAATAACATAACATTACATTACATTACATAAAATTACATTACATTACATAACATTACATAACGTGAAATATACATATTACATAACATAACATTACATGAAATATACATATTACATAACTACGTCCATAATACATTACGTCCATTATACATAATTGCGAAAGTTACATATGCGCGTTTGAAGAATTTCACGTTAGCGCATGCGCAGGGCAAACCGCTGGCTCTATCATGTTGAAATTTATATGGGACCTCAATGGGCCCTACCCGCTTAATCCCTGAGAATTACATTGAAATTGGGTGAAATCTTTGGTTACTACGGCTGTAACAAGGAAATTGCATCTATTTCACGCCAGCGCATGCGCAGAGCGCACCGAGGGTCCGATCATGCTGAAATTCATACTGGAACTCACTAGGCCTTGTCCAAACAACCCTTGAAAATTTGAGCGAAATTGAATCAAAATTGTGAAAGTTATGCGTGTTTCTTGAATTTAACGTTAGCGCACGCGCAGGGCGTACCGCTGGATCAATCATGTTGAAATTTGTATGGGACCTCAAGGGGCCTTATCCGCACCATCCCTCAAAATTTGAGCTGAATCAATTCAAAATCGTGGAAGTTATGGCTGTAACAAGGAAATGCGGACAGACTCACAGACCGACAGACACGGAACCAAATTTGTTCAGTAGGCTTTGAAACGCAAAATGCAAGTGGAAATTTTGATTTCTGAAGACTAAAATGTTTTGGCTCACGAAAGTGAACACAAGGCTTCCGCTGCTTCGCAGACTCGGAAGCAAAAAAAATCACCGACCTACTGATCAGGTAATAGAGTTTTCGCAAAGGTTTGGCTACCAGCCTGTTGACGGGCTAAGGCCCAGGTATGAAGGAAAGTGCGAACTGCGCATGCGCACGTTTGGGTGGGACCGACCTAACTTAGCTCGTCAACGTTGGATGCCACCAGTCTACGTAAACGACCTAGCACTGGGTCGTATGGGCCGTTTTCCTGTACTAACCTACCACCAAGGAAACCTCATCTTTGCCTTCTTCCATGGCATTTGTGATTATTTGTTTGTGTTGTGCACGTGTACCTGGTGTACCTGATAGCGTACGTCTTTTTTCTCTCGATTTTCGATTTTTCTGCTGTATAAAAACCCTACATATCTATATTTTTTGAAAACAGTATTAGGAAATATTTCTGTGATCCTTAAAGACTGGAAAATGTCAATAAATTGTACCTGGCGAATTTCTCTATGCCTATGGACAACCTTACAGTTTTCTAGGCTAATAATGTCTACCTATTAGCCACCAATTTTTGCCAAATAACTTTAATTAGCCAAACCTTTCGTTTTTTGGCTATTGGTCTCGTGTCAATGGGCGACCCTACATTATTTTCCATTTGAAAATAGTAATAGGAAATGTTTCTGTGATCCTTTAAGACTGGAAAATCTTAATCAATTGTACCTGGCTAGTCTACGAACAACCATATAATAATTATTGTACGAGCGAAGATGAAAACTAAAAACGGCTTTTTAAGCTGAGATCTTCAAGTGATGAGAATATGATGAGAACAGTTCAACACTAACGCTAGTGTCACCCATCGAATCAGCTTAGGTCGTTCAACGACCTAGCTTTCAAGACCTTAGATCGTTTCAAGTAACCTTCTTCTTCTTCCTCTTCTCCTTCTCCATTTCTTTTCTTTTCTATTCTCTTTTCTGCCTTCTTTGGCGAGTGTCACCCCCAATTTTGTGGGTTCATACCCATCTCATCTCTTATTTTAATTCCTAGGTTTTACTTACCATTTTTTTTCTTAAATGTCATACAAAGTAAGTAATTGTAAGCTTTGATATAAGTGGGTTGTCATCGCATTTAATTTGTAATTTTAATGTACTGTTGTATTATGGGGCCCTGCCCTAAAACAGTGTTAATAAAGAAAGTTTAAAGTTTAAAGTTTCACGATCTAAGAGGTTAGCATCCGGTTTTTCCCCTTTAGATCGTTATCCCGGAGATCCTTAGTCCGTCAACGACCTAGTGGCCAAACTTTTGCGAAAACTCTCTAATGTCATAAAATTCGTCAATAGAGTAAAGCTCGGCTTGAAGTAAATGCGCCTTAATTGTCTTACTAAACATTCTGCTACTCATATTCAGAAATTTTAATGGAAAATTTAGTTATGACAAGGTAGGCGTAGGTATACTGTATATGAGTTGGTATCTACTCTACAATATGTAAGAATCAGCTTCCTTGACTCTGATAGCCCTGATGTCCCTCTGGAAGGACAATGAAATTAGCTCAATTTCGTGAGTTTATACTGATTCCTACCTATATTCCTACCTGAAACCACAACAACTTGCACTCGGAGCAAACTAAGGACGAAAATTTGAAAAATATGAGAACATTTTCTAGAAAAAAATGCAGGATTATCTGGGCTAACTCGGAGTCAGGACAGGTACGCGATGTAGATCGGGTAACCGTAGGTAGGTATACTCTATATTATAATAATATAATTATACCGGTTTGCTCGTATTGGCTTTTTTCTGACGGTTAGCTGACTCCTAGAAATCCGTTAAAATCATTCATGATCCAATACCACCTTGATAAGCGTTTGAGTTTGATAACTGTTGGGAATCGAGAAGGAAGGGAATCGAGAAGTTTCTTGTCCCCCCTCTCTTCTGTGTAGTGGAATGGCGATCAGAAAACTGGCTTTGGACTGTCGGAAAATCACTGCAAACAGGCTGTGATGGATACTATACAGTCTGAAAAGAGTCCGAGAATCACTGCAATAGGCCAAACGCCTTTCTGCAGTAAATTAAGGGCAGTTTGCATTTTTTTGGGGTCAAAAAAATCATTTTTTGGTGAATACAGTTTTTAATAATACATTATAAATGGAATCGAATAAAAAAAAAATTGGAAAAATCGAACCACTAGAAGTCAGTCAAACGCGCAAAACTCCGGCCGCCCGCCCACTAGTAGTGGCCTGCTCCGTACATTGGCTCGTCTTCCTCTTCCGCGTACTACTATAGAAAACTATAGAAATAAACTATAGAAAACAGTTTGTTGTTGTTGTTGTTGAACCAGGTTATCGATCAGAGTTCTTATTCTTCTTCTTCTCCAAGGAGCTTAGACATCTCAAACAATGTTTGTAGGGGTTTTGAAGCCCTCGGGGTGACGCATGGATGAAGAAAAGACACGAACAACGTTCATTTTCAGAAAATTGCGTTTCCTGAAAAATCACGTTTTTCAGCACTCATGTTCCCTTTTCTCGGGTTCTACTCAACCTAATGCCTATTTTATTTTTTTCAAATATACATCGATACCTAAGGCACAAACTGTGCCATGGATTTTGCGTATTTTTTTTCATAATATAAAAAAAATGCAGTCCGTATTCTGGGTCACAAGCCTAAATTTGAAAGGTTTTTTTCAAACCGTCGCTCTTTTCCCTTATTCACTATTCTGGAGAACCCATGGCACAGGTTTTAGAGGACGATATGCCCAACAATATTTTTAAAAAATCAAGTTGATAGGTTGAGTATAGCCGGAGAAAATAGAACATGAAGTTGACCACTTTTTACCGGGATTTGATCAGCGCGAGAAAATTGCAAACTGCCCTTAACCGTCAGATGCCAACCGTGAGTTGGTTCCTAGGTTCAACAGTTTCCTTAACTCGTAGCATGTTTTTGCTTGAACACCGAAGAATTTTGATGAAATTCTTTGCAACCATCTGGGTGCCAACCCGCAAATCTCCTCATATCCTAATAGGTAGCTATTTTTGAGTGCAGGTTGTGTTTTTAACTAGAAGGTATTCTACGCGTCCAAACTTTTACTATGAACAAAACTAAGATTTCGATTGGTTTTTGACAGCCATATCGCAAGTCTGCTAAACCGAGTTGAAAGCCAAAACGATTGGTAGCTAAGGACTCATTTTTGTTATCACAGTTATTTTCAGTAAGTACCTACCTAACAGGCTTGGGCTATTTGCACGTATTTATTTTATTTTTTTAAATGAAAGCAGATTCCACCCCAGGAATTTTGAGACCAACCGCACGCTCATACGATAAGTAGTCCTTTTTCTATGATTTTTAAATTTCCAGAGGATCCTGCGTCAGTGGGCAGAGGTTCCTACGTCCAGAGGTTGCCCACGCGAGAGGGGTGCAATGACATAGGAACCTCTGTAAATTTAAAAATCATAGAAAAAGAACTAATTATCGTAGGGAGCGTGCGGTTGGTCTCAAAATTCTCAGGATGGAATCTACATTCATTTAAAAAATAATATAAACAGCTTTTTGACCCATGCAAACAGCGCATTCCGGAATTATGAGATGTCCGGAAATTGGGTATTCCAATCATTAAAAAAAGTATATAGCTTGGGGTCAACGAAAATGGGTCTGTTCTTCGGGAAAATGTTAACATAAAATAATAGCAGCAGAGTTAAAAAAAGATGCAAATTATTTCACAACGGTTTATTATTTACCTGTATAGATGCCCCTTCTGCATAGATCACTGTGTTGTGGATCAATACCTACTCCCCTGGAGCCAGCCCGGGAATTACAGTTTCATAAAAATGCGCGGGATTCAGTAATTATTCATAAACCCTCGATAATTTCCTCTTCTCCGCTTCCGATTTCCTGATTTTATCATCACTTTGAACTGCATGCAATCCACTGAAAACCACTGAATTCCAATAAACTGATTGATTGAAATCCAATTGAAATACCCATGAAACGATGAACAAACTCCCAATATTAAACTCAATGAATTAAATTTGCAAATTAAACTCACATTCCTAATATCGGGTACAACATTATTGCGGCGTTCCTAGCAATACCTGGGCTCATTCCTGGCTGTTACCTGGGGATGGGGGTATCCAGTTTGATTCACCCTCCTGTTGACGATAGGCCAGTAACTTAGGTAGTACATCAGCTCTTACATCAATTTTGGTAGTTCTGATTTTTTGATATGTTGTTCGGGATGGTATAGGGATAATGTACCTAAGTTTTCGACCTCGAGAACCCTCGGCAACATGATTGAAATCTCAAAAAACCACGAAATTTTCGGACTTTTTTCAGTTTTTGGCATTTTTGACCATGAAGGAACCGTTTTTTCATATTAGATATCCAGACACTTTTTAAACTACATTATATTTCCTATCGAATGAGCTCAGACGGAGCTCTGTTGCTCCAATAGTTTCTGAGCTACCGCTCATCAAAGATCGGGCAAATTTTCAGAATTGGAAAATTTTACTCTTTTTTCGTAATTTTTGCCAGTTTTGACCAAGTTAACAGCCTAAAACGTCCATAATTACTTATATCTTCTTAAACTGGACTCAATTTGGAACAAAATGAGACCAGAATGACAATTGTAGTCCAAGCGGCTCACCCACTTCCATGCCATCTTCAAGGTTTTGTAGTCATAGGCGAGCAAAATGCTCCAATTCTGAAAATTTGCCCAATCTTTGATGAGCTGTAGCTCAGAAACTATTGGAGCTACAGAGCTCCGTCTGAGCTCATTCGATAGGAAATATAATGTAGTTTAAAAAGTGTCTGGATATCTAATATGAAAAAACGGTTCCTCCAGGGTCAAAAATGCCAAAAACTGAAAAAAGTCCGAAAATTTCGTGGTTTTTTGAGATTTCAATCATGTTGCCGAGGGTTCTCGAGGTCGAAAACTTAGGTACATTATCCCTATACCATCCCGAACAACATATCAAAAAATGAGAACTACCAAAATGGATGTAAGGTACCCCCCCTTTCTGAGTACAAAGTTACTGGACTACGAAGCCTGTGAGGGCAAACTTCGGGGCCTAACTGTGAACGAACAGCTGGACGTACAATGCTCAAAAAACTCCCAAGTTCAAGAACTATTTAAAAACGTTAAAAAAATTCGAGGTAACTGCGTCCTGGAGATGTCAACCGCTATTTTTCACCCCTTAAGACGACTGACATTAAAACGAAATAAACAAGATAGATATGGAAATAATATAATAGCTGCAGTTTCCTCTAACGAAACTTGAACCACTCTTGAGCGATAAAGTAACGCTATATTAGACACAACGAGTGGAGACCTTGACCGCAGAGATCCCTGTGGATACTATAATGCCTTACCACTTTTACGCGCGCGCACACACACAGCCTGGCTGTGACGTAGATGCAGGACCCGCGTTTTTTCAACATTCCGATACCTTAATTTTGCATTTCCTTCTGCATACTACGCAATTATCATCTTCTCCCACACTCCGCGTCCTTTTCACAGTGACGAACTAAAATATTCCAAAAACTGTCTTATTTTTAGCGCCAATATGTTTTAGCGTGTTTTGACAGAATGTAAGTACATCGTTAAATTTTAATGAAACCCGTATGGGGCCATCTGGGGACCAGCCCTGACATACCTTGAAAACACCGGTTCTTTTCTGTTGTTATATCAATAAGATGGAGGTTACAAGAAATTGGGTAAACAGCGACACTCAGAGTATTCCTTGACGTCTGAAACGCAAAATGGGCCTTGCACGAATACAATACCCAAGAACTTCCCAACCATAGAAAGCAGCAATCGCCGATTTAAAAAAATTCCACAAATCCGTTTCACTCCATTCTAAAACTTCGCAGTGACAAAAAATCTTCTTCGGAGAATAAAAACATCCCACGTTTTTCAAGTTCGTTCGAAGGTTGATTTTAATGGACAATCCCAAGTTACACGCTTCATTATATGCGCATAAACCATCAATTTGACATCAACCACTCTGCGATTTGAACGACTCATTACAAACAATGCTAACGAACCTTACACAGAAAGGCGAAATTTGATGGGCCGAAATGATGTTGTCTTTTGAGCAAATTATTCCTTACGAAGTTGGTGTCCTTGAAAGGAGTCGGTTTATCTCGCTTTTACAGAGCGTGTGATAGCTGGATGGCACAGGCAGTATTTCAAATGGATACACAGAGTTTTAGGGTTACCAGACATACTTTTATGGTTACGCGTACTCTTTTTGGCCCCGTAATTTCGCGGACTTGCAAATCTTTTTTCATTTTATAGCCGAATCCCACTCTTTTTCTTCTTTCAGTTTAAAATTACCTCCAATTATACTCTTTTTCTTGTTTCAGTTCAAGAAACCTCCAAGATACCAACATAAATGTACATTAGAGTGTCCCTTAAAAATGAGGGTTCTTTTTACAAATTTTTAAATAGAAAATTGAGACGCATAACCTCCTGTTTCTTTCCTTTGGGTCTAAAACTATCCTACAAGAAGTATTTTCCCCCAGGAAAATGTAAACCCGCGCCAAATTTTTCTAAGTTGAATATATTATGTACTATGAATTCCAGCGTCTCTCGCTACGATAAGTTCTTTGGACATTTGGGACACCCTACAAAATGTCCCTTGGCGACCAATCTTATCAGATCGACTTGAAATTTTTATCGGAAGTCAGGGAAGGATTGACGTAGATCTGGTGAAAATTTGAAATAGATTAGATTGAAATAACAGGCTAGAGAAAATAATGCCATTTAATTGTCCTGATTCACCTGTTGGTACTACGTCTAGTGTTATTATACAAATTTATGGCGATTCCAGATAATTTCCCAGGTTTTTGACTCATAAAAAATGAATTTTGGGAGCTGAACCTTCATTACAACCTCAGTTCTTCACTCTTTGGTCAAAATCAACTCCACATTCGGTCTTCTGGCCCTAAAAAACATGGAAAACGGTACCACGTTCACTGAAATCTAAAAACGTTGCAAAGTCTTTGTCCCATGGGTTTATTATTCTACTGGACATACATACAGAAATGTTGGCTGTTCATTTATTGTTTATTTTTCATGTGAAATAATCGAAATAGCTATTTCTGATGGTTTCCACCATTTTTGGCCCCTAAAACACGAATTAGGTAGGTACGCTCCCCCCTTTTGGTTTATTATTCTGTGAATAATACACCTATGTATTCGCTCAGCAAAAAATTGTTATAACACCCCCTCAAAATTTTTTCTTTTCCGTTTCAAGGTGCGTAGATTCCAAAAATGCAATGTCCGTCCGCCGTACGCCGTATCACGTGTACAGGCTTCATTTTCTGTCTAAAAAAGTCGTTCTTTCGCACACATGCTCCATTTGGGCCCTAGTTGTGTCCCGAAACTTTTCAACCCGATCGGAATATACCCAGGGGTGTTATGAGTAAATGTGTGTAAAAATAGGTACTTTTTGCGTTTTAGCAACATGTTAGTAACATGAGCTTTTGAGATATCTTTTTCCATGTTTTTGGGGACGAGAAGACCGAATATGATGTCGATTTTGACCAAAGACGCGGAAATTGAGGTTTTACCAAAGGTTCAGCTCCCAAAATTGGTTTTTTATGAGTCAAAAACCTTGAAAACTGTCTGAAATCATCATCAATGTGTATAATAACATTGGAAAAAGTGTAAACAGGTGAATCAAGACGATTAAATGGCACTATCAATGATCAAAGATAGTTAAAAAAAAAAAAAAAAAAAAAAAAAGAGCGTAGTACCTAATTTGTGTTTTAAGGGCCAAAATTAATGGAAACCATCAGAAACAGCTATTTCGATTACTACGCACGAAAGAAACAATAAATGAACAGCCAACATTTCTGTAGGTAAGTCCAATAGAATAATAAACCCATGTGACAAGGATTTGGAATCTACGCATCTTGAAACGGAAAAGAAAAAATTTTGAGGGGGTGTTATAAAAATTTTTTGTTGAGCGATTACATAGGTGTATTATTCACAGAATAATAAACCAAAATCAATTTTGGCAGCTGAATCTTTGGTAGAATCTCAATTTCCCCCTCTTTGGTCAAAATCGACTTCATATTCGGTCTTCTCGTCGCCAAAAACATGGAAAACGATACCTCAAAAGCTCATGTTACTAACATGTTACTAAAACACAAAAAGTACCATTTTTCACTCATAACACCCCTGGGTATATTCCGATCGGGCTGAAAAGTTTCGGGACACAACTAGGGCCCAAATGGAGCATGTGTGCGAAAGAACGAATTTTTTAGACCGAAAATGAAGCCTGTACACGTGATACGGCGTACGGCGGACGGACATTGCAGTTTTGGAATCTACGCACCTTGAAACGGAAAAGAAAAAATGTTGAGGGGGTGTTATAAAAATTTTTTGCCGGGCGAATACATAGGTGTATTGTTCACAGAATAATAAACCAAAAGAGAAAAAGCTGCCTAGTCCTGGTCACATGGATTTATTATTCTACTGGGCTGACCTAAAAGAAATGTTGGCTGTTCATTTATTGTTTCCCAAGAACACAAATTAGGCTCCTTTTTTACAAATTATCTTTTATCATAGATAGTGCCATTTAATTGCGTTGATTCACCTGTTAACACTACTTTTAGTATTATTATACAAGCTTATGGTGATTTCAGACAATTACATAGGATTTTGACCCATAAAAAATTAATATTGGGTGCTGAACCTTCGTTACAACCTCAATTCTTCATGGTCAAAATCAACTTCATATTCGGTCTTCTCACCCTAAAGAACATGTATAACGATAACTATTTTTACACACATTTTCCCCCCATAACACCCCTGGGTGTGTTCCGATCGGGCTGAAAAGTTTCGGGACACAACTAGGGCCCAAATGGAGCATGTGTGCGAAAGAACGATTTTTTTAGACAGAAAATGAAGTAGATATATGGATGATACGGACACGACGGACATTGCATTTTAGGAATCTACGCACCTTGAAACGTAAAAGAAAGAATTTGTGGGAGTGTTATTATAGTTTTTGCTGAGCGAATACATAGGTGTATTATTCACAGAATAATAAACCAAAATGCGCGCTCGCCCGCCGGGTAGGTATCATAAGCGCTAATTCCCTTAATTTTTTCATTTTTAAAAGCGTGAGGTTCCCTGCTAGTATTTAGATTTAAGAGCGCGAGCCACTATAATAGAATAAAGTAACAGTTCTTGAAGCAGAACGCCTTTCCTAGGCTCCTATCGCTGATCGTCGCCGAACTGAGGAGTCGCGACTTTTGACCAAGACCCAGGCCTCTGTTCATTGAAATGTTTACCTACTCAGTGTACTTACATAACTCCCACTTAAACTCACACTGTCATTGTTCCTGGGGTTTATCCTTTAGTATTCATCCTCCGCTCAGTGCGTTTGCGCTGATACTTTTGATATTTCAAATTTCTTTCAATATAATAACAACTTTATATTTGATAGGGTAAAAACATGACAAAAAAGTTGTTAATATATCATTTTTTTCACATTTCTGATTTTTGGTTTATTATTCTGTGAATAATACACCTATGTATTCGCTCATCGAAAAAATTTTATAAAACCCCCTCAAAATTTTTTCTTTTCCCTTTCAAGGTGCGTAGATTCCAAAAATGCAATGTCCGTCCGCCGTACGCCGTATCACGTGTACAGGCTTCATTTTCGGTCTAAAAAAGTCGTTCTTTCGCACACATGCTCCATTTGGGCCCTAGTTGTGTCCCGAAACTTTTCAGCCCGATCGGAATATATCCAGGGGTGTTATGAGTGAAAATGTGTATAAAAATAGGTACTTTTTGTGTTTTAGTAACATGTTAGTAACATGAGCTTTTGAAGTATCGTTTTTCATGTTTTTGGGGACGAGAAGACCGAATATGAAGTCGATTTTGACCGAAGAGTGGAAAATTGAGGTTGTATCAGATGTTCAGCTCCCAAAATTGATTTTTTATGAGTCGAAAACCTGGGAAACCGTCTGAAACCATCAATTTGTAGAATAACACTGGAAAAAGTGTCAACAGGTGGATCAAGACGATTAAATGGTACTATCAATGATCAGAGATAATGTATTTAAAAAAAAGGAGTGTACTTTATTCGTGTTTTGGGGGCCAAAATTGGTGGAAACCACCAGAGATAGCTATTTCAATTATTTTATATGAAAGAAACAATAAATAAACAGCCAGCACCTCTGTAGGTATGTCCAATGGAATAATAAACCCATGTGACAAGGACTTTGCAGCGTTTTTTATTCCTGTTTCCTTGATTCAGGTAGGTACAGTAGAAGGTTGTAGGTAGGTATTTGGTAAAAGAAACAGTAACAGTACCTACGTAAGTATAAAGTAACGGCTCCAGCTCGCGCTGTTGACATAGGAAGCAGTGGTGCTTATGAACCTAATCTTTCTTCTCGAATTCCCGCTTTAGGTGTTTTTGGACCACCTCGCGCTTTTGACAACCACCACCTTTGACGGGAGACACCTTCACGCCCGTCCATGTCGACAAGTGGCTCTTATGGGCACACTACGAACGGTGTTCCCACAACGGAAGCCACATTTTTATGCCCCCTCCTTAATAACACCAGTCAACCACGGACACACACTGGACGACATTCCAGGACGGACACCACAATTACACCCCTCCTCAATGACAACGATTCACCAAGGACGGATTACGGAGGACGTTCCAACGACGGAAACCACCTTTATACCCCTCCGTAATGACAACAAGATCCTACGGACACACTACGGACGATGGACAAACAACGGATGCCCCTCATACCCGTTCTTCATCACGACCGTTGGTTTACGGAACGACGACCCTCCGCCAGATGAGTGGCTCCGTGATCCTGACGGATGGTTGTTCGTTACGGAACCCACCACGGAGTACAATCCGTCGTGTTCACCAGCGAGCACGGAACGCGATGGAACGCCGTCGCCTCACGGACACCTCAGGCGCCTCCGTGAAAGCCGACGTCCCGTTAAACCCTGACCTTAACTGATGGTCACGGGTCGCTACGGATGGTCAAAATGCCGGCCAAGGAAGGTCATTTTTGAAGGAACGTCTACGGATGGACGGCCATCAGCGATGGTCTCCGCCCCTCCATCACCAATTTCGGTTTATTATTCTGTGAATAATACACCTATGTATTCGCTCAGCAAAAAATTTTTATAACACCCCCTCAAAATTTTTTCTTTCCGTTTCAAGGTGCGTAGATTCCAAAAACGCTGCAAAGTCCTTGTCACATGGGTTTATTATTCTATTGGAGTTCTAGAGATTTTTGTTGGCTGTTAAATTTTGTAGTGATTGGGAGTCGGATAGACGAGTCGATCGCTTGATTTGAGAATGGTTGGTTTATTGGTGGCACCCTGGCTCTTTTATATTCCCCTTGACAAGGTCAGAGGGGGGTCGGGGGGTCCCCACTCTGAGTAACAGCATGTTCAGACACAATTTGAGTTGTGGAGGAGCAGCCGATCACAACACTGCTCCCCCCAGAATTTAAGTAATTTTCAATTTTAATTAAATTTTCTTGATGTCGCTGTGGCTGTGGCCGGGCGTGGGAGGTGCGTGTGTTGGGTCCGAGTGGGTTGTGCGGGTGGCTGCTGTGGTCATTGTCGTGGGGTGGCGGTGGGTCGAGGCCGATTAGTGGCGTGGGTGCCGGTGCGGGCGCGAGGTATCCCGCCGGTGTCGTATGTGGCTCGTGCGGTAGCTCGGGCGCTGTTGTCGGGGGCGTTGCGGCGTCTTGATGGATCGTGAGTGGCGTACGGTAGATCGTTCGTGGTAGCGTTTTGTGCTGTTGAAATCTGCGTGTCGGCAGTCCACGTGAGCGTGCGGTCGTGATTCGATTGTGCTTGCGGCGAGTTGAAGACGTAGAATCGTAGCGGCTCGTGGTGTGGCTCTATGCTGCAGTGATCTGGACCATGCAGGTTCGGAAGGTTTAATGACCCCCGCCGCTAGTAATTCGCCGAAATCCGGGGGTTTTCAGCGAAGTTTCGCATGGCCACGGGGGTCCCTTCGTGACGATCTCGTGTGCGTGGTTCGGTGCGTCGCGTGTATTGTTGGAAGGTTCGTAGCCGTCGAAAAGGGCTGGAAACCGGGGCTCATTCGCTGTCGTTCTCGTCGGTGATCGCCGGTGTCGTCTACTGTGAATCACTGTTGTTTCTTCGGCGGCGGTAGCCGCTTGAAGAGTTGGTGCGAATGGGAGAAGGCGATCAGCGTGTTTGGCGAGCCGGGTGATGTCTTGTTCTTCGTGTGCCGCAATGTGAAGTCGAAAATTCTCGTGGAGGGCTCGAAGAAAGACGTGTCGGACGAGTGGTGCGGGTGTGTCGGCCGGAAGTGCTCGGGTGAGTCGGCGAGCGAGGATCGACGGTAGTTCGTCGTCGGATGTCGGCTGTAGGAGGGCGGTGAGCCGTGAACCATCTGAAGGTGCGTGTGTCGCGAGAAGGCGTGTTTTGAGCGTCTGGTAGCTACTGGTGTTCGAGGGGCTGATGTCGGCGCAGAGGTCCGCTTGTCGAGGTTCGAGAGCGAGGAAGGCTCGGGTGAATTTCGCATGTGGCGTCGTGAGGCCTTCGTGTGCGAGGGTGATCTCGAGTTGGGCGAACCAGACGTGCGGAGATGCGGGGTCAAACGGCTGGAGCTTGAGAAGTGAAGGAGCGCTCGCTTCGGGTGTCTTGCGGTTTATGCTCGGTCATCTTCGTTTTCTTCGTAGGTGCCAGTCCGTTGAGGTGTCAGCAGGAAGTGTGCTCGGCGCCGGCGTCCGTTTCCTTATATAAGGATCGGTGATGGTGGGGCGAAGTAGCGGGAGGCGCTGCGATAGCCGTCGAGGCGGGCGTCGGAGTGGGGCGCCGCTGTGGCGTCGGTGGGGGCCGCGCGTGGTGGGGCTCGTTGAAGCGGAGGCGGGGCTGCGACGCTGTCAAACGGCGGGCGCCGGCGACGCAGCTCACACGTCGGATGTCACCAGTGTAGTGATTGGGAGTCGGATAGACGAGTCGATCGCTTGATTTGAGAATGGTTGGTTTATTGGTGGCACCCTGGCTCTTTTATATTCCCCTTGACAAGGTCAGAGGGGGGTCGGGGGGTCCCCACTCTGAAAACAGCATGTTCAGACACAATTTGAGTTGTGGAGGAGCAGCCGATCACAACAAATTTATTGTTTCTTTCATGTGGAATGATTGAAATAGCTATTTCTGATGATTTCCACCAATTTTGGCCCCCAAAACATGAAATAGGTAGGTACGCTTTTTTTTTAAGATCATCTTTGATCATTGGTAGGTGCATTTAATGGTCTTGATTCACCTGTTTACACTTTTTCCAATGTTATTGTACACATTTATGGTGATTTCAGACAGTTTTCCAGGTTTTTGACTCATAAAAAACCAATTTTGGGAGCTGAACCTTTGGTAAAACCTCAATTTCCGCGTCTTTGGTCAAAATCGACTTCATATTCGGTCTTCTCGCCCTCAAAAACATGGAAAAAGATACCTCAAAAGCTCATGTTACTAACATGTTGTAAAAACGCAAAAAGTACCTATTTTTACACACATTTTCACTCATAACACCCCTGGATATATTCCGATCGGGCTGAAAAGTTTAGGGACACAACTAGGGCCCAAATGGAGCATGTGTGCGAAAGAACGACTTTTTTAGACCGAAAATGAAGCCTGTACACGTGATACGGCGTACGGCGGACGGACATTGCATTTTTGGAATCTACGCACGTTGAAACGGAAAAGAAAAAATTTTGAGGGGGTGTTATAAAAATTTTTTGCTGAGCGAATACATAGGTGTATTATTCACAGAATAATAAACCAAAATGCAATGTCCGTCCGTCGTATCACGTGTACAGCCTTCATTTTTGGTCTAAAAAATTCGTTCTTTCGCACACATGCTCCATTTGGGCCCTAGTTGTGTCCCGAAACTTTTCAGCCCGATCGGAATATACCCAGGGGAGTTATGAGTGAAAATGTGTATAAAAATAGGTACTTTATGCGTTTTAGCAAACATGTTAGTAAAATGAGCTTTTGAGGTATCGTTTTTCATTTTTTGGGGACGAGAAGACCGAATATGAAGTCGATTTCGACCAAAGAGTGGAAAATTGAGGTTGTATCAGATGTTCAGCTCCCGAAATTGATTTTTTATGAGTCAAAAACCTGGGAAACCGTCTGAAATCACCATCAATTTTGTAGAATAACACTGGAAAAAGTGTCGACAGGTGGATCAAGACGATTAAATGGCACTATCAATGATCAAAGATAGTTTAAAAAAAAAAGGAGCGTACCTAATTTGTGTTTTGGGGGCCAAAATTGGTGGAAACCACCAGAAATAGCTATCTCAATTATTTTATATGAAAGAAACAATAAATGAACAGCCAAAGTTTCTGTAGGTATGTCCAATAGAATAATAAACCCATGTGACAAGGACTTTGCAGCGTTTTTGGAATCTACGCACCTTGAAACGGAAAAGAAAAATTTTTGAGGGGGTGTTATAAAAATTTTTTGCTGACCGAATACATAGGTGTATTATTCACAGAATAATAAACCAAAACATGGAAAGCCTCACAAGCTCATGTAACTGAAACACCAAAAACCACTATTTTTACAGTCATTTTTCACTCATAACACCCCTGGGTATATTCCGATCGGGCTGCAAAGTTTTGGGACACAACTAGAGCCCAAATGGAGCATGTGTGCGAAAGAAAGAATTTTTTAGTTCGAAAACGGAAATTGCATTTTGGTTTATTATTCTGTGAATAATACACGTCTATGTATTCGCTCAGCAAAACATTTTTATAACACCCCCTCAACATTTTTTTCTTTTCCGTTTCAACGTGCGTAGATTCCAAAACATGGAAAACGATACCTCAAAAGCTCATTTTACTAATATGTTACTAAAACACAAAAAGTACCTATGTTTATACACATTTTCACTCATAACTCCCCTGGATATATTCCGATCGGGCTGAAAAGTTTCGGGACACAACTAGGGCCCAAATGGAGCATGTGTGCGAAAGAACGAATTTTTTAAACCGAAAATGAAGCCTGTACACGTGATACGGCGGACGGCATACGGCGGACGGACATTGTATTTTTGGAATCTAAGCACCTTGAAACGGAAAAGAAAAAATTTTGAGGGAGGTGTTATAAAAATTTTTTGCTGAGCGAATACATAGGTGTTTTATTCACAGAATAATAAACCAAAACCCTCGAAACCCCAATTTGGTTTATTATTTTCAATAAATGAACTTTTGAAATCGAGCATGAAAAAAAAATTTTTGAACCCCCCCCCCCCTCCCCTCAAAATTTGGTGGTTTACGTTTCAAGGCATGTAGAATCCGAAAACGCAATAAAAAAAATTCTGTCCGTCCGCCGTACGCCGTACTTAGTACCTACTTTTCTTAGTTACCATGAACCAAAATCGACGAAATTCGGTTTATAGGTCCCGTTTGGTGTCTAGTTGGTCCTCAAAGCTCGGCTTTACTGTCAGTCATCTCTAAGGGTTCGAAACACAGGGGTTGAAATCTCCAGGACGCAGTTATCTCGAATTTTTTTACAGTTTTAATTAGTTGTTCTCGAACTTAGGAGTTTTTTAAGACCACCCGGAGCATTGTACGTACCACGGGGAGCTCGAGGGTATTGACGCAGAAAACAGTGATCTATGCAGAATGGGCATGTATAATGGTAAATAATAAACCTTTGGTTAATAATTTGCAGCGTTTTTTATTGCATTTTCGGATTCTACATACCTTGAAACGTAAACCATACACTTTTGAGGGGGGGGGGGGGGGGGGGGGGGGGTTAAAAATTGTTTTTTCATGCTCGATTCCAAAGGTAACCAAAAATTTCTGTCCGTCCGCCATACTTGGCACTTTTTTTAGTTACCACGAACAAAAATTTACAAATTTGGTTTATAGGTACCGTTCGGGGTCTAGTTGGTCCTCGAAGCTCGGCGTTACTGTCAGCCATCTCTAAGGAGTTCAAAATAGGAGTTGAAATTTTCAGAACGCCGCAGCTCGAAAACTTTCAATAGAAGGGTATGGTTTTTTTAACGTTTTTAAATTGATCTTGAATTGAAGAATTTTTTGAGACCACCCGGAGCATTGTACGACCGGCAAATTATTACACAAAGGTTTATAATTTCTCTTATGATTCATGAATAACTACAAATAATTAATGGTTGAATTATTGAATCCCACGCATTTGTAGGGAACTTTAATTCCGGGGCCGGCTCCAGTACTCGATTTAGGCCCGGTTCAAAAAACATCTGTAACCATGATAGTTACCTAACCCTGGGGCTACTTTCGATTTTTCGGTAACCCTGGGGTTCCCAGCAGGAGCGTTCAAAAAAGTTTTCTAAGGTAAGGTTACCTTGATAGAATCGATTATTTGGGTAAGCCTGGTAACTTCAAATTTAGCCATGGATACTTCACGAGAAATCCACGTCAAACCGCTCATGGACGCTATAAATCCATGAAGTTTGATTCATGGATAATATAGTTCCATGGAATATCGGTGTATAAAGCAACTTTTAGGCAACACTGTTGCCCATTCTAACCTAGAAACCTATATCCCGTGACTTCATCCTAGCATGATATTTAATAAATCCGTACTCTTCAAGTGCTGTAGTAATCGATCCTAGCAACAAATATTGCCTTTACTTAAAATACTTTCTATGTTTTTTAATTGCGTGATTTGTAGCAACTCCTAGGTGTACGTTTATTCGGCGTTGCACCTGTTTGATGGAAATTTAAACGGGGGTATGTGGGGGATAATGTGGGGTAAATCACACAGACGTGTTAGGAACAAGGATACCTATATTTGTATTCACTACGTAATGATTCAAAATATGCGATGAATCTTGAACGAAAGTCTTCACGCCCTTCAACGCTGCCACGTTCCCCAGGGTTATTGAACATAGTTTCATCCAAGAGATGCTGAGTACCGTCGTCAACATCAGGTAGTTATTCCTTTAACATGATTGCGATGTTGTGGAGAACTGCCTGCGTTCTGCCGTAGATATTTGAGGGCGTATTTCTTCGTATCTCGTCGCTCGCATAATAGTTATAACGGTTCATTATTACCACAATAATGCAAAATAGGACGGGATCTGAATGGTGCAGCACAAATAGGAAAACCAAAAACAATGAGCAGCCATCTTCGTTTTGAGAGTAACCATGGTAAACTTCTTGTAACCCCTCGTATAGCTGGGGTTACGTACCCGTGGTTAAGTTTTCGATGTATCGCACTAATGATCGATTACTGAATTTTTTTGAACGCCACTTTCGTAACCATGGTTGGGAAACCTTAAGTTAAACTTCAACCCCAGGGTTACACTCTTTTTTGAACCGGGCCTAAGGGCTTTCCTGTGGGAAGCTCGAGGGTACTGAACACAGAAAACAGTGATCTACGCAGAAGGGGCATCAATACTGGTATCTACCTTCATCCCACTGCCACAACACATAATTTACAAAATGTGGCAGCTGATAGGTAGAAATGAATCAAACTGAAGTAATGTCGGCATCAAGAAATTGCAAGCTTGGCATGAAGGTGCGGTACGTTTAGAGCGTCTTGCCTGTCCAAGTCAGCTGAGTGACTTGCGGCCGATATTTGTTTCCTACTGCCATACCCTTCGGTGGAATACTAGCCATCCTACTTCCTATTGTCATACTAGCTGTTTCAGTGACGACTGATCCCTCCGAAAGATATGGCCATGTTACTTCTTACACTAGCGGAAATAATCCTTTAGATTTAATACAAGATATTTTTCCTGTTAAACAAGAGGGAATGAAGCCTCTGTGTGACTGCTGGGTAAGGTTGACAAAGTGGGTCCACGCCCTGATCAGATGAGTAAACTCAGAGCCACTTTATCGTCCTCACTCAGCAGTGCCACTTTATCGTCCTCACTCAGCAGTCCCACTGAGGATTCATTCCAAATTTGGGCCTCATGGACTGAAAAGGGAAGAAATTGCACTTAGAGCTCACTCAGCTTATGCGAGCGTGGACCCACTCCGTCATCCTTACCCAGCAGTCCCACAGAGCCTTCATACCAGATTTGAGCCTCATGGATTGAAAAGGGAAGAAATTACTCTCCGAGCTCATTCAGCTGATCAGGGCGTGGACCCACTTTGTCACTCTTACCCAGCAGTCCCACAGAGCCTTCATACCAGATTTGAGCCTCATGGATTGAAAAGGGAAGAAATTACTCTCCGAGCTCATTCAGCTGATCAGGGCGTGGACCCACTTTGTCACTCTTACCCAGCAGTCCCACAGAGCCTTCATACCAAATTTGAGGCTCGTAGGTTGAAAAGGAAAGAAATTGCTCACAGAGCTCGCTCAGCTGATCAGGGTGTGGACCCACTTTGTCACTCTTACCCAGCAGTCCCACAGAGCCTTCATACCAAATTTGAGCCTCGTAGGTTGAAAAGGACAGAAGTTACTCTCAGAGCTCACTCAGCTGATCAGGGCGTTGCCCCACTTTGTCACCCTTACCCAGCAGTCCCACAGAGCCTTCACACCAAATTTGAGCCTCTTAGGTTGAAAAGGACAGAAGTTACTCTCAGAGCTCGCTCAGCTGATCAGGGCGTTGCCCCACTTTGTCACCCTTACCCACCCCAAGGGTGGGTATTGTTAATTCAGATTTGGGACAGCCGGCGCATTAGGATCACTACAACGGAAGTGATCAAACCACATGGGAATGCACCCCGCTGTGCTTACCACCATAACCTCCTCACCTCCATAGCCACCAGTTCTGAAAACTAAGGCTATCTTATACCAAGTTTGTAATATCAATTAAACGGGAAGATAGTAACATATCTATAGTAACGGGAAGATAGTAACATGTCTATAGTAACGGGAAGATCTATCTTCCCGTTTAATTGATATTACAAACTTGGTATAAGATAGCCTTAGTTTTCAGAACTGGTGGCTATGGAGGTGAGGAGGTTATGGTGGTAAGCACAGCGGGGTGCGTTCCCATGTGGTTTGATCACTTCCGTTGTAGTGATCCTAATGCACCCGCTGTCCCAAATCTGAATTAACAATACCCGCCCTTGAGGTGGGTAAGGGTGACAAAGTGGGTCCCCACCCTGATCAGCTGAGTGAGCTCTGAGAGTAATTTCTGTCCTTTTCAACCTACGAGGCTCAAATTTGGAATGAAGCCTCTGTGGGACTGCTGGGTAAAGTTGACAAAGTGGGTCCCCGCCCTGATCAGCTGAGTGAGCTCTGAGAGTAATTTCTGTCCTTTTCAACCTACGAGGCTCAAATTTGGAATGAAGCCTCTGTGGGACTGCTGGGTAAAGTTGACAAAGTGGGTCCCCGCCCTGATCAGCTGAGTGAGCTCTGAGAGTAATTTCTGTCCTTTTCAACCTACGAGGCTCAAATTTGGAATGAAGCTTCTGTGGGACTGCTGGGTAAAGTTGACAAAGTGGATCCCCGCCCTGACCAGCTGAGTGAGCTCTGAGAGTAATTTCTGTCCTTTTCAACCTATGAGGCTCAAATTTGGAATGAAACCCCGGCAACCTGAGCTATGCAGGTTTACTGTAACAAACGCTATGCTTCATGAATATAAACAAGTAATTAACTCTACAATGACACTTATTTGGCTACAGATCTTCACACTGGGGTGTAGACCACCCCACCTTTAAAAAATGCTGATAGTTATATAAAACGACTACATAAATGGTAAATTTTAGTTATTACCTAGGGTAGGTATAAATAACAAGAAGGGGATAAAAAGTGTTCGTACAACATGATTATCATATTTTGCAAGAACGAAATAACGAAATGATTTACTCATTGAAATCAAGTTAAAAGCTGTTTCAAAAATAATTATTATAAAATTCCAAGCACCTTTTTTTAAAGTTTCCAGGGGTTTTTTAAAACTAAAATATAAACCAGAAAACAGAAACTAAACGAAAAACGATGCAAATTATTACCCAGCGGTTCATCAAGTTACGTTAGTGCCTGTAAAAAAATACCAAAGATTCTTCAAATGAAATAATATCAGAAGTGTATTTTCTGATAGAGGGCATTAGAATCAATAATCACTAGAGAAACACTGATAAAATACGATGCAAAACACATTGGGGTGTAGAGAAGACCAAATATGAAGTTGATTTTGACTAAAGAGTGAAGAATTGAGGTTGTAACGAAGGTTCAGCTCCCAAAATTCATTTTTTGTGAGTCAAAAACCTAGGAAATTGTCTCAAACCACCATAAATTTGTATAATAACACTAGAAGTAGTACCAAAGGGTGAATCAATACAATTAAATGGCACTAACGATGATCAAAGATAATTTGTCAAAAATAGGAGCCTAATTCGAGTTTTTTGGGGCCAAAATTGGTGGAAACCATCGAAAACAGCCATTTCAATTATTGCACATGAAAGAAACAATAAATAAACAGTAGGTAACATTTCTGTAGGTATGTCCAGTAGAATAATAAACTCATGTGACGAGGACTTTGCAGCGTATTCTTTATTGCGGAATAAAGAGCTTGGACTTTGGTTTTGACTTGGACGATATTTAACTCAACGTACGGTTTAAAAAATCAGAATTGGTGCCAAAAAATGTCAATATCATCAAACGAAAGGACGATTTAGTTGGTCAGAATTTAGGATCATTTATAGGGGTACATTTTAAAATTTAAGGGTAAAAATCGCTCAAGTGAAATTTCCACCGGTAGGTATGGGAACATAAAATATTGATCGGAATCAGCGCCAAAATTTCCTTCAAGAATGGTCAATCAAACATTAAACTATTTTATAGGTATAAAACTTGGTAAAAATCTGTTAAAATTTTTAAAACTTCAGGTTTTAGGGGCAAGGGCCCATCCGGAAGAAATCTCATACACGGACGTAATACTTCGGGTAGCAGAACCTGCAGACAAAATTGAAAATTTGGTTGATAACGGCGGTGCACTGACTGTAACGTCCCCTTGTAAGCTTCCTTCTGCCTACCCAAGTAAGTAGGTATCAATTTCATAAAACTGGCATTCACCCGTTCTGGCAGTCCAGAAACCACTGAAATTCATGTTGATGAAAACGGGTTTGAGGTCAACACTACAATTTCTTGTCTTCCTGGTGCACAACTAACTTACTTCTACAATTAGAGGTTCTACAATTATTACAGGCAAATGGAAATGTAAACGGCACGATAACGAAAATATTGAGTAAAATTACGGTTAGGTTAACTTACTTTGTCAGAAGTAATCTTGGAGTTAGAAGCTGGTCTACACAGTAATAACAAACTTTTACTCCGCCCGGAACACGGCAATATGTGCGTTGTTCTTTTTCGTACTGACATCGTGCGCACAGAACACATTTACAAAAAATATTTTACTTGAATTCGCGAGGGCTGCACGCACGCCCGTAGTAAACAATCAGGCACGGTATCACTGTTATCACTGTTATCAGTGTTATCTCCAGTGCTGCCGGATTCCCTTTTCTGAATTTCCCGCTACAAGATTCAAAAATATTCCGTTTTAACAATTAATAATAATAATAAAAACCATTTATTGTGAAAAGGCCCATTGGCCCATTGAACACACACGAATTACAAAGGTCAAATTACAAGGAGTGAAAGGAAAAATACATAATTAGTAACACTGTCAAAATTTAGAACAAAATAATTTTTTTTTTCCCTCAGATCTGACCAATATATTCCCATTTTCCCCCCACTCCTATTTTATTTTAGGACGTGCTAAAAAAAGGTCATTTTTTCATTAAATTTTCCGTTATTATTTCCACTACTATTTGATGTTTAATTTCCACAAGAGATTGATGTGTAATTCAATAACTGGGTACTAGGCATTCATCTTCCGGTCTTTATTTTGTATTTCACAGTCTTTACACACATACGGACATATTGTTCCTTCCGTTTTCGAGACCTATATAATATAATTATTTTGTATTGGGGCTAGTTCTTTTTTTGTTTAATAGAAAACGTCTGCCAAGTCGGGTAGGCAGTGTAACTTCATCATCTATATATATATGTAATACCAATGGAAAGACGTAATATTGTTCCTGCAGTCCTTGTGTTTGCGCTTGCGCAGACGAAAGTTACTATCCAGTTGATAAATGGAACCATCCGACACCTAGCCCCCACCTAACCTCCAAACCTCAGCGCACTACGACAAGTTCTAGGGTAGTTAGTTATGGGTTCTACTAGGATTTCACGTTTGCGCATGCACAGACGTTAGTTGCAGCACTCTAGCAATGACTTTAATATGGGAATATCTGTGGCCCAACCCTCACCTACCCTCCAAACCTCATCTCTTCTCAACTATTTCTAGGGTAGTTGTGGGCTCTAGGAGGATTTCACGTTTCTGCATGCGCAGTCTAAAGTTACTGCACTTTTTCAATGAATTTGATATGGGACCAGCTGTGCTCCAAATCGCGCCTGCCCGCCAAATTTCAGCTCACTGTGATCGTTTTTTCGGGTAGTTATAGGCGTTACAAGGAATGGGCAAACCTTTCGTGTTTGCGCTTCCGCATCCAAACGTTACAGTCCAAATATTATGATGAAATCGATATGAAACCATCGATATGATACCATTCTGCATCTACCTTCCAACTTTCAGCTCTATTTGACAGTTTCTTGGGTAATTATGAGGTTTTCGAGGATTTCACTTTTGCGCATGTGCAGACGAAAGCTGCAGTATTTTTTTAATGAATTTGATATGGATCCATCATCTGTGGCCCGACCCGCACCTACCCTCCGAATTTCAATTGATCACGACCGTTATATGGTATAGTTTTGCCCGGAACAAGGATACGAATTAAATCACTCGCGAGGAAGTTGTGGAAACCCATTTTTAATAAAAACGGAGGTACAAGTATGTTATAGCCCCGCCAATATCGATTGTATCGATTATCTCAAATACATCGATCCTTGTGGTATCGATGACGTGTATCAGACAAGACGGTGGGTGTGGTGTACAAGTTTTAGGTGCCTAGAAATTGAATGTAAGAGACTTCGATCTCAAAGGTGCAGTCCGCATTTTGAGTTCTGATAGCACATTGGCCGCACACGACGACCTAACGCTTGAGGCTCTGAAATCGAAGCACCCCTGTCCTTCAAGGGTCCTTACCTCCCCTGACCATCCTGGGGACGACCATCCCAAACTCTCTGTGACTGATGGCGAGGTTCGAAAGGCTATAAATAGCTTCCGCCCAGGCTCTGCTCCCGGAATCGATGGTATGCGGCCTCAGTATTTGAAGGATATGATTTCAGCGTCGGCGGGGGATGCGGGTGACCGGGCACTTACTGTCATCACCAGATTATGCAATCTCATATTGACCGGGAAAGTTTTGGAGGAAGTAGCTCCCATTTTCTTTGGCGCTTCCTTGTGTGCGCTCAACAAGAAGGGGGGAGGAGTTCGTCCTATCGCAGTGGGTTGTGTGTTTCGCCGTCTTGCAGGGAAATTGGCATGCACCAAGTCTATTGCCAGCATACAAAATGCATTACAGCCTCACCAAGTGGGCGTGGCAACCAGCAGAGGTTGCGAAGCCGTTATACATACTGTGCGGAGATATGTCGCTGACCCAATCAACCAGGGTAAAGTACTGTTGAAAATCGATTTTGCAAACGCCTTCAATTCAATCGAGAGGGATGCCATGCTCAAAGAGGTCAAGGCTAAAGTGCCTGACATGTATCCATTCATGTTCCAAGCATACAGGAATCCCTCCCAACTGTTTTTTGGCAAGCACGTGATATCCTCTGAAGTCGGTGCGCAGCAAGGGGACCCATGTGGCCCAACCATTATTAGCCTCACTGTTCAACCCATTGTTGAATCATTGGAGTCGGAACTCAATGTCTGGTATTTAGACGACGCCTCCCTGGCAGATGTCCCATCAGTTGTTTTGAGTGATCTAGAGCGAGTAACGTCCATGGCGACAAGGTTGGGTCTGGTGGTGAATACCGACAAGTGCGAACTTTATTTCTGCTCCCAAGTAGTGGATGAGTCACTCTCACACCAGTTTCAAGCATTATGCCCTGGGATCAAAATTATAGCTCCAGAAGTGATTGAGGTCTTAGGTTCTCCCTTGTTTGAGGCTGGATATGCACGTCGTTTCGAAGCCCGTCTGGAACAGCTGAAGCTCTTCACTTCCCGACTAAGGAAGGTAAACCCTCATGTAGCGTATTTTCTCCTGAGACACTGTCTCTTTATCCCAAAATTGACCTACTTCGTTCGGACTTGTGCTCTTTGGAAGTTCCCCTCTCTGCTCAACAACATAGACTCGCACCTTCGGGACTGCTTGGGGGGGTTGCTCAATATCTCCATGGAGGAACAGGAGTGGGTCCAAGCTACACTTCCTGTTTCTTTGGGGGGTTTGGGAATACGACGTATTGCGGATATTGCACTGCCTGCTTTCATAGGCTCCTGCTGGGGGGCTAAGGGACTCGTGTCTACCCTGTTTCCTAATTTGGACAACGATGCTCCCTTTTGCCTTTTGACTGAAGCTATGGAAGCTTGGGATGAGGTCAATACGGAAACTCCAACCATAAGGGATTCGCAGAGGTGCTGGGACACCATTAATCTTACCCGCCTGGTGAGGGATATGTCGTTTGATTCTGATAGGGATAGAGCCCGCTTTGTTGCTCTGCAGGAGGCGGAGTCTGGGGCATGGTTGCAGGCGTTTCCCTCACCAAACATTGGGACAGTCATGGATTCTCAGGATTTCCAGGCATGCATCGCTCTCCGTTTGGGCTGTCGTCTGTATCAGGAGCACGTCTGCATCTGTGGGTCCGCAGTCGATGATGCAGGGGTACATGGCTTGAGCTGCGCCAGGAGCAAGGGCCGTTTGTCCCGGCATAATGAACTAAACAGGATTATCTATAGGGCACTCGCTTCAGCAGACATCCTCTCAGCTCTGGAGCCCAGTAATCTGAGCCGTGATGACGGAAAGCGCCCGGATGGTGTTACCCTTGCACCTTGGTCTAGGGGCCAACGCCTTTTGTGGGACGTCACCTGTGTGGATACCTTGGCGCCTACCAACTTGCCTAGAACTTCAACGACAGCAGGGACGGCGGCTGAATTGGCTTGTAGGAAAAAACGCTTCAAGTATTCTCGGCTAATAGCTTCCAACTTCACCTTTAGGGGTCTCGCCTTCGAGACCCTTGGCCCATGGTGTGCGGAGGCTAAGGAATTCGTCGCAGAGGTGGGGACCATGCTGAAAGCAAAATCAGGGGACGCCCGGGCCAAGGCCTTCCTCGTGCAGCGTATTTCCCTTGCTATCCAGCGAGGGAATGCTGCAAGTGTGCGGGGCACCTCTCCTCAAGCCTTTGGCATTGATGGACTCGAAGAAATTCACAGGCTGTAAACTGGGGAAATTCAAGTGGAGTTCACATCTCGGTACCTACACATACCTTCTTGAGCTACGACTAATTCCTGTTATTGGACATTCAATTTCTAGGTGTACAAGAAGTTTAGTTCCCATTCCGCCGCTCGCATTGTCAAGCGATCTGGATGATCGCTAGCGCTCGCATCTCAAAAAAGATAAACAATCCCAGAAACTATCCCGTGAATGAGCAGGTTGTTTGGGACTTCTGAATAGATGGTACAAGTATGTTATAGTCACTCTTATTTTTTGGTGTCCTTACAATGGTCTTCCCGTATTCATTTTGAAAGTTGATATCGGCACCCGGGATGTAGGCATCGGGACGCCATATTGAGCCGTCATCGATACCACAAGGATCGATGTATTTGAGATAATCGATACAATCGATATTGGCGGGGCTATAACATACTTGTACCAAAACGGAGTTATAATATAACTCCGATTTTATTTTATCCAGAACAAGGAACACACCACAGACAGACACATCAAGGAACATATATATATTAAATATATGGTATAGTTTCGCCCGGGACAAGGAATTCACCACGGACATACCTACACATCAAGGAACATAATTATAATAAATATATCATGTTCATATATATTTAATATTATTATGTTCCTTAGGTCCTAAAAAAAAAAAATTATAATGATAAAATAAAATCAGTAAACGTATTTTATATTAAGGTATTAGGTACTTTCATGCCATCTTTAAAAAAATACCTACCATCATCATCAAGGAACTTCATATGCGTAATTGCATAAAAATAGTTTATGAATGACTAAATCAATACAAAACAAGGTATAGATTTGCAGTGACAAGATAAGTAAGACATATGTAGGTAAGTATGTATGTATGTGTCTGCTTACCTATAAAATAGTACTACACTGAGTTACCTACACAAACAGGCGAGGTACTAAATTTAGCTAAATGAAAACTGAATTAGGAACTGAACTATACCACTACAACCCTATCACCATAACTTCGAAATCACAAATTACTGGTTTTCTGTCTCTTTGGTTGAACCACCTACCTTGACAGTGAAAATTTCCCCGAAATGCCTATTTTTCTCGACGGGTTCTGGATTTACCGCCATTCTGCAGCGCTGGTTATCTCTCAATCTGTAGTTCAACGGTTTTTCGGCAGAAGGGATGTGATTATAGCTTTGTTCCAGCCAGTCAGTGCGGTTGAACCGAGCATGCACAGTAGTGATTTACTAGTCAACCACTGTTCCAGCCAACGAACCTAGTGCAACCTTGGTTGACAACCGCTGTTCCAGCCCACCAGTACGGTTCAGTCGGGTTGAACCACGGTTCGACCGTCACTTGCGTGGGGTTCAGGGCTGTTGGTTGGGAGTTCCTATAACCACATTTGCAAGGTAACCTCATAGGTCAAGCATAGGTAACCTTACAAATCTAATTTTGCTTTCGCTCTCTCGGAATTTTTTGTGCGGGTCAATAAATTTTTTTGCTCTCTGAATTGTGTGGGTTGGAACAATGGATTTTTTATCGCTGTTAATGGACGATGTTGACATCAAATTTGACAATTGGGCGGAAAATTTGATTGATGACAGCGATTGTGAATTGGAAATGTGGCTAGCGGAAGAGCAAAGGTGTCGGCCAAAAAACCAAAAAGAAGGTGGTGGTCAACAGGGGTTGACCAGAAGCCGTTCCAACCGAACCTTAACCAGTTGGAACCACGGTTCGAACCCTAATCAAGAAGGCAGCGGACCGTGGTTCGACCACTCTTTTTGGCTGGAACGAACCTAAGAAGGCAGCGACCACTCTTTTTGGCTGGAACGAACCTAATTTTTTGCCAACGTTTTTTCCAAGATGTGGATTTTTCCCCATATGCATGGAGTGAAGTTGTAGTGAGTTAGAAGAGTCGTAATTAATTTGTTCTTAGGCGGAATAAAACTTGTGGAAATAAATCAAAATAAATAGCTAAAGTAAAATCATTGTAGAGCTGGCATTTGAAATAGTGCTGGAGTGGAGTGGGGAGTAATGGAAGTATTGCCTGACCTGCTTGTTGCAGCGGTTTTGTGTTTGTTGTGATGGCCAACCTGCACCCTGATATCGCTTCATCAGCTCGTCAGCTGATCTTCACCCTGTTCTCTGTGTCTGTGAGTCTGTGTCGGCTATCTCTTCTCAACACATCGGCAGTTTCTCATGTTTTGTTGAAAAGTAGTTATTTTTCTCGAGCAAATCATGTTGAATTTTCATCGCGTCGCGGATCGTTCCTGTTTTGTCGCGTTTTAAATTGTCGAATATCACTTTAGAAATTAATCCGCAATACGATTTCGTGATGGAAATCACATTGGAGAACGTGGAAAGCGCGTTGACGCAGTTCTATCACACAAACTCCGCTCTGCAGGCTGAGGCTCACCAATGGTTGACTGCTTTGCAGAACTCTTCGAATGCTTGGGCCTTCGTCTGGGAGCTCCTTCAGCCCAATCGGGTAAATAAAGTCTGTTGTATGTTCAAGTTTACATGTCAAAATTATAGGCTGATCGTCCAGTTGGGTGGAACTCCAGAAAACGGCAGTTGACAGTTCTGACATCACGTCACAACATCCTACTAAGTACACAAAATTTACAAAAAATATAATAAAAAAACAATATCGCACTTTATATTGAAAGTGTGTTATAGGTATTATATTTATCCATACCGGTTCCTTCACACTTTACACGCTGAGTTTCCAGCACTGCGCATTACGTACCTAGCACTACCTTCACATTACTGTGTGCCACCTACGAAACAATCGCTAAATCAACATGTTTCACAAGTGTTGCAGTCCTGAGAGCCCGCTTGCTCAATTCAACGAAGATGTTTTCAACAAATTTCGTGGACACATTTAACCAATTTATTATTGTTGACAGGTTATATGTATTTACTAGCACTTATACCTACCCGGCTACGCTTGAACACTTCGGAAACATTCAGGCAGCCACACAACAAAAAACGCTGCAAAGTAGGTACTTGTCACATGGGTTTATTATTCTCCTGGAATAGGTACGTACAGAAATTTCGGCTGTTCATTTATAGTTTCTTTCATGCTGTTTTTGATGGTTTCCACCAATTTTGGCCCAAAAAACACGAATTAGGCTCGGCTTTTTTTAACAGATTATTTTTGATCATTGATAGTACCACTTAATTGTCTTGATTCACCTGTTGATACTACTTCTAGTGTTATTATACAAATGTATGGTGGGTTCAGACGATTTCCCATGTTTTTGTCTAATAAAAAATGAATTTCGGGAGCTCAACCTTCGTTACAACCTCAATTCTTCACTCTTAGATCAAAATCAACCTAATATTCGGTCTTCTCGCCCTAAAAAACGTGGAAAACGATACCTCACAAGCTCATGTTTACTAAAACCTCAAAAATCCCTCGAAAACCCCCCGTTTTTACACCCATTTTTCTTCTGTAACGTCCATGTGTGTATTCCGATCGGGCTTCTGTTTTTCGGAGCACAGCTAGGACCCAAATGTGTTCCCAGATGGGGACCCAAACTGTGTGCGGACGATTTTCGACAAAAATTTAACGTAAATTTAAGGCTGCAACTTCGTTAGAATCTCAATTTTCCTCTCTTCAGTCAAAATCGACTTCGTATTCGGTCTTCTCGTCCCCAAAAACATGGAAAACGATACCTCAAAAGCTCATGTTACTAACATGTTACTAAAACACAAAAAGTACCTGTTTTTATACCCATTTTCACTTATTTGAACACCCCTGTGTGTATTGCGATCGGGCTGCAAAGTTTCGGGACACAACAAGGGCCCAAATGGACCATGTGTGCGAAAGAACGAATTTTTTAGACTGAAAATGAAACCGGTACACGTGCTACGGCGGACGGAAATTGCATTTTTGGAATCTGCGCACCTTGAAACGTAAAAGAAAAACATTTTGAGGGGGTGTTATAAAAATTGTTGGCTGAGCGAATACATTGAATACATTCACAGAATAACAAACCAAAACGCTGCAGAGTCTTATTATTCTATTGGACATACCGACAGAAATGTTGGCCGTTCATTTATTGTTTCTTTCGTGTGTGTCGTGATTCCCTCACAGAAACCACTCCTGTAATATTACGAGATAATTAACCATATAAATGCGGAGAACTTTGAGCTGGTCAACATCGAGGGTATTCCCCAACCCTCAACGGTCTTTACGGCCGATTGTGGACTGGGGAGGGGTGGAGAAGTGCTTATAAAACTAGCCCTTCTGGCCCAGCTCTTCATTTGACGATCCGACCTCCGACTAGCGACTTCTCTCTCGATCCGTTCTCTCTCGCCCTCTCTCTATCTCTCTCCTTTCCTCGCACATGCTGTGGTGAAAACCGCGGGGTGCACTCCCGGTATCTGCTGTGGTGAAAACCGTGGGATGCCTCCTTTTCCACTAATACCTGCTGTGGTGAAAACCGCAGGACACCTCACTCTCCACTAGTACTTGCTGTTGTGAAAACCGTATTAGCTCCAACATCCCAGGCGTCTGCTGTGGAGAAAACTGCGGGACGCCTTCCTCTCCACTAGTACCTGCTGTGGTGAAAACTGCGGGGTACTAGCTACCACATCCCAGGCGTCTGCTGTGGTGGAAACCGTGGGGAGCCTCGCCCTGTAGCGCCTGCTGTGGTGAAGGATTCAGGTATCCGTTCTGCCACCAACGTGTTAAAGTGATGCAGAAGCGCTCCAAGCATATTTGAGTTGAACCGCTCCGTGATTACCTCATACGTCATTTCAAGCGGGAACTCAGTAATTCAGATTTCACACTCGTTTTTTGCCTAGCCTTTCCCACATAACCACCTCATTATGTGGTAGATAAGTGTTCGTTTAATTCGTTCGTGTGTCAATATGTTTTCGTATTGTTTCACAGTCGTGTGAAGCCCAATTCTTCGCTGCCACAACTCTTCACACAAAGCTGATGAAAAACTGGACGGAAGTCCCGGAAGATCAGTATGACAATCTCAAGCAAAGGATTTTGGAGACGATCGTGCTCTACTCGTCAGGACCCAAAATCGTGTTGAATCGACTCTGCATTGCTGTAAGCGCACTTACGTTATTGAACCCATTACGCCCCACAACGTTCAAGTTCCTATTTATCCAGTCTTGAAGATATCCTGATGAAATTTTCAGGGGTTGTTATTCTTATAAGTAAATTTCTGTCGTTGAACTTTCGGAGATACGAACTGCTAGATACGACATGAGGGAAACAAAATTACCTACCATGGTCCAAAAAACGCTTCCAAGTGCAAGTTAAATTTTGGCTTCAGTATCCTGAAACTCTGCGACTTAAATGTGTATCCGTAATACTACACACCTGGTAAAAATTTCATTCTAATCCATTAATAGAGAGTTTTTGCAAGCCACTTACGTGCTACTTAGACCCACCTCCTGACGTCAGGGTATGTGACCTTGAGGATACGTATAACGTGAAACTGCCCACGTCGGCGGCCTACGTAGGACTTGCGTTGCACGCCAACGTGATGCGTAACCATCGCCAAGTACGCCTTCGCCAAAGCTACGTACAACGTTAAAAAAAAGATTAGCCTCTTGGAATTGCTCGTTCTAGACCAGCGTCACGTAGGCTCTAACGTACTGGCCTGCAGAAACTCTCATATTTGAGACCGATAAATAGGAGCATAGCTGTAGAAAAATTTGACTGATTGAAATCAAACTTGGCTGACTGTTCATCCACTTGTTTCTGTCCGCTATTCTGTTACTTCCATCTGTTGTATCCACCTTTCCAGTGGCTTCAGCAAGTAGTTATAACCTCATTTTTTATTTATAACCTCCCTTTTTGAAGATCTCTCCCAACTTCAACAATTTTTTTCAACCTATTCCCGTTTTTATTTTTTCGATTCAGTATATCGTGTAGACAAATATAAACAAATATTTAAAAATCTCCCCCTCCCCAAATGCCTTCACCCCTCAGTTTGTTCTTGTAACTGTGTATGCTTCACGGCCTATTACGCCTCGCAAAAATCCATTTCGAAACCCCGAACCTTCCTTATCTTTTTACAGCTTGCGACGTATCTGATCAGAACGTCTCCCAACCACTGGCGCCACTCTCTGGAGGACATCCTCTGCATCTTCAGGCCCGAGAACTTACCAAACATCCCGCCAGATCGCACGATTTGGATCCTTCTAGAAGTCCTGACTGTCATACCTGAAGAAGTTAGTTAACCAACCCTATTTCAACTCTCTACTGACTTAACCTGTGCAGTATAAGGTGTCCCAGGCATTGGAGATAGAAAACCCATGCAGAGACGATAGTCACAGTAGGATTTTGATGAAACCATACTACTTATACCTACTTATTATAATATTATTTTGTATATATTATTTAGTTTTTATTAGGGTTTTACTAGCTATGCCCGGCATGTGATGCAATGTCACCCATAGTGGGAAAGTGTTTGTCTTTCAGTTTTGTTTATTGAAGTGGTTTTTGGATACAATTTTTTTTTTCCGTCTGTTGCGTACACGAAATCAGGTTTTCCAATGCGTGCCAAGACTCGCGTGCCCAGATAGTAAAATGTTTCGTCTAATAAATTCAGAAGTCTTCGTAGTTGTGTGCACAACTCCCCAAAGTTTCATCTCAGTCGGATGAATGGTATAGGGACGCGTACAAGGCAAACAAAGAAACATTCATTTTCTTATTATAGTAGAAGTCGCTTAGTAAAGGAATAAGTCGGATATAAGAGTAGAAACAGTCAGGTCCCGATTGGCTGTATGTAACCTCACAGGGAACTAGCCTGTTATAGTGATCAAAAGGTCGTTTATAGTGAGCAATTTTTGAGTTTCTGGAGGGTCTAAAGGCGACAAAATAGGTAAAAGTGGCTGAAATCTCCGAAAATTTGAATATATATTCACCAAAGTGGTATTTGAATTGTGATTCACATCACACCAAAACGGAAGATAACTTTATCGGTTTTGATAGAAATTTCATCAAAATACAATCAAAAGTAGGTTAATTTTGGGGGGGTCACAGTTCGTCAGTATCTATAAAAATGGCTAAAATCACCACAAAGTATATATATTATACAGTAGAAGTCGCTTATAGAGATTGGTCACGTATAGTGATCATTTACTGTCAGTCCCAATCCAATCATTCTGAGCGACTTCTGCTGTTCATATAGATAAAGTGTTATAGTGGATAAAGTAGAAATCATAAACGGCTTTCCAGCAACTTGATGAATACTTACCATACCTTAAAAAAAAGTGAAATGTTAGTACAACACCTATGAACACCACTACTAAAGTGAAATGTCTGCAATCCACAGATAAGATGATTATATTGATCTGAGCAACCCATACAGTACTAAAGGATGTCCCTTGAAGCATTTCATCTCTCTGAGTGTGCGAGTTACCTACTCGATTAGGTACCTCATACGTCACTAGTCGCAATCACCTACATTTTTGACATATATTTTTGAGATTTCGAAAACGGCAATTGGATTTTCAGAATCAGTACCACTGGTTGTACCGACTACCTGTAATACCTTGTTACTTTTTGCCGTTAGAATATTTAGATAGCGGAAATCGGCTTCTTTTTCTCCTTCTTCTTCTTCTACTTCTTCTTCTTCTTCTTCTTCTTCTTGAGCTCTTTACGGCCTCGGCCGACTTCAGTACTCGATTTAGGGCTTTTCCGGGTAGGTATTGGCCACAGAAAACAGTGATCTACGCGGAAGGGGCAGCTATACTGGTAAATAATGAACCGTTGTGTAATAATTAGCAGTGTTTTTTCATACATATATACCAGGCTCTAGTTATTATTCTATTATGACATGTCTTGTCTCATTCTGTGATCATAATTTGTTTTCTGTTCAATATTCCAGTGGAGTACAATGTTGGTGAACTCAGTTCATAAGAACGCCGTCAAATTGGAAATGGAAAAAGCCACACCCAAAGGTACCTCACGACACAAATACCCGTAGTTTTCCAGAATTTCCACCAGGAGCACTAAGGGCCGGTTTCACCAACACGGATTATCCATAGTTCAATCTCGGCTGAGGTTTAAGCCATTGATTCTGAGAAAAGACAGTTTCACGAACGCCTAATCTAGGAATAACTCGCGCCAACGACGCATTAAGGTAATACCTCGTTTCAGGTGGTTTAAACCTCTGATCTACGGTTGATCTCCGATTCTCCGCCAGGCCATCGCCATTTTGAAATCTATTTTATCAGTGTTTTTCATACTTATAAACTTGCATCAACATTTAGTGTGATGAATCGTTTCATTGTAGTGTTTGAGTCATCCTCGGATGAAGATTTCAATGAACTTCTGGAAGTGGCCGTGCCCAGACGGTTATAATTCGCGAAAGGGTCGAGCATTTCCATAAGTGGGATGACGGTGGTTTTTTCACGAGGTTCCGCCTTCCCGAGGAAGGGATGAGCTTCGTGCTCGATGCAAGAGAAAGCCTAGTTTTCGAAACATAATGGTGAGTCCAACCAAAATGTGTAATAAATATAATTTTACTCCAAACCAGGTAGACAACAACGTCGGGCCCATCATTATTTATTTCTTCGAGTAGGTGAACAAACCTTCATAGTACGTGGTAGGTACTTGCAGACTGCGCTAATAAGTACATGTATAACTTCTTCTGCATACAGCGAATTATTGTAAAAAAGTAGATACCTTTTATAGAAGAGCCTAGGTAGGCTATCTATAATTTATTACAAGTGCAGTAGGCAGAATGGCAATCAGCTGTCTCGAAAGATGTAAGATGATCTTTTGTAGTAATGACAGAGTGGAGTCGAGTGGAAGTTCTCAGAATGACAGCATAAGGTGTGAGAAAAAATCGCGACTATTATACAGTTTAATGTCTTCACAACAATGGATGGCGGACAAAACGTAATTATCCATAGAAGAAATAGCACAGATCCACCACTCATGGATGAGCATCTCTCCTCCATGTCATCTGTAATACGGGATTTGTGTTTCTGGGGATAGCAATGCTGATGCAAACTGGACAATCTCCGCTTAAACCCAAGTTCGGCTAAACCGCGGATCAAAAACGTTGGTGAAACTGTCGAAGCTCTGAACCGCAGATCAAATTTGAATCCAGGATTTATTGATACCAGGTTTAAGCTGCGTTGGTGAAACCGGCCCTAAGACTCGGTAGTTCTCCGTAAAGGTTATTTTTTGAAATTCTGGTTGGTTTCAACAGTAATGGCCCTGCTGGAGAACCTGATGGAAATGAACGGAGCGAGCGGTGAGGTGAGGAACCAAGCGGTCAAAGCTCTGACGGCCTGGCTCCCCATCGGGAATCAGCCTTTGTCCGAGAACCTGAACCTCATCCAAAAGCTGGTCAATATCGTTCAATCCCAAGCATCGGATCCTCTCGAGTGAGTCGTACATTAACATCAATTCATCGAATTCTGTAACACACCTTTTGTGGTAAGCCAGCTTTGCAATGTGGAATAATCAAACAAAAAATAAACCTTCAGCTTACCACCAATTTATTTAAAACAGCTTTTCGCTCAACTGATGATGCTCAGAATTTGAGCGAAAAGCTTTGTTTTAAATAAATTAGTGGTAAATCCTCCAAGCAAATCTGGTCGAATTGTAAAAGCACGTGAGTGTGGCATGTGTGTAGTTTTTTAAACATCAAACCAGCGTTAATATTAACCAATTTTGATTTAAAAATAAAAAACGTTCGCTATAGCCAATGTCGTTGGTCCTTAAAAACGATTTCTGCAGTATTCAATTTCCATACTGAACACAGTAATAGGCTATGTCTGTTGATTATCTGCTAACTGACTTCGTTCTGTCCCGTCTCAGGTCGTGCGAATACGAGTTGGAAGCTCTCACGCAAATAGTTACAACCAACCAGCACCAGTACCAGCTTCGGCCGGTTCTTCAAGCAGTAGAAATGATTCTGCAACTCCATCAGCTCGTTCCTGCATCTGAAAATTCGGTACGTAGTTCGATGCGGTTCAGAATCATGTGAAGACAGCAGACCAGTTTTCGCACAATCGGAATAAATGAAATTTTGGAACCTGAAAGTAGGTTACTGCGGATTATTTAATTAGAATGACATTAATTTTTAATTGAACTAATTAATTTAAAAACCTGACACCACGTGATTCTGCGTTAAAAAAAAATGTATATATACAGCAAAATCGTGCGATATGCAGGGATTCGGAAAAGCAATGTTTCATACACGAATCTAAATTGCGCACGTTTCTACCATTAAAAAATCTAATGTCGAGTTATTTCATGAAATTTTGCGTGGAATTCGAATCTGCTGTAAAAATAGGGGTTCCTATTCGAAAAAATAATGTTTATGTGCATTACGCTCGTTTAGCGCCTGTGGAAGTGCGCGAAAATACGATTTTTTGAATTCTACTCAGATAAGTAAGAGGGTTTACCTTGAACTTTTTTAAAAATCTGCAGTAATGGAGGATATGACAGAGGATAACACCCGGGTGGTCATGCGCAGGTGTTCAGAGAAACAGTTTATGCAAAGTGTGAGAAATCCGGCCTTATTTGAAACAGTTTGTGCATGCACAAATCAAAATTGCTCAAATTTCTACCAGCAACAAAAAATTGAACGTCATCATTTTTTAATGAAATTGGTGTCGAATCCGAATCTGCAATGGGAAGTGGAGGGTTCTGTTTGGTGTGGAAAAAAAACAAACAATTTAAACATGTGGCTACATTACATAAATATTTAACGTCAAATATGATTACATATGATTTTTGAATTCTACTCAATTGCATTTTTTCTGTCTACGGTAATAGAGGATATAATCTAATGATGAGTGTTTGCATTAGGTGGGCCACCCGGTGTATCAGATAGCTAAGTTGGCTGAATCGATTAACAGTTTCAGTGGTCGTCTTTCGGGGGCAGACTTAGAGGTGGAGTCACCTTCAGGGGCCATTCGGGAGTAAGGCTCCACTGGAAGCGATACGGAGTGACCAAGTGACTGAGTGTATTCGTCCACACACGAGGTGACCGTGGCAATATACGTTCTGCCACTTATAATCCGTTAATCCCAAGTTCCAAATGCTACATTCTGTCACATATTTCTTGAAAAATAGTGCTACATTCTGCCATCTGAGTGAAAGGGAAAAATAACAGTTGAAATAACCGTCAAGTAGTACCTGTTAACGTTATTGATGTAGTTGTGTACCTGTTGCGAATATGTCAGAATAGTTACCGATAAGGGGAAGGGAAATCTCCCCGGGCGAAAGGGAAAAATAACAGTCAAGTAGTACCTGTACCTGTTAACTTTATTGATGTATTTTTGTACCTGTTGCGAATGTGTCAGAATAGTAGTTACCGATAAGGGAAAGGGAAAAATAGCAGTCAAGTAGTACCTGTACCAGCTAACTTAATTGATGTAGTTGTGTACCTGTTGCGAATATGTCAGAATAGTTACCGATAAGGGAAAGGGAAATCCCCCCGGGCGAAAGGGAAAAATAACAGTTGAAATAACAGTCAAGTAGTACCTGTACCTGTTAACTTTATTGATGTATTTGTGTACCTGTTGCGAATCTGTCAAAATAGTTACCGATAAGAGAAATATAGTCGTCAGTCACAGTCAAACACATAATCAACAACATTATCACAGTTGGTAAGAAATTTTTGCCCGTTCTCTCACTCTTTCACCAAATTCTACTCCGCTCAAACCTTCACCACGTTTTACCAATAATTCCCCTTCATATAGTTACTATATGTATAGTTCCTCATCAACGCGTTCATGGCAATGTTCGATTCCCGATACAGCAACAAAGGATAAAATGGATGAGTCGGTGGTCACCGTACCGCAGCAACTCCGAATCCGGTTGGGGGTGAAGGAAAACCTCCAGAAAATGTTACAACACTTGTACGTTTTATGTTTGGTATATCGGAAACCTTCAAAATAAGCAGTTAGGAGCCTAAACGTGACGGAACCACTCGTAACTGCTCTGTGACCGAGGAACGATCAACTAACTGAGCGAGCCGAGTCACAGGTGGCAGACGATTTGTTGACGTAGGTGACAGAGTGTAGGATGCGATAATTTCCTTCGGACAATAGAGAGGTGGCGGAGTGATTCACGCTCAGCGACTGATCCCATTGCGGTAAATTACATTAGGGGGCCTCCACTGCACTTGTATTTGAGTGATGTACGTGGGCGATACGAAGCGACGGGCGTCGGATCCCGTTGGGATCGGATTGGTCGCGTTTTGGAGCGATCACAGCTTCCATGGAACCCCCGTACTTCATTTCCATGGAACTGCAGGAGGACCCCAGTTCCCTCTTGTTGCTTACACAAAGTCGCCTGATCGCTCGGTATAGCTTCCAGTGGAGGACCGGCCTACAGCATAAGCTGGCCGTTTGAAGGATCAATTTTGAGGTGCAAATTCGGAAACAAAATCAGCCGTTTTGGGATCCAAAATCAGCCAGATTCATTTGATTTCTATGATTTCCAGGATTTCGTTGTGGGTGTGTACAGAGTTCTTATCGGCGCCGGAGAATCTCACTGTCACTTGCTCCTTGCCTGCTTTGCTTCAGGCGACACATGGCAGATTTCTGTTGCCACAGGTAACTCGACAACATTCATATACACCTTAGACTCCAAATTTTACAGTACCTACTGTAGATTAGATTAATTACTGGGACTGTGGAGAGGACCATACTCCCTCCGCCGCACCGAAACCTAGGCTTATTTTGCGGTTCCAGTACAGTTAAGGTTCTCACACACTATGCGGGAACAGGACAGGAAACCCCGTGGGATGTCGGTCGGCTGTCCCGTCCTGTGCCTACGCCCACACTAGGTAGGACGGTCCGCAACTCCCTTTCCCCCTCCATTCGCCATGCTCCCCGCGATTCAAGCGAGGGTGAACGTAGGGAAGGTAATCATTGGAAGGTGGAGGGGGAACGTCCCGTGACAGGCACAGCCGTTTTTCGCTTCGAGAGCGATCACGGCGTAACCCGTCCTGTTCCTACCCCATGCCGTAACCGCCGCGTCCCACCTAGTGTGCTTATCTCCATTCAAATACACAGAAGCGAAAAAATACGACCCCCTGTCCCGCGGCTGTTTCCTGTCCTGTTCCGCATAGTGTGTGAGAACCTTAGACTAACAAGGTTTCTCGGATAATCTTTTTTAAATGGGACTTTTTTTAAATTTAATGTTCACTTCGGATAGCAGTTTTAAACTATGATAGCAAGAACGTAACTATAAGTTACCTACGCCAAACCTTCGCTTTTCAATTTGATTTCATGTACAGTTCCTGCATAGATTGTTCAATAAATTATGGTAGTATAATGCTTTCCGTTGAGTTTAAGAAAGCTTTGAAACAGAAGACAGTGGACCAGTTCTTTGTTAAAAAATTATGTAAAAAGTTATTAGTTTTACTTGTTTCAAGTGTCTTAAACAATACTACGTAATTGTGGTACAAAACATAGTTTTTTAATACTAATAAACGAGAAGCCTGCTTTTATGGATTTTATTTTATTACACCGGATTGCCTTTGGTCCCAGTTAGGCCGGAAAAACGAGGTTTTAGTTAACTACTTATTGAAAGAATTGGACAAAAATGCGGAGTTGTCGCCCGTAAATGTCTCTGAGACGAATTAGAGTCACTTCCCAGTGCACTAGGCATCTCCAACAAAAGTGAAAAAACGCTGCAAACTCCTTGTCCCATGGGTTTATTATTGTACTATTGAATATACCTACAGAAATTTTGGCTGTTCCTTTATTGTTTCATTCATGTGCAATTACTGAAATGGTTATTTTTGATGGTTTCCACCAATTTTGGCCCCCAAAAACACGAATTAGGCTCGGTTTTTTGTCTTGATTCACTTGTTGATACTATTCTAGTGTTATTAAACCAATGTATGGTGATTTCAGACGATTTCCCATGTTTTTGTGTAATAAAAAATGAATTTCGGGAGCATAACCTTCGTTACAACCTCAATTCTTCACTCCGGTCAAAATCGACTTCATAATATTCGGTCTTTCCGTCCTTAAAAACATGGTAAACGATACCTGACAAGCTCATGTTCACTGAAAACCTCAAACCCACTCCTGGGTGTATTCCGATCGGGCTCCCGTGTTTCGGAACACAACTAGGGCCCAAATGGAGCATGTGTGTGAAAGACACATGATACACGTGATAAGCTGGACGGCGGACGGGACATTGCATTTTGGTTTATTATTCTGTGAATAATACACCTATGTATCCGCTCAGCAAAAATTTATTATAACACCCCCTCAAAATTTTTTCTTTTCCGTTTCAAGGTGCGTGGATTCCAAAAATGCAATGTCCGTCCGCCGTACGCCGTATCACGTGTACCGGCTTCATTTTAGGTCTAAAAAAGTCGTTCTTTCGCACACATGCTCCATTTGGGCCCTAGTTATTGTGTGTTACTGACGATGGTTTGATCACCGAAACCGGTATAACAGTGTTTTTTTTTTTGCGTTTTTCGTGTATTAGTGGAAATAGACTATTTTTCAATAACTCCGTTTTTCTTTGAAATGGGTTTCCACGATTTCGTCGCGAGTGATTTAGTTCGTACTAGTTGTGTCCCGAAACTTTGCAGCCCGATCGGAATAAGGGGTTTTTGGTGTTTCAGTAACATGAGCTTGTGAGATATCCTTTTCCATGTTTATAGAGCGAGAAGACCGAATATGAAGTTGATTTTGACCAAAGAGTGAAGAATTGAGGTTGTAACGAAGGTTATGCTCCCGAAATTCATTTTTTATGAGTCAAAAACCTGGAAAATTGTCTGAAATCACCATCAATTTGTATAATAACACTGGAAAAAGTGTCAACAGGTGAATCAAGACAATTAAATGGCACTATCTATGATCAAAGATAGTTAAAAAAAAAAAAAAGATGCGTGCCTAATTCGTGTTTTGGGGGCCAAAATTGGTGGAAACAATCAGAAATAGCCATTTCAATAATTATTGCACATGAAAGAAACAATAAATGAACAGCCAACATTTCTGTAGGTATGTCCAATAGAATAATAAACCCACGTGACAAGGGCTTTGCAGCGTTTTTGGAATCTACGCACCAAAACATTTTGAGGGGGTGTTACAAAAATTTTTGGCTGAGCGATTACATAGGTGTATTATTCGCAGAATAATAAACCAATAGAGTACTTCTCCACCATTTTGTAATATTTAAATTTTGTTGTTTCAGCTCTCCTCCATTCCCTTCTAGCTTGCACCAAGTCTCCGGGCTCCTATCCTACAACTGAAATGCAAAGTCATTTGACCTTCCCATTCTGGTACATGTTGCAAGTGAGTTTCAACTTTTCTCATATTCCTGTACAGTGCCTGTTATTTTATTTGGAGCTGAAATAGCCACTCATCGATTAGTATTGACCATATTCGTTACATTGCCTTGCCGCCATAATTGTCGTTTTTATGTAGCACACTTTTCTGTAGTAGCAGAGAAACTTTAATGATGATTTTTATTAATTAATCGACGTGATGTTGCAATTGAACAGCACAGGGAAGAAAGGCGACATTTCAAGTTTTTTTGTCGGAATTGAGTTCAGGATGGCAACACTGAGTGTTTGTACAGTGGAATTCGTTGCTGAAGTGGAGTGGGTGGGTAGGTCAGGGCTAGTAATCATCCCAAAGTTTACAATGAAGAAGTACAAGTACAATGAAGAAAGGCGAAAGGTACTTCATTGTACAAGTACAATGAAGTTCAAGTACAGGAAGAAAGGTGAAAGGTCCACAAGTAAAGTGAAGAAAAGGGAATGGGAGACAGGAAAGATCGCTGTTTCAAACCAAAACCATTATCAAGCGAAAAATGGCCAGATCTTCAGCATTTGAAGCAATTTTGTACTTCCGAAAAAACCAGAAATTGTATGTTTGCCGTACACAAACAAGAAAAAAGTGAATTATTCGTGTTCTCATCATTTTTTTGTTACCTAAATATAGTAAGGTTTTTTTTTCCATGTTTCATAAAACGATTTCTCGTCATGTTCATCCAACCAAATCTGGTTTACAAACTTGGTCTTGATTCAACTGTTGATACTACTTTTAGCGTTATGATAACTAATATGATTTATGATGATTTCAGACAATTTCCGAGGTTTTTGACTCATAAAAAATGAATTTTGGGAGCTGAACCTTCGTTGCAACCTCAATTCTTCACTCTTTGGTCAAAATCAACTTCATATTCGGTCTCCTTGCCCTAAAAAAACATGGAAAATACAAGCTCATGTTACTGAAACACCAAAAAAAAACCTATTTTTACCCATAACACCCCTGGGTATATTCCGATTGGGCTGCAAAGTTTCGGGACACAACTAGGGCTCAAATGGAGCTTGTGTGTGCGAAAGAACGAATTTTTTAGACCGAAAATAATGTAGATAATATGGATGATAGGCGGATGGCGAACGGGCATTTCATTTTTGGAATCTGCGCACCTTGCAACGCAAAAGAAAAAAATTTTTACGGGGTGTTACAAAACATTTTTGCTGTGCGAGTGCATAGGTGTATTATTTACAGAGTAATAAACCAAAATGAAACTTTTTCGTTCACAACGTTGCGTACCATTTCGCTTTTCTTCATTGTACATCTGTACTCTAGCTTGAATAAATCTCGTTTTTGCAAATTCTTTTGATATTTGTTCAAGCTTGCTTCTAGCAATACTCACAGGAAGTGCACCAACAAAATAATACCAAAATTAACGAGTTTGACCGGGAGTAGCGAATTGTGGTAGCAGAGCTATTTACCAACTAACAGAGCTAATGCGACCATATTGTGGATTGAAACACGCAAAGAGGCGCATTCAGTGTGGATCGGAATTCCACTTGTCCGGGATTCATCGGTTGTCCGGATTCGAGAATTGGTTTAATGGTCTTTCGAAATTTGCAGGATGACTTGATGACTCTGAGAGAGGTCGACATGAGAGCGGCGTCGCCTTACGTCGTGCCCGTCTACGAAGAGCTCTGCAGGGTCCTCCTCTACAAAAGCCATCAGCCGCCGGACGGAGTCACTCTGACGGCTTCGGAAGCCGAGCTGCTTCGAATATACCGCCAGGACATCGCGGACACCATTGTGAGTGTGTTTTGGATCATGGTGATTGCAATTTGGTTCTGGTGATACAGGTCTGTTTACCACTCCAGGGGCCCGTTCCTAAAGACTTTCACTCTTCACTCTGCACTCTTCAAGTCTACACTCTACACTTTGCGAACAAATTGCCGTTCCTAAAGAACGCCCTTGGTTTGAAGAGGAAGATTGATTGATTGATTGAATATTTTATTTTCCTGCATAAAAATAGGGCCATAAGGTCCTCTCTACCTTTTTTAAAGGATAGGTACATATTTTTAGAAGTGACAAGCGAAATAACATAATCAGTCATTTCAAAAATTATTTATAAAATAAAAGAAGGCTACTCTTCAGAACACTCTTCGTTTCGAGTAGAACTGCAGAGTAGGAGCGCGAAGTCTTTAGGAACAGAAATTCTTTTACTTCTCATAATTCGCAAAGTCAAGAGTACAAATGAAGACTTGCAAAGTGAAAAGTTGAAGAGTCTTTAGGAATGGGCCCCTGCTCTTGGTGAAATCTTGGGCAAGCCCTGACGGACGTGGTTTATCAGTTCTTGTCACCATCGATATTTGTTAGCGTTGTCACAATGACGTGCATCGCTGTAGTGTTGGCGGCACTGTTGGTCCGAATGGAAATGGTCGCTCCCCAGCACCCTCGCTCTGCAGCTACCTTTTTCTTCGCCATTACGTTTTCCGTCTTGTTCGAACAAGCTCTCACCTTTCTCTCTCAAGTATTTTCCCTGATTTTAAATTTTCTTAATTTTCATTTTTGCGTCAGTTCCTAATTCAGTTCATTTCAGTTCTTTTTTAAATTTATTTATTATCCATTCAGTATTTTTATGCAGAGGAGGAGGTTATTTTATTCTGTTTTCATGCAAGTATAATTTTCATTTTTCCCCCCTTATTTCGTCATTAGTACTATATTTTTCTCTATTTTCATTGTTTCTTTTTATATCTTTTTTGTCAATGCTTTCCGACTGGTGGCAGAGTGCTTTAGTGTGGTAGGAGGTGGTGTGGTGGTTCTCTGCTAGGTTACCTTCCCTGTTACAGCCTGGTTGAACTCAGGATGGTATTGACTGTTCTATGGTATTTTCTAGTGGTTTGGCTTCAACGCTTACTCTAGGAGTAGATTATTTACTGAAATCTATGTGCCAGCTGATTCATTCTGGTACTTGATACTGAAATTGATTTCATTCCTCAGGTGAGCTGCTATTTTATTGTGAGACACTACCTCATTTCACTTCTGACCAACACAATGGCGCGAGCGGAAACCTGGCAAGAAGTCGAGGCTGTTCTCCACGTCGTGTTCGCCCTCGCGGAGATGGCCTGGAGCTACGAAGACCCTGAGAAGGAGAGCGGGGAAGAAGGTATTTCGCTAGCCCTCATCTGACTCATTTCTACCGGATCTATCTCATTCAGTGCCCTAACTATTGTACTCTTCAGGTGATCGAGCTGTGGCCGCAGGAATCCAAGATGAGGCGTCAAACGGGGGGGCGGCAGAACTTGAGAGAACAGCCATAATATCCCTCCTCCTCAATATACCACAGTTCGCTCTGTCGAACAAACACGTGATCAACGCCCTAAACCACGCCATTGGTACATACAACATTTTCCTTTTATACCATAAAAACCTTTCCTTACTAGTGACTTGTACGACATGTGTTGTGACTGTACAAATTGTTTCTAGGCGCCTACTCGGAGTGGTGGATAGGGCATTCTGACGTTCTTGGTCAGCTGATTCCTACTCTGGTGGCGTCTTTCCAGGACACTGAGACGAGTACTAGCGCCACCTTGGCGCTGAAGGACATCACACTCGAATGCACCACGACGATGGCTCCTTTTGCACCAAGTCTCCTCATGTCTTGTCAGGTAGCACTACAACTCTTATTGTTTCTTGGTAATCCCCACGATTTGGTATCGCTGGAATCGTTCAAAAGTTTGAGCTGTGATGTGCTTATTGAGTGGTTCTAGCTGAACGGTTCCATCCAATCCCATAGATTACCCATCACAGTCTTTGGTACTAGTTATTTCTAAGAAAATTCCATGGTTGATATTGATTGATTGAATTATTTTATTTTCCACAACAAGGCATTTACCAGAACAGTTTGCTGTTACCAGGAAAATTACCCTCCCACTCCAAAGCTAGGGTTCGTGTTGCGGGAGGGGAGTCATTCTCTATGTGCCAGCAGTACAGGGCTTATTATCTAAGGGGCTGAGTATGTGTGGGGCAGTTGACCCACACCCAAGTGTGGCCGGTCGGGGCTAGGGGCCCCGGCCAGCCTGGACCCACCCACCATTGGCAGCTCCCGAGGCCGCTTGACAATTTCTGGCAGGAGGCCGTAAAGAACGCAGATGAACTCTGCTCCTTCTCTACAGGGAAAAACGCCAAGGGGGCCGTATAAACGTACTGTAATATTCATTGAATCGTTACAGGCCTGGGGAGCAGTGTATTGTTTTGGTATGTATTGCCGTACATTCAATTTTCTTTCTAGACTGTACTGGCTACGATCTTTTCACAATGTCATTCTAAGCCAACTTCAATTTCAGGCTGCCCTTGCCAAGGGCCATCTCCAGCAAAGTGAATGTGTCCGCCTCATGTACTCGATAGGGCGACTCCTATCGGTTCTCCCGTACGAGGAAATGCTGATCCAGCTGAGCAGCATCGTCACAGAACACACCAATGGCATCGCCCAAGCCTTGTCTCAACCGGTAAGAAATTTGCCTAATATAATGGCAAGACTTTAAATTAGGAGGCTTCCACACCTCTTATTGTGTTTCTGGCATTTCTGTGTAGTTGGTAACAGTGTATTTCATAGTGAAAACTCAAAGTTTACATTTCTTGGTTCAAAATTAACGTAGGTACTCATTATCACAGTACCAAAGTGTTCCGGTGTAGCTGCTCCTTATGTAGAAGGCTTACTGACATTGCCTTAAATCACTTCCACGGATGAAGTCTTCATAATTTTGATGATGCAGCAGCAAGATTTTGCCGGTTATTAAGATTTGTGGCCTTCCCTCCTGTCATGCTGTGGTGTAGCTTGATCTGTGATCAGCGGGTTAATCATTTAGAGCATTATACACTCAGCAAATATGTTCCAATATCTTCTCCACGATTTGGTCTTGTTGTGCCTCTTGTGGAGTCAAAAGCAAAAATTTATTACCTCCCTAACTTCTGTATGGACTTTTGACAGAATACGAACTCGTCCAAAAACGTTGTCCTCCTACGGCTGCAGATGCTGGGCACACTCTGCGTCTCGATGTACCTCAACGACAAACGTAAAGCCGACCCGCCGACTCTCCTGGTCATCCAGAAGCTGCTGCCCATCCTCAATGCCATCGTCCGCCAGTGGCCAACAAATCCGCAGATCGTCCAGGTGATCGAACAATTTCTCACTTTGGTGTTATTCAAATTGAAGGTTTTTCCAGCCTTGAATTGCTGTTTTTCAGGGATTTCCTTATAGGACATTTCAATTTTCCAGGAGGTCTGCAAATGTCTGAAGGGCAGCGTAGTCAACTTGGTCGAAGCCTGCGAGCCCTTCGTCGGCCCCATAGTCGATTTGGCTCTTACTTGCTACACGACAGTTCCTAACACGGCCACCATAGATCTTGCTAGACAAGTGAGTTATCCCACATGGAAAATTCATAGATTTCCCCCGTCTTTAAAGACCTCGACAATCCAGAAAAGAACTGAGAAACCCATAAAGCTGGTATTAATAAATCCAAAGGGTTATTTCAGCTAGTGTAAGAAGTAATATTACCATACCTTCCGGACTCCTCCGGAAGGTTTGGTAATTTACATAAATCTGGTGTTTGAAATGAGAGTAATTGAGTTAGATAATAGAAGAATGTATCATGTTGACGTCATACCTGCCAGGCTTAGGCTAGGGACACACATCGCGATTCCGACGCGGGCGTCCTTCCAAGAACTCCGTCCGCCTCATGCGCGGAACCTGACAGCTGTGCAGTCAAATGGAACGGAGCACACATCGGCGTGGAGCGGAGCAGAGCGGATTTTTCACCCCATGGCAGGTTTTTCACGCGCCCGCTCCGCATGGTATTCCCGTCGGAATCAGGAAAAAAACAATTTCGCGCTCAAGTTTGAAGGGTGATAGCCCACCTTCATCCCCTCCACGTCTCTGCTACGAACGACAGCAGGATAAAAACGCTGTTGTTTGTCACCTAGTCGCGTGCGTGCGACGGATTTTTCTCTGTGTGCATTGTTCTTGGAAGTCCGTCCGCGCGGAAAATAAAAGATATGTGTGTCCCCAGCCTTACTGTTCCTCAGTCCTTGCCATTCTTTAGATTTTAGTTTTGAGAGTACTCTGAACTAAATAGAGCTTGAAAAGGATATGGAATGGCGTTGCAAATGATCCAGTTTCGCCACAGTCTTCCATATTCTTAGATGACCTTGGAAAACCGATAGGCCTGAATGCAGCCTGAACTGATTGTTTGTGTGGTTGGTTATTGGAGGGTGAGCTTCCTTTTGGCCGTGGGATAGGCCTCTTAAACACCGAAGGCCAGGCTGTCATAAATCTAGTGAGTCATATTGGATTCGATGTAAGGAGCTATGGAGGAATATGCTGTCATAGGCCGGGAAGTGCAAGTCTGAAGTTATCCTAGTGGAATTCCGGCTATTATAGCAGTATCAGATACTTACTCGGGGTGAATGGCCTCAGGAGGCCGCCGTGGTGGGTTGGGTCCAGCAAGTCTGAAGTTATCCTGGTGGAATTCGGGCTATTATAGCAGTATCAGATACTTACTCAGGGTGAATGGCCTCGGGAGGCTGCCGTGGTGGGTTGGGTCTGGCATGTCTGAAGTTATCCTAGTGGAATTCCGGCTATTATAGCAGTATCAGATACTTACTCAGGGTGAATGGCCTCGGGAGGCCGCCTTGGTGGGTTGTGTCCGGCCTCGGCTGAGCCGCCCTGTGAGCTTTCGTTCGATGGGTTCATTCCTGCTTCACCTAACTATGGGTTTAAGAAATATTAGGTGTCCTTGTCTTTCGTAATGGATTACTCATGATGTTATCTATCTTGGAAATTTATTACACTTATATTTATGTTATGCTTCTGTTGTTTTGCAATTTATTGTTTCAGCAGATAAACCCACTGTCAACTATTACTCCTAGGCCTTGAAACTTGCTATTTTGGTTTATTATTCTATGACTAATACACCTATGGATTCGCTCAGTAAAAATTTTTTGAACGTCCCCCTCAAATTGTTTTCCTTTTACGTTTCAAGGTGCGTAGATTCCAAAAATGCAATGTGCATCCACTGTATGCCATCCGCCGTATCATCTGTATCTGCCTTTATATTCGATCTAAAAACTTCGTTCTTTCGCACACATGCTCCATTTGGGCTCTAGTTGTGTCCCAAAACTTTGCAGGCCGATTGGAACATATCCTAGGGTGTTATGGGTGAAAAATTGGTGTATACACGAATTCTGTTCATTACCTTTTTTTGGTTTATTATTTTCAATAATGAACCATTGGAATCGAGCATGAAAAAAAAAATTCTTACCCCCCCTCAAAATTTGATGGTTTACGTTTCAAGGTATGTAGAATCCAAAACTGCAATAAAAATATTTCTGTCTGTCCGCCGTACGCCGTACACCGTACGCCGTACGCCGTACGCCGTACGCCGTACGGGCCACTTTTCTTAGTTACCATGAAAAAAAATTGATGAAATTCGGGTTATAGGTTCCGTTCGGCGTCTAGTTGGTCCTCGAAGCTCGACGTTACTGTGAGTCATCTCTAAGGGGTTCAAAATAGGGGTTGAAATTTTCAAAACGCCTATACCATTTTTTTACGTGAATATTTTTACGGTTTTAAATAGTTCTTGAACTTGCGAGTTTTTTAAGACCATCCGGAGCATCGTACGTCCAGCCGTTCGTTCACAGTAAGGCCCCGAAGTTTGCACCGACAGGCATTTTCGACTCCAGTGTGAATGAAATTGTATACAATTCAAACCAAATCTCGTAACCAGAGACGCGCCCACAATAGGAATTTGTGAATACGGCCAATCATTGGTAGGGATCACCTGATTATATTGGCGGAGTATGAAGTCGAGTTGGTTGTTCTGTGATATTATTTAATTTGAAAAATGATGGCTCTTTTGGAGTTTGTTGGTAGGTAGTGAAACTTGAACAAACGTTGAAGTATTATTGATGGGTAAATTAGGTATTACTACGGTAAATCATTACTCAACGGTAAATTATTACACAGCGGTTCATTATACCATCTACGTAGAAGGGGCTGGAGTTTGTTGGTAGGTACTTTTGCAACTTTTTTCACTCCTCATCTTTTTGAATGGCACCATCCGCTATCAAACCTGCGTGTACCCTCAAAATTTCAGCTCTCTGCGACTATTTTTCGCGTAGTTGGAAGCGTTACAAGGAAATGGTCAACATTTCATGTTCGCGCATGCGTACACAAAAGTTATATCACGATTCCAATGAAATTCATTTGACCCGAGAGCTTTGATCAGGTGGTTTAACTATTGTAACAATAAGTGTCTTAAGTCAGTATTGCTGAATTGAATTTAATAATTGTTTATTCGCCTCACTATAATAAGGTCATACTTAATATTACATGTATGTAGTGAACATGTCAAGGAGTTTATACGTGAAGATAATCAATTTATTATAATAGATTATGTTACAACTGTAGAAAATATTCATCATATTCATCAATAAATGAAATTTATTTATTTACTTATATTTATGACTTATATTGATATTTATTTATGGTAATCTTATAATTAATTTAATTATAATTATTGACTATCTTATAATTTCTTACTGGATAGGGAGCTCGGTACAGGGCACATCACAGTAGCGGCTGTAAAAAAGGTATTCAACCTTCTTCACTTTTTGGTTTATCATTTTCAATAATGAACCATTGGAATCGAGCACGACAAAAAAAAATTCTAACCCCTCCTCAAAATTTGATGGTTTACGTTTCCAGGTATGTAGAATCCGAAAATGCTATAAAAAAACCAAAATTTCTGTCTGTCCGCCGTACGCCGTATGCCGTACGCCGTACTGGACACTTTTCTGAGTTTACCATGAATAAAAATTGGTGAAATTCGGGTTATAGGTTCCGTTCGGGGTCTAGTTGGTCGTCGAAGCTCGGCGTTAATGTCAGTCATCTCTAAGGGGTTCAAAATAGGGGTTGAAATTTTCAGAACGCCATAGCTCGAAAACTTTCTATTGAAGGGTATGGTTTTTTTCGTTATTAAATTTGTCTCAAAAAATTTTTTGAGTCCACCCGGAGTATTGTACGCCCAGCCGTTCGTGTGCACCAAAAAGCTTCGTCAACACGATCGTGAATCAAACGGTATAAATCCGGCCCAGATAATCATCACTAGGGAGCACCTGATTATAATCAAGGATGGCTGTATGAAGTCGAGTGGGTTGTTCTGCGATATTATTTCATTTGATAAGTGATGGACTATTGGATTTTGTTGGTAGGTAGGTACTTGTGAAACTTGAACAAACTTTGAAGTATTATTGATGGGTAAATTAATACAAAATGGTAAATTATTACACAACGGCAAATTATTACACAACGGTAAATTATTACATAACGGTAAATTATTACACAACGGTAAATTGTTACACAACGGTTCATCTACCAAGAAGGGGCTGGATTTTGTTGATCGGTACTTTTGCAACTTGACCAACCGTTGAAGTATTATTGATGGGCAATTTATTACACAACGGTTCATTATACTTGACCAGAGGGTAGGTATTGACGACAGAAAACAGTGATCTACGCAAAAGGGGCATCTGTTTCACTCCACATCAACAATTTTCCTTCAGAACTTCATTATTAATTTGCATTTCTTTTCGCCATTTTAGTTACTGCTTGCCATCGAAAGAATTATCTTAGCAACATTCAACTCGTGATTTAGATAGGTACCTAGTAACGAGTACGGGGTTTTGTACTAACCTACGGAGGACCTGGGATCTACATAATGTATAGACTGGTACATATTATATAGACGGGTTATCTATACAGAGAGCTGTGATCTGTAACAGAAGGGTATTCTGTACGAAATAATAAACCGTTGTGCAGGGATTTGCAGCGTTTTTTGTTTTATAAGCTGTACCTGTACATTATGTAGGTAGTATAAATAAGGACAGTTTATTCAAATTCAAAACAAACATCATTGTAGGGCAGTAGGCTGAGAGCCTGTTGCGCCCCGCGAGAATATGCCACGCTTTCATTACTCGTTTTTCCCCCTTTCCAGATATTCCTTCTGTTCGGGAGATCCGAGAAGAGCGGGGAACTGGTCGTCGGGTTCCTCAGAACGATTTCCAACACGACGATGGGCCTGGCGACGTCGTCCTCGCAGGCCTCCGAGTCCGGGGAAGTCTTGCAGGCGTACTTCCAGCTCGCTGGCGCCATCGCCAAGAAGAACCTCCCCCTCATCCCTCTGGCGGTCGACCCTGGGCAGCTCTTCAACCTGGGTAACGTGTTGAATCCACGTTGTACTTAACTGCGTTCCGTGTAACCTGCAGATCATCGTAAAAGCGATGCTGACTGTGTTGTGTCACCTATTCCAACAACTGTTGCTCAACAGGATTTTTGCTAAGCAATGGCAATTACTCATAACTAGTGGACACCATATCCCGTGCTTGAGGTAGTTAACTGAAGCTATTCCCAGGCCATTGGCACTAGCCCTTGCCGATTACTGGATTGGGCTCAATGCATAATTTAATTGTGGTCATTCATTAATGAATAGACATATGAATAGAGTTGTTTCTGAGGGAACTGCAGTATGTGGTAGGGGCGGGTAGACTGTTAGGGATACTCTTGAAGAACTAACTCCGCCAAATGAACTACTCCTCGACTTAGTTCACTTCAATGAACGGTAGTTCACTAGGACCACAGAGTAGAAGAATCAAGGGCCCAATTACCTATCAAGAGATGGATGTAGGAAGGGGGAACTAAAGAACTGTCGTTCAGTGCATCATGAACTAAAGAACTATTAACCCACTCACTCACGAGGCAACTGAGTGAGTGAGGTTGTTCTTTAGTTCTTGTAGTTCATAGGAATGGCGGATGCTACATGAGGAGTTGATGGTATCCACTGAATGATAGTTCCTTAGTTTATTAGGAGTCCTTCAGATGGGGTGAATTAATACTACTTGAGGAGTTTACAGTATCTACAGAACAATTCCTTTAGTTCAGATGGGGTGAATACTATAATATAATCACGGGTGTATACTATGATTATGGATGGATACTCTAATCACGTTTGGATATTATAGTATAATCATGGGTGGATACTATAGTATAATCACTGGTGTATACTATGATTATGAATGGATACTCTAATCACGTTTGGATATTGTAGTATAATCACGGGTGGATACTATAATCATGGAACGACAGTTCAAAGGAATAAAGAACTAAGTTGGAGTCGTTCAGCCGTTCCTTCATCCTGTCGTTCCTTTATCCATGACAGAAGGAAGTCAACTACTCATATAGTTCTAGTTCAGTGTTTTAGTCGTGTGATTAGAAACGAAAAGGAACTGGAATGAGCTGCTGAACTAACTCAAAAGAACTGCTCCTTTCAAGGAGTGAACTAACTGAATTTGATTCCCTCAAATGCGCTTCCTCCACTAAACCAAAGCACCCACTCTGTGGATGCTCCAACCTTCAATCTAGCCACCTGCTCTTGTTTTATTGAGGCTATGTTATTGAATGTAGGCACCTACCTAGCCTAACTTCTCACACTGGGCGATATGACCAATCTAGATGTCTAATCGTGTTACAATTTCATGATTTCGCAGATTTATTATTGTCATGTAGTGCTGATGGCCCATACAGTAAAAATTTACTTCCGAAAGCCGTTCTTGAGAGTTAAATAAAATAAACGAATTACATATTTACAGAGCAAAGGTTCCGTCACAACTACGAATAAGCAATTTCTCCCAAAATATTTAATTCTGCCAGGTCTTGTTGTAAAAATAATAAATTTTTGTTCCAGTATAAATTGATTACTATTGATGATATTGTGTAATTTGTATCATAAAATAATAATTATGGATGTCTGTGAATGAAGCAGGCCTAAATAAAGATAGCTTAATTTTCAAGAATATTTGGAATTTATATAAAATTCAATGAGGAATTAAATTGTCTTAGTCAAGGGCAGTCAACGTTTTGAAATCAGATTTCAAATCGATGCGATCAGATTCCAGAGTTCAAGCGGTAGTGGAGTAATTTTTTTAAAACCTTTGCAGAAATAACGCTCAAAATGCCTTGTCGTTCTGAAGTATAGTTTTGAAGCTGTTTTTTAGATTCGACCCATCGAAAGACGGAAGTTGATTTTTTAAAAAGTACGATTATTACAATTTATTTTTTTTAACCATATGCTTGTTTCCCATTGGAACAAACTTGTGGTTAAAAAAAATTTAAAAAATCAATTATGAAGATATTTTAATTAATAACATTGAAAATCGTCTGAAAGGTATAATTTTTCTCTTTGAAGCAGTATCACCATATTGGTTATATTGAAGTGTTTATTGATATATTACACTGTATAGTTCATTGTAATAAGTACACTGTGCATCGACTGCAGGTTTAGGAGAAACGTACAATAACCGAGAATATGAATATATCTGTCTTACCTTCCCGTGACCTGTTACGTTTAGGTGTGGCATCTCTGACACTGTCGGAAAGCGGCACAGTGAAATCGGCTGGCACGATGCTGTGCACTCTCATCTCCCAGAGCAGAGACCACCCCGCTCTGGTGGTCGTCGTCCAAACTCACGGTGAACACCTCGTCCACACGCTCCTCCGGTGCATAGGTACGTTATCTTGAAGGGATCCCCCTGAACCCACCGTCGTTCTAAATACGCATGTTATTCACGTTGATCCCGTCTCTCCAGGAAGCGAAAGCCCTCGGTCCGAATTGGACTCGTTCGCCGACATCTTCCTAATGCTGAACAAGAAGTACTGCGATAACCTGGCCAGGTGGCTCAACACCATTTTGGCCTACACCAATTTCCCAACTGAAAAGGCTACGTCAGCCACCAAAATGAAATTCACGAAAGACGTCCTCAGGTAGGCAGTAAAATAGTATAACTACAGGAAGTTTTGTTAATTTTTTTTTCTTGAATCTTAAATTAAGGCTGATTCACGCTAGACCGTGGCGGGTCCGAGCCAAGCCATGGCTGGGGTCCGGTGAAAGAATCACGGGAGCATTTTAAATGAACTTGTTCATTTACCCTAGTGAGACTAGGGTAAAAATAAAATTAGTATGAATGAATGACAATGTGGTAGGCTTACAATACAGAATATAGGCAGTAGAGAAATGTACCTTAGAGATTATGATGATGATGAACTGATGAAGAGTATGAGTATGATGAACAGAACTTGATGGTGGTGACGAACAATAATATTGTGCTTATTTAAGCAATTTGCTGATGAAACAGGCGTTGGAAAAAAACAATGGTGTATGATACTAGACAAAATGGTGGATGATAAGCTACAAAATGGCGGATGATGAGGTTGACATGACTAGATTTGTGAATGATTAATGTGATTATGATGATGAAACGTGCACCTGTTGACTGTAACGAATGATAATGATCATATAAGATCATTATCATTGATAATATAATATTGATAATATAACATAATGATCTTGTATGGTCATTATCATTCGTTACATTCAACATGTGTCTCATTCACAAAGCATTTGAGACGGAAGGCCCAATCTGCTAAACCGGCAATAAGCAGTGCGTGGAGCATTGCCATCTCGAGTCCATTGGTCCCTCCGCCAGCCAAAGTCAAGGATTTCAAAGCAGTGATGAGAGCTATACTGTGCTATGCTGGGCAGGTATGGGGCTTCCGGGAGTATGATAGCGTCGAGGGGGTACTCCTGGCATTTGTGAGAAGGCTGTTCTGGCTCCCCACCTACACCCAAAACTATATTATACATCTGGAGACAGAACTCGACCCCATATCTTCCTTCACGCTGCGCCTTCACTTCGAATATCTGCAGAGGGTCGCCGGGATGACTGCCGCTCGTCTCCCTCGTCAAGTGATTCGCTTTTCACTCTTGATCCTGTGTCCTTGAGGAGAAGCGTGGAGGAAATCGTTGTTTTGTACAGCGAGGAGCAGAGGAGTCTGTTTCGCCAGCGCTCAGAGGCCTCATCGAGATTCACCCTGTATCGACAGTTAGACGAGGGAATCAAATGTGCCTGCCTGGTGAGGAGTACGCCTGGTGTTCCGCTAGGTGGGTTTTCAGGATCCGGGCTGAGTCGCTAAGTCTCAATGCAAGGCCTGATGTGACTGATCGATGGGAGGAGTGCTCCCTCTGCAATCGCCGCGAAAAGGAGGATGTTTTTCATTTTCTCTGCAGATGTCCTATCCTTTCGGAGTTCCGCTATTCGGCCTTTGGTGAGGGAACTCTATCTCGTGACGCTGCAATTGGTTTTATTAATGGCCCGGGTTGGGACCCACTTGTTAAATTCTGTAAACGGGCCTGGACGTACAGATCCTTTTTGGTTGGGGAATTCAACTTTTAATATTTTCTGTTATCAGTGCACTAGAAGATGCCAATCTGCCGACCAAAATATATTATAACAAAATGTGGGAACTTCATATCTAACCTATTTGCGAATTAAATAGTGGTGTCTACATGTTATTTAGTACTTTACTGATGTCTAATACTTTAGTACTTATATTCGCCCGTATCTCCAGCAGACGGTAAAGCCTTACCATGCCGTTTGGTTTATTATTATCTGTGGAAAATTTGAATATTATTTTGATTTTTTTGAAATAAACTTTTTTTTTTTTCTTCGTCTTCTTCTTCTTCAGTCAACAGGTGCATGTTTCATCATCATAATCACATTAATCATTCACAGATCTAGCCCTAACGAACCATCAGTCATGTCAACCTCATCATCCGCCATTTTGTAGCTTATCATCCACCATTTTGTCTAGTGTCATACACCATTTTTTTTCCAACGCCTGTTTCATCTTTCATCAGCAAATTGCTTAAATAAGCACAATATTATTGTTCATCACCACCATCAACTTCTGTTCATCATAATCATACTCTTCATCAGTTCATCATCATCATAATCTCCAAGGTACGTTTCTGTACTGCCTATATTCTGTATTGTAAGCCTACCACATTGTCATTCATTCATACTAATTTTATTTTTACCCTAGTCTCACTCATGCTGTTTGTCAATTTAGCCCTGAAGATGTTGAATAAATTCCACGAAACGTTGGCATAAAGATAATCGTTTTCACTGGCCGAACCTCAGGAACCTCCTAACTTACTTATTCCAGCGGTCAAGAACCTCATAATAGATTCCACAACCATACTTGTTCTGTTTTTGTAATGGCTAATAACTAGACCTCTTTCAAAATTGTTGATGCATAGATCGGATTTTTGATTAATCTAAAATCTTGAGGAAAATTTGCTGGAAAAAAATAATAAAATCTTGAGGAAAATGCGTGAGTTGAAAACTGCTGAAAGCGTTTTTCAAGCATTCCTTTTCTTTGATTGAGCCCAAAAATTTGAAAGAGAACAGTGGAATTTAAGCTGTAAATGGGTTGTGTGATGATTTGTGCGATGGTTTTTGATTGATTTGATCTTCCGTAGAGAACGAGCTAACAGAAGGAAGCTTCAAGAAGTAATCCAGGAGTTCGCTTTGATTTGCCGCGGCCTCGTCACCCATGCGTAAGACCGGAGTGCACCAGTGGTCTTATTTCAAGACAATCATCAGTGAATCAAGGTCAACTTTACTGAGGCAGTAAACTGATGTGTTGATGAATCATCAGTTAATGTTTTATCGTCGCAGAAATCGGAATTTTGTTGAAAGGCAATGTAAGAAAATATCAGTTCAGGTTCCGTAAGAACGAGCAGTGTAAAAGAGCTGTCTATTTCCACAATTTGAATGTCCGGGGATCAGTGTGGTAGGGGTGTAGCGCCTAACTGCCCGGTACATTTGAATCAGGAAAATTAGTCGTTTTTGATGGATGGGTAAGCAGTGCCGAAATTGGTTCAACTCCGATGGAGTCGCTATAATCGAACGTACAATCAGGCGTAACATTTGTAAAATTACCGCGCCTCCAGGAGGGATCCGTGCCACAAGCTGGTGAAGTGACGACGGATTCCTCAGGAACGTACAGTAATTTTACTTCTAATACTAGTGGCGGCAACCGTTTAGATTTAATACCGTAACATTTGTAAGGTTGCATTGGCCAGTTTAGCAATCTGGAGTTATCATAATATGGACCGTAGTCGAAATAACAGGTCAATCTTGGGTAACGTGTCCGAGCACGCTCGAAGAAAAACAGGTGTCAGCAAATTGTGCCGTTTGCAAATCTGGTCCTGATTAACGTTAGCGTATCGTCAGGGGAACAAGTCTAGCTGGACGTCCACTGGACGTGCGATTTACGTGAAATTGCGCCTCAGTTCAAACAAAAGGATTCTTATGGGATCCCGTCCAATCCAAAAACCAATCATCCCAGAAGAATCCTCGTATTTGAACTGAGGCAGTTCAAATACGAACTGAGGCGAACTGTTTGCATTGTGCATAAATATATTCGTGCAAAATTGCCTTGTGTGGATGGCCAGTCTAAGCAGCCACGATAGATAAGCAGGCGCCAGGAAACCATTTATGGACTGATCCACAAGTAACCATTCTGCTAACGTAGACTGAGCTGCCTGCAAATTAGACTATTTGTAAACCAACCCCCAACGATAATCATGCAAGCAATGAATCAGGTCTAAGCGTGCAAAGTAAATAGCGGGTATGCAGTCATGTAGAACCATTTTTGAACAAATCCCCAACTAACCATGTGTATATCTGAGTATGCACAGAGATAAACAGGTGTTTGCGTGGGGAACCACTCCCAAACTAACCCAGAGTCTGCTCATGTAGACTGAGCTGTCTGCCAATGAGACCATTTGTGAACCAATCCCCAGCTAACCATGGGTACGTGTGAGCATGCTCAGAGATAAGCAGGTGTCTGCGTATAGAACCATTTATGAAACATCTTCAATGAACCCAACGCCTGCTCATGTAGACTGGCTCGTCTGCAAATTAGACCATTTGTGAACCAATCCCCAACTGTAACCATTCATGCAAGCAGTGAATCAGGTCTAAACGTGCAAAGCGAATAGCAGGCATGTGGTCATGTAGAACCATTTCTGAACCAATTCCCCACTAACGCAACACCTGCTCATGTGGACTGAGTCGTCTGCAAATTAGACCATTAGTGAACCAAACCCCCAACAATAACCATGTAAGCAATGAAACAGGTCTAAGCGTGTAAAGCGAATAGCGGGTATGCAGTCATGTAGAACCATTTGTGAACCAATCCCCAACTAACCATGCATATATCTGAGTATGCACAGAGTTTAGCAAGTGTCTGCTTAGAGAACCAATCATGAACCAGTCCCAAACTTACCCAAAGCTTGCTCGTGTAGACTGAGCTGTCTGCCAATGAGACCATTTGTGAACCAATCCCCAACTGTAACCATTCACGCAAGCAGTGAAACAGGTCTTAAGGTTCTCACACACTATGAGGTAACAGGACAGGAAACGCCGTGGGTAGGACACGGGATTCCGGCCGGCCGCCGTTGTCCCGTCCTTCGCCTATACCCACATTAGGCAGGACTTACCTCAACTCTCTTTCCCCCACCGCTCGCCATACTCCCCTCGTCACAAGTAAGGGTGTGAGGGTGAACGCGAGGAAGGCGTGCGTGGGGAAGGTAAACATTGGACGGTGGAGGGAGAACATCCCGTGCCAGGAAACACCGTTTTTCGCTTTGAGAGCGATCGTGGCCTAACCCCTCCTGTGCCTACCCCATGCCGTGACCGCCGCGTCCCACCTAGTCCCAAACCATACACAGAAGCGAAAAAATACTACCCCTGTCCTGCGGCTGTTTCCCGTCCTGTTCCTGCCTAGTGTGTGAGAACCTTGAGCGAGCAAAACGAATAGCAGTTATGCAGTCATGTAGAACCATTTGTGAACCAATCCCCAACTAACCAAGCTTGCAACCAGGGAAACTCGTGTTGGCATCCATTCTTTTTGTGGAAATGGATTTAGTTCATCTCGTAATTCAAGTCTTATAATAATTATATTATTTAACTCATCAAACCTAGGATGCCTGTGTTCCAATAATGTTTTATTTAGCTGTTATGCTCTATCAAATATCGGAATGTCTGCTTTCCAGACACACAGGTTATCACCACAAACTCTTGCCAAGGATCCGAACTCACTCGCATCTCATAACAGGAAAAACATCCCTTTCCCCCTTTTCACTGAAATTATTTTAATAAAAGGTCCGGGTTATACGCGAATTGAGGATTCGAAATTGTTTTTCTTTATCAGTCTTTTGCCTGAATACTCGCTCGCAGTCGCATCTTGAAACACAAAAAGACAACACAGTATGATACGAAAAATTAACCTAAACCTTGTAAATATAGATTGGTATGTGTACCGTTTCGTTACGGTTCTTTATAAAAAACTGGATTTCACTTGTCAGCTGTATATTGTGAATTTTACCCTTAAGAACTCAAATGGTGGCCGTGACGTCATCCACTGCCTACTCTATCGGTCCGCAGTTTTCTGTTGACGTTTTCGGTTAAATGTGACAGAAGCGCATAAATTATACAAAATTCCACCAATTATACTGATGTGTCAGAGGCGCATAAATTATACAAAATTCCCTCGAGTCGAAACCGCTTGAGCTCCGAATGAGTGTTCTCACTCAGTTCCACATCCGCAAGAACTAAACTGTAAATCTGATCACCTCCAGCCCCCTCCCCAACCTTCAAATGAAATAAATAAATAAAATCGTTGTTTAATCCCTCTAAAAAATGACTTAGTTTTTAAGAAAATGTGACGAAAAACTTTCAATTTTAGGTTTTAAAAACAACTTTCGAAAATAATGTAGCCGTCCAGTGATAGGCTGATAATTACGCTTTTTGGATGTTGGAGACTTCAGTTTCGTCATGAATATAGTCTCAATATATGTCTAGTCATAGGTCTTTTAACGTTAAACTATACCCACCATACTCCCAAAATTTTTTCGAGCTGTTTATTGATATTTTTAAATATTTTGAAAATAACGCGATGTTAGAGGGTTAGTTTTATCGAGCTGTGAATAAATAAACTGGTGTTAAGAGCTTTGTTAGCAGACTCCTAAAATACGTATAAAACCACTTATTTCTTCCGTTTTTGTTAATTTCAAAACAAAATAAATTCTACTGAAACCGTCAAACAGGGCAGGGCTACATAGCGCCAAATTTTCAAGTGTTTCTTCATTTGGGTACTCAAATTATGATAAAAATAAATAAAAGCCTGTGAAAACCGTTGTATGCTGTTTAGTTCGTTGTTGCTGACCCATTGTTGGCAAGGTCTGATGTTTTGTTAGCTGCTGATTAATTAATTGAAATTAAATTGGTGCTTTGATCAATATCACGCAGTTTATTACGTGATCTTGTTTTACGTGAAAACGTTTATTACGTGATCTTGTATTACATGAAAACGTTGATTACATGATCTTGTTTTTACGTGAAAACGTTTGTTACATGATCTTTTTTTTTAACGTGAAAATGTTTTACGTGAACAATCTCACGCAGTTTATTACGTGATCTTGTTTTACGTGAAAACATTTATTACGTGATCTTGTTTTACATGAAAACGTTGATTACATGATCTTGTTTTTACGTGAAAACGTTTGTTACATATTTTTTTTTTACGTGAAAATGTTTTACGTGAACAATCTCACACAGTTTATTACGTGATCTTGTTTTACGTGAAAACGACTATTACGTGATCTTATTTTACGTGAACAATCTCACGCATTTATTACATGATCTTGTTTTACGTGAACAATCTCACGCATTTATTATGTGATCTTGTTTTATGTGAAAACTTTTATTACGTGATCTTGTTTTACGTGAACAATCTCACACATTTATTACGTGATCTTGTTTTACGTGAAAACTTTTATTACGTGATCTTGTTTTACGTGAAAATGTTTTAAAAATGGTGGTCTTGAAAAATTATGAAATTCAACCGCAAGGCTTTTTGAAACAGCAGAGATGATAAATTTGTTGATAACCACGTCTACGAATATTGTTTGATTCTCCTCTTTACAATATTGTTGTGAATTCCTGGTTAAGACGAAGGCGATTGAACCAAATGCATAACTGCATTGCCCTGTGCGGATCCTATACCGATCAAAAATTTGAGGCTGGTAATGTACTTTTTCGTGAAATACGAGCTCATCGGAATTTCACGTTCGGGTACGTGCAAAAATTACAGTTGCGGTCTCCGATTACAGTGAAATTTATGGTGGACCATCCGGGGGACATCCGCCAACTTCCCTCCGACGGTTCAAGCTTGTGGTGGGCCTGATGCGTGGTTGTCAACCGTTTCCAGATTTTTCGAAATTAGTGCATTGAAAAATACGAAAGTAGCCCCCATTTGACGGTAAAAACCAAAAGGACGACAATTTTTGATTTCTGGATTACTTCCATGTTCAACAAACTTGAAATTTCTGCATAACCATAAGAAACACTATCTTGATCCTGGTTTGTATAATATGTAATAATTATGTAAGAATTATTGTTAATTGCCTACCTTGGAAACTGTGAATCCACCCAGGCAGATATTAGTGTATTCCATGGTTTTATTTAACTCTCTGGCGGTCAAATCTTGTAACAATTTTTTCTCCCACTTCTCGATGCCCAAGTGAGCTGAAATTTTGCAGTCATCTTTCTTCGATGATGATACATGTATCAGTCTTAAAACCTTACATTAATTGGGTAATTAATCATAATCAACCATCTTTAAATGTAAAATAACTCCGAACTCCCCACGCTTGTTTTTATTAATTACAAAAATGCCATTGTTCCCAATTAGCTTACAAATTTATTACAAGATTTTCTAAAGACTAAAATAAAAATAATTAAATACACTTTTTTTAAACATAATTTTGTTTAGAAATGATTTAAAAACAATAAAATAATTTCGCGTGGGGCGTTAGGAGATGTTTTATTTATTTATTTTAATTTCTTAAGAATTTGCGATTCAAAGTACTTCCTATATCTTGTACATAATGAAATATTATTATGGTCGCCCAATGTTTTTATTTTTAATCATAAAAAATTCTAATACTTCCCGGTTATCTGGAAGAAATTATTCTTTCTTTCTTCTTAGCTCATCTCGAAATAAAAGCGTGTTGAAAAATTTTTTTGATTCTTTTTGTACATTAAGGTTGTTTTTATTTTAAAGATCTTACACGTTGCATTAGGTTCCTAATTAGTGTTTTATCGAATTTTGTGTTTGTCCTGTAAATTTTAATGTATTCATGTGAAGTTTCATAAACGCTCGATACGAATCGTACCTATCCCTTTTCGAATCATAGAGCATGTAGATGTTGATAAATAGTTACTGTCTATTCGTTGTTTATTTTTAGAATGAAAATGAAAAACAATCGCAGTATTAATCCGATTTCTAGTTCCGTATTGTATTTCGTGCTTCCAAAATTTATCGAAACTTTCACAGTTTTTCGCTGTCTGAGTGTACATATTCTTGTATAAAGTTGTATCATTAGTGAGAAATTACGGTGTTGTATTTGACTTCGATCCTTTTAATCCGTATTGTCCATTATAGGTACAGATTTATTTATAATGTATTATAGATATTTATTTTCCATTCAAATCTGAATAAATAAAAATATTAAAAAAACTTACGTAGGTAGATTGATAAGGATTTGAAAAAAATCTACTTAGCCGTTTCGGGCCACCAAGAGATAGAAAGTTTTAATATATTAATTAAATCAATATAATTTAATTGATCATTTTAATTTAATTAAATAATTTTTAATAAGTATTAATTCATAGTAAATAATCATTGTCCGACTTAACAGATAATAATAATGATAATAAAACCTATCTAACTCTTTACCTTGATTAACTAACTATTTAGGATATACTGAAGGTGAGAAGTATTTTTCCAGAGGTTTTATTACAATTAAAAGTAGATAAATGATTGGTGGAAGTCGCGTATCACAGGTGTTCGCCGACCACTGTTACCAATCGTATGAATTGGTAACAGTGTTGTCCGTTTCCCTTTAGTGGGGTTGTGAAAAATCTGGGGTAATGTTATCATCTGCTATGAGTTTGGATGTTCACATTACGTCAATACTTGAAAAAAGTTTACGGCTCTCTGTTCTCTCTCTTAGGAAGTTCGTAAATTTTACACCTGAGTCTCTCAGGGTAACTTTATTTTCGTTAATTCAATCAGCTCAACTCGCGTAAACTTGAGATTGCATTCAGCGGGGTATTACGGTGGGTCGGGATTTCGCATTTTCGACCTCAAATTCGGATTCAGCACCCTTGAAAACCCCCCATCTAACAATTTTCAACCCAATGGTAGTGTAACATACGGTAGGAAACATGAAATAAAGAGAGTATACGTATTTGAAAAAAGCCGGGAGGTCCTCCACATCTGGGGCTTGTGTGCGCGTACGTAAGATAGTATAGTATCCATAAGATTCTCGTCTCCACAATTTTCTTTTTTCTTTGTCTTTCAGGATAGTAGTCATTATTTTCCCGTCGTTATCCGTGGACGGACAATGTACATTTTCACCATGATAATACATTATTATCAAGCAATAAGATGAAAGAAGGCGTATCCAGTGAATAAACTAGCACCACCATTATTGGCACCAACAGACGAAAATCGAGCTTGATATTTTACTGGTGAAATCCATAATAACCTTCGCGTTGGGTAACACTGTTTTTAATCTCTTCTCTCTGCACTCAGTTCACTTGGGTGCTGCTTTCAGACTGAACGACGAGGCCTCGTGACTAGCTATGTCGTAGTGCCTCTTTTTTTCGAACTCCCAATTTCTATTGCCTTCTCCAATTTTTATAAAACATTTTCTCAACGAACAAACCGATTATCGTTATCCCCAAGTAATATAGGTACTTTCGAAAAGAAAATTTAAAAACATGCTTCTCGACTTAGAGGATAAATCCAGAAATTATCGTAACATTCTGGGGTGCTTGCAGCATGATCACTTATCTAAGGGTCCACTTCCTAAAATTCATATGTTTTTCCAGATGAGTATACACCTGGATACCTCTCCAATATGTTCCAAAGTGGACTGTCCAGCAGATTACATGCTTTGCACCAAACATGGACAATCATGTGATATCTGTAGGTTTTTCTTTCCTTCTTAATTTTCCCTTCTTCCTTCTGCTGATAGGATTATTTCTCTTTCCATTAAAAAAAATTTAATTCGATCACGCTGTCTTCAGTAATCGAAAATTTTGTAATTCCTATGTATAGGAACTAAGAGGGGTCCCTGGACCCTGTTCATATGAAATGCTAAAGAATAAATAAATTTGAATTTGAAGAAAAGATCTTGAAGAAGAGACTGAAGCACCAGTGCTGTAGGTTCACCCGCCAAAATATTTAAAAAATATAGAAAAACATGTTAGGGTTAAGGAAGGCCAAATATGACTCTGAAACCATATTAGGGTTAAAGAAGGCCAAATATGACTCAGAGAAACTCGTTAGGGTTAAGGAAGGCCAAATATGACTCAGAGAAACTTGTTAGGGTTAAGGAAGGCCAAATACGACTCAGAGAAACTTGTTAGGGTTAAGGAAGGCCAAATATGACTCAGAGAAACTTGTTAGGGTTAAGGAAGGCCAAATATGACTCAGAGAAACTTGTTAGGGTTAAGGAAGGCCAAATATGACTCAGAGAAACTTGTTAGGGTTAAGGAAGGCCAAATATTACTCAGAAAAACATGTTAGGGTTAAGGAAGGCTAAGTACGACTCTGAAACCATGTTAGGTTTAAGGGAAGGCCAAATATGATTCTCAAAAACATGCTAGGGTTAAGGAAGGCCAAATATTACTCAGAAAAACATGCTAGGGTTAAGGAAGGCCAAATATTACTCAGAGAAACATGTTAGGGTTAAGGAAGGCCAAGTATGCTCTGAAACCACCATGGGAATGGAGTGAGATCAATGAGTGCAGAGTTTCAAATTGTCTTCCCGATGCTTCACTCTATAAAACAACGCATACGAGTAATATTTATTATCTTGCTAGCAAGTGAAATCTTCCAGTTTGCGCAGATCGAAGAGGACTTTCTTTCTTGAATAAATATTGTCGGCGATGGTAACTGGCGGTTGGATGGGGTCGAGGGGGACTTGAGTTCGACTGTTCATGGTGAATCTGTACCTCAACAGGAGTTTGGCCAAAACGCATTTCATCTCCGTCATGACGAATTTGATGGCTGAAACAAGTAGTAAAATTGGTGGAAACCATCAAAAATAGCTATTTCAACTATTGCGCATGAAATAAACCCATGTGACAAGGACTTCGCAGCGGTTCTTTTTTCCGACCTTATGTCATCCCTCAATTTTCACTGTAACTTCAAAATGGTGTATTCCAGTGAGTCTAAAAATGAGATGATTTTTGAAATATTTTAGTTCAAGTCGGTAACTGTGAAAAGGACGTCGAGTGTGGGAGAATGTGAAATAAAGATATCGGATGTTGAAAAAGCGCGGGTCCTACATCTACGTCATGGCCCGGATATGGGTGTCCACGTACCTAAGTGGTGAGGCATTATAGTATCCATAGGGATCTCTGTGTAACGTTACTTTACCATTCAAGAATGGTCAAGTCACGTTAGAGGAAACCAGCTATTATTTCCATCTCGATCTTGTTTATTCTGTTTGAATTTCCCCCTGATACTCTGTGACTTTGTGAGTTTTGAGGAGGCAGTGAATTATCCTACCTCATGGCCTGCCTTTTTGTTCAAATACGAATTTCTATTAACATTTTCTCATCAAACACACCCTGTTTTCATGAACCCCAAGCAATGCTATACTTCGGACTTTTTTTTTTTTTCAAAGACTGGAATATCCTATTGAGGATACCGTTGGAAAGCGCGTTAAATTTCTAATCGCCCTGATGCAAAACCAAAATTACCTACTTGGGCGGATTTAATGTCTGAAATCAAGTCATACAACAAACCTAATATATTTGGAATTTTCCAAAACTTAACTTTTTATGATCCGTTTTCCTGCTACGAACATCTCCTTTCACTTCCCCCCTCTTCGCATAAATAAGGGAAAAAACTGATGAACTGGCTTCAGTATTCTTTCGACGGCCTGATGATGATTCCTTTACATGGACAACGCTAGTGATGATGGATTCCTCCGGAAACTACTGTAGGTAACCCTGGACCAGGGTGTGTGGGGAGTCCTTACCTAGGCAGATCCTCGGGCCGTCCCCAAAGGCGAGGAAGGAGCAGGGCGGGTGAGACATCTCCGGTGCGAACCTCTCAGGATCGAATTTGTAGGGCTCGGGATACAGCTCGGCGCCCATGTGCATTGCCAGGATCGGGATCAGAATCTTGGTACCTGCCTTCAACCACAAAGAAACCGATGTTCAGGAAAAAAATAAACCCATTGGGCAATTTTCATGGGTTGCAAATCCTAGGCAGAAAACGAATGTGAAACTTGAATTTCTGAATTCCTGCTAGAAATGACGTATCAGGTAAATTACCAAATAGTTCAAGTCCAATCCCGCTTGGAGCGCTAGTGCATCGCTTACAGAACCGTAATGGATGGACGGATGGAACTAAAAATTTATAAATACATTTACAAAACACGTCCTCAAAATCAGACCGAGGGAAAGCTCATGGCAAAGGTTCTTGAAGGTTGCCAGGAAGGTTTGCCATTTCTAATGTTGGGTTGTTGGCAGCATTGAGAACTTTCGCCTCTGAAGCTTCACTCCTCCTCCTTGGGCCAACAGCCAATCAGATGGAAATAGACCTCATACGTCATTTCTTGCGGCATTTTTACTTTTAATCTCTCATTTAAAAAATAACGCTTATTTCTAAAAACGGACTTCTATAATTTTTCCAAGAGTTCTAAATAATTTTTTTCAAAAATTTGACAAACATTCCCATTCTATATGGGGCCAAATTCACGTATTTCGAGGGAACCGCTCTGTCCTCCCCCCACCATCAACTGGCCGACCTGACGAACTCTAACATCACCAAAACGATTTTCGGCTGAGTAGTTTTACGCAAGAACATGGGCCGTGATAAAATTGAAAAATAATGACGAATAGTAGAACCTGGATAATTGACGTTTCAAGGACCTTTCAACCTTTTAGCGGTCAATTAACCAGTTTTTCATTTATCTAGGTCAAAAATGATGAAACCGCCAATTAAGCAGGTCTTGAATGACAAACGAACACACCAAACATTTCATAAGCAAATTGCTTTATTTCACACTGATTATTATGTACTGTTCGTCACTGGGGTTTGAAGAAGCAGGTGACTGTAGCTTGCTTTGTACATGAACTTCTAACAGTGCTGTCCAAATTAAGCAATTTTTCAAACACGTTTTGATTTGCATCCATTCCAAACTGACGAAAACATCATAAAGATGAAATAAATTTGGAACCGTTGCAATAGCTTCGTTTTCTTTGAAAATTCGCTAAAATGATCACTGACTGTGATCATATTGACAGCGATGACAGGGAGCGAGATCCGGCAATTACAGAGGCCGGCGGTCTGTATATTGTCAATTGTGGAGTTAACGGGTCAGATATAGAGGTCGGGAGTGAATGTCCGTTCAATAAACCAGGTTTTGGGGCAGAATTTTCAACTACACAGGCTTTTATTGGTCAGTTATAGATGTTTATTTCAATTATCCAGTTTTCTCAATTTTTTTTCAATTATCCCGGTTTCTCAGTTTTTTCCCCTTTCAATTATCAATTTTCTCCGTTTTTTTCCTTTCAATTATCCAGTTTCTTTTTTTAACCAATTTTTTCAGTTACTTCGATTATTTTCAATTATCCGATGTTTCCCCCCCATCCAGAGTTTTTTTTCTCAATTATCCAGTTTTTTCAGTTATCCTGTTTTTTTTCAGTTATACAGGTGTCAATTAACCAGGTTCTACTTTACTAGAAAAAAAAGGTAGGTAATAAAATCTATTCATTGCTAGTACCTAACGCGATCTGTATTTTCAGACTCGTCAGTATTCAGAAGAGAGAGAGAGAAAATTTGGCACACGTAGAAATATGTATCAACTAGGTACCAAGGGGGTAGGCTGTGTACACTAGGCAGTACTCAAATACTGCATAAATATTAAATTATTACTATTATTACTACATACAAGTTATAAATTTTGTAATTTCTGATGTTATAATTATTCTGGTGTGACTCATGGGCCTTTACGCCTTTTCGCAATAAATAATTTTTATAATAATAATAAAAATGTACCTGCCTAAAAACAATTATTCATTGATCACCTACTTAGAGGTTAGGTACCTGATAGGTTCTATAATTAGGCAGCTGTAAACAATTTTAGACCAGCGAGTTCTTAGTTAACCCAATTTCCACTAATATTTGATCTAAAATTGTATTAATTATTTACTATCGAACTACATTTACTCTTAAATAATATTTCAAATCCATACGCACAGGTATTGTTACTTCCGTCCCAGGAAATGTGTATTCCTTACTGCATATCCTCATTAGAAACGGTGCTGGTGAGTGTAGCCGTAAAGTCTCTAAAACACCCCAATAAAAAGTAGAATACGTTTTACAAATAATTACGTTAATTATATTAAGGAATGGCATTCAGGAATTATATCAAGTATTATAACTTACCTACGGTTATTGGACATACGTAAAAATAGGTAGGTTTTGGGGTGTTATGGACATGAGGAATAAATGTTCAATTGTAAATAAGTGTTGAGAGAAATAAGCGTTTTCGAGGGTTACAATTTCTCTCATTGACCACATAATGAGGTGTTTATGTCGGAAAGTCTGCAGAAAACGAGTACGAAATTTGAATTTCTGAATTCCCACTAGAAATGACGTATCGGGTAAATCGCAGGGTAGTTCAACTCAAACCCCCTTTAGAGCGCTAGTGCATCACTTTAAAGGATGTACAGAATCGCAGTGGATTGATGGATGGAACTGCAAATGTATAAATAAATTACACAAACATGTCCTCAAAATCAAACTGAGGGGAGGTTCACGAAAAGTCTCAGGAAAGGTTCTTGAAGGTTGCCAGAAAGGTTCGCCATTTCTAATGTTGGGTTGTTGGCAGCATTGAGAACCTTTGCCTCTGAAACTGGGCTTCGCCTCCTTGGGCTGGCAGCCAGTCAGATGTCAATAGACCTGATATGTAATTTCTTGCGGCATTTTTACTTTTAATCACTCATTTAAAAAAATACCGCTCATTTTTTAAAATGGGCTTCAAAATACCAGTTTCCAATAGTTCTGAATATTTTTTCCCAACATAATATTATTATTCATGAGAAATTTTATTTTTTGGGTGGCTACCAACCTTTGAAACATTGGTCCAAGTAGTGCAACCTGTTGATGGCCCCGTAGTCCAATATCTTGCTCGAGCTCGAGTCGATGACTTCCCTCACCTCCGCTCTCGCCCTCTCCTGGATCTCCGGATTCATGGCGAACTCGTAGCAGATGTACATTAACGTCGAGGACGAACCTTGAATGGAAATGACGAGTGGTGAGTCGAGGGGATGAACGTATGAAAAATCACGAAGAGAAACCTCCAAAGAAATCTGTGTAACGAGATACCTCCGACTGTATAAGGAGATACCAACTATGCATAACGAGATACCAACCGTGTATAGCGAGATACCAACCGTGTATAACGAGATACCAACCGTGTATAACAAGATACCAACCGTGTATAACAAGATACCAACCGTGTATAACGAGATACCAACCGTGTATAACGAGATACCAACTATGTATAACGAGATGCCAACTATGTATAAGGAGATACCAACCGTGTATAACGAGATACCAACTATGTATAACGAGATGCCAACTATGTATAAGGAGATACCTCCAGCTATGAGAATAAGTTGCCTTTACTCACCATCGTTTCCAACTGTGAGGAACAGGAAAGCTTGGCCGATCATCATGTCTTCCGTAAGTTCTAGAAACAATTAAAACTACTCATAGTACTTGGTACATAACTAATAGGGTGACCCATAAGCCAGTCAGTAGAGGTATTGCATGTCGCAAAAGGTGGTGTAGAAGCTCTTATTGTGTACTTTTTCAACGTTACAGGGGTGCAAACATGTAAAAAATTGAAATAAAAAATAAAATAAACCTCGGGCGACCTTGAGACGACTTTTGGCAGCCAAAAAACCTGGAAATACTAGGACTTTTGTCAGTTTTTGGCTTATAACATGTGAAAGTGGTGGTGGACCCTCAAGAGTCCCTCTCCTGGACCAGCGAGATTATCACCGGTTAACCCGTTCAGTGCGCCCGAATTTTTGCGAAGTGCTCGCCAGTGCTACGAAAAAAAATTTAAAAAATTTTTAAAAAATTTTATACTGTATGTTTTTGCAATTGTCCATGAAAAATATTTTTCATGATTTTTTCGAAAAAGGAGACATCGTGTAGAAGAGACGGGGCCCCCCTCCGACCCACATGTGTCGAAGGAATTTCCCCGCAGCATTTCCCCTCGAGAGGAATCGGGCTACGTTCCGCCGAGGGGTTCTCGGGGGCGCACTCCCGAGGATCACGGTTTTCCGAGGGGGTCTCGGGAGGCACACTGAACGGGTTAAGAAGGGATATCGATTAGCCTTCCGCCCAGCGACGCCATCTCCACCGGACCAAAAACTACCCTAGAACAGCCACACTGTTACACTCCTCCCCACATGTCATACTTCTGGGTAGCAGAAGTATGAGAGGGAAAAGGGTGAATGAATAGTAGTAAGAAGTTCTGGTTCAGGAAAAGACATCAGAACAAATTCAAGGTGACTAACCTCCATCGTAATGGTACTACCTCAGTAATATTTACTGGTGGAGAACAAAGCTCCAGCATACGCGTATTGGCGGATAATGTCAGAGGTTGTTGTCCAGTGAATTGTGCTCATCTGGGCAACCTAAGTGATACTCCATCGTTAGGATGGAACAACTATCACTGCGACTTGTAAATTGGGACACGGCTCAATCGCCTTCAAATGAGCTCAGTATAATATTTTAGTTATACTGACACTCTAAAGCGGGGAAAGGGGGTGGGGAAGCCAATAGATGCATGTATTACCAAAGGGACAGGTTGTAAGTAAAGGAATCCTTCTGGGAAACCTTTGGGCTTATCCTTCTGGTAAGCCCACAAAAAGTGTATGGAGTATGGTGAATTGCTCAGTGCATACTACCAAACCACGCTCTGCTACCATGTGACAGCGGTGGTGGACCCTCGAGAGTCCCCCTCCTAGACCAGCGAGATTATCTTATTTTATTTTATTTTATAGTACGGCTAAGCCAATTTACAAGAGTTGAACAAATGAGTTGTAAATCAGGAAAACATAAATGAATAATTAAATTTTAAGAAAAAGTCTACCAAACTTCACTGTCAATGGTGAGCTGAAAAATGGCGCCTGAGGGAAGACGATGCATCGGCAAAGAAGTCGAATGACGAATTCTGGAGGAAGGCATTGACTACACGTGGCATCCGGTAAAGGGGGCGCTGGAGCAGGTAGTAGTGAGCAGCAAAGGGGACGTGGAACAGTGGTGAGTGGTGGGTATGTAGCCCGGCACGTTGAAATTAATCCTGGCAAGCAGAGAAGGGCAGTCCAGCACGACATTCGCCAGCTTGTGGTAGAACGCCACATCTGCCAGCAGTCTAAGGTTCTCCAGACTAGGGAGGCCATAATCCGCTGACAGCCGCACATCCACACTATTGGTCGGTATCCCCAACTTAAAGGCGACATAACGAAGGAGTTTACGTTGGACCCTCTCCAGCCTGTCCTTGGGCACCCCATAGAACGGGGACCATACTGGGCTAGCATATTCAATGATTGGGCGGACCAAAGATTTATATAATAGTACTATAGCCTCGACAGAGTTAAAGTCCCGAGTGCACCTCTTCAGGAAACCCAACATTCTTAATGCCCTTGCCGCCACAGCATGCACGTGGTGATTAAACGAAAGCCTCCAATCCAGGAGCACACCCAAGTCCCGGGTCAGCTCCAGCCTAGCGAGAGGTACACCCCCCCAATCATATATGAATGATCGATGCACTCCCGAGATCTTGTGTAGGATGCGACCGTTTAAGAAGGGATATCGATTAGGCTTCTGCCCAGCCACCCCGACTCCACCGGACAAAAAACTACTCGGAACAGCCACACTGTTACAAACATCCAAACGGTGAATCTTCCAGAAAATTTCACTCTTACCAAAGTTGAAGAGCATTGAATTCTGTGTCGAATAAACTCAAACTGCGTAGGCACCTGGTCAGCGGACCCACTAGTTTTAAATGGGAACCCAGCGTTCCTACACAGGTAATTGTGTTCGAATTCGTCCGGAAGAAAATGAAATCGGACGCGGATATTCGCTAGTTACTTTACCGAAATGCTCGGTTTTCCTGTCTTCGGTCTGAACGTGCAGATACGCGTCGCAGGCGTCCTCGTGCTCTATCTCCAGAGACCCCTGCTCCTGAAGGTGGACCATCAGTTGGAGGAAGTCGTCTCTCCTGATGCGGCCAGCCTTCCTGCTTTTCAGAGCTTCCCTAACGATATCTGTAGAAAACAACGGACGGTAAATGACTGGTTTATCGTAATGTTGTAATAACACTCAGGATGTGGTGAAGGGCAGAATATGCGGCCACATAGGTACATACCTGTCTGAAATCAATATAAAATGTTACTTCGTGTGGCTACTAAATCGAACAGACGCACCCATACAACAGTCAACCTCTACACAGGTTTAGCGAATTTTCAAAGAAAATGAAGCTGTTGCAATGGGTCCAAAATTTTTAGAACATGCATTTTTGAAAATTATACAGGCAAATCCGATTCAGAGCATACTAAATTCATCCCTAGATTTTAACGAAAATTTATATTTATATTTAAATGTATGTATACTGCGAGGCTGCAGTTCTTGAGAATTGAGTTATTTATTTATATGTCACTCCAGACGATATCTGACCTTGGGTAGGTACATGATAAAAACTCCAAATTTCGCCAAAATGTTCGTATTGCCAAACAGAAGGACGATTTCGAATATGAACCATTTTCAACAGTTCTAAGTGGGTCAAATTTGGGTTTTAAGGGGTCAACAGTCGGTTAAAACTGCTAAAACTGCGAACAATTGATATGAAACCATTGGAAGTAGTATAGAAGGGTGAGTGAAGACAGAAAAATACCATTTCAGTTGTTTATCATACAGACTTGGAGTCAGATTTTTGGGGGTCAAAATTGGTAGGTACATATTAAGGGTTAAAATCGGTATTAATTCATCTGAAGTTGTTTAGGATGGGTGGTTCACGATAGAAAGAGGGACAATTTCGATGATGTAAATATTTGTCTCTAAAAAGAGTGGGTCAGATTTGACTTTATAAGGGTCAAAAATTGGAAAAATGGCTAAAAATTACGAAAAATTATATGGTTTTATGAAAATAGGACTTCTTTGAAAATTCGCTGTTATAGCTACACTGCATGACTGGTTTATTTTTCGCCCTCTCTCCTAGAATGACATCCCTACAATATGTATAGGTTTTCAAAGTCAAATTAGAAATTTTCCGAACCAAAATTCAGGCTTTTCCAAACCAAATAAGGAAATTTCCAAGGGCTAAGTGATCTGGTTCTGTGATCCTGAAAATGGTCGAATGCCGATGTTTGAACTTCGCGAAAACTTACTGGCAAAATAGTTGACGACGTCGGTGCGCATAAGGTGGATGCGCAGTTTGGCCGCTAGGTTCGGGAACATGTCGTGGACGATCCAGGACAATCCGATTTTCCAAGTGATCGTGTGAGCTTTGCGAATCATTTTTCGAAATTCACTCTCCTTTTCCTCCGTCAGAGTTTTGGTTTCCATACCGAAAGCTGTGGACCTGATGGCGATTCAATTGGGCAGGTTAAGTACGATCCACGTGGAAATGGTTTTATAATTAGCTGACTTTGGAGAAGGCCCAGAAGAAATCCCTATGCATTGTCTTTGTCCCTCCAAATAGATCTCAAGGTTCCAAAACGATTTGATTCGCGTGGTCTGGAAGCTGGTGAAAATGAGTTTTGAAATCACTGCAATTCGACGTTCGCCATTTTGAAACCTGGAGGCCTATTCACTAAGCAAAAGAGACATTTATTTTTGGTCCGAAGCTCTCTTTTGACAAAAGAGATTATTACAGTATCCATGACAGGGTTATTCAGTAACTTCCAAAAGAGAGTTGGCGGCCATCTTGGCATTTTTGATCTCTTTCAGAGAGACACCTGACTGGGTGTCTTTTCTCAAAAGAGAGTCTCTTTCTCATTTCTCGTTTGTTTGATAGTGACATCGTGTATCATCCTTCGTTCATCCGCTACCATATCAGTCATTTTGATGTGTGTTTGTTCATCTCTTAAAGGTAAGTCGATTATTCATTAAAAATATATACATAATATCGATTCATGAGTAAAAACGTCCAAGTACTGGTTGAGGTAGGCCACAGGAGCTATTCAGTAAAATAAACGAGCACGGGAGACATTATACGAGACTGTCTATCTCTCCTGGGAGATTTTCAAAATAGATAATCTCTTTTCACTATCCCTTTTAGTGAATAGGCCCCCAGATTCAGTGAAAAACCGACCCAGTGACAAGGAATTGCCTATCTAATTTCTAGCAATAACTTCCTCATGCAATCAAATCGAACTCTTCTTCATGAAACGAACTCTTGATCCTGAAAATTCCAGCTCATAAAATCCCATGGGGGTGATTCTTATTCCCAGTCACCACAAAAATGAAAAATTTAGGTACCTACTTACCTAATTTAGGACCAATTATTCGTGATATTACCCATTTTTCACTGCCTTAAAAAACTAATAAAATCCCATGGGGATGATTCATATGCACAGTCACCACAAAAATGAAAAATATTAGGTAAGTAGTACTTACTTATAGGACCAATTATTCGTGATATTACCAATTTTTCACTGCCTCAAAAAACTAATAAATATTAATAAAAAGATAATAAACCCCGTTGGGATGATTCTTATTCCAAAACAGTCACCACAAAAATGAAAAATATTAGGTACTTATAGGACCAATATTATTCATGATATTACCCATTTTTCAATGACTCAAAAAACTAATAAAATACTAATAAAAATATACTTAATAAAATCCCGTGGGTATGATTCATATTCACAGTCACCACAAAAATGAAAAATATTAGGTAAGTACTTACTTATAGGACCAATTATTCGTGATATTACCCATTTTTCACTGCCTCAAAAAAACTAATAAATATTAATAAAAAGATAATAAAACCCCGTGGGGATGATTCTAATTCCCAGTCACCACAAAAATGAAAAATATTAGGTTCTTACTTACCTCGTTTAGGACCAATTATTCGTGATATTACCCATTTTTCACTGTCTCAAAAAACTAATAAAATACTAATAAAAAGATCCGGTGGGGATGATTCTTATTCCTAAACAGTCACCAAAAAAATGGAAAATATTAGGTTAAAGTACTTACTTATAGGACCAATATTATTCGTGATATTACCCATTTTTCATTGCTTCATTACTATTTTTAATCAAATTCATTGAAACCCAGTTAAAAGAAGGTACTTCCTACGGGGCGTTATATTTTAAAAATTGCCCAATATTGTCATTTCCTAACAAAATTGTATTAAAATTTTAATGTTTATCCCGATTGTGCGAGTCTAGCCCCGTTTAGGCAACTTGATCGTTTCAGATATTAATTTAAGACAATTACCTACATGTGCAGAATGTAGAAGCTGAATCGCCTTAAAATTCCAACAACTTGCTTGTAATATCGAATTTCGGCTTGCCGATGTGAAATATCAACTCACGCCACGACGTCGAGGGTGTACTGGAGAAACGTCTCCTTGAGGTCGATTGCTTGGCCGTTTTTGTCGACGACTCCAAGAAGGACTTTGGCGAGGTCTTTCATCAGAGGGAACATCTTCCTGACTTTGGAAGTCGTGAACATCGCGCTGAATTTCCCTCTGCAGGCCCTCCATCTGGTAAAAATGTAAGACGAATAAGGTAAGCGTAACGTAAGACACGATGCTCCAGGCTCGTTCAGCTTAGAAACAGGAAGTGATGATCTTCCAGTGCCACAGAATACAAGGCAACAGCTTTGTTTGCTCTGGATTTTTCTTAAAGTTATCCGACTCACAGAAAACCGTAGTGCTGCGTCCACAACTATGCCGAAACAGGCCGGTCGGCCTTTGTCGGGCAGCACGTTCGGTTCGGCTTGCAGTGTTCGGCAAGACGTCCACACTGTTCCAGTAGTGTGGACGTCCCGCTCAGTGCCGAACCATCCCGCGTGATAGCAAATTCGGATTTTGTCTTTAATCATTTCCATGCGACGTTGAGTGAAGATGATGTTGTTTTAGCAGCTTCTGCTGCAATAATTATTGCTTTAACTGCCGGGGGGAGAAAAAAGTACTGGGCCAGCGAATTCATGAAAGATTTGTTACTTGATGAAGTTGACGAGTTGAATCTAGAGTATACAGGAACGACGGGGGATTCCGTAACTTTTTCAGAATGAAAAGTTCTGATTTTGAACAACTATTGACCATGACCGGACCGAGAATCACCAAGAAGGATACCTTCTTTAGAGAGGCTGTGTACCTTCTTTAGAGGAGAGCAACAGGCGGTTGAAAATGGACTGAACCCAACTGGCACGTCCACACGGACTTTCTTTCGGTTTGGTTCGGCTTTCTTTGATCGTGACCGACTTGGTTCGGTTCGGGTCGGCTTTCTGCAAGTTGATGAGGCCGACCGGCACGTCTACATTAATTCGGTTTTGTCGACCGGCTTAAGCCGAATGATGCCGATCGGCATAGTGTGGACGCACCTTCAGAAACCATCCATGATCCAATACCTTCTGGATAACGGTCATGGAAGAAGGGATCCCCTTCTTCCATGGATAAGGGTTTGAGTTTGATAACGGTAGGGAATTGAGAAGGCAGTGCATGGTCAGCTACTCGTCCACCATCAGTTTCTCTCTCCTGTGTACTGTGTATCTTTTGTGTACTGGAATGATTATCAGAAGAGTGTTGGTGAGGAAAACATAGTGAACTGCCGGTCATGGATACTATACAGTCAGAAAAGAGTCCGAGAATCACTGGGAACGGCCAAACGCCTTTCTGAAAGCCAGATGACCCTCACGTGGGAACAAACCTATTTACCTATCTGCAACCCCCATCCAGACGGTTTTGAATCACGTTCTAGTCTCTTGATTCGCTTGATCAAAACGTACCTAATTGCTTTCAGAGAAATTCAAAGAGGAACAAACCAAACATTCCAGGATTTTGTTGGAGGGCCATCTACGTACTTCTTTCCGCACATTGAGAAGAGATTGACTTCAAACGGTTTGTTCTTTTCGTCGTTGGGGATGCCCCGGTCGGTGAAATGATGGAAATCCTTGATCATGATGTGTTGAATCAGATCTACAAAAGATTTCTTTACACATAAAGTTACATGCATATAGTAAATCAAAGCATACATCAGTGAAATAGTGTTGTCGATAATAAATGGAGGTTTTGAAAAAGTTTCAAAATTTTTTTCTCAATTTTTTGAGTAGAATTCTGTGGTGATCGGCTGCTCCCTAACACTATGTAAATAGCGTCGCTTGCATTATAAGCCGCGTCTAACGGCTTCCCAGAGCGGGGTTCCCCTACCCCTCTCTGGGGATGTATCAAGGGGTATAAAAGAAGCTGTGAACTGCCAATAAATTGTCACTTGACCACACAAACCGACTCAAGTAGTCTCGTGTATTTATTTCTACTTTTAGCTCCCGCTGGATCATCACACTGGTCACCCCGACGTAGAACACGCACCTTCACCTTCGCATCGGCTTCTCGCCTACTACGATCGCCGGCGAGGCGGCGGCGCCCGACGACGAACACGCAACCTTCACCGGCTTCCGGCCTTCTGCGAACAGCGTCCCGCCTTCTCGCTTCCAGCGACGGCTCAACACGCACCTTCGCCGGTTTCCCGCCTTCAGCGATCAGCGCCCCGCCTTCTCGCTTCCTGCGACGGCTCAACACGCACCTTCGCCCCGGCCTTCTGCGAACGCAACACCGGCGATGTTAATACACCTCTCGCCCCAGCTTCTCGCCTTCTGCGATCTTCAGCCTACGGCGACAACTCGACGTGAGACACGCACATTCGCCCCGGCCTTCTGCGAACGCAACACCGGCGAATTTAATACACCTCTCGCCCCGGCTTCTCGCCTCCTGCAATCGACAGCGAACCGCCTACGCCCACCACTCGTCAGATCCACGACCAACCAGAGAAAATCTCGTTTTTCCCGCTGCTTACTTAACGAGAGCGACCATCAACGGAGCATTCATTCCTCGGATCTACACCTTCAGGAACAACAAAGAAGAAAATGAAGACCAGAGCTACGAAGACACCGGAACCGCCTCATACCCTTCTCCCTCCTCCTCGTGTGGCTACCGTCAACGAGGAGTTGCAGGTGATCCAGCACCACCGACAACCGCGGCCTTCAACGCAGCCTCTCAATAGGACCACCGTCTACAAAGACCTTCCAGTAGCTTCGAGAGATATCGAGGAACATTTTACACACGTAAAATTACTACTCGATACTCTAACAAAATACGGCCTCCAAGTCAACAAGTCAAAGTGTCAACTAGCCCGCACCTCCTTCGAATTCCTCGGCCACATCGTATCACCCAGCGGCGTTACACATCTGCCCGATCGAACGGCCGCCCGTAAGCGACATAATAAACGCCTACTACACTGCTCTCACGACTCCGAAGCCGCCTTCGAAGCAACGAAACGTGTCCTCGAGAGAGCTGTAACACTGGCACATCCTGGCCCGACTCAGCACCACGGCCGTACTTACGTACAGCTCTACAGCGCCCGGTCTTCCATCACCTACACGGCCTATCACACCCTGAGACACAGGCCTCTCCCGACACCGTCTTCACTGGGACCCAGGCACAGCCGTTACTCCAGGTGCGGCCAACGTCACCTGCTCCGGCACCTCCTGCCTCGCCATTCAAGCCGCCTCGGAAGATCACCTCTTCCAGCCGCCCGTTCCAGCGCTCTCCGAGACATCGCCCTCGACGCTTCCAGCTGGACCGCATCCGAGCACGTTCACGCATCCCACACCGCAGCCGCCGCTAACACACGATGGCGAGACACCACGAACTCCTCAAGCCACCCACCTACACGGCAACTACACAGCTCACACGCAGCCTCTTTCACCAACACCGACGCCTCATCAACAAGATTCATCGTCATTTACATAATTGCAGTATTTAACTTCAATTCTGGGGGGAGCAGTGTGGTGATCGGCTGCTCCCTAACACTATGTAAATAGCGTCGCTTGCATTATAAGCCGCGTCTAACGGCTTCCCAGAGCGGGGTTCCCCTACCCCTCTCTGGGGATGTATCAAGGGGTATAAAAGAAGCTGTGAACTGCCAATAAATTGTCACTTGACCACACAAACCGACTCAAGTAGTCTCGTGTATTTATTTCTACTTTTAGCTCCCGCTGGATCATCACAAATTCAAATATGACATTGCGCATGTGTGGATGCACAAACACACTAACTTTGTTTTTTCACACCTTGAAACGTTAAATAAACAAATTTTAGGGGGGTGTTCTAAAAAAAATCCGAACCGAGTACATCGCTGTATTATTCTGAGAACAATAAACCAAAATTAAGGAGGGGCTACCATTTGAAACATTTTTCAAAACTCTGGTCCGCTGAAAGATATTTCGGCGGGCCTTAAATGTTGGTCACACTGTATAAAAGGTTACTTGGTTATACATGTTGTCACAAATGAACGATAGACCTGATACCTACCTACTTAAATTTCTACGATTTTGAGTTTAATACGGAATCATATTTCATCTCTACTCACTCAGATCCTTGACGAGTAAATAGGGTTTGGTGAAGTGGTAAATTCCTACCAAAGGGTCATCTTCATGTTCCGTCATAATTTCCATAGTTAGCTTGTTGGAGTTCGTTGTATAAAAGCGAATCGCGGTTCCTGAAATCGAGAAAACTAATCTAGTTCAACTTAGCATTATTGATGTGAACAAAAATGTAAGGTAGGTACGCAATTTTTGAATGAGGAACGGATGTGGGTAGGAATTGGCTGCTTTTGGCCTAAGAATCAGGTTGAGCACCCTCGAAAACCTCTGTATCCCGATTTTCAGCTCCGAAATCTGAGTAGTTAGGCGGGAATAAGCTAAATAAAAAGCGCGTGACGTCATCTGGTATGTTTCTCCCTCCCACTCGGTTTCCCACGTGCGGAAGCGAGAAGGCAGTGTACATTAACTGTGATGAATTTAAATTCTCATCACGGTGGCGTGAAGGAGAAAAGTCGCAGGCGGCGGTAGTCCACCGATCATCTACGACTTTGGTAGGAGATAGAGGTGAGTGAGGGAATTTACCTAGGCGGCGGTAATCCACCGATCATCTGTCGAATGAGGCTAAAGCCCCAGGATCCAGGGTTTTATAGGAACTGGAGGCCTCTCCCTCCAACCCCCTGTTAGGGGTTGGTGGTGGGGCCCCAGGTTGTGTACCCTGGGTTCTGTGGCCTGTCTCCCCACTCACTTGTTTATTGACGGAAACTAAGTTTGACATTAGAATGTTGGTGAGAGCTTAAAGTTACTACTGGAGTGTTCCCGGGAGGGACTCACGACATTAACTATGACGTCGCACGCTTTTTCCTTCCCCTTTTTCACCCGCTTTCGTTCATTTCCGACCCATCATACAGCACCTTTTTGGAAAGCTCTCTGTTAGACCTACAATTTGAAAGAATTGAATTAAAAAATGCGCGTCCATTCCTCATTGTCCAAGTTTTATACTTTCTCCCCAGAAACACATGATACCGGAATTCATACATTTTTTGGTTTCGAAGTGTGGCACCTATCAAAATAATGAATTTCAAATGCAACACAAAAGAAAATGCTATTAAACGGCGTAATCGGTCAGGATTTATTATCCTGATTGATTCATCCTGCAACCATCCTGATAACAGTTATCTTCTTTATGAGCTTAGCGCTTGTGGCATAATTTGACCAACTGTTTGGAGCAAGGGAACGCCATTAGGGTTATCTCAGTAACATTACTGTAGAAATTAAAGCTGACGAAAAAGTACCAAGTGTAGGGACTTACCATAAATATAATATAATATAACATTTTGTACATAATATAAGTGTAATATAACATTTTGCTTATTCCTCTCCACTCAAGTATCCATGTAGGAACGGAACAAACTGGATGTCCTCCAAAATCAAAATTTTCACTTTCATTTTGCGTTTTATAAATTAAGGGACATTATGTAGGTATCATTTCTGGTTCCAGTCTGTTTGCATGTGTAGAGTTCCTTATAATCGCTGTAATTATCTTCTCATAGTGCAGTTTGGTTAATTTTCCCTTATGAGTTTAGATGTCGACTGCGCATGACATGAGTTCCCACTATCTTTTTACCCCTGGTTCTATTTAACTGTTTCTATCAAGGCTCAGAGAAAAAAAAAAATACTGTTCGGTTGACCACCATAAAATTCTATGTGCTTATGCGCAAGCATGAAATCCTGTATCCATTCGAACGCTGAAAAATCAAGATTTCAAGCTTCAAGAAGTTTATTAGCAATTTAGGTGAATAAACAAATATAAGGTAGAGCAAAATATACAACTAACTAAAATAATAGCAAATTGAAAAATAATTCGATTTACAATGAGCAGTCATCATGATGTATCCACAAAGAGCACTTCTTGGTTACTGATTTTAATGCACCTTCCTCTACGCATTTGAAAAAGTTGAAAGTTGAGGGAAAATGTTGTTTTTTGGTTGAAGAAAACAGAAGAAAAAGGCGATTCAAAGAAGCCGCTTGCTTACGCCACACTGCTACAAAGCCTTGACTGGCCATCTTCCATCTGCTGCCACGGGCAGCCAATCAGAACCCGGATCCGTACAACGTCACAGGCAATAGCAGAGCCCCCTTTCCCGCCTCTTTTTGAAATCTCGAAGTTTGAAAGTCTCTAAAAATACGAAGGAGGCATATTTTCCCGATTCAGCCCTATTACTGTCTATCTCACATCATGAACTACAGTAGAAGTCGCTTAGTAGAAAGGCGGTTAAAGGAATAAGCCGGATATAAGGATAGAAACAGTCAGGACCCGATCGGCTGTATGTAAACACACAGTGAATTGGCCTGTTATGGGTGTTAAAAATCGGCAAAATAGGTAAAAATGGCTGAAATCTCCCAAAAATGGTATTTATGTATTCACCAAAAGTTGTACCTTTTGAACGAGGATCCGAAACAGAAGACCGGACGGTTTTAATGAAGATTTCCTCAAAAAAATAATTAATCAAAATTAGGTCAATTCTGGGGGTCACAATTCGCCAGTAACAGTAAAAATTGCTAAAATCACCACCTAGTATATTATACAGTAGAAGTCACTTATAGAGATTGGTTGCGTATAGAGATTGTTTCCAGTCGGTCCCAGATTGATCACCATAAGCAACTTCCACTGTATTGAGAATAAATGCGAACAGAATTCATAATAAGTAACACTCGCAGGCGGTGCCAACCTCACGAGGACTAATTATGACTTGTGACAAGCCGAAGAATCCAGAAGAAGACAAAACAACAAAATAAGAAAACAATATGTAAGAATAATTATGAAATGAGACCTAAAAATTATAAACTATTGCTCAATAGTTTCATCAACTTTGACATATTACCAACTGAAAAAATATTAATACTTTTCTGAAAAAAAATAAAACGCAGTAACCTAAGAATTTCTAATATTTAAAACTCACTGTTTATTTTTGGATGGATAATACAATTAAAACTATTAAAATTGCGAGTATGAGTGCATGAGGGTGTTGTAAAAATTGCCAGGATTTATAACAGTGATGACTAAATTATGAACAATACAAGATCAGAACTCATTTTTCACGGCATTTTTAAAAACTGAATCGCGTGGTTAAGAGTTTTTCTATTCTGACGTCCACCCCGACAATTTTATGATTACCTATGGTCTCAAATCCCATATTTTATATTCAAAAATATTCCTATTTGATACCTACATCTACTCTCTGAATACAAAAAAAAACTGTTATTAAACCATACACCACCCCACCATACCATACTATATGACATACTGTACCATACCATACTGTATTATTATGCAGTATGAAGAGTTTGTGAGAATACCTACATTTTAGAGAATGTATGAATACTGCACAGTAGGTACCTATATGAATAAGTAGGAATACTGCAAAGTGAAAGGAAGAACTTTGTTCTCATTCGAAAAACCAAAGGATTTAAGATTTGAACTGTATTTATTTTTAAATTGAACAGTATAACATGGTACCTACATAAATACATAAATGTCGCAACAATAAGTAACAATAATTTTCCAAGCCGCAGCTCGACTAAAGGCCTGTGGCCTGATAACCAGTACCTATATATAAATATAAATATGGCTATATTATGTAGAAGCAGTAGTCAGTGCGTGGGGTCTGAAAATGGTGGGGCACCAGACCAGAACACAAAACCAACAGATTTGTCCACAAAATACCCCACGGCAACAACAACCTTCCATTATTTACTGATAGAGTGATATTCAGCAAAGCTTATCTCTTTTAATCAACACTCTATCGTAGTACGTAAAAGTCGACAATTTCTACTACAAATTAGCCACCGAATTCATGTGTTACAAAAATATAATAAACTAAAATACAACAAAACAATGACCCATGGGCTGGTACCTACCTGAATGGAGAAGCTATTGACTAGAAGCTAGGTTGTTATCCACAAACAGCAAACAGGACCAAACGCACGTAGGTCCCACAAATCATCTGTCATCGGAACCCAACGGGAACGCAAAACGCGCAAAATTTGATGGAAAAAAATAAAAACTGACGACTGACTCAACAGAGAAAGGAATATATAATTCACAAGACAACAAAAACAAATCAGAAGACGAAGAAGCATCTTGTATCGAGGTGACAAACTGAATCGAATTGATTGTGAAAACGAACGATTTTGGAGTAGAAATCAGATTTTGGGGACAGCGCCCAAAGTGGGCGTGGCAAACAACATTTTACTCGACTGAGCATGCGTGGACGGGCCACTTTTCTCGGTTGCCATGGGAACACCAGGTCCCAGGACCTTGATTACTGTCGCTTAGATGCTTGGTCTATGGAGCTAACATTAAGGAACCACCATGGATGCCCTACTAGAATACTGAATATCCAAAGCCAGAGAAATCTGGTGAGTGGCTGTTGAACTTTGTGAAAAATGCTAGGTAGGTACAGTGGTACGGATGGAAATTCAGATGCCAATTGAACAATGGTTGGTCATTTTTACTCCTAGTGTTTTTGGATGCCGGGGCAGTGGCCTTATGGACGCAACGCCCCCGTGTAGAAGTAAATTTAGTTAGAGTACACCTTGAAAGCCCCCAACGAAAGTTTAAAATGATTTATTGAATTGATAAATGATTGAGTAACATACCGAAGAAAGGGAGAAGAGGTTTCAGGTTTGGTACGCCTCTGTCGGCAAAAAACGTGTGTTGCTGCCGCATCCATCGCCATGCGAATACAAATAAGGTTATCCAGGTCACCAACAGCAGAGTGAGAATCATCCTAAACAACGAGAATAAAAAAGCCCCTCTTGAATTTGTTGAAAATGGCTGCTTGTGCCGTCAGAAGTAGAAAAATCGTATGCGACTAAACCTGATTTTCGGAAAAATGTACAATTACCTTTTAGAGTTGAAGTTTGCCAATATGAGCAGGAATTTTCGGAATTTTCTTTGAACTTAAACACTCATTTTCAAGGAAATTTCCCGCTGAATCGATTGTTGAAGTCAAAATTGAGTTTTTTGATCGGAAGATACTGAAAAACAGCGTAATAATTTTACTCTCGTATTTCGGATTCAAACCGGGCTATTAGAGTTTTTTGAGTGAGCAGTTATGGACGAACTTGTCTTAAGCTTATTAAATGGATATTGTTATTATTATTATTATTATTATTATTTAATGACATTTTAAACACGTATTTTTGCTTTTTACAAACCCGTAGGTATGTGAACAGTACTTAGCAAAAAAATCGTAGGTACATAGATGCGACGTTTACGAGTTTTCGCTTAGTAAATCCATCCAAAAGTACATTATCCCATTATTCGTAAGCCCGTTTAGAGGCACTTCTCGTGCAGATACGGCTCTGAGGGTCTAAAATTAACTTATTTTGGCCAGAAATTCTGACAGCAGTATAACACCCCTGGAGGTTACTATGATACTGTTAGTTCTTATTGGGTGTCCGGAAGGAGTTTTCAGGTTTATGTTGTAATAAAAAAAAATGCCGTACAGGTACACGAAAAGAATTCTTCAATAGCGAACGGGTAATGGATAAAAAATGTGATATTCATGTGAGGGAGGTCGACAAGCTTTGCCTTTCAGCAGGAAGAGTTACCATGTGAAAGGAATGTCGGTTCCACAGTGAAGTTATATCGCGGAATCTACTCGACTTACCTGATGTAGATTTCTATTTTGAGTCGTTTCTATTTTGAAGTCGTTTTCAGGTTGTTCAGAGACAGGTAGGTAGTCGTATTTAGATTAATGAATTTATTGCTGCCCAATTGAAGAGTTTCAGGATATTGTTTCTGATTTTTTTAAAAGACTAATAAGGCAAAATTCGTTAATTCGCAGGTTGACTCTATGGGCAATATTTGAAGTTTTTATAGAAAATTCCGTTTGCGTAGAAGTTTATATAGAAAAAAAATATATAGACAATTATATAGAAAAAAAACCAGTCATGCAGCATGACTTAATGAGCGAATTTTCAAAGAAATATTCGAATTAATGGCTATGGTTTTGAATAAAGGAAAACTTCTTCCTCCTACTGTTAGTACCTAAATTGAATAATTTGAAATAGATTTTTTCTTTCGTCTTCCTTCTAGTAATACGTGGGCCGGTACTTGTCTATCTATGAAGGTATCATAACAATTATATGTCAAATGGGAAATTCAAGGAGTTGTACTAATCGTTTGCCTCCCCCTTTTTTGCTTCGAACTCTCGTCTTCAATTAATACTTCTCACATTTTTCAATCTGACCACTGTAAGGGGGTGGGGGGGGGGGGGGGGGGGGGGTAAGAGTTTAAAGATTATCCTAGTTTTGGGTAATTTTTGCGCACTTTAAATGCTCTAATTTAAGAACGGATTTAGATATCTAAAATCCGATTTCACCATCGTGTTCAGCGTGCAAAAACCTTTAAAATGAGGGGTCACTTGTTAGAAAATAACATTTTGGGGATTTTTGGGTAATTTTTGCGCACTTTAAATGCTCTAATTTGAGAACGGATCAAGATATCTAAATCCGATTCCACCATCGTGTTCAGCGTGCAAAAACCTTTAAAATGAGGGGTCACTTGTTGGAAAATAACATTTTGGGGATTTTTGGGTAATTTTTGCGCACTTTAAATGCGCCAAAACCCTCCTTAGAGTAGGCCAATTTCACCCATCTTCGAACTTAGCCTTTCGATTGCCAAGATAGATTTTTTGTGCAAATTTGAGCTGTTTATCTCAATTCTATCGAGAGTTATCGTCTGGAGTGACACATATATATATAAATATATATATACATATAAAAAAGTGTTAAATTTCAGGAATCGTTTTAGAATGGTCTGAAACGGATTTCTATGAAGAAAATTTCCAAAAATTTATATTATTTAAATTTCGAAGCCATTGCAATAGCTTCATTTTCTTTGAAAATTCGCTAAAAACAGAAAGAAATTCAAGTCGAAACATTTCAAAATTAACTGCGTTAATTAATTCTGCGTCGAATAATACGACCCCCCCATGTTGTTTTTCAATGTCTTTTCAAAGTTCCATGAACAAATTGAGACATTTCGATTTTGTCGTTTTACCAAATTTCGTAAATTTTGGTTCATGGGAACTAAGGAAAAAGCCGCGTACGGCGGACCGAGGGAAATTTTTTCTATTCGCTATTCGTATTCTACGTCCCTTGAAACGTAAACCATGAAATTTTGAGGGGGGTAAAATTATTTATTTATTTTTTTTCATAGCCGATTCCAAAGATTCATTATTGAAAATAATGAACCAAAATACAGTTCGGCAAACACTGTTAAAACGTTACCAACTCAATTATTTATGTAGACGCTATCAATGTGTATGCTGTGCAAAATGTTGGTATTTACGGTAAGACTATGACATCATATTCTGCGTTCGCTGTGGGTTATTTACCTGCAAATTGATGGCAGATCCGAATCGTATCGGCAACTCGCTAGGAATACGGGGAAAAAAGTCAAACGATGTTTGGATAAGCCTTTCACCACTTATTTTAATGGAACGAAGAGATTAATTTTGAATTATCTCTCTCCCCCCCCCCCCCCCACTACTGCCATCACGATTATAAGCTACGAGCGAAGTTATTTATTCGATCAATATTATTTGCTCAGTGATACAAAATAAGTTCGGTAATTTACGTTAAAATTGCATTTCAACCGCGCGTGTTTTACTTCCACGTTCGTATTTATAATTACAGGAATGGAAGTGTGGTGACACCTTCAAAAATAGGTGTTCGAGAAAACCATGGCATCTTGTACAGAAAAGCTCAAAACGAGTTTCTGGACGGGTTTCCGATTGATGTCGCTTAATTTTCTCGAATTTTGAAGCCCAACTCGGTGCCACTTCTTGCAACTAAAAATTCGGTGACTAGGTTCTAACTTGAGGTTGTCTTAGCAGTGAGATTATCTTGATTACTTAGCAGTCAGGTACAGCAGAATAATTTAAATTTCGTCAGTCCCAATAAATTGTTATTTCTCACCACAGATTTAACAAAATGAGGCTTGGAAGAAGTTTTTAGGCGATTTCAGTCAATTGCAGTACTGCAGGAAAATTAGAATTTCGTTTCTGCAGTATTGCAGAAAACCTTAAAATGTTCTGCTCTTCAATTCAGTTTTGCAGTACTAAAGACAAATTTGAATTTCTTCAGTTTTTCAGTCCCAATAAATTGTTATTACTCACCACAGATTTAACAAAATGAAGCTTGGGAGAAGTTTTTAGGCGATTTCAGTCAATTGCAGTACCTACTACAGAAAAATTAGAATTTCGTTTTGCAGTATTGCAGAAAAACTTAAAATGTTCTGCTCTTCAATTCAGTTTTGCAGTACTGCAGACAAATTTGAATTTCTTCAGTTTTTCAGTCCCAATAAATTGGTATTACTCACCACAGATTTAACAAAATGAGGCTTGGGAGAAGTTTTTAGGCGATTTCAGTCAATTGCAGTACTGCAGGAAAATTAGAATTTCGTTTCTGCAGTATTGCAGAAAACCTTAAAATGTTCTGCTCTTCAATTCAGTTTTGCAGTACTAAAGACAAATTTGAATTTCTTCAGTTTTTCAGTCCCAATAAATTGTTATTACTTACCACATATTTAACAAAATGAAGCTTGGGAGAAGTTTTTAGGCGATTTCAGTCAATTGCAGTACCTACTGAAGAAAAATTAGAATTTCGTTTTGCAGTATTGCAGAAAAACTTAAAATGTTCTGCTCTGTAATTCAGTGTTGCAGTACTGCAGGCAAATTTGAATTTCTTCAGTTTTTCAGTCCCAATAAATTGTTATTACTCACCACATATTTAACAAAATGAAGCTTGGGAGAAGTTTTTAGGCGATTTCAGTCAATTGCAGTACCTACTGAAGAAAAATTAGAATTTCGTTTTGCAGTATTGCAGAAAAACTTAAAATGTTCTGCTCTGTAATTCAGTGTTGCAGTACTGCAGGCAAATTTGAATTTCTTCAGTTTTTCAGTCCCAATAAATTGTTATTACTCACCACATATTTAACAAAATGAAGCTTGGGAGAAGTTTTTAGGCGATTTCAGTCAATTGCAGTACCTACTGAAGAAAAATTAGAATTTCGTTTTGCAGTATTGCAGAAAAACTTAAAATGTTCTGCTCTGTAATTCAGTGTTGCAGTACTGCAGGCAAATTTGAATTTCTTCAGTTTTTCAGTCCCAATAAATTGTTATTACTCACCACAGATTTAACGAAATGAGGCTTGGGAGAAGTTTTTAGGCGATTTCAATCAATTGCAGTCCCTACTGAAGAAAAATTATTCAATTCAATCAATTTATTCACAATATTGCCTGGTAGGCTAATGTGGGGAGGGAGTTGTGTTTGGGTTTTGCAGTATTGCAGAAAAACTTAAAATGTTCTGCTCTTCAATTCAGTTTTGCAGTACTGCAGACAAATTTGAATTTCTTCAGTTTTTCAGTCCCAATAAATTGGTATTTCTCACCACAGATTTAACGAAATGAGGCTTGGGAGAAGTTTTTAGGCGATTTCAGTCAATTGCAGTACCTACTGCAGAAAAATTAGAATTTCGTTTCTGCAGTATTGCAGAAAAACTTAAAATGTTCTGCTCTTCAATTCAGTTTTGCAGTACTGCAGACCAATTTGAATTTCTTCAGTTTTTCAGTCCCAATAAATTGGTATTTCTCACCACAGATTTAACGAAATGAGGCTTGGGAGAAGTTTTTAGGCGATTTCAGTCAATTGCAGTACTGCAGAAAAATTAGAATTTCGTTTCTGCAGTATTGCAGAAAAACTTAAAATGTTCTGCTCTTCAATTCAGTTTTGCAGTACTGCAGACAAATTTGAATTTCTTCAGTTTTTCAGTCCCAATAAATTGGTATTTCTCACCACAGATTTAACAAAATGAAGCTTGGGAGAAGTTTTTAGGCGATTTCAGTCAATTGCAGTACCTACTGAAGAAAAATTAGAATTTCGTTTCTGCAGTATTGCAGAAAACCTTGAAATGTTCTGCTCTTCAATTCAGTTTTGCAGTACTGCAGACAAATTTGAATTTCTTCAGTTTTTCAGTCCCAATAAATTGGTATTTCTCACCACAGATTTAACGAAATGAGGCTTGGGAGAAGTTTTTAGGCGATTTCAGTCAATTGCAGTACCTACTGCAGAAAAATTAGAATTTCGTTTTGCAGTAAGTATTGCAGAAAAACTTAAAATGTTCTGCTCTTCAATTCAGTTTTGCAGTACTGCAGACCAATTTGAATTTCTTCAGTTTTTCAGTCCCAATAAATTGGTATTTCTCACCACAGATTTAACGAAATGAGGCTTGGGAGAAGTTTTTAGGCGATTTCAGTCAATTGCAGTACTGCAGAAAAATTAGAATTTCGTTTTGCAGTATTGCAGAAAAACTTAAAATGTTCTGCTCTTCAATTCAGTTTTGCAGTACTGCAGACAAATTTGAATTTCTTCAGTTTTTCAGTCCCAATAAATTGGTATTTCTCACCACAGATTTAACAAAATGAAGCTTGGGAGAAGTTTTTAGGCGATTTCAGTCAATTGCAGTACCTACTGAAGAAAAATTAGAATTTCGTTTTGCAGTATTGCAGAAAAACTTAAAATGTTCTGCTCTGTAATTCAGTGTTGCAGTACTGCAGACAAATTTGAATTTCTTCAGTTTTTCAGTCCCAATAAATTGGTATTTCTCACCACAGATTTAACAAAATGAGGCTTGGGAGAAGTTTTTAGGCGATTTCAGTCAATTGCAATACCTACTGAAGAAAAATTAGAATTTCGTTTTGCAGTATTGCAGAAAAACTTGAAATGTTCTGCTCTGCAATTCAGTGTTGCAGTACTGCAGACAAATTTGAATTTCTTCAGTTTTTCAGTCCCAATAAATTGGTATTTCTCACCACAGATTTAACGAAATGAAGCTTGGGAGAAGTTTTTAGGCGATTTCAGTCAATTGCAGTACCTACCGACGAAAAATTAGAATTTCGTTTCTGCAGTATTGCAGAAAACCTTAAAATGTTCTGCTCTTCAATTCAGTTTTGCAGTACTGCAGGAAAATTAGAATTTCGTTTTGCAGTATTGCAGAAAAACTTAAAATGTTCTGCTCTTCAATTCAGTTTTGCAGTACTGCAGACAAATTTGAATTTCTTCAGTTTTTCAGTCCCAATAAATTGGTATTTCTCACCACAGATTTACGAAATGAGGCTTGGGAGACGTTTTTAGGCGATTTCAGCCAACTGCAGTACTGCAGAAAAATTAGAATTTCGTTTCTGCAGTATTGCAGAAAACCTTAAAATGTTCTGCTCTTCAATTCAGTTTTGCAGTACTGCAGGAAAATTAGAATTTCGTTTCTGCAGTATTGCAGAAAACCTTTAATGTTCTGCTCTTCAATTCAGTTTTGCAGTACTGCAGACAAATTTGAATTTCTTCAGTTTTTCAGTCCCAATAAATTGTTATTACTCACCACAGATTTAAAAAATGAGGCTTGGGAGACGTTTTTAGGCGATTTCAGTCAATTGCAGTACTGCAGAAAAATTAGAATTTCGTTTCTGCAGTATTGCAGAAAACCTTTAATGTTCTGCTCTTCAATTCAGTTTTGCAGTACTGCAGACAAATTTGAATTTCTTCAGTTTTTCAGTCCCAATAAATTGTTATTACTCACCACAGATTCAACAAAATGAGGCTTGGGAGACGTTTTTAGGCGATTTCAGTCAACTGCAGTACTGCAGAAAAATTAGAATTTCGTTTCTGCAGTATTGCAGAAAACCTTTAATGTTCTGCTCTTCAATTCAGTTTTGCAGTAATGCAGACAAATTTGAATTTCTTCAGTTTTTCAGTCCCAGTAAATTGTTATTTCTCATTACAGATTTAACAAAATGAGGCTTGAGAGACGTTTTTAGGCGATTTCAATCAATTGCAGTACCTACTGAAGAAAAATTAGAATTTCGTTTTGCAGTATTGCAGAAAAACTTAAAATGTTCTGCTCTTCAATTCAGTTTTGCAGTACTGCAGACAAATTTGAATTTCTTCAGTTTTTCAGTCCCAATAAATTGTTATTACTCACTACAGATTTAACAAAATGAAGCTTGGGAGAAGTTTTTAGGCGATTTCAGTCAATTGCAGTACCTACTGAAGAAAAATTAGAATTTCGTTTTGCAGTATTGCAGAAAAACTCAAAATGTTCTGCTCTTCAATTCAGTTTTGCAGTATACTGCAGACAAATTTGAATTTCTTCAGCTTTTCAGTCCCAATAAATTGTTATTACTCACCACAGATTTAACAAAATGAGGCTTGGGAGACGTTTTTAGGCGATTTCAGCCAACTGCAGTACTGCAGAAAAATTAGAATTTCGTTTCTGCAGTATTGCAGAAAACCTTTAATGTTCTGCTCTTCAATTCAGTTTTGCAGTATACTGCAGACAAATTTGAATTTCTTCAGCTTTTCAGTCCCAATAAATTGTTATTACTCACCACAGATTTAACAAAATGAGGCTTGGGAGTCGTTTTTAGGCGATTTCAGTCAACTGCAGTACTGCAGAAAAATTAGAATTTCGTTTCTGCAGTATTGCAGAAAACCTTGAAATGTTCTGCTCTGCAATTCAGTTTTACAGTACTGCAGACAAATTTGAATTTCTTCAGTTTTTCAGTCCCAATAAATTGTTATTACTCACCACAGATTTAACAAAATGAGGCTTGGGAGAAGTTTTTAGGCGATTTCAGTCAACTGCAGTACTGCAGAAAAATTAGAATTTCGTTTCTGCAGTATTGCAGAAAACCTTGAAATGTTCTGCTCTGCAATTCAGTTTTACAGTACTGCAGACAAATTTGAATTTCTTCAGTTTTTCAGTCCCAATAAATTGTTATTTCTCACTACAGATTTAACAAAATGAGGCTTGGGAGACGTTTTTAGGCGATTTCAGTCAAGTGCAGTACCTACTGCAGAAAAATTTGAATTGAGTTTTTGCAGTATTGCAGAAAAACTTAAATTTTTCTGCATTGCAATTCAGTTTTGCAGTACCTACTGCAGAAAAACTTGAATTTCGTTAGCTTTTCAGTCCCAATAAATTGTGATTTCTCACCACAGATTTAACAAAATTTAATTTAACGAAATGAGGGTTTTTAGGCGATTTCAGTCAATTGCAGCAGGAACTCCTATCATAAATACCTACCTGATAATTGGTATCCCTACCACTGATGAAGTTCGAAATTAATGGAGAACTCAAAACATCTTCAGTCCCTGTTAGGTACATATATATTGTTCTATCATCTGGCGTTTAGAGCGTACAACGTGATCAGAATACGTAAATTAAAAATAAAATAAATTAATAACAATTATCTCCTTGAAAAGGATAAAGTTTTGGGCTTAGCTCAGCTTGTAATTCGATTAATAAATTTCAAGGGGCCAACATACTCGTAGGACGCATTTTGAATGTTCGAGCCACTTTTCAAACGAGTAGACAGGTATAGGATGAGTTCTTCTTAGCCAATGGCTGACTGTGTGAAATGTCATGGAGACTCAAAAAACGGCGGAAAAATTAAAATTTGTAAATAGTTGAAGAAAACTTTTAAAAAATAAATTTTGAAAAAAAACCTTCAAAACTAAATTTTGAAATTTAATTTCTTTACTAAATGGCGAGGTAGTAGGTTTTAAACTGGATCGTTCTTTTCTTTACAGTCGAAATATGTAAAATATTCGTTTACACTTCCATTAAGACAGCAGAGGATTCCTCATCGATTGTTAAGCGCGTAAATGAATCATTTCGTGAGGTAGTAGTGTAGTAGATATGTATTTTGCATAATTAGCGCTATTCATGTTGAAGTGTATAATTAACCATTCGAGATCCTCCTTGGAGATCTAGTGGGCAGGTTGGCGGGATAAACCCAGAGGTACGAACTTATATCGATTGTCATCTCCCACCCCAGCAGGCCATGCAACAAACCGCCCTCTGAGCTCCGAGCCGGATGAACCGTTCAGTTCAAATAGAACCGTTCCGCCAGAGAGAACTGTCACAGTCACATTCCCCACAGATGTCCGTGGGACCAGACTTTGTTCTCTGTTTTGGATTGTCTTTGTGTAGCTACCTATACTTATAGGTAAATTATGAATGAGCATGCGAATTGAAAAAAATTTTTTTTAAATGGGATTGGATTCAGAAAGATTGGAGGAGGATTAGACATGTAAAATATTGGTGATAAAAATATGAAACTAAATGCAAAATATACCTGCCTAGGTACATAGTTTTGAGAAAAATTCAATAAAACAGCATAATCTTTTCCACAAGACAAGCTTTTGTTCGCACAGGTTTTTTCTGACGGTTCTGACTCCTAGAAAACCAGAAACCATCCATGATCCAAAACCTACTCTAGGTGGTGGCACCAGTTTCAGACACCAACCCAGTATCAGACACTTTCAAGTTCAAAGCCAGATACCACGGCCAGGTGTACACGCTACGATAAATCGTAACGATGTGATCGTTACGATTTATTGTTCAAATAAATCGAAAGAGAGGAGGACTGTTTGTACACTACAAATCGTAACGATTTCTGGATAAAGCAGGGTTCACATCCATCCGGAGCCGTCTGGAAATACGGATAGGGGAAGCTAGTGAAAAGCAGTGGAGGGGATGGAGGGGAATCGCGGAAGTTGGGAAGGCGTTCATAACCATCCGGAATTTTGGCTGACAACTCGTTTCCCGCGCTTCCTCCCACAGCTGTTTCGGTTGCCGACGCCATTCCGTATGCGCAGTAGTGAACTGCGCAGATGCGGAGCGGAAAATATCTGAAAAATCTGATGCGTACAGTTCGCTTCAAAAGTGCTTCTCCGGAAATAATATTCCCCCTCCCCAGCTGATGTCTAACCAATCAGCTGCTCGTACGCACTTTCCGGATAGCTTTCCGGATGGATGTGAACCCTGCTTAACCCGTTCCATTTTTGCCGGAGCTGCCATGGAGGAAGTAGTATTGTTGTCTTTGTGTATCGGTGGATAAGTTAATAAAAAAAACCGCGAAAAACAAGATCAAAGTGGAGTCGCCAGTGGTTGCTGAGTTTTGCGGAATTGCGGAATTTTTCCAATTTTTGAATTTTCGCCAGTTCTTTCTTGTAAACCGTACGCAATGAATTAATTTGCTAACAACCGTGTTCCTGTCTGCTGTCGGATCAAAATCCTTGTATTTTTTCACAAGCTCAGTATACGCCAGGTCTTTCTTATTCCTGTCAGAATATTCCTTGCTCTTAACGAGCCACAAACACGAGAAACTACGGTAGAGTTATATAAACTCAGTTAAAAACTCGCGAGGAGCTTGTCGATTTGAAATTTCAGCCATAATATGCGACATTTTAACACGAGCACACGAATACGAGAAGCTCTCCGGTGCAGTGGCAACTTCAAACTGGGAGACATCATAGCGATAAGTGGGAGCGACCATTAACACGTTGAAGCATGCCGCTACGATTTGCACAAATTGATGCCGGCCGGCATCAACCATCCAACCCAACTCCAACTCCGATAAATCGCTACGATGTCCCATTTAGACGCGACGATAAATCGTGACGATTCGATCGTTACGATACATTGTTACTATTTATCGTAGAGTGTAAACCTGGCTTAAGAGTTCTAGACGGTTTTGAGGCCTTTTCCAAGGGGCATTTGGTGCAGGCAGATCTATCCTGTGGATTGTAGTGAAACTACGAACTCAGAGAAGGTTAGTCCAGGATTGGTGACGGTTATCCTAATGATGCTTTCAGATCTGGTGGTGAGGTTAGATGACAACGCGGCTAAGAGGTGAACAAATTTCTCATGGTATATTTGCCCTATTTTTCCCTTCCCATTTACCTATTTTTGGTTTCATTATTCATATTAGTGCCCTGTATTGGTAGATTGCGAAATTTTGTTCGGAATGACAATATTATGACCGATTTCCGAGGGTGTCTGATACTGGGTTCCCAAAAGGGGCCAGTGTTCAGAATCAGACATGGGTTGCCTGATACTGGTCATTTCGACCAGTTTGCATTTAGTGGTTTTTCTTGTGTATTTTTAATGTTAGAGACTTGAAACTCACGCCTTAACTTATATAGCCATCTCAATCACAACAGCCAGTATCAGACAGGGGTGTCTGATACTGTACTGACCGATGTCTGATACTTGTATTTGGTTTTATTCAATGATTTTTTACAAAATGGGGACTGTATTCATGAATTTAGGTGTGATAGCTTGGCCTGTTGGCCCGATTAAAATTTACTTTATAAAAGAGTTTTTTTTGGCTTTTGATTGAAGTGTCTGTTTCTGGACCTGGAGGCCGTCTGATACTGGCGCCATCCAAATTTCTCCATGTCTGACACTGGTGCAGAAACATGGTTTTGAAAAAACCATATTATATCCCCAAAAACAAAAAAATCCGTCGGTTTCCAAGTCTGGGTGAGTTGTCAGGAAGTTGGGGAAGAGTATTATGCCCCCTCATAAATGTTTGATGAAATCACGCCTCACAGCACCTATACAGAAATCTGAGAATCTCCGCTTATAGTGTCTGAAACTGGTGCCATCACCCCACCGTCTTGATAAGCGTTTGAGTTTGATAATGGTTGGGAATCGAGAAGGCAGTGCACGGTAAGTTTCTCGTCCACCCTGTCTTCTGTGCACTGGAATGATCATCAGAAAACTGGCGTTGGACGGTAGGTACACTTTTTAGTGTAAGGCTTGCACTCTTTCATTATATCATTCATCAGAAGGATGAAGAGGTACGGTGATAAGATATCCCCCTGTCTCACGCCTGCTGTTATCATGAATTCCTCGGAGGCCGTTCCGGGGTACTTTTTTTTCACAAATGATCAAAGATAATTTGTAAAAGATCGAAGACATTCCTCGTACGGTTGTACAATTGAATCATGGCTTGTCAGAGATACTTTCATGGGCTTTTGAAACCGGTGTAACCCTCAAACCATGCCAAGACCAAGGCTATGATTTTTTCTAATAATGATTTGGATATCTCCACCATCCCTACTACTGTCCGGAGTAATTTCAATGTGCATTACTCGACATCCGCAATTTTCCACCACCGAATCCTTTTCCTTTTCTTGAAGTTTTTTTTTAATCCTATTTTTTTAAAGTTTTTTTTTTCCATTTTTATTATTGTAAAAAAAAAGTTTGCTAAGTAGTATTTTGCGTAGTGCCATTTCTTTTATTTGTGCATTTCTACATTTTATTTGAGCATTTCTTGCATTCTGCATTTTGTGCATTATTTGCATTCTGCATTTTGTGCATTATTTGCATTTTTCTGCATTTGTGCATTTTTCTGAATTTTTATTTGTGCATTTCTGCATTTTATTTGTGCATTCAGTTACATGAATGAAGAAATAAATGAACAACCAACATTTCTGTAGGTATGTCCAATAGAATAAACCCATTTAACCTAATTTGGATCCTAATTTTCCACCACCGAATCCTTTTCCTTTTCTTGAATTTTTTTTTAAATTCTATTTTTTGAAGTTTTTTTTTTCATTTTTATTATTGTTAAAAAAAGTTTGCTAAGTAGTATTTTGCGTAGTGCCATTTCTTTTATTTGTGCATTTCTACATTTTATTTGAGCATTTTTTGCATTCTGCATTTTGTGCATTATTTGAAATTTTTGCATTCTGCATTTTGTGCATTATTTGAAATTTTTGCATTCTGCATTTTGTGCATTATTTGCATTTTTCTGCATTTGTGCATTTTTCTGAATTTTTATTTGTGCATTTCTGCATTTTATTTGTGCATTCAGTTACATGAATGAAGCAATAAATGAACAGCCAACATTTCTGTAGGTATGTCTAATAGAATAATAACCATTTAACCTAATTTTGAATTCTAATTTTCCACCACCAAATCCTTTTCCTTTTTTGAAGTTTTTTTAATCCATTTTTTTTTGTTTAAAAAAAAGATTGTTTAAAAAAATATTTTTGCCAAGTACCTAGTATTTTGCGTAGGTAGTGCCATTTCTTTTATTTGTGCATTTCTGCATTTTGCATTTTAATTGTGCATTTTTGCATTCTGCATTTCAATTGTGCATTTTTTGCATTCTGCATTTTAATTGTGCATTATTAGCATGTTTTCTGCATTTGCGCATTTTTCTGAATTTTTATTTGTGCATTTTGCATTTTATTTGTGCATTTCTGCATTTTATTTGTGCATTCAGTTACATGAATGAAGAAATAAATGAACAGCCAACATTTCTGTAGAGTATGTCCAATAGAATAAACCCATTTGACCTAATTTTGAATCCTAATTTTCCACCACCGAATCCAATTTTTTTTAAGTTGTTTGTTTTTTTAATCCTTTTTTGAAGTTTTTTGGTTTTTTATTATTGTTTTTAAACATTATTTTTGCTAAGTAGTATTTTGCGTAGTGTCATTTCTTTTATTTGTGCATTTTTTGCATTCTGCATTTTAATTGTGCATTATTTGCATTTTTTATGCATTTGTGCATTTTTCTGAATTTTTATTTGTGCATTTTGCATTTTATTTGTGCATTTCTGCATTGTATATGTGCATTCAGTTACATGAATGAAGCAATAAATGAACAGCCAACATTTCTGTAGGTATGTCCAATAGAATAAACCCATTTGACCTAATTTTGAATCCTAATTTTTCACCACCGAATCCAATTTTTAAAAAAGTTGTTTGTTTTTTGAATCCTTTTTTTGAAGTTTTTAAAATTTATTATTGTTTTTAAAAATTATTTTTGCTAATTAGTATTTGGCGTAGTGCCATTTATTTTATTTGTGCATTTCTTCGTGCATACCATGAGGGCCCAAAGAGGCCTATATGTATTTGAAAATAAATCTTTCTCAATCTTTCTCTCTGACAAGGACTTTTGCAGCGTTTAGTTGTTTATCCCGTCGATAAATCGCCCACCGTTCCAAAATACTCTTCTTCGAGAACGACTCCCGGTAGCAGTTCCGTCCCGCCCTTAGGGCCAGGGCGATCAGTTTGCCTCGAGAGGCCGCCGAACTTGCGTGGGCCTCCTCGTTCGAACCCTCCCTTTCTCACAATTTGTGTACACCACCCGACTTGATACCTCCGCTACCAAACCTAACCTTTCACTCTCATTGTCACAGGTGCCCTTTCCCCCCCCCGCTAATCACAACCTTAATCCCGTTTCAGTCGCGAGATTCTCGAAAAATGGCGGATTTCCGACGTCACAAGATGACCAACAGGTGAAAGAATGCGATGCTCGGTCCAGTCGTCGGTTTTGGGTGTCGCAAACGAAATTTGGTTGAAAAATGATTCTCCGCCGTCGAACGTAGCGTGTCCGGGAGTGAGGGACAGTTGTTATCATTTCTACGATGAAAAGTGATTTTTCCAACGTCTCGGATTTCCTGAATTTCGAAAATGGTGAGTTGAAAAAAATCCATAAATATAATTAGAACGATAACATTTCGCTTTAAATTTCGCGTAATTTACCTACTTGAGATTTACAATGTAATACGATTCTACCAGTATGAGGATACCTACCATCGTTGATAACGTTCGAAGAACAAACAGCTGCCATACGACAGCCTACTGAAATTGATTACACATTGTCGATCTTTATGCTTAGAAAATCTTGTGAACCAAAAATATGAATTGAATGTATTGATAATTATGGTTCGGTTTCAAACAGTACCAAGATAAGTACCTACATAAATAATATTCTATTTATCGCATAGGCTCTGTATGTCTTACATTCTATAATATTCTATTTATTAATAATAATAATAAAAACCATTTATTGTGAAAAGGCCCATTGGCCCATTGAACACACACGAATTACAAAGGTCAAATTACAAGGAGTGTAAGAAAAAAAAACCACAGTCATGCAGCATGGCTATAAGAGCGAATTTTCGAAGTTTTCGGCATCTTCCTCCTCCGCCTAAAATTTTCTGAAAATTAATTTTCGACCAATGTTTTCCCAACTTGATAAAAAATTAAAACAGGAGTAGTTTTACGCAAAGTAAAATTTGGGGTGGAAGGAGGGGGAGGGGGAATTCAAAAAAAACCACAGTCATGCAGCATGGCTATAAGAGCGAATTTTCGAAGTTTTCGGCATCTTCCTCCTCCGCCTAAAATTTTCTGAAAATTAATTTTCGGCCAATGTTTTCCCAACTTGATACCATACAAAATTAAAACAGGAGTAGTTTTACGCAAAGTAAAATTTGGGGTGGAAGGAGGGGGAGGGGGAAATCAAAAATGTTTTGAATACCAGAAGAGTACCTAGGTATTGGATACGTAACAAATTTTTTGTTCCATTTTTTGCCGAGTAACACCTCGGTTTGTAGATTTTCCAACGCTGAACACGATGTTGAAGTCAGAATTGCGATATCCCATTCCGTTATCAGATTAGAGCAGACGAACCAGGAAGAACATCTCAAGAAATAACCACGTTCCTTCATCTTCAAAGTGCTCCAGTTTGATAATGGAATGAGATATCGCAATTCTGATTTCACCATCGTGTTCAGCGTACAAAAACCTTTAAAATGAGGTGTCACTTGTCAGACTTTTTCATTTTGGGAATTTATGGGTAATTTCCCCCCCTAAAACTCCCCAAAACTCCCCCTTAGGGTGACCCGATTCTGCCCATCTTCGAACTTAGCCTGTCGATTGCCAAGACAGATTTTTCGTGCAAATTTGAACTTTTTATCTCAATTCTTTCGAGAGTTATCGTCTGGAATGACACATACATATATAAATATATAAATATATATATAAATATATAAATATATATATATATATATATATATATATATATATATATATATATATATATATATATATATATATATATATATATATATATATATATATATATATATATATATATATACATATAATTTTTGGTGTCTTTCGGCAGTGAATTCAGGATGGTCTGAAACGGATTTTGGTTTAAAAATCTTTCGGAAATTCGAGTTTTAAAAATTTTGGACCGAGAACAATAGCTTCCTTTTCTTCGAAAATTCGCTAATACAGGAGTGTAAGAAAGAATACACTGTCAACATTTAGAACAAAATAATAATGCCAATAATATTATACTATACTATTATATTATATAAACTATTATATACTATAAATATAATAATTATATACTATACTATTATATTATATAAACTATTATATACTATATTATTATAATAATTATATACTATACTATTATATTATATAAACTATTATATACTATATTATAATAATTAGGTATATACTATTATATTATACAATAATATTATTATACTCTACTAAAAAATAATATACTATACTATAATATTCTATTCATCGAAGTATGATATTAACATGTATCATGTTTTAGCCCTGGGGTACTAGCATTTTTTGCGAGTCGATTTTGCGCGTCTTTGAGCGTCAATTTTAAGCGTCAAATTTTTTCGCGCACAATGCATAGTGGTTTTCACGTACAACCGAGTAGTTGCTAGGGAAATGAAACTTCTTTCATTTTCATCGGACAAAAATCGTTTTCCATTCGTTGGAAAGCTCTTGATTTATCACGAATTTATTTCGTATTTGTTCTTGGTATTTATGTCCTAGTTTCATACTATAACTATATAAATGAATGTTATAAATTGATAGTAAACAATGACGCTTGTTTGGTTGTCACGTTTTAACATGTATCATCTATGGTGCTCAAGAAATGTAGACAAAGACATCGTCAGAAGAAACGAGCACATACGTTTCAAGTAGTAGATTTCTACCTTGCCTTCACTTTTCGAGTTAATAACATGATACATGGTTGCAATTTTTGGTTCTTAAACATAAATAAATTTTTAAATAAATTTTCAGGTGACGTCCGTTTAGATGGGGAATAGAAATTTTTAGCGGTTTTTTTCTATCTATACCCATGTATGATCTATATACATCTATGTATGATATTCTATCTATACACATCTATGTATGTATGCATGATACTCTCTCTCTCTCTCTCTCTCTCTCTCTCTCTCTCTCTCTCTCTCTCTCTCTCTCTCTCTCTCTCTCTCTCTCTCTCTCTATATATATATATATATATATATATATTTATATATATATATAGACTTGGTTTTTAAGAAAATTTCACAGATAGAAGTGAAAGAGTGATAGATTGATATTTCGAAGAAATCTTTGTCAAACGGTAGAAGGAAAAATGTTTTGTGATGAAATCACGCTCCAGAGCCAATAACAATTTCACTCTCAAAGGTTGACGAATTTATGGGTTGTTTATTTATTTTATTTTTTTAAACAGCTACCACTGGAGATGGTTAGTGTTCAAATTAAACTGTTCGAATTTATAACAAATACATCGTAGAGTGGTCTGAGTGAAACCGTCGTGTGAGTGGAGGCATCGTATTTATAGAACCTGAAAGGGCAGGTGACCCGTGAGGAATTGAAGAGACAATAACTACCTTAGGATATCGATCCCTTTCGATAACCCTCAATGCCCGCTCAATGAGAAAACGGATTATTTGAAGTTTCCATTGGGGTTTCGAGAGGGTCGTGGTTATTGTTACCTATGTCACGTTCCACAGAAATAACGAATATGACCTAATCACAGTGACTAGAGTGAGAACTGACAATCGAATAAATGATTCAATGATATTAACTTAGTCCGATGTTGTATTCCACTTCTTCTGTAACGACTGCAGCGGTGGAATTCCCAATAAGTTCCACACCCCCTGCTTAAGGCAGAAATTATCTTGATTACAACCATGGTTTCACAAGGGAGGACTGGACCGAGGCTATATTTAGAAAATATTTGTTTATGACGATATCTGACCTTGGGTGCACGATAAAAATTCCAAATTTCGCCAGAATGTTCGTATTTCCAAATAAAAGAATGAGTTCAAAGATGAGCAATTTTCAAAAATTCCAAGGGGGTAAATAATTGAGTTTTTAGAGGTAAAAAGTGGCTGAAAACGGCCAACCAATTTATATAAAATCACTGAAAGTGTACTATGGATATGGAAGGGTGAGTAAAGACAGAGGGCAGACTATTTCACTGTTTTTCATACAGAATATGAGTCAAATTAGGATTTTTGGGGGTCAAGCATTGGTATTAAGGGCTAAAATCAATATTAATTCACCTGACGTTGTGTGGGATGGTGAACCACGACGTAAGGACTATTTCGATGATCAAAGTATTTTTCTCAAAAAAAGAGTGGGTCAAATTTGACTCTATAAGGGTCAAAAATCGGTTTAAAAAAAATGGCTAAAATCACAAAAATTATAGTAAAAAAATTTGAGTTTTTTTTTAAAGGTGAAAAATGGCTTAACGGCCAAAAAATTCATATAAAATAACTGAAAGTGTACTATGGAAGGGTGATTAAAGACAGAGGACAGACCATTTCACTGTTTTTCATACAGAATATGAGTGAAATTTGGATTTTTGGGGTCAAATATCGGTATTAAGGGCTAAAATCAATATTGATTCACCTGACGTTGTGTGGGATGGTGAACCACGACGGAAGGGCTTCGATGATCAAAATATTTCTCTAAAAAAAAAGAGTGGGTCAAATTTGACTCTATAAGGGTCAAAAATCGGTAAAAAATGGCTAAAATCACCAAAATTATAGTTTAAAAAAGTCGAGTTTTTTTAGGTGAAAAATGGCTTAAAACGGCCAAACAATTTATATAAAATCACTGAAAGTGGTATAGAAGGTTGAGCCATTTCACTGTTTTTCATACAGAATATGAGTCAAATTTGGATTTTTGGGGGTCAAACCTTGGTATTAAGGGCTAAAATCAATATTGATTCACCTGACGTTGTGTGGGATGGTGAACCATGACGGAAGGGCTTCGATGATCAAAATATTTCTCTAAAAAAAAAGAGTGGGTCATATTTGACTCTGTAAGGGTCAAAAATCGGTAAAAAATGGCTAAAATCACCAAAATTATAGTTTAAAAAAGTCGAGTTTTTTTAGGTGAAAAATGGCTTAAAACGGCCAAACAATTTATATAAAATCACTGAAAGTGGTATAGAAGGGCGAGTAAAGACAGAGGACAGACCATTCCGCTGTTTTTCACACAGAATATGAGTCAGATTTGGATTTTTAGGGGTCAAACATCGGTATTAAGGGCTAAAATCAATATTAATTCACCTGACGTTGTGTGGGATGGTGAACCACGACGGAAGGACTGTTTAGATGATCAAAATATTTTTCTCAAAAAAAGAGTGGGTCAAATTTGACTATATAAGGGTCAAAAATCGGTTAAAAAAAGGTTAAAATCACAAAAATTATAGTAAAAAAAATTTGAGTTTTTTTTTAAGGTGAAAAATGGCTTAAAACGGCCAAAAATTTATGTAAAATCACTGAAAGTGGTATGGAAGGGTGAGTAAAGACAGAGGACAGACCATTTCGCTGTTTTTCATACAGAATATGAGTCAAATTTGGATTTTTGGGGGTCAAACATCGGTATTAAGGGCTAAAATCAATATTAATTCACCTGACGTTGTGTGGGATGGTGAACCACGACGGAGGGACTGTTTCGATGATCAAACTATGTTTCTAAAAAAAACAGTGGGTCAGATTTGAGGGTCAAAAATCGGATAAAAAATGGCTAAAATCACAAAAATTATAGAAAAAAAATTTGAGTTTTTGTAAAGGTGAAAAATGGCTTAAAACGGCCAAACAATTGATATAAAATCAGAGAAAGTGGTATGGAAGGGTGAGTAAAGACAGAGGACAGACCATTCCGCTGGTTTTAGGGGACAAACATCGGTATTAAGGGCTAAAATCAATATTAATTCACCTGACGTTGTGTGGGATGGTGAACCACGAGAGGGACTATTTTGATGATCAAAATATTTTTCTCAAAAAAGAGTGGGTCATATTTGACTTTATAAGGGTAATAAATCGGTAAAAAATGGCTAAAATCACAAAAAAGTTATAATTTCATGATAAATGGTATGGTTTCTCTCTAATAATCTTTCTACACAATAGCACGAATATTTATTTGAAGATTCACTCTTACATCCATGCTGCATAACTGGAACTTTAAAAAACAGCCTCATTTTTTAAAAATTCCAGTTCTGCAGCATGGCTATAAGAGTGAATCTTCAAACAAACATTCGTGCTATTGTGTAAAAAGATGATTAGCGAGAAACCGTACCACTTTTCGTGAAATTCTATATTTTTTTGTGATTTTAGCAATTTTTTTAAACAGATTTTGACTCTTATAAAGTCAAATTTTATCCATTCTTTTTAGAAAAATATTTTTATCATCGAAATAATCCGCCTCGTGATTCACCATCCCACACAATGTCAGGTGAATTAATATTGATTTTAGCCCTTAATACCAATGTTTGTCCCCTAAAAATCCAAATTTGACCCCTGTTCTGAAAAACAGTGAAATGGTATTTTTCTTTCTTTACTCCGTCTTCCATACTACTTTCAATGATTTTATATGAATTGTTTGACCGTTTATAGCCATTTTTGACTAATAAAAACTCATTTTTTACCTCCTTGGAATTTTTGAAAATCGCTCATCTTTGAACTCATCCTTTTGTTTGGAAATAAGAACATTCTGGCGAAATTTGGAATCAGATATCGTCATAAACAAATGACGAAGAATTTTGGAAAGTTGTTGACCGTTGATTGATAGTTTAGGACAGGAAGGTTCCTTGTCTTCAATGTCGACCGCACCTCAACAATCGAAGACAAGCTTCCTGTCCTAAACTATAATGTATACAGGGTGTAACGCGAGTGAAGGCGGACCTCTCTCCTACGTGTTCTACAGCTAATTTCCGACAAAAAATGCCTCTTAGAAATTTTTGATTAGAGGCTTCAGTTTCAAGTTATATCGTTTTTAAGATTTTTTTTGTGTTTTCGACCTTACTTCACTAAAATGACCATAATTCCCTTATTTTGCATGCAAATTCAAATCCGAGGACACCATTGAAAAGTGCGTTAAATTTCCTATCTTTTCAAGGCCTAACATAATTTTTTTAGGTGGATCTGGGGAGTCAAAATTGAGTCCAAAAAGTGATTATTGCCCAAATTCGAAAAACCTCATGTTTTTCAAACGGTTGGTAACCCTATTAATTCTTGCAGCTGAATTGTGAAAGTTACCTAAAAAATGCGCCGAAACTTCAGCTTTCCAACGGTATACTCAAATTTGAATTTTCTGTTGAATTTAAGAGAAAAAATTAGGTTTAAATGGGAAAAAAGTGTTTTTTCCGTCTAAATGTTGCGTTTTTCATGAAAAAGAGATTTATTCGTTATTTTCACTTTAGAGCAGGGGTGTTGACGATGGAAACAATTGAGCTGAAGAAGTAATTTTTACAATTTATTGCAACAATTGCTCAGAATGTCCCCCGTTTTGCCGAATGCAAAAACCTGTCCTCCGGTGAACTGCGTCGACGGCATTCCGCAGCTCTGCCCGGTTCTGTCCGATGTCTTCTGCGCATTGTGTTATCCTTTCGATCAGGTGGCCTCTCGACTGAATCCTGACCTCGTACACCTTTGATTTCAGGGCCCCCCAGAAATAAAAATCCAAAGGTGTCAGGTCAGGACTGCGAGGGGGCCACCTGACAGGTCCATTTTGCGCAATCCACCTACCATGGAAAACAAACATACGTTAGGATTTTGGGTTGGCGGGCAAGGCCAGGATGGCCTTGTTTCCTTCTTCCATAAGAAATCAACAGTAATTTTCCAACTAAGAGTATTCGCGAAAAATGAGCCGATTTTAATGTTTGAGACTTGAAGTTTGGGATCTAACGACGAATTCTGTCGCAACACATTTTCGATGGTACTTAATCTTCATCCAACAAATAAAATAATTTGAGGGAAGTCCCCTTAGCTGTGACTTTGTCTATGAATCGCTACTTCCAGTGATGGTGGATGATGACGATTGTATGGCCTTGCCCGCCAACCCAAAATCCTAACGTATGTTTGTTTTCCATGGTAGGTGGATTGCGCAAAATGGACCTGTCAGGTGGCCCCCTCGCAGTCCTGACCTGACACCTTTGGATTTTTATTTCTGGGGGGCCCTGAAATCAAAGGTGTACGAGGTCAGGATTCAGTCGAGAGGCCACCTGATCGAAAGGATAACACAATGCGCAGAAGACATCGGACAGAACCGGGCAGAGCTGCGGAATGCCGTCGACGCAGTTCACCGGAGGACAGGTTTTTGCATTCGGCAAAACGGGGGACATTCTGAGCAATTGTTGCAATAAATTGTAAAAATTACTTCTTCAGCTCAATTGTTTCCATCGTCAACACCCCTGCCCTAAAGTGAAAATAACGAATAAATCTCTTTTTCATGAAAAACGCAACATTCAGACGGAAAAAACACTTTTCCCATTTAAACCTAATGTTTTCTCTTAAATTCAACAGAAAATTCAAATTTGAGTATACCGTTGGAAAGCTGAAGTTTCGGCGCATTTTTTAGGTAACTTTCACAATTCAGCTGCAAGAATTAATAGGGTTACCAACCGTTTGAAAAACATGAGGTTTTTCGAATTTGGGCAATAATCACTTTTTGGACTCAATTTTGACTCCCCAGATCCACCTAAAAAAATTATGTTAGGCCTTGAAAAGATAGGAAATTTAACGCACTTTTCAATGGTGTCCTCGGATTTGAATTTGCATACAAAATAAGTGAATTATGGTCATTTTAGTGAAGTAAGGTCGAAAGCACGAAAAAAATCTTAAAAACGATATAACTTGAAACTGAAGCCTCTAATCAAAAATTTCTAGGAGGCATTTTTTGTCGGAAATTATCTGTAGAACACGTAGGAGAGAGGTCCGCCTTCACTCGCGTTACACCCTGTATATAAGTACATACAAATTTTTTATTAACATCTAGGGATGAATTCAAGATATGACTTATGTTTCGAAAATGTTGGACCCATTGCAGTAGCTTAATTTTCCTCGAAAATTCGCTAATAAAAGGAAAAAACCTCAAATAATCAGAATATGAAGATAAAATTACCTTGGATCGTAAAATTACCTATATCTAATTCATTTGTGAAAAAGTGCATTAAGTCAAACGATGAAGGCACTTTTTCAATAAACGAATAATAAATATCTGACTCCATTTTATGGGTGGTCTTTGAAGGAATCCAATAAATGAATAAACTTTGGACCTTTAAAATAGTATGATGTTAAATAATAAATACCTGGCTAATGAATGAACTGCATGAAATGAATTAATAAATAAATAAATAAATGAATTAACTTTAGACTTTTAAAATAGGATGGTATTATTAATTGCAGGACTAGTCAGAAGTAGGAACAATGAATTTGTGTCCATTAAATGTCTACGTTTAATGAAGAGGTTATTTTTAACGGTGATAAAAATTATTCTCAATATCAGTTTATTATTGGTACTTACTGATAATAATTATTAGTACCAATGAATACTACTTAAATTCCATAGCAATGAATCCACCAAACGCTTTCACGTCTACATTAGCTTGGATTTTCGTGAAAACGAGACATTTTCTTCTGTATAATATTAGCGGTTCGCATGAATGTATTCTTATCGGATTTGAAATCCGAATCCAGGGAAATCAACACGTCGCTCCGAGTTGAAACTTCACAGCGAATTATGCCGGGTTATTTACTCTCGTGAATTTATGATAAGTCCCGAGGAGCAAGAAAAAGGGGGTTTCGACCATCCGACCTCATTCAGGTGGTACCTTCGGTGAGGCGAGAAAGCCCATGAAGTATTCAGAAGGAGAGGAAGGTTATAGTCTGCCCTGAGAGATGGAGCTGGGAGTTGGGGGCTGTTGCTTTGGGGTAGCTGTTTTCATCATGGATATGGAACCCTCAGAATATTGGGTCAGGTTGAACGGGTGTTGTTCGGTGGTTTTTCCCTACAGTGAAACGGCTTTATGCAGCGAAGCAATCAAAATGATGCACTTCTATCATATGCGTATTACTCTTATGGGGGATGTCCAAAGTGTTGTAAGGTGATTTCCAGCTTTTACACGGGTTTTTGCAGGCACTTCATTTTTTTTAGGCCATTTCCCTGGGCTATATTATGTGATTAATAGGACTTTAAATGAGATTGAACTAGAAATTAATGGTTGGATTAAGGAAGGCCGAAAGGCAAAATAAAAAAAAACCACAGTCATGCAGCATGGCTATAGGAGCGAATTTTCGAAGTTTTCGGCATCTTCCTCCTCCGCCTAAAATTTTCTGAAAATTAATTTTCGGCCAATGTTTTCCCAACTTGATACCATACAAAATTAAAACAGGAGTAGTTTTACGCAAAGTAAAATTTGGGGTGGAAGGAGGGGGAGGTGGAAATCAAAAATGTTTTGAATACCAGAAGAGTAGGTATTGGGTACGTAACAAATTTTTTGTTCCATTTTTTGCCGAGTAACACCTCAGTTTGTAGATTTTCCAACGCTGAACACGATGGTGAAGTCAGAATTGCGATATCCCATTCCGTTATCAGATTAGAGCAGACGAACCAGGAAGAACATCTCAAGAAATAACCACGTTCCTTCATCTTCAAAGTGCTCCAGTTTGAGAATGGAATGAGATATCGCAATTCTGATTTCACCATCGTGTTCAGCGTACAAAAACCTTTAAAATGAGGTGTCACTTGTCAGACTTTTTCATTTTGGGAATTTATGGGTAATTTTCCCCCCCTAAAACTCCCCAAAACTCCCCCTTAGGGTGACCCGATTCTGCCCATCTTCGAACTTAGCCTGTCGATTGCCAAGACAGATTTTTCGTGCAAATTTGAACTTTTTATCTCAATTCTTTCGAGAGTTATCGTCTGGAATGACACATACATATATAAATATATATATAAATATATAAATATATATATAAATATATAAATATATATATAAATATAGAAATATATATATAAATATATAAATATATATATAAATATATAAATATATATATAAATATATATATAAAAAGATAAATATATATATAAATATATAAATATATATATAAATATATATATATATATATACATATAATTTTTGGTGTCTTTCGGCAGGGAATTCAGGATGGTCTGAAACGGATTTTGGTATAAAAATCTTTCGGAAATTCGAGTTTTAAAAATTTTGGACCGAGAACAATAGCTTCCTTTTCTTCGAAAATTCGCTAAAAGAGACAAAGAAGAAAGAGACAAAGAAGAAAGTAGAAGAAGAAGAAGGATGTTCTAAATAATGTGGGATGGAGCAAATCAGTTTGGGCGATCGTGAAGCTGGACCAAACGGTAGGTAAGTTGTGTGGGGAATTGAAGAAAAAAATCGTCTGCCAATTCGATTAGGCAGTATAGCTTCCTCACTTGAATCACAACGTGTAGAATAGTTGGGTAGGTTCATCCATACGGGTAGGAGTATCCATGCACTTGAGACATCCATCCATGCACCGTCCAACACCTCACCTCCATCTATCTGCAATATTTCACAGCTTTATGATGATTTGCAGTGCAGTTATGGGCGTTACGAGTGTGTCCGACGCTTGCACATGCGCAGACGAAAGTTACTGTACGATTTCAGTGATTTTGATATGGGACCATCTGCGGTCCAACCCGCGTGTGCCCTCAAAATTTCAGCTGTACGACTATTTTTCGCGTAGTTAGAAGGGTTACAAGAAAATGGTCAGCATTTCATGTTCGCGCATGCGCAGACGGAAGTTACAGTACGATTCAATGAAATCCATGTGGAACTATCAAAGTATTATTCCTGATCGACCCAATTTTGAACTCATTTCAACGATATTTAAGGTAGTTATGGGAGTTTCAAGTATTTCACGTTTGCGCATGCGCAGATGAAAATTACAATACTTTTCAATGATTTTGGTATGGGTCCATCTGCGACCCAACCCGCACCTACCCTCCAAATTTCAGCCCGTTTCGACCATTATTTCGGGTAGTTATGGGCGTTACAAGGAATTGACCACAGACACGGAACCAGAAATGTTCCTTGATGTCTGAAACGTAAAATGTGAGTGGAAATTTTCATTTTGAGGCCAAATTTTTTTCGACCCTTGCACGAATACAAAGCTTCCCGACCTTGGGTAGTGAGGAAGCAAAAATGTAATGGTAGCGCATGGATTCGAGCACTAAGAAGAGATGGCGTTTAATAGAATTATGGGAGTAATTTGGTTTTTTATTATAAGGGATTATTCGTTAGAAATGGCATGTATAGGTTCTGAATGTGCTGTGTGTACGGATGAAGGATGTGGTTGAAGGCAAAAATGAGAAATGAGTCGGTAGGTTGGTAAGTTGAGGGGAGAAAAAGAAGAAAAAATAACAATAAGTGATCTTGAACGGAACACATCTTAGAAGCTGTTGATGTTGCGAATTACACGGCTTCTAATTGAAACTCGATTTATGGTGAGGTTTTCACCTAACCCGAGTCCAGGATGTCTGAAATAGTGACGAAGTATCGATTGGTTCCTTTCCAGTTGGAGTTCAACCCTGTTACAAGGAACTGATGAACGCAAGTCCGAGGCGCTAATCCGAGTTTTCAAACTCAATTATACCAGGGTGAAGGAGGGGGAAATGGGTTTTCTAACAGAGCGTCCTGGGAAGAATAAAATGTAAAAGGAAGCCGAGCCGGCCCATGTCCGCCTTTGTAGTGTGGACGTCCGCATAGCTTCAGTGCTTTTCTTCAGTCATCTTCTTACTCTGTTGCACACCGATATTGTAAGTTCAGTTCGCCAACTTCATCTAACCGCAATTCCTTCATCATTGCACTTTTGCAGTATTTCCTTCTCCCGCTCTTGATACTGGGGCGAACACACAACCTCCCCGGTCGACTTAGACGCTTTCCGTCCACTGTTACTGCAATAATCATTGCAGCAGCTGCTGCCACCATCTCACATCTTCTTCTCACTTCTTCTATCATTACAGGTACTGCGGATAGTGTGTTGGATTGAACTGTCGACTGGCATACTACTGCTAAAGATGAAAAGCCGGCTGGGTCAGCCTGCCGCTTGGGGCATCCACATCTGCTTTATAGTGTGGACATGCGAGCTCGAAAAGCGATGCTGGGCGGCTTTGCCAGGCCGCATAGTGTGGATGCAGCTTAAGCCGCACAAAATCCATCCAGATCAAAGGAAGCCAAGCTGGTCCAGGTCCCCCTTTGTAGTGTGAACGTGCCGCCCGACTTCATTGCTTGTGTTCAGTAATCTTCGCACCTCTGTTTGTTGCACACTGATATTCTAAGTTCGTCTAACCACAATTCCTTCATCATTGCACTTGCGCAGTATTTCCCTCTCCCACTCTACTGGGGCGAACCCTCCACCTCTGCAGTCGACTTTGACGCTCTCCGTCCACTGTTACTGCAATAATCATTGCAGCAGCTGCTTCCAGCATCGCATCTTCTTCTTCCATCATTATAGGTACTGCTGATAGTGTCTTCGGATTAAACGGTTGACCGAAAAACTATTGCTAACGTCGAAAAGGCAGGGGGTCAGCCTGCCGCGTGGGGCATCTGCATCTACTTTATAGTGTGGACATGCCAGCCCGAAAAGCGATGCTAGGCAGCTTTGCCAGGGGGCATAGTGTGGATGCAGCATAACCCGCACAATTGGTCCAGATCAAAGGAAGCAGAGGTGACCTGGGCCCCCCTTTGTAGTGTGGACGTGCCAGCTCAAAAAGCGACGCTGGGCGACTTTTCCGAGTGGCATAGTGTGGATGCAGCTTACCCGCACAAAAACCATCCATATCAAAGGAAGCCGAGCCAGCCCAGGTCCCCCTTTGTAGTGTGGACTTGCCACCAAGCTTCAGTGCTTGTCGTCAGTCATCTTCGTACCTCTGTAGTACTTTCTTGCTCACCGATTTTCTAAATTCAGTTCTTCAGCTTCATTTAACCACAATATTCCTTCATCAGTGCACTCCCGCTCTTGATACTGTGGCGAACCCACCACCTTCATGGTCGGCTTTTACACTCTCTGTCCACTGTTGCTGCAATAATCATTGCACCAGCTGCTGCCAGCATCGTATCTTCTTCTTCTATCATTACATGTACTGAGGATGGTGTCTGGGATTGATGTGTCGACCGGCGAAGTACTGTGAACGACGATAATCCGGGCGGGTCAGCCTGCCAGACCCATGTCCACTTTATAGTGTGGACATGCTGGCCCAAAAAGTGATGCTGGGCGGCATGGTGTGGACGCAATTTAACCCGCACAAAGTAGGTCCAGACCAAAGTAAGCCTCGCCAGCCTGAGCCCCCCTTTGTAGTGTGGACCTGCTGGCTCGAAAAGCGATGCAGGGCCGCTTTGCCGGGTGGCATGTTCTGGATGCAGCTTAACCCTCACAAAGTGGTTCTAGCCAGCCTCTCCCCCCCCCCCCCCCCTTTGCACCTCGCCTTTTTCAGTCGCATTTTTGATGAATTTTTTCACTTAACTGGCTGCTAAATTGAGGATCTTTAGGTTTCTTGTCAGGGTTTAACAAAATTGAATGGCAAACGATATATTCGGAATGAGTAGGCATAAAACATTCAAAAATTGTGGTATAAAGTAAAAATGAATGAAAACTTTACAAAAATGAAAAAATTGAATAAAAGAACGAAAAATTTATAACACGTTTGCGTGGAGATTTCGAAAAACTTAGTGGGATGTCAGAACCAGTAAAAACTTTATAAATTAAAATTCGAAATGAGAAAAATTACAAATTGACCACATTTCTGATTAAAAATTTTTGAAATTGCAATTTCTCGGGATTCGCTCTCTTTCAACCTCGAGGAGGGCCTTGGGACGATGAATCAGAGCCACTCATTGTCAGTTCGCATCAAAGATCAAACAAACGAAGGAGAAACGACTGAGGACTGCCCCACAAACGAGAAATGCGGACTGGTAAGACCAGCTCGTGTTTAACAGAAACACCATATAAACAGAGTAAAATCCATCTGCACTAACGATGATTGATTGTTTACTGTTCCCTAGCAAGCAAAAAGGGCGAAAATCCGGAGAATCGCTCCTTTAACATGCAAAGTATGAACTATTACCTAACGCAGGTTCTGTCAACCGGGGCCTGTTCAACTTACAAAGATGCGCCATTGGTGAAAGAACAAATTTCTGTGAAAAACCGAGAAAAAAAACTGCAATTTTGGAGTTGAGCCCTTGTTGGTGTAAAGTACATCATTCAATTTCGGGCTCAGTACGTCAGTGGAGATGGAACCAGTTACTCTGACATGCCGTAGGTTTCGATTTCCCCCACACATACATAAGAAGAAGAAGAAGAAGAAGTATTTATTGGCAGTTAAGTAAAGGAAAAAAAGGAAAAATATTGAGGCAAATTAAATAAACACTCGAAAATGAGGAAGAAGTAAGTTGCGTTAATAATTGCTGAGTTACTCAGTGAAATGAGTTGTGAATTCACCATTGATCACAGTAACGTAATGGCGACCGTAACGGTTAATGGGAACAATTTCCTAAAAGCTTTTAAGGAATTTGGAGTGAAAGAACGTCGAAATAGAAGAGGACACAGGGGAGCACTTCGCAAATGTTAGTTGGGAAGAAACCAATGGCTGGAACAGCAGTGAGGAGAAGGTTATCCTCACCCTTTAATGAAAATCCCGATTATGGTGTTGTATTTTGCACAGTTTACCAAAACATCTGAAGTACGCTGGACGCGCTGTGAGCCTTTGTATCACTGCTGATTTAACGAATTTTATTATAAAGTTTTCCAAAGATTGTCAGGAACTACACAGCAGGGTTTATGGAGAAATCCGTTTCAGAGCATCCTGAATTCATCTCTACATTTTAACAAAGATGTATATATAGCATTTACAAATTTATTTAAACCCATTACAAAATAATTTCAACCTTTTACAAATTTATTGCAACCATTTATAAAATTATTTAAACCCTTTACAAATTTATTTAAACCTCTATATTTAATCGTATTCATTGGAACGAAAACGTCTATAGGTTACTCGCGTAAGACAAACAGTAGTAATGGTCACGAGAAGGGTTGAGTTGTACGTACGAGTAGGTTCATGGTATTCCTTCTGAATGTTGAGACCAATCTCCAATAACTTCTCCCACGTACCTTATGTCAGTGAGCTTCTAGTCTTCCTGATTAGAGGCCTCCATATTCTCCTATGCCGAACCCTGTGGAATAGGCGTTCTCATAAATAAAGACGAAAGCAAGAGAGTTGTTAAGCTGCCAAGATGATCACCAGCTTCCAGAAGTTATTCTTCAAAGTTTGCTTTCAGTCACACCTCAAGATTGTGCGAATTATGAAGTGGACATGATTTTATTTTTGCCCGACGCAGCAGCAGGCCATCCACTTCATTAGTTGTCAGAACTACTTTCATATTAAAGCACATCCTTCAAATGTTCAATAGTTAAACTTTCTTTATTGCGTATTGCAAATACCACTGTATTTATTGAATGAGTTTAAATAAATTTGTAAAAGGTTTAAATAATTACGTAAAAGGTTTGAATAATTATGTAAAGGGTTGGTAATAATTTTGAAAAAGGTTTAAATAAATTTGTAAAAGGTTTAAATTATTTTGTAAAGGGTTTAAATTATTTTGTGAAGGGTTTAAATTATTTTGTAAAGGGTTTACATTATTTTGTGAAGGGTTTAAGTTATTTTGTAAAGGGTTGAAATAAATTTGTAAATGCTATGCGTGCAAATAAATATGTATATATAGGTGGGTGAGAGCAAGTGTAAGTTGCTTGGATATCGAGGCGCGGTCAGGTTGAATTGAATAATGCTTTATTCCGACGTTTCGATGATTTATTTCATCATTATCAAGGAAATATGTCGAGTTGAGTGGAACAGGCAAGTAGACAGAGGCACTCCTAGTGCCTCATGTACATTAATGATGCTCACTACTGAAGAGAGGTACTTGTCATTGTACTTGTGCATTTTCAAACATATGTATAATATATGTGTGACATTTCAAAAATTCCTGTTCTGAAAATTTTGGACTCATTGCAATAGCTTCATTTTCTTTGAAAATTCGCTAATAAGTAATAAAGTTCATTATAGACGTTTTTCTCATGTGCAGCAGTCTCTGCCTCTGTTATTAAAGCACATCCTTCAAATGTTCAGACTTCAGTAGTTAAACTTTCTTTATTGCTTATTGCAAATGCCACTGTATTTATTGAGTGAGTTTAAATAAATTTGTAAAAGGTTTAAATAATTATTTTTAAGGTTTAAATAATTATGTAAAGGGTTGTAATAATTTTGTAAAAGGTTTAAATAAATTTGTAAAAGGTTTAAATTATTTTGTGAGGGGTTTAAATTAATTTGTGAAGGGTTTAAATTACTTTGCAAAGGGTTTAAATTATTTTGTAAAGGGTTGACATAAATTTGTAAATGCTATATGTGTGTGTGTAAATAAATATGTATATATAGGTGGGTGAGAGCAAGTGTAAGTTGCTTGGATATCGAGGCGCGGTCAGGTTGAATTGAATAATGCTTTATTCCGACGTTTCGATGATTTATTTCATCATTATCAAGGAAATACGTCGAGTTGGGTGGATCAGGCAAGTAGACAGAGGCACTGCTAGTAATTTACATTAATGACCTAGTAATTTACATTAATTACTTGTCACTGGACTTGTACATTTTCAACGACATATTTTAATGTTCTGAAAATTTTGGATTCATTGCTATTTCTTTGAAAATTCGCTAATAAGTAATAACGTTCATAATAGACGTTTTTCTCATGTGCAGCAGTCTCTGCCTCTGGTATCGAACAGTCGCCTGTACGAGTTGTTAGTCCCGCACTACCCGCAAACCCTTCGCTCACATATTCAATGGGTCCTCGACTTCCCGACGCCCTTTATCACACTTCTGCTGTGCACACAACGGGCTTACAGGCCCTTTCTACTGAAACGTATACACGTTTGCACCGTTAAACCCGGTTTTGCCGGATAAATCGACTCAGATTACACCGACTTCCGCCCAACTTGGCTAAAACTTTCCCGTCCGACCTCAACTCCAATAACAGCAAGTTCGCCTCCCATAAATTGTTTCTGGCTTTATTGTTGTTCAGAAGTTTGGTTCGTCGTATTCAATTTGAGTTCAATTCAGTATGAATTAATTGATATCAACCCACCTATTGATGTCACCTACCTCCTTACTGGTAGCAGATATATTTATTTTCCGTCAAATATTAGTCGGTACCGTCATTTTGGTAGACCCAGGGGTGTTTTGGGTGAAAAATAGGAGTAAAAACAGGTGTTTTCGAGGGGTTTTTTTGTGGAGTTTTTAGTGAACATGAGCTTGTGAGGTATTGTTTTCCATGTTCTTTAGGACGAGAAAACCGAATGTGAAGTTGATTTTGATCAGAGTGAAGAATTGAGGTTGTAACGAAGGTTCAGCTCCCAAAATTCATTTTTTATGAGTCAAAAACATGGGAAATTGTCTGAAATCACCATAAATTTGTATAATAACACTAGAATTAGTATCAACAGGTGAACTAAGACAATTAAATGGCTCGACTATCAATGATCAAAGATAATTTTCATAAAATAGGAGCCTAATTCGTGGTTTTTTGTGACCAAAATTGGTGGGAACCATCAAAAATAGCTATTTTTCAGTTTTATACCGCTTTTCTGAAGTCGGGTTTTGGTTTCTGTTAATTAAAAAAAAAAGAAAAGCTTTATAAGGGTCGCCGGGTCGAAAAAAAACTTGAAATTACAAAAACTCCAGAAAAGACGGGAAGTAGTTCACACAAGTAGTGACAGCCATTAAATTTTGGTAACATTATGATATTACAAGGCCCTCATGGGAGAAATAAAATCCATGTCTCTTAAGAATATAAGTGTATAATAATAGTTATAGTGTCACATAAGTATAGGGAAACAAAGAAGATTAAAAAATGACACATTGGTAGCTTTATTTGTATATTATAGATCATTAATTTAAACGTAAAACGTATGGTATTAAATAATTATTCAGTAGTACAGATTTGGGTGGGTTCAAGAATTGTATTTATAATTATTTGATTTGTTGTTACATATATGAATGAACGTGTGGTTTGAAAAACGACGAACGAAAGTTCCTCCGCTTATTTGGAAGAAAAGTTCCTGAAAATTTAATCAAAATCTGGCCGTAGGTTTCGTGAAAAATTGAGTACAGCTGTCTCAGATTTCGCGTTCGCGCATGCGCAGTGGTTGTGCAAATGGTCCGATCGTGATGAAATCCATAGGGGCCGTCTGGGAGCAACGCCTCCCACTTCCTATCAATTTTGAGCAAAATCGGGCCATTGGTTGTTACGAAAATTGATTACCACGGATATCGTGTTTGCGAATGTGCAGTGACCATACCGATCGTTCTGAAATTCGTAGGGGACCATCGAGGAGCTTCACCGCAACTACCCACTGAATTTGAGCAAAATCGCATTTGAATTTAGGAAGTGATGCGTGCGGTAAGGCACTCATTTTCGGACACAGTCGGACAGATACCAAACCAGAATCGTTCAGGAAACTCTAAAACTACATGAACGTACTTGAACCGTGAGTGAGAATTTAGATTTTGAGAGTTGAAAAAATGTTTATTTCCCTTTAAAAGTGGAAACAAAGCTTTGGAAAACAAAAAGGATGAAACCGTGACAATCATCCTTGAAAAAACTATGCCTGGAATTGGGGGAAAAAATTTATATTTTGTTTGTGGACATGGAGAACTTTCGGAAAAATGGTAGTGTGAAGCCCATTTTCAAAAATAAGCGGTATTTTTCAAATGAGGGTGGTTCACAGTAGAAATGCGGCAAGAAATGACGTACTAGATCTGTTGACTTCTGATTGGCTGTTGGCCCAAGGAGGCGGAGCAGAGCTTCAGAGGCGAAAGTTCTCAATGCTGCCAACAACCCAACATTACAAACGGCGAAATTCCTGGCAGCCTTCAAGAACCTTTTTGTGACTTTGTAAACCTCCCATCAGTTTGATTTTGAGGACACGGTTTTGTAATTTATTTATAAATTTGCAGTTCCAGCAATCCATTGCGGTTCTCTACATCGTTTAAAGTGATGCACTAGCGCTGTAAGTGGGATTTGAGTTGAACTACCAGCAATTTATCTGATACGTCATTTCTAGCGGGGACACGGAAATTCGAATTCTACACTCGTTTTCTGCATAAACTTTGCGACGTAAGTACATAATTTTGTGGGCAGTGGGTGTTAATTTACGTTATTGAACAGAGTTTGGTCAAAAAAATTAGAATTTGTAACCCACGAAAATTGCTCATTGTGAACCAGAGAGAATGAAGTTTGGAATAACCAGGGATTTGGTAGGTTACTACTTGTAAGTATAGAGAGTTTTGGAAGGTTTGGCTACGCATGCACACGTTTGGGTGGGAACGACCTAACTTAGCTCGTCAACTTGGATGCCACCAGTCTACGTAAACGATAGCACTGGGTCGTATGGGCCGTTTCCCTTACTATACTAACCTTCCACCAAGGAAACCTCATCACATGGATTGCCTTCTTCCATGGGATTTGTGATTATTTGTTTGTGTTGTGTACTTGTACCTGATAGCGTGCGTCTTTTTTCTCTCGATTTTCAGTTTTTCAGCTGTATAAAAACCCTACATATCTATATTTTTTTGAAAACAGTAGGTATTAGGAAATATTTCTGTGATCCTATAAGACTGGAAAATCTTAATTAATTGTACCTGGCTAGTCTATGAACAACCGTATACTAGCAAATATAAAAAATAAAAACGGCTTTTTATACTGAAATCTTCAAGTGATGAGAACAGTTCAACATTAACTTTAGCGTCGCCCATCGAATCAGCTTGGGTCGTTCAACGACCTAACTTTCAGGACCTTAGACGGTTTCACGATCTAAGATGGTTAGCATCCTGTTTTTTTCCCTTAGATCGTTAGGCCGGAGATCCTTAGTCCGTCAACAGAGAGTTTTCGCAAAAGTTTGGCCACTAGGTCGTTGACGGACTAAGGATCTCCGGGCTAACGATCTAAGGGGAAAAAGCTAACCTCTTAGATTGTGAAAGGATCTAAGGTCGTGAAAGTTAGGTCCTTGAACGACCTAAGCTGATTCGATGGGTGACACTAACGTTAACGTTGAACTGTTCGCCATCATATTCTCATCACTTGAAGATTTCAGTTTAAAAAGCCGTTTTTAGTTTTCATCTTTGCTAGTGCAATTATATATGGTTGTTCATAGACTAGCCAGGTACAATTAATTAAAAATTTCTAGTCTTAAATGATCACAGAAACATTTCCTATTACTATTTTCAAATGGAAAATAATGTAGGGTTGTCCATAGACACGAGACAAATTAGCCAAAAAGTTAAAGGTTTGGCTAATTAAAGATATTTGGCAAAACTTGGTGGCTAATAGGTAGACATTATTAGCCAAATAACTGTAAGGTTGTCCATAGACATAGAGAAACTTGCCAGGTACAATTTATTGACATTTTCCAGTCTTCAAGGGTCACAGAAATATTTCTTAAAACTGTTTAAAAAAAAAAAAAGAAATTTAGGGTTTTTGTACAGCAGAAAAACCGAAAATCGAGAGAAAAAAGACGCACGCTATCAGGTGCACCTACACAACACAAACAAATAATCACAAATGCCATGGAAGAAGGCAATCCATGCGATGAGGTTTCCTTGGTGGAAGGTTACTACGGGAAACGGCCCATACGACCCAGTGCTAGGTCGTTTACGTAGACTGGTGGCATCCAACGTTGACGAGCTAAGTTAGGTCGTTCCCACCAAAAAGTGCGCATGCGCAGTTCAAACATTCCTTCGTACGATGGCTTTAGCCCGTCAACGACCTAGTGGCCAAACTTTTGCGAAAACTCTCTAATACGAAGGAAAAGACGTGGAAGAGGCTCAGAATGGAAAATCAAGTAGTGGTGGTTGGGTGTTGAGGAGGGTCGTCTGGAGTGTTTATTCTCGTCTTAACCCCTGGTGCTGTGGGTTGAAAAAAAAATGGCTCTGAAGTAGCTCTTTGAAAAGGCGCCAACACGTAAGGCAGGTGTTGATATATGCACGTGTGTGTTGATGGTGCCAGTTGTGTGTGTATGTGTTGGTGTGTATTTCTGTGTGGGCGCTCGAGTGTTTGCCTTTCGTGTCACGGACAGCTCGAGCCGATTACGGGGTTTAATGGACCAGGTCGTTCCCTCGGCCTCGAAATCAATAGGAGGCAGCGTAACCAGATTGCTTTAAAGTTAAGGAAATGTAGATAAAGACGATTTTCATATTTACTCGGTATCTATGGAATTTTTGTAAAAATATGAATAACAAGGCATAGATCAGATGTCGACCCGAGCCACCTCTTCATTCGTCGGTCTGTTACGAGCCACCTCGACGGAACTGCTTTGGTCAGCTCGACCCAGTTTTCACGAACTCCCCACAGGACATCGCCCTCCTATAGCACCTTGTAGGCGATTCACTCTCCTTTATACCATTGTGTTATCCACCTAGTAACCCAATAAAATTAATATGTAATGTTCTGTGTGCGGGATTTATGATTCCTCAACCTGTACCCTAAATCAACGCGAGGAGCATTACATTTGGCGCAGTCGGTAGGACTCAAGGACTTTAATACGTTCCCAATAAGGAATTCCGTGGTTAATTATCGTGTTTCAGTGTTGTGTGCTAACGCCGCAGTTTTTGTGACTATGCTATTTTTGTGACTATGCTTGTGACTATGCTGTTTTGTCCCTGTAATGTACAGGGACAAAAAAATACAATTCCGTTGAGAGTGAGAACGCATCTTCCGTCTCATTAGCACACTTTGTACTCCAATTAGCCATGAAAACACACTGACGTGCAAATTATTCCATAGCCAATACCCTCCATTTTGATAATAATATTGTACTAATGCGCGAAAATGAATGTAAAAATGACAAATTTGGCAATGTAATTGTAAGGTAAATGCACCAGTTTTGGACACTTGAGGAAAATTTCGCTTGAATTCCACATATCTATCATCCATTTGATTTGAAAACATCGACCCTTCAATTTTTATATTCCCTGCCTCTTCTTCTTTCGACTGCACTCATAAAAATTTGCCATTGTTTAATCATTTACCCATCAATAATACTTCAACGTTTGTTCAAGTTTCAGAAGTACCTACCAACAAAATCCAATAGTCCATCACTTATCAAATGAAATAATATCGTACAAACAACTCGACTTCATACAGCCATCCTTGATTATAATCAGGTGCTCCTTATTATAATCAAGGATGCTCCTTATTATAATCCAGTGATGAAATCCCTGCCGGATTTATACCGTTTGATTCACGATCGTGTTGATGAAGCTTTTTGGTGCTCACGAACGGCTGGATGTACGTTGCTCCGGGTGGTCTCAAAAAATTTTTTTAGCTCAAGACAAATTTAATATCGTTAAAAAACCATACCCTTCTATCGGAAGTTTTCGAGCTACGGCGTTCTGAAAATTTAAACCCCTATTTTGAGAGATGACTGACAGTTACGTCGAGCTTCGAGGACCAACTAGACCCCGAACGGAACCTATAACCGGAATTTCATCAATTTTGTTTCATGGTAACTAAGAAAAGTGCGAAGTACGGCGGACAGACAGAAATTTTTTTATTTCATTTTCGGATTCTACATACCTTGAAACGTAAACCATCAAATTTTGAGGGGGGGTAAGAATTTTTTTTTCTTGCTCGATTCCAATGGTTCATTATTGAAAATAATAAACCAAAATCCTAAATAGATGAGATGGAACATTTAAAAATAAAAATACCAGGACTCCCAAAATTTGGGCAAAGTGGACACCAAAAATGTCCGATATTTCTATAGCGGAGATATTCTGCATCTACAGTGGATATCTGTCGTTTGTCGCTTAAGGGATTTATGCTTATGATAAGGAAGATGAAGTCTAGAAGTAGAAACATTTTCAACACATTTAGAGCAGAATCGCAACACTTATTTACTAGAATTTGCATAAAATTAAAATGGCAATTAATTTATGCACATATCGTCTAATCGTAATGACGGAAAATGATACCCCTCTGAGAATCATCGCGTGACTCCAAAAACTTAGTTTTGAGAAAATTTCTATAAATGATTTGGCGATTTTTCGAATAACGATTGCAGCCATACTACTCGGGGTAGGCAATTAATTTTTGTTTGTTTCTATTTTACTCAAGCCGTAATTTAATAAATCGTATCAGTTTTGTCGTAAACAGTAATTCAGCATGGCTATAAGTGCGAATTTTGAAAGAAATATTCTTGCTATTGTATAAAAAAATGATTGAGAGAAAAACCGTACTACTTGTCGTGGTTTTAGCAATTTTTACCGATTTTTGACCCTTATGAAGACAAATTTGACCGACTCTTTTTTGAGAAAAATAATATTTTTATCGTCGAAATAGTCCCTCCGCCGTGGTTCACCATCCCACACAAAGTCAGGTGAATTAATATTGATTTAGACCCTTAATACCAATTTTTGACCCCCATAAATCCAAATTTGACCCCTGTTCTGTGCGAAAAACAACCGAACTGGTCTTTTTCTGTCTTTACTCACCCTTCTATTTCACTTTCAGTGATTTTCTATCAATTATTCGCGATTTTCGCCGTTTTTACCGATTTCTGGCTCCTAGAAACTCAGATTTGATCCCCATTAGAATTTTTGAAAATTGTTCATCTTCGAACTCACCCTTTTGTTTGGCAATTTTGGCGGAATTTGGGATTTTTATCATTTACTTAACCACGGGTATGGTATGGAATGGTATATATATAATATGTAGGTATAATATATAAAATTTGGTGACAGAGGGTAGACATTTAAAGATCAACAGACAAAAAAGAAAACTTACAATTTCAAAGGCAGGTTTCTCCATTGGGCCGAAGACGCCGGCAGGCGAAATATTCCCTTTGAAATTGTAAGTTTTCTTTTTTGTCTGTTGATCTTTAAATTTCTACCCTCTGTCACCAAATTTTATATATTATATCACCAAGAGTGTTTTCCCGTTTCCAAGTTTGCATAATATGTAGGTATATATATATATATATATATATATATATGTTTGTAGTGAATAAGGATGAACAGACGAGGCCGAAAGTTAGCTTGAGAATGGTTATGTATTGAATGAATGAATGAATGAATGAATAATCTTTATTTCCATAAATATTTACATTGCATCAGGTTACAAAACATGACAGGTCATGGAAACTACCCCCCTCATAGATCAAAGAATCTCTATTTGTTGGCCCCTCGGCTCTTTATAGGCCCCTGACAACATGTATGTACATTACATTGGTTGTGGAGGAGCAGCCAATCACAACACTGCTCCCCCCAGAATTTAAGTAACGCATTTAGTTAAATTTTGTTCTGTTGCGGTGGCGGTTGTCGGGCGTGGGAGGTGCGTGTGCTGGTTGCGGTGGTCCGCTGTGGCTGTCCGGCTCGGTGTCGTTGGGGGCGGTACGTTTGCGACGTATGAAGAGCCGGGATGTAGGTTGAGTGCGTGGGTATGGCCGAGGCGGCTGATCGGGCTGGGCGTTGTTGCGGGCGCCAGGTGCATGGGGTGCGGCGTTTTTGTGCTCGGGGGTCCCATGTGCGGCGGTAGAAAAACGAGCCGTTCGTCGCGCTGCGTGTGGTCGGTCGTGGCTGCGTCGGCGGTCGCTGTTGTCGTCTGTTCGAATCACACGAACCTCTTCGGTGACGGTAGCCACTCGAGGAGGGGGAGCGAAGGGTTTGAGGCGATCGGCGAGAGCAGCGAGTTTCGTGACGTCGGGTTCGTCGCGCGCCGCTATGTGAAGGCGAATGCTGTCTGGAAGGGCGCGTGTGAAAAGCTGCCGAACGAGCGGGGTCGGTGTGTCGGCCGGGAGTGCTCGAGTGAGTCGGCGGGCGAGGACTGACGGTAGTTCTTCGTCGGAAGTCGGTTGAGTAAGGCGGTGAGCCGGGAGTCGTCGGACGGTGCGTGCGTGGCGAAAAGGCGAGTTGTCAACGTCTGGTAGCTGTTGGCGTTCAATGGTGCCAGCCGCTAGTAATTCGCCGAAATGGGCCGACGCTTTCGCGTTGAGGTCCGGTGATATTCGGCGAAGTTTCGCGTGGCATGGAGGTCCCTTCGTGACGATTTGATGTTCTACGCGTTGCGGTGTGTCGGCCGGGAGGGCTCTACGGAGTCGGCGGGCGTGGACTGACGGATTCTCGTGCTCGGAAGTCGGTTGGGGCCGTCGTAGAGGTCCGCTTGTCGGGGCTCGAGGGCGAGGAAGGCGCGGGCGAATTTAGCATGCGGCGTCGTGAGGCCTTCGTGAGTCAATGTGATCTCGAGTTGGGCGAATCAGACGTGCGGGAATGCGGGGTCGTACGGCCGGAGCTGGAGCGTTGATGTTGGTGGAGTCGTTTCTGCGGGTGTCGGTGGTTTCGGGTCCGTGTTCTCGTTGTAGGTGCCAGTCCCGGAGAGGTGTCAGCAGGAAGTGTGCGAGGCGCCGGCGTCCGTTTCCTTATATAGGAATCGGATGGTGGGGCGAAGTAACGGGGGGCCGCTGTGTTGGGCGTCGAGGCGGGCGCTGAGCGGCGTTGTTCGTCGTTGCTAGGCGCTGTCGTCGCACCGCGGTCGCAGACGGCGGGCGGAGGCTGCGTGTCACCACTCGGGGTCACCAGTGTAGTGATTAAGGATGAACAGACGAGGCCGAAAGTTAGCTTGAGAATGGTTATGTATTTGTTGGCCCCTCGGCTCTTTATAGGCCCCTGACAACATGTATGTACATTACATTGGTTGTGGAGGAGCAGCCGATCACAACAAGGTTCATGGGTCAGGTTGCTGATTGACCAATACTAGTCGTTTTTTGTTTGTTTTCCTTTATTGACGCGAGGTTTCGGTCTGGATCAGACCCTATTCATGCGTATAAATTCTTTGTGGCTGGTGTCACATAATAGGTAGTAGATAATATTTATCCTCTATCTGACTGGTGGAAGTAAGTACACTTAACATCAATTTTTTGACTTTCCACATAGTTTCCTTTGTTTGGTTGTGAAAACTTCTTCATAATTTCCTTTGTTTGTGGAAAGTCAAAAAATTTTTGTTAAGTGTACTTACTTCCACCATTCAGATAGAGGAGAAATATTATCTACTACCTGTTATGTAACACCAGCCACAAAGAATTTATACGCATGAATAGGGTCTGATCCAGACCGAAACGTCGCGTCAATAAAGGAAAACAAACAAAAAACGACTAGTATTGGTCAATCAGCAACCTGCTCCACAAATCTACATTCAACTAGTCACCCAACAATCCAATATACATATAGGTTCATATACATTTTTGTTAAAATCGGGATGAACTCAGGATGCCCTCTATCGGATTTGTCTACAAAAATTTCAAAAATTCATATTCCAAAAATGTTGGACCCATTGCGATTTTCTTTCAAAATTCGCCAAAAATGGCATCACAGTACGAGATGTGGGGGTTGACGAGCGCTGTGATGAGAGGTTTCCAAGTTCTGAGGGGTGAACTTGGATAGCACACAGACGGACGACCAGGCACTGAACCAAAATTTGTTCGGAACGCTCTAAAACGTAAAACGCGAGTGGAAATTTCGATTTTGAAGTTTAAAAAAATAAAAAATAAAAAAATTCAAAAGTGAAAGTACAAGCTACTTATCTTGGTGGACTCGGAAGTAGAAACGTAAAATAATGAAGATTCATATCCGTGTGACACACATAAATAATGTGCCACGCAGTAGAAGTTATGAGAAAATCCTTAGTTATTCCAGAAAACCGCCGGAGATTGTATTTGCAAATATCGAATCTCCTACCATAAACTTTTCGAAAGTGAATTGGAATCGGTCCTCCTGCAGGAATTCAGCGGCTCTCTTGGAAATCCATTATACACTCAACCTCATTTTCCTTTTTTTCCCCCCTTTCAGATATCTTCCGTTTTATTTCCTCTGAAAATACCCTGAAATGAGGGGAGGGGGAGGGGGGAAGCATTCCTTTTCATTTCGGCGATCCGCTCACTTAAATCCGTATACATTTGGAAGACAGCCAGGAAAAGAGAATGAGAAAGGGAATCCAGATTGAACAGTGGGCAATATTTCGCCGCCTTCATCAATTATTAAGGTTCCCTGGCGTCGATTAGGTACTTTCAAGAAGAGTGTTTCCCTTTGAATTCGATACCCTAGCTCCGAAGATTTCAAAATCGTAAATCATTTTAGCGAATTTTCAAAGAAAATGAAGCTATTGCAATGGCTTCGAAATTTAAATAATATAAATTTTTGGAAATTTTCTTCATAGAAATCCGTTTCAGACCATTCTAAAACGATTCCTGAAATTTAACACTTTTTTATATGTATATATATATATATTTATTTATATATGTGTCACTCCAGACGATAACTCTCGATAGAATTGAGATAAACAGCTCAAATTTGCACAAAAAATCTATCTTGGCAATCGAAAGGCTAAGTTCGAAGATGGGCGAAATTGGCCTACTCTAAGGAGGGTTTTGGCGCATTTAAAGTGCGCAAAAATTACCCAAAAATCCCCAAAATGTTATTTTCCAACAAGTGACCCCTCATTTTAAAGGTTTTTGCACGCTGAACACGATGGTGGAATCGGATTTTAGATATCTTGATCCGTTCTCAAATTAGAGCATTTAAAGTGCGCAAAAATTACCCAAAAATCCCCAAAATGTTATTTTCCAACAAGTGACCCCTCATTTTAAAGGTTTTTGCACGCTGAACACGATGGTGGAATCGGATTTTAGATATCTTGATCCGTTCTCAAATTAGAGCATTTAAAGTGCGCAAAAATTACCCAAAACTAGGATAATCTTTAAACTCTTACCCCCCCCCCCCCCCCACCCCCTTAGAGTGGTCAGATTGAAATATGTGAGAAGTATTAATTGAAGACGAGAGTTCGAAGCAAAAAAGGGGGAGGCAAACGATTAGTACAACTCCTTGAATTTACCCACAGCGATCAAATAAATAAGCACTTAGTACAATTACGTAATAAACAAACGGTAGAATCAGGATGGACAAAACGTACAAATTAAAATAAATACGAAGAGAATATACATAGAAAACCAAATTTTAGACCGAAGTTTTCCTTTATTCAAAACCATAGCCATTAATTCGAATATTTCTTTGAAAATTCGCTCATTAAGTCATGCTGCATGACTGGTTTTTTGCCAGTAGAAAGTTCAATAAAGTACCTGTGAGTCTGTATTATAGTATGGCATTTAACTTAAGATTTAAAAAAAATTAAAATTCCAAGTTAAATGCGGTAGAACTTTCTACTGGCAAAAATGATTGACGATTTTGAAATCATCGGAGCTAGGTATCGATCTAAAAAAAAAAAAGCTGCAAATTATTACACAACGGCTTATTGTTTACCTGCATAGATCACAGTTTTCTGTGGTCAGTACCCTCGAGCTCCATCCAGGAAAGCCCTAAATCGAGTACTGGAGCCGGCCCGGAAATTAAAGTGTCATAATGAGGCAAAACAGGAAAGTTTTAAATTTTTTGTGAATACTTGCATTTATAGATAAAATTCCTGCTCCTCTTTAGTTAATTTTATGAAATTCACCTATTCAGTCCAGAAAACCCCCTCAATTTTTTGGTTCATTATTTTCAATAATGAACCTTTGGAATCGAGCATTCAAAAAAAAAAAAAAAAATGTAACCATCGGGTTGGTTATTCTGTGATATTATTTCGTTTGAAAAATGATGGATCTTTTGGATTTTGTTGATAGGCGCTTTTGCAACTTGAACAGACGTTGAAGTATTATTCGTTAAATTATTACATAACGGTAAATGATTACACAACGGTTTAATATACTACCTACGCAGAAGGGGCATCTATACAGGTATATTATTACACAACGGTTTATTATTTACCTTATGCTTCATGAATAACTACAAAATAATTAATGATAGAATTATTGAATCCCGCGCATTTTTATGACACTTTAATTCCCGGGCCGGCTCCAGTACTCGATTTAGGGCTTTCAATAATTTTCCTTTCAATAATTCTATCATTAATTATTTTGTAGTTATTCATGAAGCATAAGGTAAATAATAAACCGTTGTGTAATAATATACCTGTATAGCGTAGGTAGTATATTAAACCGTTGTGTAATCATTTACCGTTATGTAATAATTTACCCAATAATACTTCAACGTCTGTTCAAGTTGCAAAAGCGCCTATCAACAAAATCCAAAAGATCCATCATTTTTCAAACGAAATAATATCGCAGAATAACCATCCCGACGGTTAAACATTTTTTTTTCATGCTTTTCTTATTTCGGACTTGGACGATTTTCCTCTCCCACTTCTGGTTAGCTTCTAACAATATTACCCGTAGATCAAGAATAATCAACGTGCCCCGCGATGCTGGCTTATCACAGTTATCAAAATCAACAAGATTCAAGTGACTGTCATTGAATTTCACAATTTTATTTCTCCGAATTGGATACATTTTTCACCCGTTTAATTGTTGACTAACCTAAATCTGAAATAAGAAAGTTATGAAAAGTTCCAGTCATGCAGTAGGTATTATCACTTATAGAGCAAATTGAGTAGCTTTCTTGTTGTACTATGAACTGATGGTTGCTCATGTCGGACACAAGTGTTGTAGTTATGGTAGAAGGTGTACCTACGGATGGTAACCTTTGGGCATTGAGGAATGAATAAAGAACTTGAAAACTGTTCTTATGTCGTGGATATTTATTAAGAAAAAAGGTGCATTAATTCATCAGATTCATCGAAAAGTTCGTAGATTCAGAAAAGGAGGCGACGTTGGTCCTGGGTCGTGAAAAAGCTGGGGGCCTATTCACTAAGCAAAAGATTCATCTCTTTTCGGTCGGACTGGCTCTTCTGGCCAGAGATTTTTATAGTATCCATGACATTCGATCTCTTTCAGAGAGACAGCTAATTAGGTGTCTTTTCTCGTGAGAGAGTCTTTTTCTCATTTCTGGTTAGTTTGATAGTGATATCATGTGTCCTTCGTTCATCCGGTACCATATCAGTAATTTTGATGTGTGTTTGTTCATAAAAAAAAATATATAATATCGTCGTGATTACTCTCACAGCAACCGCTCCTATAATATTGTTATAAGATTTAACCAAATAAACGACGGGAACGTTGAGCGTGGCAGCGGCAAGGGGAAAGTAGCCGAAGGTGTTTTTCCCAACCGCCATCACTCCTCAACGGGCATAACGGCCGATTGTGGTTTGTGGACGAGGGACAGGTGGAGGAGTCCCTATAAAAATAGCCCATCTGGCCCAGCTCCTCATTCGACCGACCGACCCTCGACTTATGACTTCTCTCTCGATCCTTTCCCTTTCTCGCCCTCTCTCTTCTACCTTCTCTTGCACTCCCTGTGGTGAAAACCATGGGGTGCTCCCTCTTTCCTGGTATATGCTGTTGTGAAAACCCACGGGATACCCCCTTCTCCGCTGACACCTGCTGGGGTTTTACCGCAGGGTGCCAGCTTCCACCTTCCAGGCGTCTGCTGCGGTTAAAACCGTGGGACGCCCCCTTCTCCCTTAACACCTGCTTTGGTGAAAACCGCGGGACACCTTCATCTCCGCTGACACCTGCTGTGGTGAAAACCGCAGGGTGCCATCTTCCACCTTCCAGGCGTCTGCTGCGGTTAAAACCGTGGGACGCCCCCTTCTCCCTTAACACCTGCTTTGGTGAAAACCGCGGGACACCTTCATGTTCTCTAGTGCCTGCTGTGGTGAAAACCGCGGGGAGCCACTACATCATCCGCCTTCATCTTTTATCCAACTCTCACCCGCGATGTCGTGAACACCACACACCCGATCACGACAATGAGTGAAAAATAAAAAACCAGTCATGCAGCATGACTTAATGAGCGAATTTTCAAAGAAATATTCGAATTAATGGCTATGGTTTTGAATAAAGGAAAACTTCTTCCTCCTACTGTTAGTACCTAAATTGAATAATTTGAAATAGATTTTTTCTTTCGTCTTCCTTCTAGTAATACGTGGGCCGGTACTTGTCTATCTATGAAGGTATCATAACAATTATATGTCAAATGGGAAATTCAAGGAGTTGTACTAATCGTTTGCCTCCCCCTTTTTTGCTTCGAACTCTCGTCTTCAATTAATACTTCTCACATTTTTCAATCTGACCACTCTAAGGGGGTGGGGGTGGGGGGTAAGAGTTTAAAGATTATCCTAGTTTTGCGTAATTTTTGCGCACTTTAAATGCTCTAATTTAAGAACGGATTTAGATATCTAAAATCCGATTTCACCATCGTGTTCAGCGTGCAAAAACCTTTAAAATGAGGGGTCACTTGTTAGAAAATAACATTTTGGGGATTTTTGGGTAATTTTTGCGCACTTTAAATGCTCTAATTTGAGAACGGATCAAGATATCTAAAATCCGATTCCACCATCGTGTTCAGCGTGCAAAAACCTTTAAAATGAGGGGTCACTTGTTGGAAAATAACATTTTGGGGATTTTTGGGTAATTTTTGCGCACTTTAAATGCGCCAAAACCCTCCTTAGAGTAGGCCAATTTCGCCCATCTTCGAACTTAGCCTTTCGATTGCCAAGATAGATTTTTTGTGCAAATTTGAGCTGTTTATCTCAATTCTATCGAGAGTTATCGTCTGGAGTGACACATATATAAATATATATATACATATAAAAAAGTGTTAAATTTCAGGAATCGTTTTAGAATGGTCTGAAACGGATTTCTATGAAGAAAATTTCCAAAAATTTATATTATTTAAATTTCGAAGCCATTGCAATAGCTTCATTTTCTTTGAAAATTCGCTAAAACGTCCAAGTACGGGTTGAGGTAAGCGACGGTAGCTGTTCAGTAAAATAGACGAACCTGGGCGACATTATAAGAGACCGGGAGATTTTCGAAATAGATCTCTTTTCACCCATCTCGTTTAGTGAATAGGCCCCCAGATCTACGGCACAGAACAGGAGACTATACGGCGCCAAATCCGTATTTTTTAATATTTAAAATTTTAGAGTTGGTTGGCTACTACTGGGTAGCGTTGGGGTGGCTACTACTGGTGCCTTTACCCTACGGCCTTTGTGTGTACGAACAGTTTCCACATCATCTTTCACGGACTTGGTCATAAACACGTCAAAAAAACCGTATCTTTTAAAACACCTCCTCCTCCTCCTCTTCCTCCTCCTCCTCCTCCTCCTCCTCCTCCTCCCTCTAACGATCAACGGTGAAACGTGGAAAAACGCAAAAACAAAGCGAACCAAAAGTTGGAACTGACAGGAGAGGTTTTTCATTAAGGTTAATCCCCTCTGAAACGACCTAACTACCGCCGGGGCTACGGCTCGTTGTGTGCATACCGTGATTTTCCATTTGCCAGAGAGGGAAAAGGCTAATGGAGCCCCGCACCGCCAGGTTTTTCCCCTTTGGCGGTCGGTGGTATTATAATCGCCGGTTATATACAGAATATATATATTGTATATATACATATATATCCACCTACCTATTATATTATATTTCTGTGGGTAGTTACGCGCACGGGGCGGGTATTTACCGGGGATTCTTCAGCCCCGCACGGGTGGGTTGCCCCTAATGAGAGAAAATCTGGATTTGCAGTTACCGCATGGTCCTGACGAGATTTGAGTGCATTTCCCACGTTTTCAAACAAAGCAAAAACCTCGCCTACTTTATCAATTTAATTAATTAATCAATTATCTTTTATTATTTATTAATCGTATTTGTAAAATACGTGAGTCTGTACACTTGGTTGAATTGTGGTTAACTTTGTACCTAAGTACAACAAACGTACCTATCGGTATGGAGAACCGAAGTGTTTATGTGAATGATTACTACAGTGTAAAGATTGAACATGAACATGTTGAATGGTTCGTCTCTTCAGTTCGTTTCTGAACTTCATATCTGTTGATCAAGTATTATTATTATTATTTTTGTTTTAACAATAAAATACTTGTTCAATAATATACTTATAATTCAATAAAATACTTATTTAATAAAACTTATTCAATAAAATTCTTATTTAATAAAGCGTATTCAATAATACTTATTCAATAAAATTTTTAACAATAATAAACCATAAAGTATTTTATTGTTAAAACAAAAATAATATTAATTGTTATTATCATTATTATTATTATTGTGCAGCATGGCTGTAAGAGCCATATTATAATATTTTTATCATCGAAATAGTCCCTCTGTCGTAAATCACCATCCCACACAAAGTCAGGTGAATTAATATTGATTTTAGCCCATAATACAATTTTTTGACCCCAAAAAAATCCAAATTCGACCCCTGTTCTGTGTGAAAAACAACTGAAATGGTGTTTTTCTGTCTTTACTCCCCCTTTCGTACCAATCAGTGATTTTATATAAATTGTTCGCCATTTTAGCAGTTTTTATCGATTTTTGACCACTAAAAACTCAAATTTGACCCTCTTAGAATTGTTGAAAATGGCTCATCTTCGAACTGGTCTTTTGTTTGGCAACACGAACGTTTTGGCGAAATTCAAAGCGTTCGTGTTGCCAAACAAAAGGATGAGTTCGGTCAGGGGTGGAACCGAAACTCAAGATCACACTACCAATTTATCTGCAAGCGGTCAAAAACCTGCAACCTATACGTATATAAGGTGTCTCAACTTCCGCAGGACTTCAGGGGTCGATTCTAGAAAGAATTTGCAACAAAAAGTGTCCCGTAGACTTTTTTTTTAAACCCACTCTAAATGCCACTTTTTCCACATTTCAGATTTTTTTCGTGGTTTCGACCTTAAGGCATTAAAATGGCCATAACTTTCTTAATCCGTCAAATAAATTCAAATCTAATTATACCGTTGGAAAGAAAATTAAATTTCTCATTTCCCTAATGCACAATTAAAATGTTATGAGCGGATTTAATGCGTATGAAAAAGACCAAAGTGCAAATTTTGAGAATTTCTGAAAATTTGACGTTTTTCTATCGGTTTTCTCTCTTTTAATCATTTTTCTTTCGGTAGGGAGTCTATGAGAAAAACTTGCTTGAAATCGTACCTTTCCAATGGTGTCGTAAAAAAAAAATTAGCAAATGAGTTTAAGGGAAAAATCGACGTTTTAATGCAAAACACAGCAGATCTTTATTAGGTGAAAAGGGTAAAAACTGATTTTTTCAGGACTTGGAATTTGGGCCGAGTCAGGGGTCGAACTCTACGTAAATTTCACGCTGAATGCTTGTGAAAGACAGTTGCAGAATTTTTATTTATTTTTTTAACGAGAGTACCTACCTGTCTAATTTTGTAAATTTTAAGAAGAGCATCAAAATTATTTATTATTACTTATAATTATTAAATAATTATTCGTAATTTTACCCATCAAATGTGTTTGGAATGAAAACCCTTCAGTCGATTGTGCATTAAAATATAAGGCTATCAACCATGCCAATCCTATCCGAACCAAAAATGCTATCTTCATGCCAAAACCTCGATTTTGCTGAAAAATCTGCTGTTTTTTGCATTAAAACGTCGTTTTTTCCCTTAAACTCATTTGCTAATTTTTTTATGGCACCGTTGGTACGATTCCAAGCAAGTTTTTCTCATAGACGCCCCGCCGAAAGAAAAATGACTAAAAGAGAGACAACCGATAGAAAAACGTCATCTTTTCAGAAATTCTCAAAATTTGCACTTTGGTCTCGTTTCGTACGCATTAATCCCCTCAAAAAATTTAGGTTGTGCATTAAGGAGATAGTTTAACGCTCTTTCCAACGGTATAATTAGATTTGAATTTATTTGACGGATTAAGGAAGTTATGGTCATTTTACTGACTTACGGTCGAAACCACGAATAAATCTTAAATGTGGAAAAAGTGGTATTTAGAGTGGATTTAAAAGAAAAGTCTACGGGACACTTTTTGTTGCAAATTCTTTCTAGAATCGACCCCTGAAGTCCTGCGGACTTCAGTTGAGACACCTTATATATATAGATGAATTGTGTGTTGATTTCTGTCTAGTAGATGTAAGTTAAGTTGGTAGAGGTTGCTTGACCAAACAAAACTTGTTTTTAGTTTTTGTTTATTCTTCTCAAATGGAATAAACAAAGTCATGGAGAAATGGAATAAACAGAAACCAAAAACAAGTCTCGTTTGGTTAAGCAACCTCTACCAACTTTATATATAAATGTTTCTTAAAATCTAAGGATGGATTCAGGATGCTCTGAAACATATAAATAATTTTCAAAAAATGCATCTGAAAATTTTGGACCCATTGCAGCAGCTTCGTTTTCTTTGAAATTTGCTTTAAAAAAACCCAGAATGGCACAAAACTAAAGAGTAAAGAATAATTTTTATGCTGAACAAGCATTTATACATAGGTAGTTTATTCTAAAACCTCGTATTTATTCTATAATTCCCCTGTGTGCGGGAGAACGTCGATTTTAGGCCAAAATTTAACTTAAATTTAAGGCTGAAACTTAGGTAGAACCTCAATTTTCCACTCTTTGAGCAAAATCGGCTTCACATTCGGTCTCCTCGTCTTTAAAAAACATGGAAAACGATACCTCACAATCTCATGTTACTAAAACATAAAAAATGCTGCGAAGTCCTTGTCACATGGGTTTATTATTGTGTTGGACATACCTACAGAAATGCTGGCTGTTCATGTCATTACATGAACAGTTTCTTTCACTTGTAATAATTGAAATAGCTATTTTTGTTGGTTTCTACCAATTTTGCCCCCCAAAAAAAAGACGAATTAGGCTCCTGTTTTTGACCAATTGTCTTTGACCATTGGTAGTGCAATTTAATTGTCTTGATTCACCTGTTGATACTACTTCTAGTGTTGTATCTCGTGTTGATTTCAGACGATTTCCCAGGTTTACTCATAAAAAATACTTTTTGGGACTCAAAAAAAAATGAATTTTGGGAGCTGAAACTTCGTCAGAACCTCAATTTTCCATTCTCTGGTCAAAATCGACTTCATATTTGGTTTTCTCGCCCTAAAACGAGGCCTCGCAAGCCCATTTTCACACCACATAGGGTTCTTGGTGTTACTAAAACACCAAATAGGGTTTTTTGGTGTTACTAAAACACCAAAAAACCCTATTTTTACACCCATTTTTCACCCGTAACACCCCTCGGTATATTCCGATCGGGCTGCAAAGTTTCGGGGCACAACTAGGGCCCAAATGGAGCATGTGTGAGAAAAAGCGAATTTTTTAAGACGGAAAATAAAGTAGATATATGGATGATGCGGTGGACGGACATTGCATTTTTGGGATCTACGCACCTTGAAACGGAAAAGAAAAAATGTTGAGGGGGTGTTACAGAATTTTTTGCTGAGCGAATACATAGGTGTAATGTTCGCAGAATATTTATTTATTTATTATTTCTGACGATGTAAATAGGAACTTTTGTTCCCTCATTGCGTACATGGGTACATAGAATAAACTATAAATTTACGATGCGAACTTAAATCATAGAGAAAAATTCAAAAATTCAAGCGGCAGTGGTGAATTTTTGAAAACATAATAAACAAAAAATAAATAAAATGTCTGCCAATTAGGTAAGTGTAGCTTCCTCGCATGAACGTACAAAGTGGTTGGGTAGGTTCATTTTGACACGGGACCATCTGCGATCCAACCCGCGTGTACCCTTAAAATTTCAGCTCTACGACTATTTTTCGCGTAGTTAGAAGCGTTACAAGGAAACGCTCAACATTTCATGTTCGCGCATGCGCAGACGAATGATATTCATATCCAATTATCAAAGTGTTATTCCTGATCGACCCTCCAAAACTGAACTCATTTAAAAGATATTTAAGGCAGTCACGGGTGTTCCAAGTATTTCACGTTTGCGCATGCGCAGACGGGACGATTTCCATGATTTTGAAATGGGACTATCTGCGATCAAACCCGCGTGTACACTTGAAATTTCAGCTCTCTGCGACTACTTTTCGCGTTGTTGGAACCGTTACAAGGAAGAAATGATCAAGATTTCATGTTTCATGTTCGCGCATGCGCAGACGTGAGTTACATTACTATTCCAATGAAATTCATTTGGAACTATAAAAGTATTATTCCTGACCAACCCTCCAAGTTTGAACTCATTTCAACGATATTTAGGGTTGCTATGGGCGTTTCAATATTTCACGTCTGCGCATGCGCAGACGAAAGTTACAGTAATTTTCCAATGATTTTCGTATGGGACCATCTGTGACCCAACCCGCACCTACCCTACAAATTTCAGCCCATTTCGACCATTATTTAGGGTAGTTATGGGCGTTACAAGGAATTTACCAAAGACAAGACACGGAACCAAAAATGTTCCTCGATGTCTGAAACGTAAAATATGAGTGGAAATTTTCATTTTGATGGACATGCTTTTTTTTTTTTTTTACTCAATCACGAATCCAAGGCTTCCCTACCTACGGTAGTGAGGAAGCAAAATTTAAAAAAATAAATAAATTGTTGCGGTTCGTTGTTTCTGTATGTGTAAAACTTCTGTATATATCACTGCCCTGTACGCGATACCCGCCCTACCAGTTCAACGTTACCTGCATTAAAATTATTCCTTCCGTCAATTCGTTAGGTAGGAAAATGTAGAAGTTACGTTCCCCATTAGTTACGGGCGACTTTAACCGTGAAAACCCCAGGACCGTTTTCAGAGCGATGAAATACTATGAACTTGAAACTTGAAGGGGGTTGACAAAAAAAAAGTTGGAATTTATCCGACGAACGTGAGGTTTTAGAAGTTTCCATTTATAACCCGCCTCGTTTAACCCTGTCTGGGAGTTAAAGTTATCTGGAGGTCGCAGAGTTATCAGTCGAGTCACGGAATCCACTTTCTCACTTCACCTGGAATATTTCTCTTCGGCTTTTCGTATTCTGAAACCGTTCTGGAACCGCTTGTGAAAAAAAAATGGATTTATTAAAGGTAATTAAAAGTAATTAATTTCATTAGATATCGATTTAGAGCTACTTAGCAACAAACTGTGAGTCTTGTCTTCGAATTGATCGTCACGGAGGATGTATGTTATTTATTTTAATTTATTTTTTGCCTTAGGTACAGTGGCGTGGCCAGGATCGTTAAATGGAGGGGGTTATCGGAAATCGAAAAAAAAAAAAAAATTCCTGTCATGTAGCATGACTATAAGAGCGAATTTTCACATAAATATTCCTGCTATTGTGTAAAAAGATGATATAGCGGGAAACCATGTACCACTTTTCTTAAAATTATATAATTTTTCGTAATTTTAGCCATTTTTACCGATGTTTGACCCTAATAAAGTCAAATTTGACCCACTTGTGTTTGAAAAAAATAGTTTGATCATCGAAACAGTCCGTCCGTCGTGATTAATCATACCACACAACGTCAGGTGAATTGATATTGATTTTAGCCATTAGTACCAATTTTTTACCCCCAAATCAAAATCTGACCCTTACTCTGTGTGAAAAGCAACCGAAATGGTATTATTCTGTCTTCACTCACCCTTCCATACCACTTCCAGTGATTTTATATAAATTGTTTGCAATTTTAGCCGTTTTTACCGACTTTTGACCGCTAAAAACTCCAATTTGCTCCCTTGGAATTTTTGAAAATTTCTCATCCGTTTGGCGACACCACAAATGTTTTGGAGAACTTCTGAATTTTTATCATTTACCCAAGGACGGATATCATCTGGAGTGGCACGTAAATATATATACATAATAGGTAAATTTTTGTTTTGTTAAAATCTATGACCCCCACTAACCCCCTCCCCCCCTGGCTACGCCACTGCTTAGGTATACAAATTTAGTTTAATTTGATAATTATGATTTATCTAGGTATTCATTGTGACTAACTTCCAGGATGTAGATCCTGGTTATTTAAATAAAACGTTTCAATCCATCTATCGGTCTCTTATCCTGGGAGGTCAGTATTCCGAAACTCGGCAGATTTGGCGTTACCGGCGCTTTTTGGTGGTTTTCACGTAAGGTAATGTAAGGGTTTATTTGATTCTGGGGTTTTCACTGATTCCCTATTACCCCCAGTCCCGAGATGTAAGATCTACCCTGGGCTGCCCCGTTTACCCTTTGGCAGGAAGATCTTACTGTCTAGAGATTACTTTGTCGCGTGTTGAATTCCTAATTTCCCTACTGTATTATGGATGGCAAAGCTAGTGGGCGAGATAATGATGGCGGAATTCTTACACGTACACTTATTACCTGGTTTGTAGGCGGCAGTTGGCCTCGAGACAGCTTTGCACAGTACTGGCTCGAGTTCAGGAGACACGTTGCTGAAAGAGTAATTTAGAACTAGGCTTCCAGCAAGGTAAGCAATGACTGATGGTCCTGGGAGAGTGATGCAACTAACTAATGAACAAGAGAATTTATTGAACGGAAACAAGATACAATACTGAGGGGGTTCCACGGGGTGTGGCAATTTAGAGACAGAGTTCAGAGAAATGACGTTCGCGAAATTCGGGACGAGATAATTCAAAGGGGCTGAAGTTAAGATAAATTACCTGTACGAAATGAATTGTGTTGAACGAATGTTGTAGTGTGTATGGTAGCACCAGAGTCGGGTGCAATGCTCCTGAAGGGTGTAATGCGGGGTGCTGTGGGTACGACTGCACGTGGTCGAGGGGTGCAACGTTGGGCTCAGGCTCGGGGGTAGCAAGATCTACCTGAAGGGGTTCTGCAACAGAACGGAAGAATCCCTCTGTTACTTCTGGCAAAATGCCGTGAAATATTGGACACCTGAAGGGCACTGCTACGTGATAGTCGCAAAAATGGATAATAAGGGTGAAGGGTGCAAGTCCTACCTCCTCCTGGGAACTGGCAGGAATCTCGTCTGGGCAACCTCCTGGCTGCTGGCTTCGGGGTTCGGGCTCGTGCGGTCCACTGCTTCGGCGTCCACCCAAAGGCGAACTGGTCTCGCCTGAAACAGGATATCTTCCGGGGCAGTACAACGGTTGCAACTTAACGTTGAACCCCTGTGCTTCCTGGTTGGCCTCCAACTCCTCTCCTCTCGCGGTCGTCGTACAAAATAGTAATTCCAGAAGGGAAGCAAAAAGGAAATGTCCGGGGTTATCAACAAGGTTCTCAAACGGTCTCAATACACTCGCTGAAGGCTCTACTCAACTCTATCACCAACTACTACACTGTCTCTATCTCAATACAACTAAAAGCTCAACTAAACAAATACTAGGGATCGCAGGTCTGGTCTCAGAGAAGTCTCAGTCTTAAGTGTGTTGTCATGGCGGCTGCAACTGGGTATATGCACCACCCCTCTCCTCGCGAATCCGCCCCTCCGTGGCGTGGGGAAGTGGCGCAGAGGGCTTCCGCGCGCCGACGGTTCCGACCACCGATATCGATCGAGGACTGCCCGAATCAAAATGTAAGATGGCGTGTTTTATACATCTTACAACTTCCTTTAAGAATCAAGGAGTAACCCCCCGCCTGATATACACCAGGAATCCGAGGGTTGTCAATAAAGCTTGACATGATTAGTAATTAGAATTCTTCTGAAACAGAAGCGCTGCTTAATGAACAGATATGAGTACTTGAATGCAATATATACATATATGAGCAATCTAATGTATACCCTTTCTTCTACTTGCTTTATTGAGTATAATCTTATCATATAGGTTTGAGTGGTATAGGCGGGTATTCCTGGAAAAAAATTCATGCGTTATTAGGATCATTCAGAATCGTCTGGTACTCCCGTGTTGCACAGTGGGCGCTTGGAACGTCATCAGCCGAATCGAAGGGCCTGCAATTGATATGAGGGCTCAACACAACGATAAGAGATTCATCTCCCCTCAATTTCAGGCTGTGCTGATAGCTGGGGGCTCTATTTTGCTGTTACCGGCTATGAAGTACCATTTAGATTCGAGAAAACCAGCGGTTTACAGAAGTGGAGTGTGGAACAGGGGCGTTGCGTCCATAAGGCCACTTGGGCCACTGCCCCGGCACCAAAAAACACTGTGTAGGTATAAGTAAGTTAAAAAACCTCCATAGTTCAGTTGGAATTTGAATTGTACACTGTACCTAGCATTTTTCACTAAGTTCAACAGCGACTCGCCAGGCTTCTCTGGCTATGGAATGGAAATTCTATGGATATTCAATATTCTAGTAGAGCATCCATGGTGCGCTCCATAGACAAAGCATCTTATCCGAGTAGAGGCTGATTCACGCTAGACCGGGGCGGGACCGGGCCGAGCGACGGCCGGGGTCCGGCCGGGACACGGTGAAAGAATCACGGGAGCATTTTAAATGAACTCGTTCACGCTACACCGTGTGGAGCCCGTGCCGAGTCCGTGTTTAGGCCCCTTTAGACGTACATTCTATCACGGATGCTCAGGAGCGTACGGGATTGCGTGCGGGGAAGTTTGCACACTCAATCACGCGTGCTTGTCATGGGACAACTTTTTGGACACTCGTTCCTTCGCTCGCGATTGCGTTTGCCCGTTTCCCTTGGAACGGAAAGAACGACCATGTAAAGGCGATTCGCCCGCGATAGATCGCGTGAAACTGGCACGTGTTGGAGTGTATGAAAAACATGCAGTTTTCCTTGGAGCGTGTTGTTGCCGTTTGTAGTTAAATTTGAAATTTGGTTGCCTTCAGGTGTTGATTTGTTGCTGTTCAGTGATTGTCAATAGATATGGACATAATTGAGAGGCGTAAGAGAACCCTTGCGGTTGCATTTGCCGGTCTTGCGGTGTTGGGCAGCCAAACAAAGAGGGCCAGAAGAGTCTGGGTCAAAACTTACAGGAAATTTGGTCACCTGCCCCTCATTAAAGAGCTCAGAGAGAAATACCCCAGCGACACCACGAACGTATATCTGCCATTTGGGATTTTCGTAAGTCTCAACTATAAACAAGTCCGAAAACCAAACGAAAAACACCGTCAACTGATAACAAACTGATAACACACAGCACCTCGAGGTTCTAGCCTAAACCCGCGTGCTTCCCTTTCCTGGCCGAGCGTCTTCACATGCGCACTCTATCGCGAGGGAAAGAGTGTGCAAGCTTGACCGCGTGATTTTCGTTTCCCTTTTGCCCTCCCTCCCGACGCCTTTAGACGCACAATCTTTCGTGAGCGATATGGCTTTTCCCGCGTGAAACACCCTACGTCTAAAGGGGCCTTTTGAACCTTGTCCCGGCCGTGCCCCAGTTTTCCCGGACCCGGACTGGCTTCTGTCCCTCAGATTTGTTGCATATTATGTAGTCAAAGAGGCACACTGCTAACAGGGGCGGATCCAGATTTTTTTTTCCGGGGGGGGGGGGTCACAGGGTAGAACAATATAAAATAAAACCACAGTCATGCAGCATGGCTATAAGAGCGAATTTTCGAAGTTTTTGGCATCTTCCTCCTCCGCCTAAAATTTTCTGAAAATTAATTTTCGGCCAATGTTTTCCCAACTTGATACCATACAAAATTAAAACAGGAGTAGTTTTACGCAAAGTAAAATTTGGGGTGGAAGGAGGGGGAGGGGGAAATCAAAAATGTTTTGAATACCAGAAGAGTAGGTATTGGGTACCTACGTAACAAATTTTTTGTTCCATTTTTTGCCGAGTAACACCTCGGTTTGTAGATTTTCCAACGCTGAACACGATGGTGAAGTCAGAATTGCGATATCCCATTCCGTTATCAGATTAGAGCAGACGAACCAGGAAGAACATCTCAAGAAATAACCACGTTCCTTCATCTTCAAAGTGCTCCAGTTTGAGAACGGAATGAGATATCGCAATTCTGATTTCACCATCGTGTTCAGCGTACAAAAACCTTTAAAATGAGGTGTCATTTGTCAGACTTTTTCATTTTGGGAATTTATGGGTAATTTTCCCCCCCTAAAACTCCCCAAAACTCCCCCTTAGGGTGACCCGATTCTGCCCATCTTCTTACTTAGCCTGTCGATTGCCAAGAAAGATTTTTCGTGCAAATTTGAACTTTTTATCTCAATTCTTTCGAGAGTTATCGTCTGGAATGACACATACATATATAAATATATATATAAATATATAAATATAAATATATATATATATATACATATAATTTTTGGTGTCTTTCGGCAGGGAATTCAGGATGGTCTGAAACGGATTTTGGTATAAAAATCTTTCGGAAATTCGAGTTTTAAAAATTTTGGACCGAGAACAATAGCTTCCTTTTCTTCGAAAATTCGCTAAAATAACAAAAAATAACAAAATAACCAAACGAACAATACAAACCGAATTTTCAACCTTATGCCTAAACTCGTCCAATTTGTCTACTTACAAAATTAATTGTATTTATTTATAAAATTCATTGTAATATTTTTCAATATTTATTAATTATTTAACTGATAAATGTATTTATTTTCAATTTTCTTATAAAAAAGTGTCCTGATGTGTTTTCAAACAAATTGGCGCATTTTATGGCAGCGTAGCTAACTTCAGAGTTTGCAAATCAAAACATTGAAACCACAACAATCTATTGTTGATCTCAGTGAATTCAGTATCGTTTTTACTGAATTTGGCAGGAAAGAAAACGAGATCGAAACAAAAACAAGATAATAATTAACAAAAATAAGAAGAAATAAACAAGGTGTAATTTGACGGATACACCAAGGTAAATTTATTGACATAATTGTATATAAAGTAACATTGGTAGGACCAAGTGTACGATTATATTCGACTAATTTTGACATTTTTGATCGAATCTTTTTAGATTTTTTATAGTTCTTTTTTGTTTTCAGATTTTTTTAACGCTGTCAAAGTTTACAATGACAAAGTTAAATCGTAATTATTGTTATATTTTGTTTCCAATGTTTTAAGTTAACAATATGGTAAGTTGACTTTGGTCGTTTGGTTTGTTTCTGGTTTTTGATTTCACAAAAACTGGGTTCGTTTTCGTTTGGTTTTTTTTTTGTTTTCGGGTTTGTGAACAATTCGTTCAGCTCTGCTTTTTGAAATCCAGGCTGATTCTGGGGGGGGGGGGGGGGGTCATGACCCCTGTGACCCCCCCCCCCCTTGGATCCGCGCCTGACTGCTAATCGCTCAGTAGGTGAAATGGGCACCTGAAATGGTGTCTTCTGTTTCGTGAGACCATATTTTACTTTTAGAAGTAAAACACTGAAACAGTCTTTGGACATTCGAAAGTAGGTAACCAAAGAATTTACTGTAACCATCCAACAGTTATTTATACAGGGTGATCCGCTCGTAGATTCAAAAAATTTTCGTAAAACTACATCAAAAATAGAGTAAAATGCCGCCAACCGCATATTTTTATCTCAATCCGTTCTCGAAATATGATTTTTTAAACGTTTTTTTTTTTCAGGAAAACCGTGTTTTTTTCCTTTTAAACTCAAATTTCTCCGCTTTACCTCATTTAATTTTACTTTTTGACCTCATTTTCGGAATCAGCGTTAAATTTTCCATACGCATGCTGTACTTCAAGTCTTGAAAAGTACCATCTAAAGACCACAACAACAGATCAAACATTGGACGAATTTGAACAAATAAAATTTCTGAAATATTAAAAACGTTAGTACTCCGAAAAAAAATCCTGGAAACTGGCAAATCTCTTGAAAACCTCTTCATTTAATAATCTTTCCAATGGTATGGTCAACTTTGCTATTATCTTGTTCTTTGATGAAAAATTCAAGTTTAAATGCAAAAAAACGTTAGGCACCTCAAAAGGGGGAATTTGAGCAGAGGGTAGAAAAAATGTAAAATGTTTTAATGTTTTTAATTGAAAAAATTAGTCAATAGTGCCAATTTAATTAGTTTAAATGCAAGAAAACGTTAGTGACCCTGAACAGTAAATTAGTTCTAAGGTTCAAAATCAACGCATTACAGTGTATCTAAATGAGTTCGTGTATCCACCTGTTTAAACAACAACGTGATGGGAAGTTATTCCCAGTGCAGTTTGATGTTAGAAATGGCACTGTTCACTAACCGCGAGTACGCCGACATACATTTCGTGTGCGGGTTGTGCGATGGAAATGCGCTTGCTGCACAGCAGCAGTATCGTGCTAGATATCCTGGCCGAAGGGTAGAGGAGAAATAACGGTGGGCATTGTGAAAACGGGCTTTCCTAATTATCGAAAAACCTGATTTCGAATTGTAAATTGGCATTATTGACTCAATTTTTTCAATTAAAAACATTTTTTACATTTTTTCTACCCTCTGATCAAATTCCCCCTTTTGAGGTGCCTAACGTTTTCTTGCATTTAAACTTGAATTTTTCATCAAAGAAACAAGATAATAGCAAAGTTGACCATACTATTGGAAAGATTATTAAATGAAGAGGTTTTCAAGAGATTTGCCAGTTTCCAGGATTTTTTTTCGGAGGGTTAGTAACGTTTTTAAAATTTCAGAAATTTATTTGTTCAAATTCGTCCAATGTTTGAGCTGTTGTTGTGGTCTCTAGATGGTACTTTTCAAGACTTGAAGTACACCATGCGTATGGAAAATTTAACGCTGATTCCGAAAATGAGGTCAAAAAGTAAAATTAAATGAGGTAAAGCGGAGAAGTTTGAGTTTAAAAGGAAAAAAACACGGTTTCCCTGAAAAAACCTTTAAAAAATCATATCTCGAGAACGGATTGAGATGAAAATATGTGGTTGGAGGCATTTTGCTCCATTTTTGTTGTAGTTTTACGCAAATTTTTTGCATCTACGAGCGGATCACCCTGTATAGCGTAGCAAATTCTCCCTCCAACTCCCGCTTTCGCCAAGTTTGATGCCTTCTGGAAGAATTCTGAAGTCCAGCAACTTGTTTATCTCTTTCCTCTTCATCAAGTGCAATTGCAATTGCTGCTAAATCTTCTTCGGAAAAGTTCATTTTCGAAGCACAAATTTTGACTAGACACACTCGGCCAAGGCCCGGACGGAACTGACACGGAATAGCATGCATGGAGGCTCGGCCACGGCCCGGTCTCCACTCGGTTCCTATGGCCCGGTGGAGGCCCGGGCCCGGTGCAGCGTGAATCAGCCTTAAAGCGACAGTAATCGATGTCCTGCAATCGAAATCGAAACCTAGGCTCTTGAAACTGGCAGGTAGGTCCTGGGACCTGGTGTCCATGACAACTGAGGAAAATGGCCCGTCTGTGCATGCTCAGTAGAGTAAAAATGTTGTTTGCCACGCCCACTTTGGGCCCAGTCCCCCAAAATCTGATTTCTACTCCAAAATCGTCCGTTTTCACAATCAATCAATGTTGTTTTTCTTGAGGGTGCCGCGAAGAAACACTCTTCATGCCGTCAGTGGTGGTTAGAGGTTGCGTTTTTTCTTCTTGTGCATTCGATTCAATTTGTCATCTCCATACGAGATGCTTCTTCGTCTTCTGATCTGTTTTTGTTGTGAATTATATTCGCTTTCTCTGTTGAGTCAGTTGTCGGTTTTTAATTTTTTGCTTCGAATTGAGCACATTCTGCGTTCGGTCCGGTTCTGATGGCAGATTTGTATTCGTGGTAGGTACCTACCTACGTGCATTTTGCCCTGTTTGTGGTCTTGTGGATTGATCGTCGTCCTAACACACTGATAACTACCTAGCTTCAGGTCAATAGCTTCTCCATTCAAGTAGGTACCGGCCGACGTGTCATTGTTTTGTTATATTTTAGTTTACTATATTTTTATAACGCGTGAATTCGGTGGCCAATTTGCAGTAGAAATTGTGGACGTTTTCGATTGAAAGGGAATTTGCTGAATATCAAACAGTTAATAAGGGAAAGGTGTTTATTGTTGCCTCGAGGTATTTTGTAGACAGATCTGTTGGTTTTGTGTTCTGGTTTGGTGCCCCACCGTTTTCAGAGCCCATGCACCGCTACTGGTGTGGAATAACAGTATGCAGTTACTGAGAATCAAAATAATAAGTCGAAATTTAATTGGATGCAGCACCAATCACAACAATCGCCATACGCTGATATCTCCAGCCGTCAAAGGCTGACCTAGAAACGATGGTAGGACTTCGGAGTATGAAAATTAACGCTTTCAAGAGGGGGATTTGAGGGCAGACGGGAATTCTTAATGAACCAGTCTTTTTCATTCGCCCGTCTGATTTATTTTTCTGCCCTTCAGCTCAAAGCCCGTTTTCCACTCGGCGGTTTTTCATTTTCATCGCCGTTTCCAAGGTAGGGACACAATTATTTCCCCATTTCCTCCTACTTTCTATGAGGTTGTCACTATGGAAAACCTCTGCCAAGGACAGTAAGTATAGCTTCCTCACTTGTTACACATAGACGTGTAGAATCAGTTGGTAAAAAAAAATGAGTCAAAATTGTTGAATAGAGTAGTAATAGAGTAGTAATAAATTACCTAACATGCGTAACAAGATCAAACATGTCAGTCTTTTTTCAACATTTCATGGTTGCGCATGCGCAGACGAAGTTACAGTATGATTCCTTCAAGTTCATGTGGAACAAAGTATAATTCCTGATCGACCATCCATGTTTGAACTCATTTCAACGGTATTTAAGGTAGTTATGGGCGTTTCAAGTATTTCACGTTTACACGTACGCAAACGCAGATGAAAGTTACAGTACTTATTCAACGATTTTGGTATGGGACCATCTGCGATCCAACCCGCGTGCACCTTCAAAATTTCAGCTCTCTACGACTATTTTTCGCGTAGTTAGAAGTGTTACAAAGAAATGGTCAACATTTCATGTTCGCGCATGCGCAGACGAAAGTTACAGTATGATGCCAATGAAATTCATGTGGAACGGTCAAATTATTATTCCTGGTCGACCCTCCGAGTTTGAACTCATTTCAACGGTATTTAAGGTAGTTATGAGAGGGTTTTAGTCAACCACTTACGTACGACGCAAGCCCCCCTTCATGGATATTATACACGTGCCAAACCTACGTCTGACGTGAAGCAGGGTTCACATCCATCCGGAGCCGTCTGGAAATACGGATAGGGGAAGCTAGTGAAAAGCAGTGGAAGGGATGGAGGGGAATCGCGGAAGTTGGGAAGGCGTTCATAACCATCCGGAATTTTGGCTGACAACTCGTTTCCCACGCTTCCTCCCACAGCTGTTTCGGTTGCCGACGCCATTCTGTATGCGCAGTAGTGAACTGCGCAGATGCGGAGCGGAAAATATCTGAAAAATCAGATGCGTACAGTTCGCTTCAAAAGTGCTTCTCCGGAAAGAATATTCCCCCCTCCCCAGCTGATGTCCAACCAATCAGCTGCTCGTACGCACTTTCCGGATAGCTTTCCGGATGGATGTGAACCCTGCTTTACTTCCACTCACGTTCGACGTGAAACTGGCTCCTATTTCACGTACCCGCAGCTGTGACGTTAGGGGCAACGTAACCTTCGCTTACTATAACCTTACAGTCCTCCACACTCGCTCTAAACTGGTTGTCATCGTGTTTTAGTTTACCTATTTACGTACCCATTTAGTTTGATTTGATTCTGATAGCGACTCCGGACTTTTCACACTTCATTTTTACTCATTTGGATAACTATTGGTATTGACGATTCGGACTTTTGGTTTTGATATTTTGACGTCACGGATTGGACACCGGATTTCACTCTTCGGATAACCTATTGGTACTGACGATTTGAAGTGTTGATTTTTGTCAATTCAGTTTTAGTTTGATTTGATTATTGATCGCGACATCAAATCTATGATATTGGAGACTTCTCCGAATAGGTGTTCTCCGCTGTCCAAGAGCAACGAAATACGCCTCTATGGTCATGTTCACTCTTCTTCTCGTGACACAAGTCCAACTTGATGAAGACGTATCATGTCTTCTATGATTTCCATGATTTTGAAAACGAGAACGCGTAATCAACGATTCACGAAAAAAGTTCGAAGAAGAACGCGTAATCAACGATTAACGAAAACAGTTCGAAGAAGAAATTCACCTATTCTGAAATCCCTTCTCAAGGACCAACACTACGAACAATCACCATACTTTTATGTCCGACATCTAAAGGAGGACAAATAAACAGAGAACCACCACTAACAACGATCTGATTTATTTGAATGAGCTGTGATGTTGGTGTGGAGAAATCAAACGTATAACGTTACTTTAGGTACGTCAGCGTCACTTTAAGATACGTACCCCCCACCCTTCAACTGTGTCTCTGGGTTAGCGCCTGCATTTGCTCGCTTTAGCAGGTGCCTACGTACGACGCAAGGTTTATGTCACTCCTTGGCAACTAAAACTCTCTAGGCGTTTCAAGTATTTCACGTTTGCGCATGCGCAGACGAAAGTTACAGTACGTCTTCAATGTTTTTGGTATGAGACCATCTGTGGCTCAACTCGCACCTACACTCCAAATGTCCGCCCATTTCGACCATTATTAAGGGTAATTGTGGGCGTTATAAGGAATTGACCACAAACAGATGGACGGACGAACAGACATGAAACCAAGAATATTCCGTGATTTCTGAAACGCAAAATGGTAGGTACCATACATGTCCTGTATTTTGTACCAAAGGATTGTACCATTCTCTTCTACTTAATTCACTTTTTTCTAGTATTTTCCATGTTTTGTTGAACCTTTTTCATATTTTGTACCATACATGTCCTGTATTTTTTACCTTACATATCCTGTATTTTGTACCTAAGGATTGTACCCTTCTCTTCTACTTGATTCACTTTTTTCCAGTATTTTTCATGTCCTGTACTTTGTACCATACATGTCCTGTATTTTTTACCATACATGTCCTGTATTTTGTACCAAAGGATTGTACCATTCTCTTCTACTTAATTCACTTTTTTCTAGTATTTTCCATGTTTTGTTGAACCTTTTTCATATTTTGTACCATACATGTCCTGTATTTTTTACCAAAGGATTGTACCTTTCTCTTCTACTCAATTCACTTTTTTTCCAGTATTTAATCTTCTTCATGTTCTGTTGAAAATCCGCCCTACTCGCACAGTTACAGCTACGTGTGTCAGATACCCGGTCAAACTTGAACCCTTATCGAGAGCTTTAGAATCCCATCACACCGACAGATGTGTACGAGGAAGGGTGGAGTTTGCGATGGTAGTGGAAGGGGTGTCGATCGATGGAATGAGATATCAACTGTTGCCCCTTGTCTGTTTACGTATATCAACAATCGTCTCGAGCCTCAATTTATTCGATGCCTCCCCGCTTCCTTTTTCGTGCCAATCGCTCGCAAATATCTCTTACTACAGCGGAATAATCTGAAGGTTTATGGTAATGTTCCATCGGGCTATTTGCCTTCTCATTCAGATTCAGCGGTCGAACACCTCCGTTGCTTTTATAATAATAATAATAATAATATTAATAATAATCATTTATTGAGCTTTAGACGTACAAGTTCATAAGTTGCTCACTCAAATTACATAAGATTATTAGTTGAATAATTATGGGAGGCGAACGGCCAAAAAAAGTACCTATAGAAATATACATAATAGGTAAATCGAAAAAATAATTGTGGTGGCTAGGTGAGGTAAGGTGAGTGAGTGTGATGGAGGAGAAGATTGCTGGATCTAGCGTCTAAAAGGTACCTATGGCAAAGCCAGGAAGGTTACCACCACTGAAGACGCTAGAGGGATATGCCCAGTGGTTGCCACTTGAGGCCGGTTATCACCAAGGCCGGTTCCACCAATCTGGGTACTTTTGGGAGAAAAGTTAAGGAGGCATGAGAGGAGAGAAAGAGAGAGAGAGAGATAAGTCGGCGACTTGAGGAGAGCGTAGAATGAGGTGACAGGCGCAGACGGCGAGTTTTTATATTCACCTGTCTACTCTCCCCCAGTACATCAACTACCGTTGGGGACTGGTGGGGGAGCTGCAGGCCTCTCTGACTCTGGTCACGTACGCCACCTCACTCGTTGCATTTATTATTTGCACAATCTAATAGGTACAATAAGGGGTGGTTGCTGAGCTGGGGGTTTGGAAATCTCGGACTAACTGTTAGTCCATGACTTCATGATACTGGAGTTAAAAATGGGAAAAAATGGCTTGCTGAGTCCCGGACTACGCTCTTTAATTCTGGGATCATCTCAGCCCGGGACTAAAAATTAGTTCTAGACTTTCCGAGAAAGTACTAGATCAACAGAGGGAATCGTACGGGAATTGCTGTTATTATGTTGGTAGTACCATCATTTCCATCTGATTTTCACCTTCTTCCAGGTTACCTCCAAGTTTACCTCACTCATGCCCGTGTTTTTCGCCTGTTTTTTGTTGCAAACCTAGAGTTGTTTCCTTTCGTCGGTCTGTTGACTCGTTGTTCCTTATACTACGTTGTAATTCCTAAAGGTTTCGACTGACTGCACCTGCTCATATTTCTAAAGCCTTTGCAACATTCTATGTGTTTTAATGATAAATATGTTTTAAAATATATTTATAGAGTTATCATGAAGCAAGAAGTTTTATGCATGATTATCAAAAGTTCGAGTTACTCTTATCAAAATGCGAGTTTCAAGTCGACTATTTAGCAAAACCGGGGTTTAGCGAATTTTAGAAGAGCTATTGCACTGGTTGGTATTTCAACTTGCTAGGTGCCCCTCGCTTTTGGGTAGAAAGAATTTATAGTAGTTACAATCACTTCTCCTGTTAAATTTGAAATATCAAAACATCAATTTACTAAAATTATGTATGGCAGTCATTGGAAAAAGCGACGAATTAAATCATCCCTTGTTGTATATTCTTCCCGGAAAACATTCATTCGTCCCACTCACGGTCAGTGACATCCTCTTCATTTTGAGTATAATCATCTGAGTCCTCCCATTCCTCCCATCTGTTGATCACCAGTTTCTCGGTGGAGGGTTCCTTCGGCAAAAAACCTTACCGCTACCAAATCCTTGTTCCACACAGGTGTGGTATGAGGGGCTCGAGAGTCTGGCATATCCATCAATTCTGCCACCACTTCTATAAAATCTCTAACGCTTTCTTTTGAGAGTCTATACCTATCTGTCTTTGAACTCTACGTCCGAGAGATCATCAAATGGATTGATTGGATTCCCTATCATACCTGGGCCTCCGAATGTCATCTGGTATGTATGTAGTCTAGGTAGTCCATTAAAGTTAAAACAAACTATAAAAAACACAAACTGCCAAACAAGAACGCAAACCTCAAAAAAAACCTCTCGACACAGCAGATAAACTCTGGGATCAAAGAGATAATTCTGCAGAAGGGAGGGATTAAAAATCAGGGCTAAAGTGAGCCCAGGACCAACTTCTAATTCTGGACTAAGTACTATTGGGAGCTCAGCAAGGCACCAGAATTAAAAATTAGTCATGGTTTATGTCGAATTCGAACTCAGCAAGTCATTTCACGAAGTCCGGGTTTAAAATTAGTCGAGGTCTAAAAATTGACCCTGGATCTAGGCATAGTCCGGGACCAAATATAATCTGAGTCTCGGCAACCTATTTTTCTGATAAACCCGGACTATCACCATTTAGTCCAGGACTACGCCCTAACCTCGAGCTCAGCAACCGCCCCTAAGTGAAGTTCTGGGAGGATCAAGAAAATAATATTGCTTATTACAAATAAACTGTGAAATACAAGGAATAAACGAAACAAAGATGAGATAGTAATTCGGGGGGGGGGGGGGGGGGGGGTGTATGCACATATAGACGTTAAACCCAATCAAAACTACCTAGGCGCTTATTAGCAGCCACCAAAAACTGACCCAGAGTAGGCAAAGCTCGAACAGAAGTGGGGAGTGATTCCAGGTTGTTGTCCCAGAAACCACAAATGACCTGGACATAACTCGAGAATGATGGCGGGGAATCATAGTGGCATTGGACTGAGAAGAAGTTGCAGGGATAACTAGAGCATTTAAGTAAGAAGGTAGCAATGTAGTATACCATACTACGTCACAATGTTCCTGTCGGGCCATGGATACTTCCGGTCCTATCTGCACAGAAGGGCGCTAGCAGACACCGCAAAGTGCTGGTACTGTAATGCACCAAACGACGACGCCGTATACACGTTTTTCCGCTGCACCAGATGGAGCAGGGAAAGGGAGTTTCTAGAAGAACAGGAGGGGGAAATCACACCAAGTAATGTGATCGGAAAGATGATCTCCAGGCAGGGAACCTGGGAGAGGATTGTGTCCTACACAGTCCGAATCCTCAAGGCAAAAAAGCTGGACGGGTCGTTCCTCAGGTGAATAACAGACCGGAGATCGCAGGAAAACATCAGAAGAGGGCGTGACATCGCCCAGTGATCGACCCCCCCACTCCGAAGTAATGCTGAACAAGTGATTCCGGGGGTGGATTAGGTCAAGAGGGTCAGGGTTAGTGGGTTTTTAGTGAGTGAAATCTCACACGGCTGCGGAGTGCGGACCCTCCAAAGCGTAAGTCTTTTTCAAGATTTTCCCACTGTTTCCATTGCAAAAAAAAGAAAAAACGCTGCAAATCCCTGCACAATGGTTTATTATTTTGTGCAGAATACCCTTCTGTTACAGATCACAGCTCTCTGTATAGATAACCCGTCTATATAATATAATATGTACTGCTCTATACATATTATGTGGATCGCAGATCCTCCGTAGGTTAGTACCTAACCCCGTACTCGTGACAAACAGTAACTAAAACAGCAAAAAGAAACGCAAATAATGAAGTTCTGAAGGAAAATTGTTGATGTGGAGTGAAATAGATGCCCCTTCTGTGTAGATAACTTTTTTCTGTGGTCAGTACCTATAATGAACCGTTGTGTAATAACTTGCCGATCAATAATACTTCAACGGTTGTTCAAGTTGCAAAATTACTCTCCACATTGTCAGTTTTGTTTCTCAAGTTTGTCTTTAAAGATTTTTGAAAGTTTCACAAGGGTTACAATTGAAAATTATTTGTTCCAGAATCCGATGCTGTGGAGCGAGAGTTGAACCTAACAAAAACCACAACTTTGATCTGGCCGAGTCGAGGGTCATGGCCCGAGGTCAACAAACAGGTGAGATCGTAATAATCAGAAATAGCAGTAGCCAAGTTTATGTATACGTGAAAATAGCAGTAATAGTCACAGAATAGGAGACTACTCCCTCATTTTCCCGTGTCAAGATGACGCTGCTGCCTCCCAAGGTCGAACGGCGACTTTTGGAACTAATGCTCGATCTCAGCTTCCCGCGCCTTTTCAAAAGCTGGCCAAAACTTCGAAAATGTTCACGAGCTGAAAAAATCGAGTAAAACATGAAAAGCATTTTTATTAATTTTTTTAAAGATTCGTCTCGATTTTCAGCTCGGAGACAAAATTAATACACCAGTTATGCCTTTTCACTTGTAGGTGTAGTTGGTAATCCCAAGTTGTATTACAGATTTCACCAGGCTTTATGACGCCGACCCAAATTGAAGATCTCATCGTCTTCTTACCGAATCACAAAGGAAAACCACACAAAAACTTTAACCCAAGCCCAAGTTATGGTCTCACATTGTTGAGTTGTTTAAATAAATGCGCAATTTCGAGAACCGCCGAGATTTACGTTTTTCACCAAGTACGCACCATCCTTGTCGTGGCGTCGCCATTTGTAATGTATTGAATCATTTGTCAAAGTGTTAATTATTTAAACGGGATCTTGAAGGGAAAAATATGGTATGAATATTATGGACGTATGTTCAAACCGAAAGGACTAACAAATGACCGCGCTAGTGCTAGTAATAATGTGACACATTGTAGTAAAGGCCAGTGTTGCCAACTCAAAAATGAAAGTTTGTAGATCCAAGGACAAACGTGTGGGTATATTTTTATATTTTTCACACGTTTAGGTTTCCAGATTTTGGCAAAAATAAAGGTCAGTGTCAGTTGTCAACATGTGGTATCTGGGACAATTTTTGGTTCCAGGTTCCACACCAGAAATAAAGAGGGCATCTTTGTACATGTAATGATTAACGAAGCTTTTACGCATGTTAAATGAATTTTATTGAAGGTTACGAGTTAGGAGCCCTCGGGTTATGAGGGTATCAGGGGAATGCTGACTGATCGGCCAATTTTATTGTAAATAGGGGCCTCTTTCTATGGCACACTATTATTGATGGGCCCATAAAAAATTTTCTCAATTTTTTTGTTGAAACAAATATATTCATGACTCTCAAAAAAATAGGGGTGTTCTTCGTTACTCCCCCCCATTTTCAAACGCTCGTCGCTTCATGAAATTCTAACAGAAATTTGAGGTTGAGGTGATTTTCGGAATCTTCAGTTCGTCTAGTTTTTGATGTGTGTGTTCATATTTTGATGCAACAACTTTGTAAAAGCGAAATTCGCCGTGAAAAAAAGTGGGGGGGAGTATCGAAGTATTTGCCATGTCAAATCCTTCGGTACTCCCCCCCACGGTGAAAACAGTATTTTCACCGTTCTATATCTCATACCTGCACGTCCTCACACCCCCGTTCCTGTGAATTGTTGTTGTTTAGAGATAGGTAGGTAAGCTGTTGCATTGATGTGGGATGTCATGTCGTTTTTGAGATGCGAGCGCAGCGAGCATCCAGACGACTAATCTATCATCAGCATCAGACGACTGTAGGTCAACGTTCGAGAATTAGTGGGGTGTATAGATTAGTGGTCTGGATGCTCTCTGCGCTCGCATCTCAAAAACGACATAACATCCCACATCAATCCAACAGTAAACATAGATTAGTGGGGTGTATAGATTAGTGGTCTGGATGCTCGCTGCGCTCGCATCTCAAAAAAGACATAACATCCCACATCAATCCAACAGTAAACATATAGATTAGTGGGGTGTATAGAAAGATATTTTTTCAACATAATCGAACACCCTCTTCATGTACAATAAAATAATTATACAAATCCTGTAGTCGAAAATACTGTTTTCACCGTGGGGGGGAGTACCGAAGAATTTGACATGGCAAATACTTCGATACTCCCCCCCACTTTTTTCGATTGAATAATTCACTTTTACTATCTAATTCTGGTAAATTGAGGTTAATTAGACATAAAACTAGACAAACTGAAGATTCCAAAAATCACCTCAACATCAAATTTTTGTTAGAATTTCATTTTTTGTTGTCGTTTGAAAATGGGGGGGAGTAACGAAGAACACCCGCAAACAGTATTTTGAAGGCCGTTTTCAAAAATAAGTGGCAGTATTTAAATGAGTGCGATTAGTAGTAAAAATTCGGCTAAAAATTACGTACCAGGTCTAGTCGCAGCTGATAGGCTGTTGGCCGAAGGAGGCGGAGCGAAGCTTTGGAGTTGAAGGTTCTCATTGCTGCCAACAACCCAAAATTAAAATTGGTGAACCTTGGCAACCTTCAAGAACCCTTGCTGTGACTTTTCCGTGAACCTCCTCTCGGTTTGATAAATTGAGTATTTTTTAAATGTATTTATAAATTTGCTGTTCCATCCAATTCGTGGTTCCATCCATTGTAGTTCTGAACATACTTAAAGTGGTACACTAGCGCTCTAAGCGGGATTTGAGTTGAACTGCTCGGCAATTTAACTGATACGTCATTTCTAGCGGGAACTCAGGAATTCAATCATACTCGTTTTCTGCCTAGACTTTCTGACGTAAGCAACTCATTATGTGGTCAATCAATGTTTTAATTTCCGTTATTGAACAGAATTTTGCCAAAAAAAGAAGGAGACTAACCCATGAAAATTGCCCATTGTGGTTAATGGGCGTTTCATCACTGTCAGCTGAGTTATGGTTTGATATGGTTCATTGTTGACGTCTCTTACACAGCTTGATCAAATTGGACTGATTCTTTCTGCCACCTTGGTCCCAGTAGGTAAGTCTTGAATAAAATACTCAACCTACGTGGATGTTGATTCATTCAAATGACGCTCATGTTCGGTCTCCCTTCTAATAAGTATAATTTCAGAAACAGCTCGATATGAATCGCTCACAGAAGGAACGGCACAAAGAAGAGATCCCCCTTTTCTCTGAATCATCACAAGCGGGAAATCAGAAGCTCACTCCCATTGTGTGGCATTGGCGACGGTCCCCCTGGTGGGAGGACTGGGAATTAAACGCCTCCCTTTTAATCGCCTTAGCACGACGGGCCCTTTTTCAAAGGACTTCCACGGAGTTCTGTGCTCCAAAAGCGGTAGACGGTGGTAGTTTTTCCTTGGTTTTTCCATCATCCGAGGAAAAAGTACCTTTGGAAGAAGGAAGAAAAGTTATTCCCAATGGAATTGTCGGTCGAAAACATCGGCTCAGACCGCGGCATTTTCTTCTGTTTTTAAATGGCATTTATTTTCTCGTGGAGCGATTCTTCGGAAACTTCCCCTTGTCTACAGTGCTCTAGATCATCTTCAACCCACAACCAGGGTCCACCGACGCCATCAAAACTCGAACAAAAGACGAGTAAACCACAAAACCATCCGAACTAACCAGGAATACAACTCCTTTCAAAGTTTCAGCAATGCGATAAAGTTTTCCATTCATTTTGGGCGAAGGTATATTAATTATTTAGGCTCTGTCCCTTAGAAGTGGCCAAGGACTTATGTTTTCATTTTTACACTTTTTAGACAGTTTTCATTATTTTGAGAGGGAAAAGGCGGATTGAAAAACTCTACAAATTATTACACAACGGTTTATCATTTACCTGAATAGATGCCCCTGCTGCGTAGATCACTGTTTTGTGATCAATACCCTCGAGCTGGTGCCATAATAATTATAATAAAAATGATTAGGTAATAGTCATTATTTTAGGTCATTTACTTAATATGCTTTGTGTCGTGGTATCCTCCCAGAACCACAACTTTGCTATGTAGAAATAAGATCTCGCCAAATAAACTTAGAAGTGGGGACGGAAGAGGCAGGAGAGTCGAGGGCCAGCCTGGAGATCCCCACCATCCTCCACTAGCTGGAGGATGGAGGGAGACAGCTCCCAGGACTATATATACTCGCCTCCTTCACCTTTTTAACCATTCTACGCTCTCCTCTAGTCGCTGACTCTCTCCTCCTTACCTCGTCTCTCTCCTTACCTAAAGAATCTTGGGCATGGTGGTGATTCGCTCATAACCAAACCAAGCAAACTCACCATAAAAGATCTCGGGCATGGTGGTGGTCTGCCCATAACCAAACCAGGCAACGCTCCCAAAAAGATTCCGCGCATGGTGGTGGTACGCCCATAACCAAAACGGACACATCCAAAAAGATCCCGGGCATGGTGGTAGTACGCCAGTACCAAACCAGGCACATCCCCCCTCACGCAGCTCGTGGTGGATGTACGCTCAAACACATTCATCACAGTGGTGACAAGGACCTCGGGCATGGTGGTGGTCCGCCCATAACCAAACCGAGCAAGCCTTCCAAAAAGACCCTGGGCATGGTGGTGGTCCGCCCATAACCAAACCAGGCAACGCTCCCAAAAAGATTCCGCGCATGGTGGTGGTACGCCCATAACCAAAACGGACACATCCAAAAAGATCCCGGGCATGGTGGTAGTACGCCAGTACCAAACCAGGCACATCCCCCCTCACGCAGCTCGTGGTGGATGTACGCTCAAACACATTCATCACAGTGGTGACAAGGACCTCGGGCATGGTGGTGGTCCGGCCATAACCAAACCGAGCAAGCCTTCCAAAAAGACCCTGGGCATGGTGGTGGTCCGCCCATAACCAAACCAGGCAACGCTCCCAAAAAGATTCCGCGCATGGTGGTGGTACGCCCATAACCAAAACGGACACATCCAAAAAGATCCCGGGCATGGTGGTAGTACGCCAGTACCAATCCAGGCACATCCCCCCTCACGCAGCTCGTGGTGGATGTACGCTCAAACACATTCATCACAGTGGTGACAAGGACCTCGGGCATGGTGGTGGTCCGCCCATAACCAAACCGGGCAACGCTCCCAAAAAGATTCCGTGCATACCCATAACCAAAACGGACACATCCAAAAAGATCCCGGGCATGGTGGTGGTCCGTCCATAACCAAACCAGGCAACGCTCCCAAAAAGATTCCGCGCATGGTGGTGGTACGCCCATAACCAAAACGGACACATCCAAAAAGATCCCGGGCATGGTGGTAGTACGCCAGTACCAATCCAGGCACATCCCCCCTCACGCAGCTCGTGGTGGATGTACGCTCAAACACATTCATCACAGTGGTGACAAGGACCTCGGGCATGGTGGTGGTCCGCCCATAACCAAACCGGGCAACGCTCCCAAAAAGATTCCGTGCATACCCATAACCAAAACGGACACATCCAAAAAGATCCTGGGCATGGTGGTGGTCCGTCCATAACCAAACCGGGCACATCCCCCCTCACGCAGCTCGTGGTGGATGTACGCTCAAACGCATTCATCACAGTGGTGACAAAGATCCCGGGCATGGTGGTGGTCCGTCCATAACCAAACCAGGCAACGCTCCCAAAAAGATTCCATGCATACCCATAACCAAAACGGACACATCCAAAAAGATCCCGGGCATGGTGGTGGTCCGTCCATAACCAAACCAGGCAACGCTCCCAAAAAGATTCCATGCATACCCATAACCAAAACGGACACATCCAAAAAGATCCCGGGCATGGTGGTGGTCCGTCCATAACCAAACCAGGCAACGCTCCCAAAAAGATTCCATGCATACCCATAACCAAAACGGACACATCCAAAAAGATCCCGGGCATGGTGGTGGTCCGTCCATAACCAAACCAGGCAACGCTCCCAAAAAGATTCCATGCATACCCATAACCAAAACGGACACATCCAAAAAGATCCCGGGCATGGTGGTGGTCCGTCCATAACCAAACCGGGCACATCCCCCCTCACGCTGCTCATGGTGGATGTACGCTCAAACACATTCATCACACTTTGCATTGTACTTGATTTGATTTATATGTATATTGATTTCACGGCGTCATTTTTTGTATTGCCTGATCTGATTGCGTTGATTGTATTTATTTTTAATAATTTATTTATTTGTTTAAATAAAGCTTTCTTCTTCTAGTCATCGCCAGTTCAAGAAATAAGCTAATGCCCTAATACTCCATACTTCTCTCGTATTACTACACTAATGGATGTCTTCCTATTTATGCTTTAACTCTTTCATATATAGGAACTATAGTATTATGCGGGAACCTGATTTGATATTAAAAACGCCGCAAATTATTACAGAACGGTTTATTATTTACCTATATATGCCCCTTCTGGGTAGATCACTGTGTTTTTCCTTTTCTTTGGTCAATACCTACCCTCGTGCTCCCCCGAGGAAAGCCTTAATCAAGTACTGAAGCCAGCCGGGCAATCACATTTCATAAGAATTTCAAGAATTCAATCATTCCTTAACTACTGGACCTATCAACAAAATCCAAAATGACATCATTCTTCAAAGGAAATAATATCACTGAACAACCAACTCGATTTCATACAGTCATCCATGATTATAATCAGGTGCTCCCTAGCAATGATATCCGGGCTGGACGTATACCGTTTGATTCACGGTCATGTTGACGAAGTTTTTCGGTGCAATCTTCGGGGCCTCACTGTCAACGGCTGGACGTGCAATGCTCCGGGTGGTCTCAAAAAATTCCCAAGTTCGAGATCAATTTAAAAACGATTAAAAAAATCGGCATAACGGCGCCCTGGAAATTTCAACCCCTATTTTTGGCCCCTTAGAGGTGACTTGACAGTAACCCCGAGCTTCGTGGACCAACTAGACCCCAAATAGGACCCACAAACCAAATTTCATCAATTTTCGTTCATGGTAACTTAAGAAAAAACGAAGTACGGCGGACGGACAGAAATTTGTGTACCTAGCCCGTTTTTGGATTCTACGTACCTTGAAACGGAAACCGTCAAATTTGGAGGGTATTTAAATTTCTTTTTCTTCTTCATACTCAATTTCAAAGGTTCAATATTGAAAATAATAAACCAAAAAATTTGTGTTTTTCCATAGGTGAAGTGGTGGCTGATGCTTCACGCCTACGGCTTCGCCGTTTCTTTTCTCGTCCTGGCATTCTACGCCTTCTTCTCGATATTAAACATCAGGTAAATCTACAAACTACTTTATTTTACCTAATATGAACGTAGGTAACATATTATTTATATCTTCCTAATTCCCTACCTAAATAACCACGTCGTCGCCATTGGTAGGAGGGTATAGCTTACAAGTAAATAGGTAAAAAAATAAATGAACCATTGTAACTGGTAAAAAAAAAAATGTTAAACCTCCTCTCCCTCTATTATTGGGCATGCTTTTCAAAATGTGTAGCAATATGTAGATTCCGAAAATTGAACTTGAAAAAATCCTTCTCCATTTCTCGGTTGTTGCCAGTTGAGAGAAAAATTCAATGCAAATACTCGTAAGTGGCAATTAATTGTTCACCTAATTGATAGTGCAAATTGTTTAATATAAAAGTTCAAAGATTCAGTGGAAAGCGTACCTAGCAGTTACAATTTATTGTATAGAAGGTTTGATTGAAAGTGAAAATTCTATCTGTACCGTTCATTTCGTAGTATCATTCGGGACTAGTTCTAGCAGTCATGGATTTTTCCGAGGACTGCTGATCCTGCAAATGCGCACTCGATGCTTCTACCTTCAGAGTGAGGTGATAGAACCGCCCAGGATTGAGTCCAGAACTGTGTCCCTCCGAACGTGCACTGATGATTCCGAACGGATAACCTGAAGCATTGTAACCTTCCACATAAGCTGAAAGTAGAAGCATCGAGTGCGCATATTCGGGATCAGCACTCCTCAAAATAAAATCCTGGACTGTTAGAACTAGTCTCGAACGGTCCTGGACCGTCTGTCCGGACAGCCAGCTCTCGATCCAGGACAAGTTCTGGTGCTGTCCGAACGTATGGAACGGTGCAGGACTCTGTCCCAATGCTTCTGGACTGAACGAGCCAGGGTTGCCAACAATCCGAAAGTCCGAACCAGGACACTGGGACTTGGGACACCTGAGTATATAATATACCACATTGATGCGTTTCACCTTTGCTTTATTGAGGTAACAACTTGTATAATAAAAACCGTATCACTTTGGGTGTCTACCCCCAGGAAATAGATTTAAGAAAATCACACTTATGTAGACGTTAATACCATATCGGGAACTTGAAAAATCGTATCACATTCGGGTGACTGCCACAGGAACTAGAAAACGGAATCACATTAGAAAACGAAATAATATTTGGGTGTCTAATGCCGCAGGAACTATAACACAGTATAAAATTCGGGTGTATACCCCAAGAACTAAGATGCGGAATTACATTAGAAAACGAAATAATATTTGGGTCTCTAATACCGCAGGAAACAGTATAGAATTCGGGTGTCGACCCCAGGGGCAGAAAGTGGAATTGAATTTGGGTGTTGGTAGGTGATGAGTAAGAAAATAATTTCGTTTTGGCTTCTGTGGATTAGGTAGAGGTAGTAGGTACAGGAATCGCAATAAAAAATTATGAGGACTGTCGTGGTACCCCTGTATAACCCAATGTACATATTTTAGATTGTTTCCAATAAAGCCAACGGGAAGGTGGGCCTTCGTGACTCGGAGAGCACAACTGGGTCAGCTCCCTCCATCGTTCCTCCACCGGCTCCTACGGCCGTTCAAGGACCAGGGGAGGGTGGAAAGGTGCCTATAAAATGCGCTGTCCTTACCCGGCTCGCCATTCTACCTGTTGCACTCAAGTGGATGACTTCTCTCTCTCACCTTACATTCCTCCTCAAACCTCTCTCGTAAAAGGTCCCGAAGTGGTGGTAACCTTTCCGGCCTGGCCGTCGTGGTGGAACCTTTCTGGGCACAACCACCTAGCATTCGAAGAGGTGGTAACCTTCCTGGCCCAGCCATAGGTGTAACCTTTCGTAATGCTAGTCACCTCGCACCTCACGCTCTCCTTCTCAACCTCCTGTCATTCAAAGTGGTGGAAACCTTCTTGGCCTAGCCATAGGTGGCAGCCTTTCTGAATGCTAGTCATCTCCATCTCAACCTCACCTATCCAGGCCTAACCTCAAACTTCTTATCACCACAAGGACCTTACAATGAGCAAAACCAGGACATTTCGCGTCCTGGTAACATTTTGACCCGGACCCAGGAAAATTCTTCCAAAATCAGGACTATCCTGGTGAAACCAGGACGTGTGGCAACCCTGGAGCGAACCTAATGCTTCAGGTTATCCGTTCCGAATCATCATCGTCCGTTATGGACTCAATCCTGGGCAGTTATGTCATTTTCAGAACGCATTTCCATCCTGGACTGGTCCACGACTGTCTGTCCAAACAAGCCAGTTGAATGCTACTCTCTGCAAACTGTCACACAATGTGCTCAACTTGGTGACAGAACTACAAGTGCTGCAGGCAGCGATAAACTATGTAGGTAATGGAATTCTTGTTCCAAGAGCGCGTTCTCAACTGAAATGTTGACGTATCGTGTGACAGGAACAGGGATTGTCGACGACGTGTACATTCTCAAAATATTCGCCGTGTCTACGGCGGGTAATACTTTAACCTTGTCAGCTGTCGTAGGTAGGTTACATACACTTTTCTCCCAAAGGCGAGAGACCGGAAAAAACCAGGTGTGTTTTCTATCAGAGCCTCGCTGTGTCGTATCGCGTGGGATATTTCATCCCTTAACTTTTCGTGTTGGGTACTTGCGCCGTGTCAACCCTGGAACGAACCTAATGCTTCAGGTTGTCCGTTCCGAATCATCAGCGTCCGTTCTGGACACAATCCTGGGCGGTTCTCTCCCCTCATTTTCAGAACGCATTTCCATCCTGGACTGGTCCAGGAATGTCTGCCCGAACAAGCCAGTTGAATGCTACTCTCTGCAAACTGTCACACAACGTGCTCAACTTGGTGACAGAACTACAAGTGCTGCAGGCAGCAATAAACTAAGTAGTTAATCGAATTCTTCTTACAAGAGCGCGTTCGTAACTGAAATGTTGACGTATCGTGTGACAGGAATAGGGATGATCGACGACCTATACATTCTCAAAATATTCGACGCGTAATACGGCGGGTAATACTTTAACCTTGTCAGCTGTTGTAGGTAGGTTACATACACTTTTCTCCCAAAGGCGAGAGACCGGAAAAAACCAGGTGTGTTTTCTGTCAGAGCCTCGCTAAGTCGTATCACGTGGGATATTTCATCCCCAAACTTTTCGTGTTGGGAACTTGCGCCGTGTCAACCCTGGAACGAATAATGCTTCAGGTTATCCGTTCCGAATCATCAGCGTCCGTTCTGGACTCAATCCTGGGCAGTTCTGTCATTTTCAGAACGCATTTCCATCCTGGACTGGTTCAGGACTGTCTGCCCGAACAAGCCAGTTGAATGCTACTCTATGCAAACTGTCACACAACGTGCTCAACTTGGTGACAGAACTACAAGTGCTGCAGGCAGCGATAAACTATGTAGGTAATGGAATTCTTGTTCCAAGAGCGCATTCTCAACTGAAATGTTGACGTATCGTGTGATAGGAACAGGGATGATCGACGACGTGTACATTCTCAAAATATTCGAAGTGCCTACGGTGGGTAATACTTTAACCTTGTCAGCTGTTGTAGGTAGGTTACATACACTTTTCTCCCAAAGGCGAGAGACCGGAAAAAACCAGGTATGTTTTCTATCAGAGCCTCGCTGTGTCGTATCGCGTGGGATATTTCATCCCTTATTCGTGTTGGGAACTTGCGCCGTGTCAACCCTGGAACGAACCTAATGCTTCAGGTTATCCGTTCCGAATCATCAGCGTCCGTTCTGGACACAATCCTGGGCAGTTCTGTCATTTTCAGAACGCATTTCCATCCTGGACTGGTCCAGGAATGTCTGCCCGAACAATCCAGTTGAATGCTACTCTCTGCAAACTGTCACACAACGTGCTCAACTTGGTGACAGAACTACAAGTGCTGCAGGCAGCAATAAACTAATTAGTTAATCGAATTCTTCTTACAAGAGCGCGTTCGTAACTGAAATGTTGACGTATCGTGTGACAGGAACAGGGATGATCGACGACGTATACATTCTCAAAATATTCGACGTGTAATACGGCGGGTAATACTTTAACCTTGTCAGCTGTTGTAGGTAGGTTACATACACTTTTCTCCCAAAGGCGAGAGACCGGAAAAAACCAGGTGTGTTTTCTATCAGAGCCTCGCTGTGTCGTATCGCGTGGGATATTTCATCCCCTAACTTTTTGTTGGGAACTTGCGCCGTGTCAACCCTGGAACGAACCTAATGCTTCAGGTTGTCCGTTCCGAATCATCAGCATCCGTTCTGGACTCAATCCTGGGCAGTTTTGTCATTTTCAGAACGCATTTCCATCCTGGACTGGTCCAGGGCTGTCTGCCCGAACAAGCCAGTTGAATGCTACTCTCTGCAAACTGTCACACAACGTGCTCAACTTGGTGACAGAACTACAAGTGCTGCAGGCAGCAATAAACTAAGTAGTTAATCGAATTCTTCTTACAAGAGCGCGTTCGTAACTGAAATGTTGACGTATCGTGTGACAGGAACAGGGATTATCGACGACGTGTACATTCTCAAAATATTCGCCGCGTCCACGGCGGGTAATACTTTAACCTTGTCAGCTGTCGCAGGTAGGTTACATACACTTTTCTCCCAAAGGCGAGAGACGGGAAAAAACCAGGTGTGTTTTCTATCAGAGCCTCGCTGTGTCGTATCGCGTGGGATATTTCATCCCCCAACTTGTCGTGTTGGGAACTTGCGCCGTGGAGCAAGAGGTTCTGACATTGACAACTGACGCTGTCAGAAGGTTTGAATGCGAAGCGAAGTTACCACTGTGAACCCCTCTACGTCGCCTCCTCCATATCGCACCCCTCAGGCATCCGACCCATCCATTTCTACCCGGTCGAAAACTTTTCCCCGCTTTTCGTTCCACGACAATGAAGTCGGGGGGATCGGAATTTCTGAACTGTTTTCAACGCCCTCAAAACTCGGCTTTGGCGTTGAAAGTTCAAAACAGAGAACTCCACAATAGGAATCGACCAACAACACAGCATCCCATCAATTCGGCTTTTTCCCTTGTTTGCAGTTCATTTTTCAAGGGAAAGTTTAGTTACGGTGACCAGATTTTCCGTAGTTGGTAGAAGAGCTTAGAACCCAATAAACAAAAGCTGAATATTATGAATAGGTATAAATTTAATTGATGGAGTAGGAGGGGGAATAAAACACAAAAACATTTCGCAAAAAACCGTAATTACGTATCAACTAGAAAAACTGTTTTAATTAATAAATTAATTAGTAATAAAAAATTAATAATAAATTAATCATAAATTACGTAGGAAAATCGTTTTTCTTACGAAAGGGAACAAGATTTTTTACCAAGTTTTTATTAACTCGCTTTCTTTCCTGTACAAATCCTGTAATCGATTTTCCGCCCACTTCATGTCAGACTGAGATGGAATTTTGAACAGCCATCTATCTTCGATTACAGTACATGAATAAGTCATATCAATATTAATTAATCAGTTAAAATTATGCTGAAACTACGCAGTCATCTGTCTTTGACGACGATGCATAAATCAATTTAAAAAAACTTAATTAAATAGGTCCTAACAGGACCTTATTAGATAGGACTTAACATCTTTAAAAATTAAATATCTAACTCGCCCCACGCTTTAATTTTTCGCCATGAAAAATTTTGTTCATGGGTTGTTTAAATTGATCGTTGCATTGTCTAAAAACAAAAATGCGTATTAAAAAAAATTATTTAAATGAACAAAACTTAGAAACTGTGTTTCTTGAAACGGAGTAGAAAGTATAAAATAATTTCTCGCAGGGGCGTTGCGTCCTTAAGGCCACTGCTTTGGCACCAAAAAACACTAGGAGTTGGGGAAAAAAAAAATCCAGCCATGTGTTCAGTTGGCATTTGACTTTCCGTCTGTACGCTGTACCTAGCTTTTTTTCACGAAGTTTAACAGCGGCCTCTTAGATTTCTTTGGCTATGGATATTCAGTATTCTAGTAGAGCATCACCCATAGTGCTTCATGTTAGCTCTGTAGACCAAGCATGTTATCGGAATATAGCAACAGTAGTCTACCTATGTCGGACGTGAAAAGGGGACAAATAAGCCGAGAATTTCCACTCCAATACTCCATGACAGTAATCGATGTCCTGCAATCGAAATCGAAACCTGGGCTCCTGAAACTGGCAGGCCCTGGGACCTAGTGGCAGGCAACTGAGAAAAGTGGCCCGGCGCAGGCTCAGTCGAGTAAAAATGTAGTTCACCACGCCCACTTTGAGCCCCCGTCCCAGCATCTGATTTCAACCCAAAAATCGTTCGTGTTCACAGTCGATTCGATCCCTTCAATTCAACTTGTCATCTCAATACGAGGTGCTGTCTTTCGATTTGAGCCTGTTGTTTTTCATTTTTTGATTCAAATTTTGTGCGTTTTGAGTTGAGTCCGGGCCGATGACAGATTTGTATTTGTGGTGCTACGTGCGTTTTGTCCTGTTTGTGGTCTTGTGGATGGATCGGCGTCGTAACACAAAGATTAGTAGGCTAGCTTCTAGTCAATAGCTTCTCCATCCAAGCAGGTACCGGCATTGTTTATTTGTATTTTAGTTGACTGTATTTTTGTACCACATGAATTTGGTGGCTAATTTACAGTCCCAATTTTTGGCGTTTTCGTAGGACGATAAAATGTTGATTAATAGAGTTCAGCGTTTGCTGAATATCACTCCATCAGTAAATAAAGGGAAGGGTGTTGTTGCCTTGAGGTATTTTGTGGACAAATCTGTTAGTTTTGTGTTCTGGTTTGGTGCCCCACAGTTTTCAGAGCCTGACGTCTTGGGTGATGTGGTGAATGGTAAATTTGAGGTAGGTTTGGGAAGGTGAGGTTAAAGAGGTGAGATTGAGAAGGTGAGAGAGGAGCGTGAGAGCGTATCCGCGTGGTTGTCATCTCCTTGGATGCGTCTCCAGGATAGGAAAATATCCTTCCGGTTCTCACCACATTGTGGATACTTGGAAAACCACTCGCCCGGTTTTCACCACGTTGAGTGCTGGGAAGGAAATTCTCGTCCGGTTTTCACCACGTTGAGTGCTCGGAAGGAAATTCTCGTCCGGTTTTCACCACGTTGAGTGCTCGGAAGGAAATTCTCGTCCGGTTTTCACCACATTGAGAATGTAGGGTTGAGGAGAAAGGTGAGTTGATGAGGAGGTAGTAAGGTGAGAGAGAGATGGCGCTGGTAAGTTGGATGAATGGGAAGGTAAGGTTTGGGAGAGAAGGCACTTGTTGGAGAGAAGCTGGAAGAATGATGAGCTGGGCTATCCGGGCCCCTTATAAAGTCACCTGGGCCTCGACCTCTATTTCGCACAGCTCGTCTTCTCCGCCGTTTTACTGGAGTATCAATCTAACTATTTACAGGAATGGTATATTGTAAGGGTATCATGACAGGTGTATTGGCCAAGCAGGGTAAGCACTAGCTTGTACATTTTCCCACTGCTTTGTTCAGTCCGGGAAACCAGACAATCTCTCCTAAAAGCTGCTTGGTTTTAGTCACTCCATGATAACCCAGATGTGCCAATTTCACCACTCGGGCTTGTACAGCAGCTGGAATTACAATCCGATGGCCTCACTTAAGACTGATAATTCATCCCTGTTGCCTTTAAAACTATGGAGCTCTCAATCCCAATCTTGCGTTTACCCTCTCTTGACTGAAGCGGACAAAGGAAAGTCAAACATTGTATTCACATAAAAATTCACATCATCTTTCTCATAGCACACAGTTTTACTGGGTGATGCGACAAAATCGTGTGTGGTTCAATATCCCAGGTTTAATGGCTACCCAACCAGGTTTACAGTACCCAAGCAATTTGAATTTCGAACACTCCAAACGAGATGATTTCGGTTTGCTCTTACGTATGAGGCTGATCAGTGGGTGGCGGTCGGTTTTAACCCTTTCACCCCTGGTGAGACGTGTATGTCCCATCATGTTTTTGGACTCCTGCTAGGACACAGTATGTCCCAGGAAATGAATTACCTACTGCTTCAATTTTCCAATCGTTTTAGGGCCTATTGAGCACTACAGTCCTTAATAAGGAACACTACAGTGATTATGAATTCATCATGCTTCTTCCAACATAGTAGGTAGGAAATGACTGTGGAACAGTAGACTCCCACCTCAAACGCACTGAAAAACCAGGTGGGACTTGTGCCGACGAAAATAATCATTCCCGGTTAGGCAGTGCAGGAAGCTTGATTCTCAGCCGGTTGAAAGGGTTAAAGACTGCTGATTTCTCGTAGTCGTAAAGAAAAACTTAGGGCTCATCCAATGGATAATAACAGAGAATATCTGCTCTCTACACACGTTATGCCCCACATCTTTCTTTTTATGACTAAGAGAAGTTATGTTTACTTTTAATCCGTTTTAAAAACGTGTTTTTAGAAAAACTTTAATTGAAACAATTTTTTCTAAAAACATGAGTACAACGAAGAATGTAATTAAAAAAAAAAATTGTAAATGAAATTTTAAGGCAGGTAATTAATCAATAAACTTGGTATAGTATCAAGCGGGTAGGAAGTAAATAATTAAATGAAAGTTCCTACTTAATTTTAACACGCAAGGGCGGATAGGAACCTTACATGAAGAACAATTTTAAACTTGGAAAAAGAAACTGAAAAACCTGGAATAGACATTCCCGCATAAAATATTTTAGAAAAAAGACTCGGTAGGTAATGAATCTTCTACATTTTGTTCACATTAAAGCAATAAAAATAATAATTAATAAATAACTTGGTAATATTCAGTACCTATTTAACATTGCTGTGGATTTGTTCGAGTAAATCGAGTAAGTAAAGAAAAAAAGACTCTGTAGGTAATGAATCTTCTACATTTTGTTCACATTAAAGCAATAAAAATAATAATTAATAAATAACTTGGTAATATTCAGTACCTGTTTAACATTGCTGTGGATTTGTTCGAGTAAATCGAGTAAGTAAAGAAAAAAAAGACTCGGTAGGTAATGAATCTTCTACATTTTGTTCACATTAAAGCAATAAAAATAATAATTAATAAATAACTTGGTAATATTCAGTACCTGTTCAACACTGCTGTGGATTTGTTCGAGTAAATCGAGTAAGTAAAGAAAAAAAAGACTCGGTAGGTAATGAATCTTCTACATTTTGTTCACATTAAAGCAATAAAAATAATAATTAATAAATAACTTGGTAATATTCAGTACCTGTTTAACATTGCTGTGGATTTGTTCGAGTAAATCGAGTAAGTAAAGAAAAAAAAGACTCTGTAGGTAATGAATCTTCTACATTTTGTTCACATTAAAGCAATAAAAATAATAATTAATAAATAACTTGGTAATATTCAGTACCTGTTTAACATTGCTGTGGATTTGTTCGAGTAAATCGAGTAAGTAAAGAAAAAAAAGACTCGGTAGGTAATGAATCTTCTACATTTTGTTCACATTAAAGCAATAAAAATAATAATTAATAAATAACTTGGTAATATTCAGTACCTGTTTAACATTGCTGTGGATTTGTTCGAGTAAATCGAGTAAGTAAAGAAAAAAAAGACTCTGTAGGTAATGAATCTTCTACATTTTGTTCACATTAAAGCAATAAAAATAATAATTAATAAATAACTTGGTAATATTCAGTACCTGTTTAACATTGCTGTGGATTTGTTCGAGTAAATCGAGTAAGTAAAGAAAAAAAAGACTCTGTAGGTAATGAATCTTCTACATTTTGTTCACATTAAAGCAATAAAAATAATAATTAATAAATAACTTGGTAATATTCAGTACCTGTTTAACATTGCTGTGGATTTGTTCGAGTAAATCGAGTAAGTAAAGAAAAAAAAGACTCGGTAGGTAATGAATCTTCTACATTTTGTTCACATTAAAGCAATAAAAATAATAATTAATAAATAACTTGGTAATATTCAGTACCTGTTTAACATTGCTGTGGATTTGTTCGAGTAAATCGAGTAAGTAAAGAAAAAAAAGACTCTGTAGGTAATGAATCTTCTACATTTTGTTCACATTAAAGCAATAAAAATAATAATTAATAAATAACTTGGTAATATTCAGTACCTGTTCAACAATGCTGTGGATTTGTTCGAGTAAATCGAGTAAGTAAAGAAAAAAAAGACTCGGTAGGTAATGAATCTTCTACATTTTGTTCACATTAAAGCAATAAAAATAATAATTAATAAATAACTTCGTAATATTCAGTACCTGTTTAACATTGCTGTGGATTTGTTCGAGTAAATCGAGTAAGTAAAGAAAAAAAAGACTCGGTAGGTAATGAATCTTCTACATTTTGTTCACATTAAAGCAATAAAAATAATAATTAATAAATAACTTGGTAATATTCAGTACCTGTTCAACACTGCTGTGGATTTGTTCGAGTAAATCGAGTAAGTAAAGAAAAAAAAGACTCGGTAGGTAATGAATCTTCTACATTTTGTTCACATTAAAGCAATAAAAATAATAATTAATAAATAACTTCGTAATATTCAGTACCTGTTTAACATTGCTGTGGATTTGTTCGAGTAAATCGAGTAAGTAAAGAAAAAAAAGACTCGGTAGGTAATGAATCTTCTACATTTTGTTCACATTAAAGCAATAAAAATAATAATTAATAAATAACTTGGTAATATTCAGTACCTGTTCAACACTGCTGTGGATTTGTTCGAGTAAATCGAGTAAGTAAAGAAAAAAAAGACTCGGTAGGTAATGAATCTTCTACATTTTGTTCACATTAAAGCAATAAAAATAATAATTAATAAATAACTTGGTAATATTCAGTACCTGTTTAACATTGCTGTGGATTTGTTCGAGTAAATCGAGTAAGTAAAGAAAAAAAAGACTCTGTAGGTAATGAATCTTCTACATTTTGTTCACATTAAAGCAATAAAAATAATAATTAATAAATAACTTGGTAATATTCAGTACCTGTTTAACATTGCTGTGGATTTGTTCGAGTAAATCGAGTAAGTAAAGAAAAAAAAGACTCGGTAGGTAATGAATCTTCTACATTTTGTTCACATTAAAGCAATAAAAATAATAATTAATAAATAACTTGGTAATATTCAGTACCTGTTTAACATTGCTGTGGATTTGTTCGAGTAAATCGAGTAAGTAAAGAAAAAAAAGACTCTGTAGGTAATGAATCTTCTACATTTTGTTCACATTAAAGCAATAAAAATAATAATTAATAAATAACTTGGTAATATTCAGTACCTGTTCAACACTGCTGTGGATTTGTTCGAGTAAATCGAGTAAGTAAAGAAAAAAAAGACTCGGTAGGTAATGAATCTTCTACATTTTGTTCACATTAAAGCAATAAAAATAATAATTAATAAATAACTTGGTAATATTCAGTACCTGTTTAACATTGCTGTGGATTTGTTCGAGTAAATCGAGTAAGTAAAGAAAAAAAAGACTCGGTAGGTAATGAATCTTCTACATTTTGTTCACATTAAAGCAATAAAAATAATAATTAATAAATAACTTGGTAATATTCAGTACCTGTTCAACACTGCTGTGGATTTGTTCGAGTAAATCGAGTAAGTAAAGAAAAAAAAGACTCGGTAGGTAATGAATCTTCTACATTTTGTTCACATTAAAGCAATAAAAATAATAATTAATAAATAACTTGGTAATATTCAGTACCTGTTTAACATTGCTGTGGATTTGTTCGAGTAAATCGAGTAAGTAAAGAAAAAAAAGACTCGGTAGGTAATGAATCTTCTACATTTTGTTCACATTAAAGCAATAAAAATAATAATTAATAAATAACTTGGTAATATTCAGTACCTGTTTAACATTGCTGTGGATTTGTTCGAGTAAATCGAGTAAGTAAAGAAAAAAAAGACTCTGTAGGTAATGAATCTTCTACATTTTGTTCACATTAAAGCAATAAAAATAATAATTAATAAATAACTTGGTAATATTCAGTACCTGTTTAACATTGCTGTGGATTTGTTCGAGTAAATCGAGTAAGTAAAGAAAAAAAAGACTCGGTAGGTAATGAATCTTCTACATTTTGTTCTCATTAAAGCAATAAAAATAATAATTAATAAATAACTTGGTAATATTCAGTACCTGTTTAACATTGCTGTGGATTTGTTCGAGTAAATCGAGTAAGTAAAGAAAAAAAAGACTCGGTAGGTAATGAATCTTCTACATTTTGTTCACATTAAAGCAATAAAAATAATAATTAATAAATAACTTGGTAATATTCAGTACCTGTTTAACATTGCTGTGGATTTGTTCGAGTAAATCGAGTAAGTAAAGAAAAAAAAGACTCGGTACCTAGGTGATGAATCTTCTACATTTTGTTCACATTAAAGCAATAAAAATAATAATTAATAAATAACTTGGTAATATTCAGTACCTGTTTAACATTGCTGTGGATTTGTTCGAGTAAATCGAGTAAGTAAAGAAAAAAAAGACTCTGTAGGTAATGAATCTTCTACATTTTGTTCACATTAAAGCAATAAAAATAATAATTAATAAATAACTTGGTAATATTCAGTACCTGTTTAACATTGCTGTGGATTTGTTCGAGTAAATCGAGTAAGTAAAGAAAAAAAAGACTCGGTACCTAGGTGATGAATCTTCTACATTTTGTTCACATTAAAGCAATAAAAATAATAATTAATAAATAACTTGGTAATATTCAGTACCTGTTTAACATTGCTGTGGATTTGTTCGAGTAAATCGAGTAAGTAAAGAAAAAAAAGACTCTGTAGGTAATGAATCTTCTACATTTTGTTCACATTAAAGCAATAAAAATAATAATTAATAAATAACTTGGTAATATTCAGTACCTGTTTAACATTGCTGTGGATTTGTTCGAGTAAATCGAGTAAGTAAAGAAAAAAAAGACTCTGTAGGTAATGAATCTTCTACATTTTGTTCACATTAAAGCAATAAAAATAATAATTAATAAATAACTTGGTAATATTCAGTACCTGTTTAACATTGCTGTGGATTTGTTCGAGTAAATCGAGTAAGTAAAGAAAAAAAAGACTCGGTAGGTAATGAATCTTCTACATTTTGTTCACATTAAAGCAATAAAAATAATAATTAATAACTAACTTGGTAATATTCAGTACCTGTTTAACATTGCTGTGGATTTGTTCGAGTAAATCGAGTAAGTAAAGAAAAAAAAGACTCGGTACCTAGGTGATGAATCTTCTACATTTTGTTCACATTAAAGCAATAAAAATAATAATTAATAAATAACTTGGTAATATTCAGTACCTGTTTAACATTGCTGTGGATTTGTTCGAGTAAATCGAGTAGGTAAGTAAAGAAAATACACTGCCAAGGTGATGGCACAGGAGCTTCCTCGTCACAATCAGAGTGACCCATTATAAAATAGAACAGACTCGGAAGAAAAATAACATAACATTACATTACATAACATTACATTACATTACATAACATTACATAACGTGAAATATACATGTCACATAACGTTACATTACATAACGTGAAATATACATATTACATTACATAACATAACATAACATTACATAACATTACATTACATTACATAACATAACATTACATAACATTACATGAAATATACATATTACATAACATGACGTCCATAATACATTACGTCAATTATACATAATTGCGAAAGTTATGCGTGTTTGAAAAATTTCACGTTAGCGCATGCGCAGGGCGAACCGCTGGCTCTATCATGTTGAAATTTATATGGGACCTCAATGGGCCCTACCCGCTTAATCCCTGAGAATTACATTGAAATTGGGTGAAATCTTTGGTTACTACGGCTGTAACAAGGAAATTGAATCTATTTCACGCCAGCGCATGCGCAGAGCGCACCGAGGGTCCGATCATGCTGAAATTCATACTGGAACTCACTAGGCCTTGTCCAAACAACCCTTGAAAATTTGAGCGAAATTGAATTAAAATTGTGAAAGTTATGCGTGTTTGTTGAATTTAACGTTAGCGCATGCGCAGGGCGTACCGCTGGATCAATCATGTTGAAATTTGTATGGGGCCTCAAGGGGCCTTATCCGCACCATCCCTCAAAATTTGAGCTGAATCAATTCAAAATCGTGGAAGTTATGGCTGTAACAAGGAAATGCGGACAGACAGACCCACAGACCGACAGACACGGAACCAAATTTGTTCAGTAGGCTTTGAAACGCACAATGCAAGTGGAAATTTTGATTTCTGAAGACAAAAATTTTTTGGCTCACGAAAGTGAACACAAGGCTTCCGCTGCTTCGCAGACTCGGAAGCAAAAGGAACCAGTGTGAAACCTACATTTTTTTCACATTAAAGCATTTTCATTACCTGTTTAACACAGCTGCAGATTTGTTCGAGTAAATCTTCGTGTTTGATCGAGAAAGGAAACATTCGATGAAAATGGTATTGATTTTCGTAAGCTTCATTCAGCGTTTCTACCTTGAGCTGAGATGTTTTCTTCGCTCCGGTTGTTGTTAATAATAGAAAAAATCTCTCGATTGGCAAATAACAAACCCACTGATATTATTTTTATTTTTTTCAAGTTCTTTTGAGTCACTGTATTTAAAAAGCTCGACCCACAGGGGCTTCGGTGGGAGTCTTTTTTCTCTTTCCATTCAGCACGCTTTTCCCTCAGTGACGTAATTCTTTTAGGCGAGAAAACTCAAAACAGCCCGTCTAAATCAACTGAAACAAGGGGAGCAGAAAAAGACGGGTGAAGACATATTTTTTATATTTTTATATTTAAACTGTCGTCTTATTTGTCCACTGTCAATTTTCCATTATGTTCCGCAGAGCATAATATACACAAAACGCTGCGAAGTCCTTGTCACATGGGTTTAATTATTCTATTGGACACACCTACAGAAATGTTGGCTGTTCATTTATTGTTTCTTTCATGTGCAACAATTGAAATAGCTATTTCTGATGGTTTCCACCAATTTTGGCCCCCAAAACTTAAATTGGGTAGGTACGCTCCTTTTTTTTTTTTTTTTTTTTTTCAAATTATCGTAGATCATTATTGGTAGTGCCATTTAGTCGTATTGATCCACGTGTTGAAACTTTTGCTAGTGTTATTCTACAAATTGATGGTGATTTCAGACGATTTCGCAGGTTTTTGACTCATAAAAAATCAATTTTGGGGGCTGAACATCTGGTACAACCTCAATTTTCCACTCTGGTCAAAATCGACTACATATTCGGTCTTCTCGTCCAGAAAAACATGAAAAACGATACCTCAAAAGCTCATGTTACCAATATGTTGCGAAAACGCAAAAAGCACCTATTTTTACACACATTTTCACTCATAACACCCCTGGGTGTATTCCGATCGGGCTGAAAAGTTTCGGGACACAACTAGGGCCCAAATGGAGCATGTGTGCGAAAGAACGAATTTTTTAGACCGAAAATGAAGCCTGTACACCGCAGGGACCGCTCTAGTAATACAGGCGCCCTAGGCAAATGATAAAAAAGCGCCCCTAAAAAAATTCTAAAAGAATTTTTGTTATTGCTATCTTTGATATCATAACAGGTACAAATAAACAACAAAGCATTTTTTATTAGAGGATAAATATTACTTTAATTATGTTATAATGACATAATTTTATATATTTCATTTTATATAATTTACTTTCTATCATTAATATCTTGTTAATACTTAATACATTGCTGATAAGCTTTATCGTGCATTTTTTTTTTCAATTGTTTTTCTTTTTTTCCCAATTTTTTTTCTGTCCACTTGCCATTTTGGCGCCCCTCAAATTTCGGCGCCCTTCACTTTGCCTAGTTTGCCTATATGGTAGAGCGGGCACTGTGTACACGTGATACGGCGGTCGGCGTACGGCGGACGGCGGACGGACATTGCATTTTTGGAATCTACGCACCTTGAAACGTAAAAGAAAAAAGTTTGAGGGGGTGTTATAAAAATTTTTTGCTGAGCGATTACATAGGTGTATTATTCACAGAATAATAAACCAAAACGCTGCAAATTATTACACAACGGTTTATTGTTTGCCTGTGTAGACGCCCCTGCGTGGATTACTTTTAGCGAATTTTCAAAGAAAATGAAGCTATTGCAATGGCTTCGAAATTTAAATAATATAAATTTTTGGAAATTTTCTTCATAGAAATCCGTTTCAGACCATTCTAAAACGATTCCTGAAATTTAACACTTTTTTATATGTATATATATATATATATATTTATATATATATTTATTTATATATGTGTCACTCCAGACGATAACTCTCGATAGAATTGAGATAAACAGCTCAAATTTGCACAAAAAATCTATCTTGGCAATCGAAAGGCTAAGTTCGAAGATGGGCGAAATTGGCCTACTCTAAGGAGGGTTTTGGCGCATTTAAAGTGCGCAAAAATTACCCAAAAATCCCCAAAATGTTATTTTCCAACAAGTGACCCCTCATTTTAAAGGTTTTTGCACGCTGAACACGATGGTGGAATCGGATTTTAGATATCTTGATCCGTTCTCAAATTAGAGCATTTAAAGTGCGCAAAAATTACCTAAAAATCCCCAAAATGTTATTTTCTAACAAGTGACCCCTCATTTTAAAGGTTTTTGCACGCTGAACACGATGGTGGAATCGGATTTTAGATATCTTGATCCGTTCTCAAATTAGAGCATTTAAAGTGCGCAAAAATTACCCAAAAATCCCCAAAATGTTATTTTCCAACAAGTGACCCCTCATTTTAAAGGTTTTTGCACGCTGAACACGATGGTGGAATCGGATTTTAGATATCTTGATCCGTTCTCAAATTAGAGCATTTAAAGTGCGCAAAAATTACCCAAAAATCCCCAAAATGTTATTTTCTAACAAGTGACCCCTCATTTTAAAGGTTTTTGCACGCTGAACACGATAGTGAAATCGGATTTTAGATATCTAAATCCGTTCTTAAATTAGAGCATTTAAAGTGCGCAAAAATTACCCAAAACTAGGATAATCTTTAAACTCTTACCCCCACCCCCTTAGAGTGGTCAGATTGAAAAATGTGAGAAGTATTAATTGAAGACGAGAGTTCGAAGCAAAAAAGGGGGAGGCAAACGATTAGTACAACTCCTTGAATTTACCCACAGCGATCAAATAAATAAGCCCTTAGTACAATTACGTAATAAACAAACGGTAGAATCAGGATGGACAAAACGTACAAATTAAAATAAATACGAAGAGAATATACATAGAAAACCAAATTTTAGACCGAAGTTTTCCTTTATTCAAAACCATAGCCATTAATTCGAATATTTCTTTGATAATTCGCTCATTAAGTCATGCTGCATGACTGATTTTTTTTCTGTGAGTCAATACCCTCGAGCTCCCCCCCGGAAAGCCCTAAACGGAGTACTGGATCCGGCCCGGGAATTAAAGTTTCATATAAATGCGCGGGATTCAGTAATTCAATTATTCATAAACCCTCGGTAATTTCCTCAATTTGGGGTTTAATTGAGGTGGATTTGGGATCTAATTCATATTGAGAATGAGGGATGGGCTTGTGTCGGAATTCGCTGCTTTTAGCGAATTTTCAAAGAAAATGAAGCTATTGCAATGGCTTCGAAATTTAAATAATATAAATTTTTGGAAATTTTCTTCATAGAAATCCGTTTCAGACCATTCTAAAACGATTCCTGAAATTTAACACTTTTTTATATGTATATATATATATGTGTCACTCCAGACGATAACTCTCGATAGAATTGAGATAAACAGCTCAAATTTGCACAAAAAATCTATCTTGGCAATCGAAAGGCTAAGTTCGAAGATGGGCGAAATTGGCCTACTCTAAGGAGGGTTTTGGCGCATTTAAAGTGCGCAAAAATTACCCAAAAATCCCCAAAATGTTATTTTCCAACAAGTGACCCCTCATTTTAAAGGTTTTTGCACGCTGAACACGATGGTGGAATCGGATTTTAGATATCTTGATCCGTTCTCAAATTAGAGCATTTAAAGTGCGCAAAAATTACCCAAAAATCCCCAAAATGTTATTTTCTAACAAGTGACCCCTCATTTTAAAGGTTTTTGCACGCTGAACACGATGGTGAAATCGGATTTTAGATATCTAAATCCGTTCTTAAATTAGAGCATTTAAAGTGCGCAAAAATTACCCAAAACTAGGATAATCTTTAAACTCTCCCCCCCCCCCCCACCCCCTTAGAGTGGTCAGATTGAAAAATGTGAGAAGTATTAATTGAAGACGAGAGTTCGAAGCAAAAAAGGGGGAGGCAAACGATTAGTACAACTCCTTGAATTTCCCATTTGACATATAATTGTTATGATACCTTCATAGATAGACAAGTACCGGCCCACGTATTACTAGAAGGAAGACGAAAGATAAAATCTATTTCAAATTATTCAATTTAGGTACTAACAGTAGGAGGAAGAAGTTTTCCTTTATTCAAAACCATAGCCATTAATTCGAATATTTCTTTGAAAATTCGCTCATTAAGTCATGCTGCATGACTGGTTTTTTTTCTGTGAGTCAATACCCTCGAGCTCCCCCCCGGAAAGCCCTAAACGGAGTACTGGATCCGGCCCGGGAATTAAAGTTTCATATAAATGCGCGGGATTCAGTAATTCAATTATTCATAAACCCTCGGTAATTTCCTCAATTTGGGGTTTAATTGAGGTGGATTTGGGATCTAATTCATATTGAGAATGAGGGATGGGCTTGTGTCGGAATTCGCTGCTTTTTGCCTCAGAATCGGATTCAGCACCCTCGAAAACCCCTGTATACCCCAATTTTCAGCTCCACAATCCGAGCATGTGTCTCCCTCCCACTCGGTTCCCATGTGCGGGAGCGAGAGAGCAATAGGTACGTACCAGAGGAGGTCGCACGCTTTTTCCTTCCCCCTTTTCACCCACTTCCATTGATTTCTGACCCATCATGTAGCAGAACTTTTTGGAATGCTTTTCATTAGACCTACAATTGAATGAGTAAACAAATAGAAGAAAAAATTGCAAATTAAGCTCTCCCTTGATGGGAAAGACTTGAAAGATCATGGATAGGTATGTCTTTCCCATCAAGGGAGAGCTTAATGGAAGTGGTAATTGATTTAAGCAATCACTTAGCAATTAAATGATTTAATGGTTTAAGCAATTTAAGGTCTCCCAAAGTTTGAAGCACTGGTTAGACAAAAAGAAATTACTTTTCAGAATCACCAAATTTATTTATATTTTAATTTACTATTTACTATTATTATTTTAAATATAACTTCTATCAGTAATGCTTAACAATGGCTTGGCATGACAAATTACAGCTTCACAGGATGAAATTTGGAGTCACTCAGCTAATCTGGGCCCTATGCGTCGTCATGTACCTACTAGTCCTAATGTGACTACATGACACATTACAGATTCACATAATGAATAGCACAGAAATAAGCTTTAGGAGCCACTCAGCTGATCCGGGCCCTATGCGTCGTCATGTACTAGTCCTAAGGTGACTACATGACAAATTACAGATTCACAGGATGAATAGCACAGAAATAAGCTATAGGAGTCACTCAGCTGATCCGAGCCCTATGTATCGTCATGTGGAAGTCCTAAGGTGACTACATAACACATTACAGATTCACAGAATGAATAGCACAGAAATTAGCTATTGGAGCCACTCAGCTGATCCGAGCCCTATGCATCGTCATGAACTAGTCCTAAGGTGACTACATGACAAATTACATATTCACAGAATGAATAGCACAGAAATAAGCTTTAGGAGCCACTCAGCTGATCTGAGCCCTATGCGTCGTCATGTACTAGTCCTAAGGTGACTACATGACAAATTACAGAATGAATAGCACAGAAATAAGCTTTAGGAGCCACTCAGCTGATCTGGGCCCTATGCATCGTCATGAACTAGTCCTAAGGTGACTACATGACAGATTACATATTCACAGAATGAATAGCACAGAGATAAGCTTTAGCCTTCTTTCACACGGGGAGCCGCACGGCTCGTGGCTCGCAGTCAAGAGCCTTTTTCGCTCTTGACTCCCACCTTTCTCACGGGCCTCATTTGAGAGCTTTTTTGGCTCTCGAGCGCTCAGCCGCTAGTTCCGCCCAGTATGGATCGCATGCGTGCTTTCTCCGTTTACATGCTTCATCCCAAGTACCAGACGGTGTTGGGTACATCTGATAAACCAATAGCGGGATGAAGCAGGAGTTTTTGCCATGCTTTACCAGCAACTTCGGCAGGATGGCAACAAATTTTTTAACTATTTCCGGATGTCGGTGGCTTCATTTGATGAGCTTCTCAGCAAGGTGAAGCGTCGTATTCAACTCGAAGATACAAACATGCGGAATTGCATTAAGCCTTAACTGAGGCTGGGTTAACGTTGAGGTATATTCAAATCTAAATTCGCCACAACAGGTAGCAATAAACTGAGGAGCGAGAGCCGCTTTCGCTCTTCGTGTGAATACCGGCACCTCTCCTTTGCATTTCGTGGAAGAGCAGTAGACGCGTGGGTCGAGGTGCAGAGCCGTGATCACTCGCGGCTCGCGAGCCCTAAAAGCTCTCGAAGAGCTCTCGCTCCTCATGTGAAAGCTCCATTGCACTCAATGCATTTCAGTCTCAAGCGCTGTCCGCCTGTTCGCGAGCGAGAGCCGTGCGGCTCCCCGTGTGAAAGGAGCCTTAGGAGCCACTCAGCTGATCTGGGCCCTATGCATCGTCATGTATAGAAGTCCTAAGGTGACTACATGACAAATTACGTATTCACAGAATGAATAGCACAGAAATAAGCTTTAGGAGCCACTCAGCTGATCTGGGCCCTATGCATCGTCATGTATAGAAGTCCTAAGGTGACTACATGACAAATTACATATTCACAGAATGAATAGCACAGAAATAAGCTTTAGGAGCCACTCAGCTGATCTGGGCCCTATGCATCGTCATGTATAGAAGTCCTAAGGTGACTACATGACAAATTACATATTCACTGAATGAATAGCACAGAAATAAGCTTTAGGAGCCACTCAGCTGATCTGGGCCCTATGCATCGTCATGTATAGAAGTCCTAAGGTGACTACATGACAAATTACATATTCACAGAATGAATAGCACAGAAATAAGCTTTAGGAGCCACTCAGCTGATCTGGGCCCTATGCATCGTCATGTATAGAAGTCCTAAGGTGACTACATGACAAATTACATATTCACTGAATGAATAGCACAGAAATAAGCTTTAGGAGCCACTCAGCTGATCTGGGCCCTATGCATCGTCATGTATAGAAGTCCTAAGGTGACTACATGACAAATTACATATTCACAGAATGAATAGCACAGAAATAAGCTTTAGGAGCCACTCAGCTGATCTGGGCCCTATGCATCGTCATGTATAGAAGTCCTAAGGTGACTACATGACAAATTACATATTCACAGAATGAATAGCACAGAAATAAGCCTTAGGAGCCACTCAGCTGATCTGGGCCCTATGCATCGTCATGTATAGAAGTCCTAAGGTGACTACATGACAAATTACATATTCACAGAATGAATAGCACAGAAATAAGCTTTAGGAGCCACTCAGCTGATCCGAGCCCTATGTATCGTCATGTGAAAGTCCTAAGGTGACTATATGACAAATTACATATTCACAGAATGAATAGCACAGAAATAAGCTTTAGGAGCCACTCAGCTGATCCGGGCCCTATGCGTCGTCATGTAGAAGTCCTAAGGTGACTACATGCCAAATTTCAAGTCTCTACCACAACGGGATTCGGCCCAAAAAACGTCGCATTTTTTTCCTGTCGCAAAAATTTCACTGACCCTCAGCTTAAAAGACATATCCATGTCAAAATAAAAAAAATAAAATAGATAACAAATAAAAATAAAATGGACGTCCAGCTCTCGTTATCACAAGAAGGATAATGTTCATTATAATTTTCAGTTACTCTACTCAAAAGTTGTAGCCGTGTGTGGGGGTCAGTTTCAAATGTTTCATTTCTTTTTGGGCGTATAAACTCGACTCCTTCCAAAATTATGTATGTTTTTAGACGGAATGAAGAATTCGTCAAATTTTTCGACCACATATCGTAGTCTGCCGAGACGTCGCAAGTCAAATTGAACAAAGGTACCCTTTTAGTCCCTTCATAAATTTGTATCAAATCCGAAAAGCAGTTAAACAACTCACTCGAAGTTTTAGAAATGAAACGCTGAAAATTATTACAACGTTTTATCATTTTCCTGCACAGTTGCTCTTTTTACACGATGCGGTTTAACCCGGTACCTCCTGAATGGTCCTGGAAGTCGGGTCAACTCCCCACCCTTCCAGAGGGCGCTTATTTTATTTACAGCTCACTCTCGTTATCGTGGACCTGGTGGGGAGGTGGGTGTCGTCCAGGGTTGTTATTCCGCCCGTTCACGTCAAAAGGGCAGTCAGGTTCTGGCAGACAGATAGAATTTATTATGCATGCAGGTGTGCAAGACCCACGTCAAGGCTAACAACAATTAGCTAGGCTAACAAGAATATTCTTCTCTCAGCACAGCGATTCAGTGAGTACCTTCCAGCCTGCTGAAAATTAAAAAAACGCTGCAAATCCAAGCACAGCGGTTTATTATTTTCTGTTACAGATCACAGCTCTATGTATAGATAACTCGTCTATATAATACAATATGTACTACTCTATACATATTATGTGAGACGCAGACCCTCTGTAGGTTAGTACCTAACCCCGTAGTCGTTACTAGATACCTACCTAAACCACGAGTTAAATGTTGCTAAAATAATACAGCCGATGACAAACAGTAACTAAAACGGCAAAAAGAAACGCAAATAATGAAGTTCTAAAGGAAGATTGTTGATGTGGAGTGAAATGGATGCCCCTTCTGCGTAGATCACTGTTTTCTGTGGTCAATAACTATAATGAACCGTTGTGTAATAACTTGCCCATCAATAATACTTCAACGGTCGTTCAAGTTGCAAAAGTACCGATCAACAAAATCCAGCCCCTTCTTGGTAGATGAACTGTTGTGTAATAATTTACCGTTGTGTAATAATTTACCATTGTGTAATAATTTACCCATCAATAATACTTCAACGTTTTTTAAAGTTTCACAAGTACCTACCAACAAAATCCAATAGTCCATCACTTATCAAATGAAATAATATCGCAGAACAACCAACTCGACTTCATACAGCAATCCTTGATTATAATCAGGTGCTCCCTAGTGATGATATCCGGGCCGGATTTATACCGTTTGATTCACGATCGTGTTGACGAAGCTTTTTGGTGCACATGAACGGCTGGTCGTACAATGCTCTGGGTGGTCTCAAAAAATTGTTTAGCTCAAGACAAATTTAATAACGTAAAAAAACCCGTACCCTTCTATCGAAAGTTTTCGAGCTACGGCGTTCCAATGCCCTTGATGCCAAGGGAGAAGGGTTCTAGCACCCCGCAGTTATCACCACAGCAGGTGCTAGAGGAAGGAGCGTCCCACGGTTATCACCACAGCAGACGCTAAAGGATGAGGATGCTAAATCCCCCACGGTTATCACCACAGCGAGTGTTAGAGAAGGAAGCATCCCGCGGTTACCACCACAGCAGACGCTAAGGGAGCAGGAAGGGTAGGCGAGGGAGAGAGAGAAGTCGCAGGTACGGGTGAGATCGGTCGAATGAAGAGCTGGGCGAACCGGGCGGTTTATAAAGGCGCCTCCCCCTGGTCCCCTTCGTTGGGAGTTTGATGGAGGGAAACCCTTCTGGGCTTTTCTCGAAGCGTCGCACAGCTCGTCTTTCCACTTGTTTATTGTTTAAATGTAATATAAGTTTACATGAGAGTGGCATCGCACCTGAGGGGTACCACGACAAATAATAATAACCAATATGTTTCTCCATGTTCCAGTTTTAAGTGTAAATTTTTAGACATGTAAAATATACGCCCCGAAGGGGCCATTACAATAACTAAACGAACATTCGGTTTTGGTGAGTGTTTTCGGCAATCTATCGTATTGTATCCACTTAAACACTTATATACCTAATATTGGCGTGCAAAAGTATTCTGTGAGGAGGTCTCCGCCAACATGCAGCCTTGTTTTCTTGCCACTTTCGTATGTTTTATTTATACGTAAGCTGTCATCAAGTGGTACCAAAATAATGGGGATACGAAGGCCAAGACCAAGAAAACCTCGAGTAAACTCAAAACTAGTTGTTCTTGTTAACAAATTCCAGTAAATTGTAATAAAACTGTCTATATTTTCTACAGTATTTATGGTTTTTGATCGTTCAACACATGAACCAAATGGAGACACGGGTTTAGTTTAAAATTCAGATTAGGTGTTTTTGAGGTAATTGAGCAGCAGTGAATTTTGGCGGGAAAGTTGGGATTCGTTCAGTAGTGGTCCAAGTTGAGTTGGTTTTTCACTTTTACGAGTCCGTTCGGGGTCACAAAGGCATTTATTTATAGCAGTTTTTTGTGTGGATGTATCGGATTGGATAATATATGGTGAGTCTTTCTCATTGATTTTCCGTCATTGAATCATACGCCGGTGGGTCGTTAACATTTTGCTTAATAATGTACGTCTCACTGTTATAAAAAGGATGAAATGAGCCGGTGACCATCGTACCTCCGATATTGAGTCGTGCTTCAAAGAGAATATTTGAACGTATGAATCCATATTGGGATACGCGGAAACGAGGCAATCCATATTGGGTCATGTGAATAAAACTGAGCAAAAGGTTACACTTGCCTTTTTTCTTGAGCAAATTCTTGAAATTATGTGAATAAAACTAGCAATTGCTTGTGTTAACCTAACTTGTACAGGTGGTAGAGGGAGTTGAGCAGTGCAGGGCCTTCTGCTTGATCCATTCAGAAGTAATGCTGGAAGTTGTGACAGAGTGTGCCAGTGGGGGTGGACCCTCGAGAGTCCCCCTCCTAGTCCAGCGAGATTATCACCGGTTAAGAAGGGACATCGATTAGGCTTCCCCAAGCGACCCCGTCTCCACTGGAAAAAAAAATAGCTCGAGAACAGCCACACTGTTACACTCCTCACCACCTGACATACTTCTGGGTAGCAGAAGTATGAGAGGGAAAAGGGGGAATGAAAAGTAGTATGAAGTTCTGGTTCAGGAAACAACATCTGCGGGACGCTTCACCACCTAACATTTGCTGTGGTGATAACCGCGGGGTGTTAGCATCCTTCTTCCTTAGCGTCTGCTGTGGTGGTAACCGCGGGATGCTTCATCCTCTAACGCTCACTGTGGTGATAACCTTGGGGTGTTAGCATCCTTTTCCTTTAGCGTCTGCTTTGGTGGTAACCGTGGGATGCTTCATCCTCTAACGCTCACTGTGGTGATAACCTTGGGGTGTTAGCATCCTTTTCCTTTAGCGTCTGCTTTGGTGGTAACCGTGGGATGCTTCATCCTCTAACACTCACTGTGGTGATAACCGCGGGGTGTTAGCATCCTTCTTCCTTAGCGTCTGCTTTGGTGGTAACCGCGGGATGCTTCATCCTCTAACACTCACTGTGGTGATAACCGCGGGGTGTTAGTATCCTTCTTCCTTAGCGTCTGCTTTGGTGGTAACCGTGGGATGCTTCATCCTCTAACGCTCGCTGTGGTGGTAACCGCGGGGTGTTATCATCCTTTTCCTTTAGCGTCTGCTTTGGTGGTAACCGTGGGATGCTTCATCCTCTAACGCTCACTGTGGTGATAACCGCGGGGTGTTAGCATCCTTTTCCTTTAGCATCTGCTATGGTGGTAGCCGTGGGACGCCTCTTCCGCCAACACTCGCTGTGGTGTTAGCTATCCAAAAAGACTCCCAAAGAGCACATCATCCTCTCTCCTGCAACCTACCCAAACCTTCCCTACCTTACGCTCACGACAGTCATCATTTTCCCTATCCACTAATAATTTTTGGTACAGTTTTTCATGCTGAAACTATTTTTTTATCCAATGGCAAAAATAGCTTTTTTTGGTACCTAGTGATGGAGCTGTAGCCCCAAATCCAAAATTTATTGTTCAACCATCAAAAATCCATAAATAGAGGGGTATTCAGGGAAGCAAATTTTAAAGACATCATCAAAATCGGACAAACGGTTACTGAGATAAATTAGAGAGTTTTCGCAGAAGTTTGGCCACTAGTTCGTTGACGGACTAAGGATCTCCGGGCTAACGATCTAAGGGGAAAAAACCCGGATGCTAACCTCTTAGGTCGTGAAAGTTAGGTCGTTGAACGACGTAAGCTGATTCGATGGGTGACACTAACGTTAACGTTGAACTGTTCTCATCATATTCTCATCACTTCAAGATTTCCACTCATCTTCACTAGTACAATTATATGGTTGTTCATAGACTAGTCAGGTACAATTAATTAAGGTTTTCCAGTCTTAAAGGATCACAGAAACATTTCCTATTACTATTTTCAAATGGAAAATAATGTAGGGTTGTCCATAGACACGAGACAAATTAGCCAAAAAACTAAAGCTTTGGCTAATTAAAGTTATTTGGAAAAAATTAGTGGCTAATAGGTAGACATTATTAGCCAAAAAACTGTAAGGTTGTCCATAGACATAGAGAAATTAGCCAGGTACAATTTATTGACATTTTCCAGTCTTCAAGGGTCACAGAAATATTTCCTAATACTGTTTTTAAAAAATAGAGAAATGTAGGGTTTTTATACAGCAGAAAAACAAAAATCGAGAGAAAAAAAATCAGTCATGCAGCATGACTTAATGAGCGAATTTTCAAAGAAATATTCGAATTAATGGCTATGGTTTTGAATAAAGGAAAACTTCGGTCTAAAATTTGGTTTTCTATGTATATTCTCTTCGTATTTATTTTAATTTGTACGTTTTGTCCATCCTGATTCTACCGTTTGTTTATTACGTAATTGTACTAAGTGCTTATTTATTTGATCGCTGTGGGTAAATTCAAGGAGTTGTACTAATCGTTTGCCTCCCCCTTTTTTGCTTCGAACTCTCGTCTTCAATTAATACTTCTCACATTTTTCAATCTGACCACTCTAAGGGGGTGGGGGTAAGAGTTTAAAGATTATCCTAGTTTTGGGTAATTTTTGCGCACTTTAAATGCTCTAATTTAAGAACGGATTTAGATATCTAAAATCCGATTTCACTATCGTGTTCAGCGTGCAAAAACCTTTAAAATGAGGGGTCACTTGTTAGAAAATAACATTTTGGGGATTTTTGGGTAATTTTTGCGCACTTTAAATGCTCTAATTTGAGAACGGATCAAGATATCTAAAATCCGATTCCACCATCGTGTTCAGCGTGCAAAAACCTTTAAAATGAGGGGTCACTTGTTGGAAAATAACATTTTGGGGATTTTTGTGTAATTTTTGCGCACTTTAAATGCTCTAATTTGAGAACGGATCAAGATATCTAAAATCCGATTCCACCATCGTGTTCAGCGTGCAAAAACCTTTAAAATGAGGGGTCACTTGTTAGAAAATAACATTTTGGGGATTTTTAGGTAATTTTTGCGCACTTTAAATGCTCTAATTTGAGAACGGATCAAGATATCTAAAATCCGATTCCACCATCGTGTTCAGCGTGCAAAAACCTTTAAAATGAGGGGTCACTTGTTGGAAAATAACATTTTGGGGATTTTTGGGTAATTTTTGCGCACTTTAAATGCGCCAAAACCCTCCTTAGAGTAGGCCAATTTCGCCCATCTTCGAACTTAGCCTTTCGATTGCCAAGATAGATTTTTTGTGCAAATTTGAGCTGTTTATCTCAATTCTATCGAGAGTTATCGTCTGGAGTGACACATATATAAATAAATATATATATATATATATATATATATATATATACATATAAAAAAGTGTTAAATTTCAGGAATCGTTTTAGAATGGTCTGAAACGGATTTCTATGAAGAAAATTTCCAAAAATTTATATTATTTAAATTTCGAAGCCATTGCAATAGCTTCATTTTCTTTGAAAATTCGCTAAAAGACGCACGCTATCAGGTACACCTACACAACACAAACAAATAATAACAAATGCCATGGAAGAAGGCAATCCATGCGATGAGGTTCCCTTGGTGGAAGGTTAGTACGGGAAACTGCCTTGGCTGTACTAACCGATGGCATCCAAGGTTGACGAGCTAGGTTAGGTCGTTCCCACCCTAACGTGCGCCTGCGCAGTTCGCACTTTCCTTCGTACGTAGGCCTTAGCCCGTCAACGGGCTAGTAGCCAAACCTTTGCGAAAACTCTATTGTACCAACGTTGCCAAAACGGCCACTTTGGCAGGGGAAAGCTTTTTCCGCCCGGCTTCCCGTCCCACTCGCTGTGGGCGCTCATCGATTCCACTTCGGTTTCCCCCACTTCTAGTGGTTCTGATTTGATTTTTTTCTGTCTAAATGACCAGGAAGAAATGTAGTTTCTATATTAATGTAATATTTTGTTTGAAAAAGTATTTTTTTTCGTTTTTGGGTGGAAGTCTCCCCTGAAACGGATTTGAGTGGGCTGAGTGGTTTGGTGACACTGAAGCAGGAACCCACCTAATTAATCTCTGAAACTGAGTAACTACGTGAAATCTGAGCTTAGTAGTCTCTCAGACGTATTCACGTAATTGGCCCGCTCGGTAAGATAAAGTACCTACCTACCTATCAGGGTTCTGAATCAATGTCACGGAATGCGGTTACCTTCCTAATTAGTTCATTATTCCATCCATATAAGGGTCATTTGGATAATGTGCGAATGATGCTATGAATACATAATGACGTCATTGTAGAGTATGTATTAATTTATTGTAATTCGATCTCGTACTTGTTTCCAGGTCCCTCATCACATCCCGCCCCTTCATGTCCACAATCAACGTCTTCCTATGCGTTCTTTCCGCTTCGAGAGCCATCGTTCTCTTCATCGATCCGTACGCCCTCAAAGACGTAAGTTACACTGTATATAATAAATATGTAACGTAACTATTGCAGGTAAGGTTTAATTTTCAGCATATTTGTCGAACTCGCCAGAAGCAGCATAACATAGGTAACATTTATTTGAAACAAACATCTGCGAATCGCAGGCAGAACGTTGAAATGTCTGCATCGCACAGAGCCGTTGCATGCGTACAGTAGAGATTACAGTGGATTTGGTCAAGGGGGTACTAAATTCTCTGGATCCTCGGAAAGAATTGGAACCCGATGGAGTCTGCTATCTTATTGAGGAGCTGCTGGAAGTCTTTCCAGTCCGCTTTCAATTCTTTTACCCAATCTGTGTTTCTCTGTGTGATACCTGCGTGCTGGAAAAACATCCTTTCTAACCCCAATCCCAAGGTCCGTTCGGACGGACAGTCCTGGATTGTTCTGGACCGTTCTATTCAAGCCGCGCCTCTTTTTGTGTGTTCGGACAGCACCAGAACTGGTCCTGGATCGAGAGTTGGCTGTTCGGACAGAGAGTCCAGGACCGTTCGGGAGTGGTTCTAACAGTCCCGGATTTTTTCGATGACTGTTGATCCTGTACATGCGCACTGTACGTGCTTCTACCGTCAGCTTTTATGGAAGGTTGCAATGCTTCAGGTTATCCGTTCGGAATCATCAGCACGCGTTCGGACAGACACAGTTCTGGACTCAGTCCTGTATGGTTCTATTCCCTCGTTTTCAGAACCACGCAGTTCCATCCAGGACTGGTCTAGGACTGTCTGTCCGAGCAAACCACCTGTAAGAAGGTAAGAAGTATCTGACGAGTAGGTGTCGGCCTGTCTGACCGCTGTCCACAATCCTCAAGGGTCTTCAAATTTCCTGATAGTAGAAGTCACCAACTACCTTTTTCTCAGAATCTATTGTAGATATCTCAATGACATTTGTAGAAGTTGTTACTTATAATGTCTCTTAGTCATAGAACTTCTGGAAATACCGCATAGAAAAAAATTTACACCACCAAAAAAAGCGCCTAAAGTTGTGATCGAAATTTTGGCGTCAAACATTTTTTACTCAGATTTTGTTAGTTATATTTGAAAGTTGTATGACTTGAATGCTAATATATAATTATGTATAGTTATCACACACCTGGTAAAAATGTCATTCCATTCTGCTCAGTAAAAAAAAGGAGTTTTTCAGGAGGAGCGAATATATAACGAAAATCAAATTATCCCGCTCATTTGGTTTAGAGTTTTTCCAACGTTTGTAGTTTCTGATCATCCCTATATTCTCAAAACCTTCTAGATGATTTATCACTAGTGTAACCTTGCTTTTTTCGTGAGACCTTCCCTTTTACTGCCCACATCACTTTACTATAATATCCATCATGGAAGAAAGAGCAGCTGCTTCTCTTTATTCCATGACTATCCATATTACTATACGCTGAAGAGGAGGGTCGTACGGCGCTGGGCTACAGTGAGGTACCCAATTTCAACAATTTTTTAAACCTACTTCTAATTTTTCTTTTTACAAAATTCTTTGTGCACCTGATTCGCTAGAGTATGGAGATAAATTAAATTAAGTTAAAAATTTTTTTTTTTTACTCCAAACAAACTCTACCTACTCGTAAGATGCATGAAACGATTATAGCGGCACAAATCGCTCCCTGTATGCATCCCTTCCTTTCATGGCTGGGCGGTCTAGGTATCTGCATACTCACCTAATGCCAAATTGATTACGTACTTACCTAAAACAATTTGTTCCAATAGCATTAATGTTTATGCGCAGACAGAAAATTTCAAACACTTAGGTACCGCTTGGTCTCACGATTGGCAGAAAAGAATGTTCATCTTCTAGAAAATTAATCAAAATTTAGAAGATTAATTAAAATTTAGCATATAAGTTGAAATTTTAAAAATTAATTACATCTATTGAAAATAAAATTAATGCGTATGAAAAATTAATATCAACAATCGATGAATATGAAAAAAAATGAAATAATGAAAATAAAATTAAATCTTAGAAAATTAATTAAATTATTGAAAATAAATGAAATGAAAATTAGGTAATTAATTTTTTTACCCCCAAAAAAATTACTCTCTACCTACTTATGAAATACATGAAAAGATTATAGTGGCACAAATCCCTCCCTGTATGCATCCCTTCCTTTCATGGCTGGGCGGTCCATTGTAACGAACCTGCTAACTTCTCAAAATTGTATCTTGGATGATTTCCGCGACGGTCTCCAGGTCGGTGCTGTCTACACCAGTTTCACCAAGGCGTTCGACTGATTGTCTCATCCACCACCGTTGACGAAATTGGAACGCTCCTGGTTCGATGGGTCGTTCTTGAAATAGTTTCGCAGCTCTTTTTGATCGAGGGTTTGGGTGACGGGGTGTGCGTTCCACGTCGTTTCAGAGCTACGTCTGGTGTGCCGCAGGGCTCGCATCCGAGTCCTCTGGTGTTCTGATGTTCTTGTGTTCATCACTGGCACACCAGAAGTTTTTGGGGTGGTGCCAAATGTCTACTGTGTGCGAATGATGTCAACATCTACTCATCGATCAGGAGTTTGAGCGACTGTGAAGCCCTGCGTCGATGCTTGACAGCCCTCGGAGACATGAGGCGGCATAATACTCTATTTTATCTAATCTTTCAAACACTAGGTACCTGTATACTCACCTAATGTAAAAATTATTACGTACCTAAAACAATTTGTTCCAATAGCATTAATGTTTATGCGTAGACAGAAAATCTCAAACTTACCGCTTGGTCTCACAATTGGCAGAAAAGAATGTTCATCTTTTAGAAAATTAATTAAAATTTAGGAAATTAATTAAATCTATTGAAAATAAAATTAATGCATATGAAAAATGAATATCAGCAATTAATGAATATGAAAATAAAATAAAATAGAAGTAAATCTTAGAAAATTAATTGAATTATTAAAAATAAATGAAATGAAAATGAATTCATTTTTTTACCCCCAAAAAATTACTCTCTACCTACTCATGAAATGCATGAAAGGATTATGGTGGCGCAAATCGCTCCCTGTATGCATCCCTTCCTTTCATGGCTGGGCGGTCCATTGTAACGAACCTGCTAACTTCTCAAAATTGTATCTTGGATGATTTCCGCGACGGTCTCCAGGTCGGTGCTGTCTACACCAGTTTCGCCAAGGCGTTCGACTGATCGTCTCATCCCCATGCTGTTTACGAAATTGGAACGCTCCTGGTTCGATGGGTCGTTCTTGAAATAGTTTCGCAGCTCTTTTTGATCGAGGGTTTGGGTGACGGGGTGTGCGTTCCACGTCGTTTCAGAGCTACGTCTGGTGTGCCGCAGGGCTCGCATCTGGGTCCTCTGGTGTTCTGATGTTCTTGAGTTCATCACTGGCACACCAGAAGTTTTTGGGGTGGTGCCAAATGTCTACTGTATGCGAATGATCTCAACATCTACTCATCGATCAGGAGTTTGAGCGACTGTGAAGCCCTGCGTCGATGCCTGACAGCCCTCGGAGACTTGAGGCACCGTACTGTGTTTTATCTAATCATACAAACACTAGGTACCTACATACTCGCTTAATGGGAAAATGATTACCTACCTTAAATAATTTATGTTCCAGTAGCATTAATGTTTATGCATATTGTGATGATCCAGCGGGAGCAATAAGTACACGAGACTACTTGAGTCGGGTTGTGACTTGATTGACTGTTTATTGGTTAAATACATCGCCTTTTTATACCCCTTATTACAGACCCGGAGGGGGGTAGGGGAACCCCGCTCCGGGAAGCCGCCAAGACGCGGCTTATACCTCAAGTGACGCTATTACATGTTAATAGGGAGCAGCCGATCACTACACATATACATACAGAAAATCTTACCGCTTGGTCTCACAAGCGGTAAGGTCTCACAAGCGCTTGGTCTTTGCAGAAGAGAGAAGAATGTTCATCTCCAAAGATGAGCAATAATAGGTTGGTTGGGTTTTTTTACGGTTTTGGTCGTTGTGGTCGTCAACTGATGGAGGTCAGATTTGGCATCTGCATTGAAACATTTATTAGGTAGAGGGGAGAAAAAAAGGCTCTTGTCTAGAAATGCCTAATATATGCACCTATAAAACTAACTTCCAATATAAGTACGCAAAAATCTCCCAATAAAGTTAATAGGTATATGCAAAATGCGGATCCCTGGTAATAACTGTCTTTTGAACGTTACTAATTCTTGGCAAAACGTGAAAGAGAGGACCAGGAGGGCCTTTTTATGCTCAGGTCGATGAATAAATAGGTAGTCATTCATCATTCTCTCTGTTTATTTATTGGTACAGGTATTTACCTAATGTTAGGTCCCGAGGTGTACCTAAATAGAGTTGAGGTAGGTAATGAAACGTTTCAAGTTCACGAAAAGGTCGAAGGTTCATTTTATAATCATGACACGATCTGTAGGTGGTGGAGGGAACTAGTTACTTACCTATGCCAGTTTCTAATCAATATTTAAATGTGGAATCCGCGGTATTAAGCGAATTTTCCAGCTTAACGGAGCTAAATTTACATTAACTGGTTGCGACTTGGAAATGAGTTGGTATGAGTTAGAGTTAACCCATACCGGCTCCGCTGAGCTAAAATCAATACTTACATATCATGCTGTTGACAGGCGTCCCCTCCTCCTCCAGTGTACTGCCACGGTGTCGCTTATGTCGTGTCAAATCCATTGTTTCCATTATTGAATGCCCTTTTTCACACGTTCCCTCTGAAAAAAAAAACCCTAATTTTCGCGGATCAGATTCCACCCGCACTTACACAGATACGAAATACAGCGCTTTTAAGGATGAAGGCATTTTTTGGGGATGAAAAAAAATCATTTTTATTATTTTTGTTTATTGATCTACACAATGTATAGACTCGATTGCAACAAGAATTTTTTTAAAACGACATCGGGAAGCATGTTAAAAAAATGTTCAAAGTCAGGCACCTCACTAGTTTAGCAAGGGCGCCTCCGAACGATTCCGTGTCAATTATAGCTTCGTTCTCAGTTAGCGTTCTGCCAGTTCCGAACGGTTCTGGGCAAGCGCAGTCGAGTTTTGTCGTTCGCAGTGCCAGAACGCCCAGTTCCGGAACGCCGAGAACGCCGAGTTCTGCGTTCGCAGTGTTTTGCGAATCCAGTTCCGAACGGTTCTGACAGTCCCCGATTTTTTTCGGAACTGTCAGAACTGGAACTCAAGAACGTAGGTGACGCATGCGCATTTCCATTTTTCCACTTCCAGTTCTGAAATCGTTCGCAGTGCAGAACGCGGTTCCTCAAGTTCCGGAACGCCCCGGGATTTTCCGTCCCAGTTCTTATGAGTTCGAGAACTGTCAGAACGCCCACTAAGAACGAACCTTATGTCAAATTTGCTTTTCGACTCAAAATTATCATAATCAGCAATGGATTACGATAATTTCCTCTCAGAAGATGATGCCGTGGAAGCTGAGGCAGACGAGTATTCACTATTTCCACTTCTTCTAGGCTCGCTTCTGGGGCATGCCACACTTCAGCGTTGTCTGGTTGCTCCTGAGAGGTTCCTGGACGAACGGAATCCTTGGAAGGGTACCTACCTGCCTGGTGGTCTCCTAGCCAATTTTTGGAAAATGCGTTTTGACTTCGGCATTTCGAGAGTAAAAAATCGCAACGCCAAACATAAAACGAGAAATCACTGAAAATCACCATCAAAAAACAACAAAACACGAAAGGGAAGGTTTCTTGAAAAAAAGCAAGGTTTTGATTCAGAAGGCTTAGGCAACAGATGGACGCTCAGAAACCACAGAGTCTAGACAGAAACAATGACTTAAACGGGCGGGAAAGTTTAATTTTCGAAATTTGCTTCTCCTGAAAAATTACATTTTTTTTCACTGAAATACCTTTTTCTCAGTCCCCAATGGATGGAATTGAATGAAATTTTTACCAGGCATGAAGTATCTATAGGTACACATTTAAGTCATAGAACTTTTTGAAATCTGTGGGGGATTTAAAAAAAAAATTTTTTGAAGTCAACATTTCGCTCGCTTTTCTAGGAATTTTTTTGTAGTATGGTAAATTTTTTTTCTGTGCGGTATATCCAAAAGTTCTGTGACTAAAAGGTACTTCGATATACCTATAACAACTCCTAAAAATTTCATGAAGATATCTTCAATAGATTCTGAGAAAAAGTTACATGAACATCCATCACTTCAAGGCGTTTTTTATCAGGAAAAAAAATTGCCTTCTACTCTTTTCGTCACCAGGTTGTTGAAAGCCCTTTTTCACACCCCCCCCCCCCATAACCTCATAAATGATAAGTTATCATCATGTTAACATCTTCTTAACAACTCTTCCAAACCTGCTCATCAACCAAAAACTGTAAATACATATTGTAAATAGTGTAAATAGTGTAAATATATTAATTAAGAACGTGCAATGGGTAAAAAATACTCCACTCTAGCAATAATGTAAGACCCCTCCAAGACTTTGTTACCATTATCAGTGTATGTCTAGTGTATGTCTTTTAAGGTCTTCTCCCCCATGTATTTTAACCTTGTAATTATCATTATAGGCATGATTAGGATCCCGCTACTTGGGGATTGAAACGTCGCCGACTAGTAAACAACTTTGGCTGCTATAAGGTGGTATTCCTTGAATCCAAAACCTACACGATAAATTAGTATAATAACACTAGAAGTAGTATCAATAGGTGAATCAAGACAGTTAAATGCTATCAATGGTGAAAGATAATTTGAATAATTAATTTAATTAATTTAATAAGAATAATTAATTTAATAAGAATAATTAATTAAATTAATTAATTATGCTACTCAATCAATTAAAATAATTAATTTAATAATAATTAATTAAATTAAGAATAATAAATTTAATAATTAATTAAATTAAGAATAATAAGTTTAATAATAATTAAGTAATTAAATTAAGAATAATTAATTTAATAATAATAATTTTAAAAAATAGGAGCCTATTTCGTGTTGTTCCTGTTGGCCAAAATTGGTGGAAACCATCAAAAATAGCCATTTCAATTATTTCACATGAAAGAAACAATAAATGAACAGCCAACATTTCTACAGGTATGTCCAGTAGAATAATAAACCCATGTGGCAAGGACTTTGCAGTGTTTTTTGACTTTCGCTTTCCTAAATTCGCGTTTTCGACCACTTTGCGCTGGCCAGGGTTGAAAAAAATCACGATTTAAAAAAAAAATCAAATTAATCGGATTTTTTTTATTTAAATCGGATTTTTTTTTATTTAAATAGGATTTTTTTTATTTAAATACAAAATTTTCATTTTTTTGCAAAAGTTTTACTTATTGTAACATTAAAGTAAGCGATGTTGTTCGTTGAGGAGATGGCATAAGAAGCATCTTAGAAATATGGAAATTTATAAGGAATAATCTACTGATAAACGGAGCAAAGAGATAGTGAAGGAGCAGAATAAAGAAATAAACACGCTTTCAAAAAAACGAAATTTATTAAATTTTGATCGCCTCGAGGCGCGTTCGGAAATTCGTGGAAATCGTTTCCGCCGACCGGTCCTGACTGGTTTACATACTTCATGGAAATACGTGAGCCGAACTTCTTCATATTGTGTTTCTTCATTTTTTCATTTTCCTTCTAAAAGTTCCTTTTGTGTTTAGTTGCCGGATACGATGAAGCTATTCTGCCGATCCCGAACAATTTCTCGTTTTTAGAGAAAATTCACTTTTCCCCCCCGTTTTTTCAAAGGTTGATTTAAATCACGATTTTTATTAGCTGATTTAAATTGTGATTTAAATCATGATTTAAATCATGCAACCCTGGCGCTGGCCAAACTGTCCGTTATAAGGGGCGTCCAGTATAGAGAAGTGTCCGCTAAGAGTTTCACTGTAATTCGAACAAACTCTTGTAATAATATAATGCCGATCTATTGAGGGGATAAAGGAGCTGGTCTCATCATTCTTTCCACACGAGCGGGCGAACGAAGGGTTTAACAACAGTTGACCCAGTTGGAGGATGCTGTGTTATTGGACACCTCCCTCTCTTCCTCTCCACTTTTTACCCCTCCATCTTGACAACCCCCTTGACAGCCCTTCCCCTCAGGCCTATCCCCTCCCCTCCGTCCTATCCCCTCCCCTCCTCGCGCTCTGCCCGTTCACGTCTGTTCACGTCCATCGGATCTCATCTTGTCTTCGAGACCTCATCGTCTTTATCGGCTCATCTAACTGTCAGTGGGGCGACGAAGCTGTTGGGTTGATGTTTCTCTCAGCCCTTCTCGAGTCCTCCCCGATAACAGATTGCCCGTAGTGAAGGGGCTTTTGACCTCGTTTGGCCATCACTCCTCCTGCTGAATCTTATTTCAGGGAGCTGTCAAGGCACGTTCTGAGGTAAACAAGAAGCAACTTGGAAACCGGCAGTCATTTTCGATATTCTGAGCTTTTTGGTGAACTCTTTTATGAGACAGCTTTCAGAAAACGTCCCCATATTCCCTTAGAATAGTGTGAATATGTGTGCTAGCTAATCCTAGCATGAGCTGGGATTAGTCGTTAGACGCAGAATTTATTGTGGCGTGAGTTTGCAAGCCGCATACGCCAAAATACCAAAATGAATGAAATTTGGTTGTGGTTTGCAGGTCCCATTTGGGGTCTTAGTTGCTCCTCTAAGCTGGGCGTTACTGGCAGTCATCTGTAAGGGGCCAAAAATACGGATTGAAAATGTCAAAATGCTGTAGCTCGAAAACTTCAATACAGGGGTATGGGTTTTCCCCCGTATAATAATAAACCGTTGTGTAATAATTCGCAGCGTTATTTTATTTATCTTTGTTTGTACTTCTGTACTTTGTTTTATCCTTTATCTTTCTACTCAAGTATTTTCTTCTATGTTTCGTTGGCACGGGAAGGGGGTCAGCTGAAAACAGGCTACTTCTGGCCATCTCGTAATCGAATGCAGGCTTGCGTACTTAACCCTAACTTGTGACTACAAGGGCTGTACTAATTGATTCGAACTGCGGCAACTCGCAGCCGCTATCTGGGAATAATCGGGGTCCATACGATGGGCCAAAGTTGATCTCCCGGAGTTTGAGACCGCTTGAAACTTCTATCTTGGTATGGAGTGGGCTGTAGTTCTTGTTGATGTAGGCGAACCCATTCTCCGTTTTGGAATATTCAGTTCGGCTCCCGATTTAAAAGTATAATTGCGGTCGGGACATCGATCTATCAGACAGACAATTTTGAAATTTGAGATGGGGCAGTGAGAATTAAGTTGGTTTACATACAATTTAGAAATCAAAATAAAAAGGTGTTCGAGTCATGCAGCATGGCTATAAAAGCGAATTTTCAAAGAAATGTGTGCTATTGTGTAAAAAGGTGATACAGCGAGAAACCACACCACTTCGTAAAATTTACGTAGGTACCTATAATTTTTCCTGATTTTTAGCCATTTTTACAGATTTTTGACCCTCATAAAGTCAAATTTTACTTTTTTCTTTTTACTTGACTTCTGTTTTTGAGAATAATATTTTTACTATCAAGATAAGTCCATCTTCTATCGTGAATAACCATCCCACACAACGTCAGGTGAATTAATATTGGTTTTAGCCCTTAATACTAATTTTTGACCCCCAAAAATCCATATCTGACTCCTGTTCTGTATGAAAAACAAGTGAAATGGTTTTTTTTCTTTCTTCGCTCATCTCTTCTATACAACTTTCAGGAACGTTCAGAACTTCTTCTCTTCAGAAACGTGCAGAACTTCTCTTCTGTACAACTTTCAGAACGTTCGAAACGTTCAGACCTTCTTTTTTCTACAAAATTACATACATAAATTTTTATTAAAATCTATATTATAATCTTATATATAAAAATATATAATCTATATATAAAATTTATATGTTACAATTTACATATGTATAAATTTTTGTTAAAATCTAGGGATGAACGAAATCAAGGGATGATTCAGGATGCTCAAATGGATTTGCCTATAAAAAATTTCCAAAATTCATTTTAAGAAAATTTTGGACCCATTGCAATAGCACAGCTTCATCTTCTTTGAAAGACAAAATTCGAAGATCCAATTTCCACCTACCTATCTGAGTTTCCACAGCCCACACCAAATTGCCCTTAATTTCCATTGGTCGAGTAAAAATTTCTCTCAGAATTCGCTCTCACCGGAGTTTATCTTGAACAGTTACTTCTCCTGGATGCCATGATTAGCCTTTAAAATACTTATTTAATCGATTCCTAAATTTATTTGATCCAAATTCACGCCTTTCTTGCGTACAACGTCCACTTCAGTAGATCCCGAAAACCGGTAGCATTATTGGTAGTGTTCGCTAAACTGGGGTAACTGGTTGCTACCACATCCAATTTCATAAAATATAATTCATTCGTATTCTTGCCCTGAACCTGACTACTTGTTGAGCAGGTACCTAAGTTGTCACACGGGCCAACCTCTTGAACTCTAGAATTAGCTAACGCTGATATAATATTAACCTGTAATAATAATAACGCTTTGGCAACACATATATGGCCAGGTACATGTGTACCTAACAAATGGGCAGTTTTCGTGGGTAAAAATTCTCCTTTTTTTGACCAAATTCTGTTCAGTAACGAAAATTAACACATATTGACCACATAGTGAGCTGTTTATGTCGGAAAGTCTGCAAAAAACTACTGAGAAATTCCCGCTAGAAGCGACGTATGAGGTAAATCGCTGAATAGTTCAACTCAAGTTGCGCTTAGAGCGCTAGTGCATCACTTTAAACGACGTGCAGAACCGTGATGGATGGAACCTCAAATTTATAAATAAATTACAAAAACGTGTCCTCAAAATCAAACTGAGGGGAGGGTCACAGCAAAGGTTCTTGAAGGTTGCCACGAAGGTTTGCTATTTAATGTTGGATTGTTGGCAGCACTGAGAACCTTCGCCTCCAAGGCTTTGCTCCGCCTCCTTGGGCCAACAGCCAATCAGATGCCAATAGACCTGATACGTCATATTCTGCCGCATTTTTACTTTTCATCACCCTCATTTGAAAGATAACGTTTATTTTTGAAAACGGGCTTCAAACTACAATTTTCCCGAGAGTTCTGAAGAGGTAATTTTTTTCAAAATTTTTTTAAAACGAAATCCTCATTACAGGAAAGCGGAATTACAGAGATACAAAATATTCAGAGAAAGGAAATGAACAGCAAAACAAAACAACCCTCGGTTATCGGTTCAAGTCGAATCGAAGAGAAGTCCCGAGAAGTCGCTTTCCAATTTCCCCGGTTAAAACGAATATTTTGGTCAAGAATTTCAGCTGTGGGGGAAATTTTCCCCAGGGATAAATCATTCCCTTTGTCGGACCCCAGGAATTTCCGGCGAAGTGTAACAGCTTGGAAGTATTATGCAGGAGATATTTGCCGGAAAATGTGAGAGCACGTTGGTCGAGCTATTTTACGCCTGAGAAGCCCAAACTAAGCCTGGTGTAGACGTGAATAATTGTCCCGTACATCGCTTATTTTGATTGTCTTTTCAGTGAACTTTAGTTCGTAGCTGGCAACACTGACTCTGATATTGCATTTTCAGCGGGGTTTTCGGTCGTTGAAATCCGTTTTTCAAGAGGGAGCTTGAAGGCGCCTTCGGGAGATCAAAGTCCGTTGCCTTCAAAGTAATTTCATTAGAATGTTTTTGTCCTCTTCCTGCGCCACCCGAGAAAAGTTAATAACATTTTTTTTCCATAGCCGTTAATAACATTTTTCGTTGGTGTTTTTACCACGTGCCCTTCATGCAAAATGTTTCTCGTCGAAACGAAAGGGCCAGCCGTCGTATTTGGCCGTTGAGCCCGACAAATTTATGAAAACACTACGAATTGCATGGCGCGTGTCAGAAGCTCGGTGCTGAGTTCAAGAATTTTATGTACTGCCTACCTGATATCTACCTAATTTGATTCTTCTGCTGGTTCCCACGACCCGAGATTCAACTCAAAAAACTCACTGATTCCTGCATGGGCCAATACATTTTCCCATCATATTTACAGGGAGGTTACTCAATTTATTATCATTTCCTGATTTGTGTATGGCCCGACCCGCATGACCCCTGAAAATTTGCGTTGGTACATCAGATTTTGCGTTTGCGCGTGCGCAGTGGCCATACCGATCATACGACCGTTTTGAAATTCATAGCGGGACTGGGCTGCCTATGGCCCAACCTGCGTGGTCCCTGAAAATTTCATCATATCGAATTTGAATTGAGGAAGTTATGCGTGTGGCAAGAATTTGCAGACAACCATATTATTTTCGGTTTTACAGCTCTAAAACGAAAAACGGCAATGGAATTTTGATTTTAGAGAGAAAAGTTTTTTTCCTCTCCAAAGTTAAAATAAAGATTCCACTACCATGATAGAGCTCAACTTTTTATTGAATTCTAACACTTAACCCCCTACCGGCCCGACTAGAAAATCCCCAGAAAGTCTCACGATAAAAATATTAGGATAGGTAGGTACGTTGAAAACGTGTGTCATCAAGAATTGTATTTCAAATTGGTTTATTTATTTATTTTATGCAATTATTTCAAGTAATTTTAATTTTTTTCAGACGATGCCAAGGCTGTTGGGGTTCGCGATTTGGGACCTAGGTCTTCCTTCACTGATTTCGGCCCTAGCTCTACTCCAGCTTGCGCTCATGCACCTAACACAGCTTCCGGTAAGTTGGTTTTGTAAGAATATTAATTGGTATGTAAGTCATTCCCAGTGTTCGGTGTTCTCGGACAACCGTGGAAGAACTAAACTGGATTTGAGTGAGAAATCACAGGGCTGTCAAAGTCGTTCGAGGCAGCGAGCTATGGGGCTGTACGCGAAGCTAGTATCAACATCGAGGAGCCTTTCAGCAGCCTGTGCCAGAGTGGTGGTTTTATTTTTGGTGAGTCAGTTGGGTGCGGGAGTCTGCAGAATGCTGTGGAGGCCATTTGGAGCTGGGTCACCTGCAACTCTGGGCTTTGGAAGCCATTTCTTGACCAGATTCAGGAGTTAGTTGTGGGAGGTAATTAGGGAACCAGATACATCTGACGTCTGTGTTGGTGATTTTTGGGAAGGAATCCGTATTCAGTAGAGGAATCACTTGAGGACCTGAGTTCTCTCGGTGGAGGCCATGTGAGCGCTGGAGTGACCTACACCTCTGGCGGCCATTTCTTGACCTTAGTCAGCAGTCAGTTGTGGGAGTTCAAATGGGAACCAGGTACATCTCAATTGGGAACCAGGTACATTTGACAGCTGTTTCGGTGATTTTTGGGAACGGACCTGTACCCAGTAGAGGAGTCATTTGAGGACCTGAGTTCACAGAGCGAGCTGTGGGGGCAATTCGGGCGCTGGAGTCAGCTACAGCTCTGGCGGCCATTTCTTGACCTGAGTCAGCAGTCATTTGTGGGAGTTCAGTTGGGAACCAGATACATCTGACAGCTGTGATGGTGGTTTTTGAGAAGGAACCCGTATCCAGTGGAGGAGTCACTTGAGGACCTGAGTTCACAAAGCGAGCTGCGGAGGCCATGCTGGTGCTGGAGTCACCTACAGCTCTGGTGGCCATTTCTTGACCTGAGTCAGCAGTCAGTTGTAGGAGTTCAGTTGGGAACCTGTCACATTTGACAGGTTTGATGGTGATTTTTGGGAAGGGATCCTAGCAGCCATTGGACCTGTGTTCACAGAGCCAGAGGTCATTTGTTGGCCTGAGATCAGCAGTTGTACCAGTCGGATCTCAGCAGACATCAGTCACTCCCTATCACTATTCCACCCTGACGTCTCTCTGGCCACTCTGGCTACACCTTCTTTACTTAAAAAAACGCGGTTGGTGTCGTGATATCCTCGATTGTAAAAATAAACCAGACGAATGAAGTGGAGTACGTGATCTGCCGCAGGCAGAAACCCCACTTTCTTCTCCCATCCCTCAATGGTCGGAAACAACCACCGAGGGACTGGGGGAGAGTGGAGAGAGCCATATAAAAACCCGCCGTTCTCGCCCGTTCCTTCCAGGCGCCGTTTCTTCCAGGAACAACGCAAGCAGAGAAAAATCCGTCACACGCACGCGACTAGGTGACACACAACAGCGTTTTTATCCTGCCGTCGCTCGTAGCTGGGAAGTGGAGGGGATGAGGGTGGGCTATTGACCTTTCAAACTTCAGCGTGAAATTCCGCCGCGTTTTTTTCTGTCGTCCGACGGGAATCCGGCGCGGAGCGGGCGGGTGAAAAACCTGCCAAAGGGCGAAAAATCCGCTGTGCTCCACTACACGCCGATGTGTGTTCCATTCCATTTGACTGAACAGATGTCAGGTTCCGCGCGTGAGGCGGGCGGAGTTCTTGGAAGTCCGTCCGCGTGGAAAATAAAAGCTATGTGTGTCCTCAGCCTTATTGAGGTAAGCAGATATGAAAGGAGAGAGAGAAGTCATCGACTTTGGGAGTAAGGCTAGGGACACACATCGGGATTCCGACGCGGGCGTCCTTCCAAGAACAACGAGAGCAGAGAAAAATCCGTCGCACGCACGCGGCTAGGTGACCACAACAGCGTTTTTATCCTGCCGCCACTCGTAGCCGGGAAGTGGAGGGGATGAGGGTGGGCTATTGACCTTTCAAACTTAAGCGTGAAATTCCGCCGCGTTTTTTTCTGTCGTCCGACGGGAATCCGGCGCGGAGCGGGCGGGTGAAAAACCTGCCAAGGGGTGAAGGGGAAGGGGTTCCATTTGACTGCACAGATGTCAGGTTCCGCGTGTGAGGCGGGCGGAGTTCTTGGAAGGACGCCCGCGTCGGAATCGTGATGTGCGTCCCTAGCCTAACCTAAAAGATCCCAGACTGGTGGAACTGGTAAGGTGATAACCTACCAGAGTGGCAACCGCCGGGCAAAACCCTCTAACGTCTTAGTGGTGAAAACCTCCCTGGCTTTTGCTATAGGTGTTAACCATAGGCTCTAGATCCATCACCTTCTCCTCCTTCATTCTCGCTCTCACATCCACGCCTCACCACTGCCTCATACTTAGCAAACCACGGCAGTTGGTATCGGAGCTGCATAATAAAAATTCACACTCGACACGATCCACGGAAATCTCTAGTTCGAAATCACCTACACCTTCTTTACTTAAAAAAAACGCGGTTGTTCAAACCCGCATTCAACACTTGAAAGCCGAATAACCCTAGTAATTTTCCATCCTGAGCGAGTAATGCATGTAACTAATGGCCGCTGAGATGATTGCTTTCACCCCCTCTTCGTATTTTCACTTCGGAGACGAAAGTTTTCATGCAAAACGATCCGTTTTCCCGCGAGCTGTGAGGCGAAATTGATGCCGTGAGGAGTCGACCGACTGAAACCCACGCGAATGGAAAAAAAATACAAAAAAATACCACAATAGACCGGTGGTGGGGGGTTAGAGGGGAAAAACTTGTTGTTCGCAATGCGGTTTAATAGAGCTCTGAGAGGGCTTTGCATGCCGAGTTTCTCACGAGCAAAAATTATCATGGGGGAGTTATTATAGTGGCATAGAGAAGTTATACTGAAATAACTTAATAATAATAATAATAATAACAAATATATTATGTTACTGCCTTGACATCGGTGGCCTAGCCGGGGGGGGGGGGGGGGGGGGGGGGTTAGTGGGGGTCATAACTAGCCCTTATTATTATTATGGTAAATCCATAGCCTTAATACCAATAATTGTTGACCCCCCAAAAATCCTAATTAGCCTATAACTTAAATCACTTGCGGCGGAATAGTGGAAAGCCATAGCAAAAACTACAGGATAAAAATAAAATAGTCTATTTCCACGTACACTAGCAAACTGTAGACCGGTTTCGGTTGTAACACCATCGTCAGTACACTATAGAATCCTTCTATGTGTACTGACGATGGTGTAACAACCGAAACCGGTCTACAGTTTGCTAGTGTACGTGGAAATAGACTATTTTATTTTTATCCTGTACTTTCTTCCTAATTAGACGCCTATTCTGTGTGAAAAGCAACTGAAATGGTATTTTTGTCTCCACTCAACCTTCTTCCATGCCACTTTCAGTGATTTTGTATATCAATTTTAGCCGTTTTTACCAATTTTTGACCCCTAAAAACTCAAATTTGACCCCCTTCGAATTTTTGAATTGCTCCTTTTGTTTGGCAAGAACATTTTGGCGAAACTTGGAATTTTTATCACGTACCCAAGGTCAGATATCGTCTGGAGTGACGCATAAATAAATATTATATTTAATATACGTATAAATTTTGTTAGATCTAGGGAAGAAATCAGCCTATAAAATAATTTCAAAAACTTATATTCTGAAAATTTTGGAATTTTGGACCCATTGCAATAGCTTCATTTACCTTGAAAATTCACGAACATTGTTGCCAAATAAATGTTTTATTTCATCAGTTTATCTTACCTGTAACATTTAGTGCTTTGCTAAATTTAATTTAAATTCAGCTTTGTTTGTAATGTCAAACCTTATTAGCGAATTTTCAAGGAAAATGAAGCTATTGCAATGGGTAACATTTTCAGAACATGACTGTTTGAAATATTTTTATAGGCAAATCCGTTTCAGAGCATCACCAGTTCATCCCCAAGTTTAAAAAAAATTTATATATTATGTATATTTATGTGCCACTCCAGATGATATCTGTCCTTGGGTACATGATAAAAATTCCAAATTTCTCCAAAACGTTTGTATTGCCAAACAAAAGGTTGAGTTCGAAAATGAGCAATTTTAAAAAATTTCAAGGGGGTCAAATTGGAGTTTTTAGGGGTCAAAAATCTGTTAAAACGGCTAAAATTGCAATATAAAATGACTGGAAGTGTATGGAAGGGTGAGTAAAGACAGAAAAATACCATTTCAGTTGTTTTTCGCACAGAATAGGGGTTAGTGATTTTGGTTTTTGGGAGTAAAAATTTGTATTAATGGCTAAAAATTATTATTAATTCACCTGACGTTGTGTGGGATGATTAATCACGACGGAGGGACTATCTAGATGATAAAACTATTTTTCTGAAAAACAAGTGGGTCAAATTTGACTTTATTAGGGTCGAACATCGGTAAAAATGGCTAAGATGACGAAAAATTATATCATTTTAAGAAAAGTGGTATGGTTACTAGCGGTCATTTTTCTACACAATAGCAGGAATACTTCTTTGAAGATTCGCTCTTATAGCCATGCTACATGACAGGAACTTTTTTCCCCATTTCCGATAACCTCCCCATTCAACAATCCTGGCTACGCCACTGCTTGACATCGATATTTACAAAAGATAGAGCGGCAACTGAACAAAACTTGGGTAATAAAAAGGGATAGGATTTTTATGTATTTAAAAATGCGAAATACGTAACTTAAAATATGTATCTTTTTTCAAATGCGTAAAATATGTGAAATGTATAAAATATTTTCTGAAATATGTAGAAATGCGTAAATATTTTGAATTCCAAATAAATTTTGAAAACACGTACTAATACTAATGAATTAAAATTCACACGTAATAGGAAATGAAATTTAGAAAAAAACTTGAAAAACATTATCTAGAAACTCATTATAATACTCGGTGATATCAGAAATTCAAATTTCACACTCGTTTTCTGCCTTTCGGACGTAAACACCTCATTATGTGGTCAGTAAGTGTTAATTTCCTTTATTAAACAGAATTTGGCCAAAAAAAAGTAGAATTTGTAACCCGCGAAATTTGCCCATTATAATAACAAAGGCAATGTTTTTCCACCAACTGCAGAAAGTAGGTATTTACCTGTTTACTGTGTATAATGTATAGATGCTATAAGTTGGTAACTACGTATTTAAAAGAAATGTTGATAATTACTCGAACGTACACACACCTACAGATACAAAATCAAATTATTTACCCGTAACGTCTATTGTTTTCATTAATACATTTTTCTCCTTAAGTTTTCCCCTCTCAATTTCGAGGTAAGTAACAACAAAAGGGAGTTCCCCCTGAAAAACACCAATTTATATTTACCTTTTTATTCTACATCTCGAAATTTAACAATAAATTGAACAACCAAACTTTTTATGTTATCGTCTACATGTGATTTATTTAAGATATTTTTTCCCTTTGTCTACGAATGGATACGTACATTTATACCTACTTGCTAACAAATACTACTGCAAATACTTACATAAGTACGTAATGTGACAATCTCGTGCAGGCTGGAGGGTGGTGGAGCTATATCGAGTGGGCCAGGAGAGAAAATGAAAATGAACCCATGTCGGTGGAGTCCAATGGTCCAATCCCAATTTTAATCATTTATTTCGTTATAGTCGGAAATTATTGTAATTAAATTAATTATTTAAATTATTGTTTACTTTTTAGTTGTATATAGTTTTTTGAAGTCAGTTTTTTTTTTCTTAAAATTTTCTTAATTATTTATTATTTTTAAAATTTTTATCATTTATCCCAAACGGGGATGTAAAGACCAGTGTTTCAAGTTTAAAAAAATACCAGTATTTCAAGTTAAAAAAAAACTAATAAAAAGTTCCCACTAAAAAGCAACAAAAAATTAAAAAACGGGCTTCAAAAAAGCTGTATAAAACTAAAAAGCGAAGAATAATTTTCAAGCTGAACAAACTTACATAATTTACTGAAAGCCAATACAACAAAATTTTGAAGTGGGCCCCAAATTTCAACTAAAAACCCCACACACAGCCTTCTCATATTGCACCTTATGGTTTTTATTGAAATTTGGTTTTAATTTTAGTTGAAATTGGGCGCTGACTTCAAGAATTTTGTTTGTATTGGCGTTCAATAAATCAAGTTCCTTTGTTTAGCATACAAATTATTGTTTACTTTTTAGTTGTATATAGTTTTTTGAAGTCAGTTTTTTTTCTTAAAATTTACTTAATAGTATTTATTATTTTTAAAATTTTTATTATTTATCCCAAACGGGGATATAAAGACGTGTTTTAAGTTTTAAAAAATACCAGTGTTTCAAGTTTAAAAAAAAACCTACTAAAAAGTTCGCACTAAATATAACCAAAAAAATTAAAAAACGGGCTTCAAAAAAGCTGTATAAAACTAAAAAGCGAAGAATAATTTTTAAGCTGAACAAACTTACATAATTTACTGAAAGCCAATACAACAAAATGTTGAAGTGGGCCCCAAATTTCAACTAAAAACCCCACACACAGCCTTCTCATATTGCACCTCTTGGTTTTTATTGAAATTTGGTTTTAATTTTAGTTGAAATTGGGCGCTGACTTCAAGAATTTTGTTTGTATTGGCGTTCAATAAATCAAGTTCCTTTGTTTAGCATACAAATTATTGTTTACTTTTTAGTTGTATATAGTTTTTTGAAGTCAGTTTTTTTTCTTAAAATTTACTTAATAGTATTTATTATTTTTAAAATTTTTATTATTTATCCCAAACGGGGATATAAAGACGTGTTTTAAGTTTTAAAAAATACCAGTGTTTCAAGTTTAAAAAAAAAACCTACTAAAAAGTTCGCACTAAATATAACCAAAAAAATTAAAAAACGGGCTTCAAAAAAGCTGTATAAAACTAAAAAGCGAAGAATAATTTTTAAGCTGAACAAACTTACATAATTTACTGAAAGCCAATACAACAAAATGTTGAAGTGGGCCCCAAATTTCAACTAAAAACCCCACACACAGCCTTCTCATATTGCACCTCTTGGTTTTTATTGAAATTTGGTTTTAATTTTAGTTGAAATTGGGCGCTGACTTCAAGAATTTTGTTTGTATTGGCGTTCAATAAATCAAGTTCCTTTGTTTAGCATACAAATTATTGTTTACTTTTTAGTTGTATATAGTTTTTTGAAGTCAGTTTTTTTTCTTAAAATTTACTTAATATTATTTATTATTTTTAAAATTTTTATTATTTATCCCAAACGGGGATATAAAGACGTGTTTTAAGTTTTAAAAAATACCAGTGTTTCAAGTTTAAAAAAAAAACCTACTAAAAAGTTCGCACTAAATATAACCAAAAAAATTAAAAAACGGGCTTCAAAAAAGCTGTATAAAACTAAAAAGCGAAGAATAATTTTTAAGCTGAACAAACTTACATAATTTACTGAAAGCCAATACAACAAAATGTTGAAGTGGGCCCCAAATTTCAACTAAAAACCCCACACACAGCCTTCTCATATTGCACCTCTTGGTTTTTATTGAAATTTGGTTTTAATTTTAGTTGAAATTGGGCGCTGACTTCAAGAATTTTGTTTGTATTGGCGTTCAATAAATCAAGTTCCTTTGTTTAGCATACAAATTATTGTTTACTTTTTAGTTGTATATAGTTTTTTGAAGTCAGTTTTTTTTCTTAAAATTTACTTAATAGTATTTATTATTTTTAAAATTTTTATTATTTATCCCAAACGGGGATATAAAGACGTGTTTTAAGTTTTAAAAAATACCAGTGTTTCAAGTTTAAAAAAAAACCTACTAAAAAGTTCGCACTAAATATAACCAAAAAAATTAAAAAACGGGCTTCAAAAAAGCTGTATAAAACTAAAAAGCGAAGAATAATTTTTAAGCTGAACAAACTTACATAATTTACTGAAAGCCAATACAACAAAATGTTGAAGTGGGCCCCAAATTTCAACTAAAAACCCCACACACAGCCTTCTCATATTGCACCTCTTGGTTTTTATTGAAATTTGGTTTTAATTTTAGTTGAAATTGGGCGCTGACTTCAAGAATTTTGTTTGTATTGGCGTTCAATAAATCAAGTTCCTTTGTTTAGCATACAAATTATTGTTTACTTTTTAGTTGTATATAGTTTTTTGAAGTCAGTTTTTTTTCTTAAAATTTACTTAATATTATTTATTATTTTTAAAATTTTTATTATTTATCCCAAACGGGGATATAAAGACGTGTTTTAAGTTTAAAAAAATACCAGTGATTCAAGTTTTAAAAAAACCTACTAAAAAGTTCGCACTAAATATAACCAAAAAAATTAAAAAACGGGCTTCAAAAAAGCTGCATAAAACTAAAAGCGAAGAATAACTTTTAAGCTGAACAAACGTATATAATTTATTGAAAGCCAATACAACAAAATTTTTGAAGTGGGCCCCAAATTTCAACTAAAACCCCACACACAGCCTTCTCATATTGCACCTCTTGATTTTTATTGAAATTTGGTTTTAATTTTAGTTGAAATTGGGCGCTGACTTCAAGAATTTTGTTTGTATTGGCGTTGAATAAATCAAGTTCCTTTGTTTAGCATACAAATTATTGTTTACTTTTTAGTTGTATATAGTTTCTTGAAGTCAGTTTTTTTTTCTTAAAATTGACTTAATTATTTATTATTTTTTAAATTTTTATCATTTATCCCAAACGGGGATATAAAGACCAGTGTTTTAAGTTTAAAAAAATACCAGTGTTTCAAGTTTTAAAAAAAACTACTATCAAGTTCGCACTAAAAAGCAACAAAAAAAATTAACAAACGGGCTTCAAAAAAGCTGTATAAAAGCGAAGAATAATTTTTAAGCTGAACAAACGTATATAATTTATTGAAAGCCAATACAACAAAATTTTTTAAGTGAGCACCAAATTCCGACTAAAAACCTTCTCATATTGCACCTTATGGTTTTTATTGAAATTTGGTTTTTATTTTAGTTGAAATTGAGCGCTGACTTCAAGAGTTTTGTTTGTATTGGCGTTGAGTAAATCAAGTTCCTTTGTTTAGCATACAAATTATTGTTTACTTTTTAGTTGTATATAGTTTTTGAAGTCAGTTTTTTTTTCTTAATATTTTCTTCATTATTTATTATTTTTTTATTTATTATTTCTAAATTTATTATTTATTTTTTTCTTAATATTGTCTTCATTATTTATTATTTTTAAATTTTTTATTATTTATCCCAAACGGGGATTTATATCCCCGCTCGGACACACCGACCCCTTCACCATCTCTGCGCAGATCACTGTTTTCTGTGGTCAATACCCCTACCCGCGTGCTCCCCCTCCAGAAAAGCCCTAAACCTAGCGCTGGAGCCGGCCGGGCAGTGACAGTAACATGAATATGCATTCATTCATCATTAATTCGGTTCATTCTCGTTTTCGTCCCTTCGAACATCGCTCCACCAACACGAGATTGTCACAGTACAAACAAAAGCCAAAGCATGACGTTTCCAAATACCCACACCCTTTTTTGGATAAATTAATTTTTCATTCGGCATTTAATTAAAAATTGTTTTTCTCAAATATCCACATTTCATGACGAGTGAATTCCAGGTTTTTGACAATACGAGTTTTTCAATTTATTAATAAAACGCTTGTTTTCCCCACTCGTTTTACACGATTTAATAAATTTCATCCTCAAGCGATTATGATAAACTGCTGTTTTAATTGATTTTATTTGTAATTTATTAAATATGCCTGTTTCGAACCTTTATTATGAAGATTTTCGTTCACCTGTTTTACAAACCCTTTCTCAGTAGTAATGCACCAAATTCGTACTACTGAAAGGCATGTGAATTGGTTCATTTCCAATAACCTTAATTTTCAGCACTCTAAAAGGTAATTATTCTCTAATAACCCTAAACTTTCTTAGAGATACAAGACAATATTTTGGCGAAATTTGTACATTTTTACCGTGCAGCCGAGGTCCGATACCATTGGACATATTGTACAGGGTGATTCCCGATAAGTCCGACAAAAAAATTTAGTGAAACTTCGCATCAAACAGAGAAGAATGCCGAAATACGGGGTTCGGAACATCTAAATAAGTGGAGAAATCAATTTTGAAGTTTCGTTCGAAAACAGTTTTCACACAGACCTCATTTTTTCCCCCATTTACCACACGTTTTTTTATTTTTGACCTCATTTTTGAAAATCCCGTTAAATTTCACGCTATATCCGACCGTCAACATTTCCCAGGTCTCGCTATAAATAAGGAAACATGAAAATGACAATTCTGTGAAAAATTTGAAAATCAGTAGGTGTACTTAGCGATCTCCTCAAAACTTCTCCCAAATCTCATCTTCCCAACGGTGCACTCAGTTTTATTCCTGCAGTGACGTTTAAGGAAGAAAGTGGAGTGTGAATCTCAAAAAACGTAGAATTCTCGCCAAAATCTAAGTGTTTTTTGCACGTAACACGGCTCCCTCAAACTGAGTATTTACGTCCCAAGCCTCCCAGACTGAGTAAAAATTAATTTTTAGATCCCCTGTGTTCAATTTTAAATGTTGAAAAAACGTGGGTATGGTGAATTTAAGTTGATGTAAAATTCACCATGAGAGGTGGAGGTAGTTGGAAGTAGGATAGGAGTGAATTTAAGGCTAAAATTGGTGTGTGTGATTTTTAGGTGTGTTTGCGGTTAAGGGCGAACCTCCACCGAGCGTGTATTGAAAAAGTTGAAGGTAATTTAAGTTAGTGAATTTGATGGCATGAAATTTGATTGTGTGTGTGTGTGTGTGTGTGCGGTTAAGGGCGGACCTCCACCGAGCGTGTGATAAATTTCGTCAGGTTGGTTAAGGGCGAGACCTCCACCTAACTCTGATAAAATGGGTGAGTGTGAATTTACTGTGTGTGTGAATTTACTAGGAGAACATTTGATAAGTGAGTTTTAAGAGAGGAGGTATGAGGAGAGAGAGAGAGTAGCCAGCAGCTAGAGGAGACGTAGAATGGCGAAAATGGCGCAGGATCCGGGGTTATATAGACCCTGAAGTCCCCACCCTGGTGGTGGGGTTTCAGGTTGAGCCGGATCCTGCGTCGGTTGCCCCACTCTTACCGTTTATTCCCAGAGCCTTATTTTAACAGGTTGTTTTTGGTGAGAACTTAATTCTAGTGAGTTGGAGTTCCGGGAGGGACTCACGACAGTGGGGTTTTCGTATTTCTGTTTTGTCAGCAAGTTGTGGTGTCGCCGTTCGATTCAGCGGAGAAAATTATGTGGAAGTCAACAGTTAACTCCTCAGATTTTGAGGGAGCAAAAACCCTTGATTTTAGGGAAAATTCCACGTTATTTGACATTCACACTCCGTTTTCTCCCCTAAATGTCACTGTAGGAATAAAGTTGAGTGCACCGTTGGAAAGCTGAGATTTGGGAGAAGTTTAGAGGAAATTTCCGAAGTGCTGGAGGTATTTCCAGTACACCTACCGATTTTTCAAAGTTTTCACAGAATTGTCATTTTCATGTTATGCTTAGTTTGAGTCCCTTAAAGCACTGTTTATTGTGAGCTCTGGGAAATACTGATGGTCGAATATAACGTGAAATGTAACGGGTTTTCAAAAATGAGGTCAAAAATAGAAAAACATGTATAAATAGAAGAGAAAATGAAGAATACGTGAAATAAAATAACAGTTTTCTGACGAAAAAACTTCAAAAGTCGATTTCTCCATTAATTTACGATGTTTGGAACCCCGTGTTTCGGGATTCTTCTTCATTAGATGTGAAGTTTGTGACAGAGTGAGTCGAGTGACGGTGGACCCTCGAGAGTCCCCCTTGTAAGATTAGCGATAATTATTATCACTCGTTAAGGCCCACTTTCACCAAAAATTTGAAACAAGTTTAACCCGGAAGAGGTTGCAAATTAACGGAGTTTAGCACTCACTGTCTTTCACCAGAGTTCTGTACGAGTTTAAACTCCCACCGAGGCGGCTCGAGTTTAAACGCCCGAAATCCGGCAAGTTAACGTCGCTAAGCTCCGTTAGCCATGAGATCCCAATATGGCCGCCTAGCTCACAGCTGATTTTCGGTTTTGTCGTTATACGGTTGTGAAATGAATTAACGCGAGTTGGCATTGTATTTACCTACTCTATTTGGTATTTACTCTATACCATGTATTCCACAATGATATTATAGGTACCTTACCTTGTGACTGGAGTCGTCCTAAATCAGAATTCACTTTGGCAATTTACAGTAGTTTATTCTTTATAATTTACAGCGGAGCAATGGAAGCGGGAATCGACATCACCTGAGTGGTGGATGTTGTTGTTTTGACGAGTTTATAGTCCCGGCGCGTCATATTGTCTAACTTTTGCTTGGACATTTTAAACGAAACTCCGTCAGGCAAACTCTGTTATTTCAAATTGGGTTTAACCGACATTCGGGTTGGTGAAAGGCGCCAGCTGCCTAATATACCTAAAAACCTCGACGTTAACTTTAACGGAGTTTGGCTAAACTCCGTTAAATAATTTTCTGGTGAAAGTGGGCCGAAGAAGGGATAGCGGTTAGGTTTCAGCCTGACCGACCCCATCTTCACTGGAACAGCAAACGACTCGAGAACTGCCCACCGTCACAAGTTTCACTCAGTTATTTTTGTCGGACTTATCAAGAATGACCCTGTATACACTTACTCGTATGTATTGTATAATATCCACCACAAGGGATGGAGCCAGGATGCACTAGACAGACGGATTTGGTCATGACATGTTTTTCTTCAAGTTATGAAAGTAAATTTTCGAAGCCATTGATTGCAACAATGTCTTCTCTTCGAAAATTCGCGAAAAAAATGAAAAGCTGATCTTGTATTTATTATTTGTAATTATCTTGTACTTATTTTGTTCAGGTGGGGCCCAGGTTCCTGAAGAAGAAGTCCTGCCTGTCTCTCATCATCACCCTTCATTTCACTTGCGTCCTCGCTGTCGACATGTCACTCGGCCTTCACACTAAAATTCAGGTAAATAATGAAATCACTGGTCTGTTGTTGTCTAGCTGGATTAACCCATGCCTCGCTTGGTGAAAAGTAATAGTAGCTTTGTTCGTGCTGTCCCCTTGGGGCGAGCTCCGAGCAAGTTCAGTTTTCGCTTGAACCGAACTGGCTTGGTTTATGGTGAGCTCTGAACACGCTCGCTCGGAGCAGGGTGAGCCTGGAGCTTGTTCGGAGCACGGGCAGCTCGAACTGGTCGAGGGTGCGTGTGCGGAAGAGCAGTGCTCAGCTGCCTCTGGTCTTCTCGTGGGGCACGGGAGGGCTTGCTCCGAGCAGTTCGGAGGAAGCCCCGTGGCCAGCACGAACACCGAATCATCTGCCCCGGGGCAGCACGAACACCGGACCACTTGGCTCGGAGCTCGCCCTGGGTCTGCATGAACAGCGAATCTTCGCCTCGCCCATACTGTGCATGCCCGGATTGCTCTGAACAAGCTCTGAGGGACTCACGAACAAAGCTAGTGACTGCATGAACAAAACTATCGAATTTGGGAATGGGAAAATTAGTCGAATTTTCTCGTATTCCTTCTAGGGATAATCGATGTCGTGCTGGGCATCGATACCCTATTCATAAGCTCGGTATCTATACCAGCTATCAAATTTAATGTAAAATATCGATTTCCACTGGTACCAGTACCAACTATTTTCCCCCTATTCAATTTTTTTCTTAAAATAATAAACTCAACTTTGTCGTTAAAAATTTAGAGTTCAGTCATGAAGGCAATATCAATGTACATAGTTCATATTATGTAAGTAAGAGTATAAATAAAGATTTTTAAACAATTTTCTTTTCTTCAGTTTAACAAAAAAGTAGGTAGGTACCTACCTACCTATCAAAAGCAAAGTGAAAAGTCATATTCATACTCACTAATAGCTTAACCGAAATATAGGAAACGAAACGGTACATATCGTACTGTTCATTTAATACTTCTATTTACCAAAAAATAGGAAACTCCCAGCCCTAATGATTTTTCCTACTGTTTTTACGTGAATAAGAATTCTTTGGGCTTGCTAAGCTTAATTCTTTGAGCCACATTACGTTTTGAAAACCTTACAACTGATACCAAGAATGACCGCGAAATGTTGAAACCTTCTAATTTACCATGCAGTTAGAATGGAATATTTATCATTAATCACAAATATATGGTGGGGTGGGGGGGAGTGCATAAATCATGTTTCTAAGTGATCATAAAAAGAGTTCAGTTTACCCGTATTAATTTAGGGAAGAAATTCTTAAAGAATGGAACATCTTAGTGTTGTACCTAACAGGTTTATTATACCTTCGAGGATATAATACAAATGAAATTTATGGTTTACAATAAAAAATAAACAGTTAAAAGTAAAAAAATATCTAAGTATTTAGATTTTTTTTTTAAATCTGAAATATTTTTGATTTGATACCTTTTCTGGTGCCAGGGATTTTTCCTGATACCGTTATCAGTATCAAATGAAAAGTATCGATGCCCATATTCATATCGATAGATATCGATTATTCCTAATTAGTGGTGGGTAAGAGTAGTTTATTTGAGGGACTCAAGTTCTGTTAGTTCACTCCTTGAAAGGAGTGTAGTTCTTTTGAGTTACCTAGTTCAGTAGTTCACTCTAGTTCCTTTTCGTTTCCGTTCACACGACAGGAACACTGAACTAGAACGAAGATAAATACGATACCAACTTGGTTCCTGGACGATACCAACTTAGTTCCTTATTCCTTTGAACTGTCGTTCCGTGATACTATGAACTCCTTGTGTAGTATCTACCCCATCTTAACTAACTCCCATCTACGTAACTCCTAATGAACTAAGGAAATATCATTCAGTGGATACTATCAACTTCTCGTGTGTAGTAAAGGAACTATCGTTCTTTCGATACTATAAACTCCTCAGTATTAATTCACCCCATCTGAATCTCCTAAAGGAACTATCGTTCAGTGGATACTGTCAACTCCTCATGTAGTATCCACCGATCCTATGAACTACGTCGCAAGTGAGTGGGTTACTAGTTGTTTAGTTCTTAGTTCATAATGCACAGAACGATAGTTCTTTAGTTCCCCCTTCCTACATCTAATATCCATCTCTAGACACTGGGCCTTTGAGTCTTTTACTCCATGGTCCTATTGAACGATCGTTCAGTGAAGTGAACTAAGTCGAGGAGTAGTTCAGTTGGATACTTGAGTTAGGCACTGGTTGAGCAAACTCTCTAACGGAAGTTTGCCTGTTTCTCGCAGTTTCTGTAAATTTCAAGTTCGTTGTCACAGCATGGCCGTTCCAGTTGGAAAGAGCTTTGGATTTGTTTGAACACTCACTAAAACTGCTTGCTTATTTTTCTCGTTTTCTCACGTTTATATTGTTAAAATCAGGTTCTCAAATATTTGGTGGAGGCGTTGTTCTACTTGTGGGGCGTCGTCGTCTGCAGCCTGTTCCTCTACTGTAGCACTCGAGCTCTCAGGATTCTCTCGAACATGCCATCCGCTATGCTGGAGAGGGACATCGACGATCAGTATAAAGGTGCGTGGGTTTTTGCAAGGGATATCCATGCAAAACCATTTAAAATCTTAATGTTTTGAATTGATATTCATTTACGTGAATGCAGTACGCTGTGTGTCATACTACCATTGATGTTTTTCGCTGCAGGAATCATGCAGCTGGCCATGTTAGCTCCTTATAACAACCTGGCGACGAGCGTAGCTGCTGCACTAGTCCCGACTCTACTTGCGCCCAAACTCGTTCACCAAAAACCCCACCATGGCACCAACAACGTAAACAAAGGTAAAAACTTGGAATTTTCCTCTGTAGCCCGGTTACTGGTCAACATCTACCTATCTGTTGTTTAAAATATACAATTTATGAACCTCCGTATCATGCTAAACGTGATCGAGGCCGGGAATGAAAGCTGAGTATCTACAAAGCGAGGGTCGAGATAGGGAAGGCAAAACAGAACGAAAGTCGAGACAAGTGAGAAAGCCGTCAAATCCATTTCAGAACCGAAAACTGTAAAATGTGCAACGAGAGGAGTGAGAGAGCTGGTTCACTTGTGATATATATTTGTGTTGTGATGACATTATAAAGAACAAGAGCATGGAATTATAAAGAGAAAATATCAAGTGGGAAAATGTCCGTGAATATTCATTTAACTCCATGGTTTACTCAGCTGGCTGAGCTTGGAGCAGACGGAGCGGTGTGCTTTCCAACTAACAGAAATTCATTTTTCACAATACAAGATGGTCTGTCATTGGTGGAAATCCGTTTCATGTCGCCAATCCATGTTGTCCATTCACAATGACCCATTAAGCCGCGATTACAGGAGGCCAGTCCACTGGCGCCAGTTGCTGGCTCCGTGTAAACACCACTGGAGGCCAGCGGCGGGCCAGTCCAGTCAAAAAATGCCGTGCCAGTTGACTGGCTTGAGGAGTAGGTTTCAGGCGAGTTCAGTTCCCCCCACTGGCGCCAGCCAGCTGGACTAC